>OZ024843.1:816627-2016627 GCA_964017145.1 Agrocybe praecox | reverse complement strand
AACATATGCTGGACTTTTATGAAGTAAGTTAATTACCAATCCTTTCGTTAACCGGCGCATTTATTGGTCCATAACAAATTCAACTGTAGACTTGCCACGAACTCCATGTTCATGTTATGCGTTCTATTGCACTCGGTTTGGGCCTCCAAGAGCACTTCTTTGATAAACTAATTGACGAGAAGTGCCATAATTTGCGACTGTTGTCATACCCTGCTGTCAACTCAGAAGTCTTGAAAAACGAAGGGCAAGCGCGTGCTGGTGCTCATAGTGGTCTGTGGTGCTTTGTTTTCATATAATATTTTTCTAATTGATTTGCAGACTATGGCACATTAACCCTATTATTCCAAGACGATATTGGTGGATTAGAAGTCCAAAATCCTCACACCGGTCAATTTATTCCAGCCACCCCAATTGTCAGTATTTGCCCTTCGAGCCTTAATTGAGAGCAAGTTCTTACTACAGAATCTAGCCGGGTACAATTGTCATAAATGTTGGAGATCTTCTAGCACGCTGGAGTAACGACGTTTTACGATCCACACTGCATCGTGTGGTTGCACCTTCAGCCGAACAAATTAAAGCAAGTGAAAATGCAGGCATAACTCCCAAGCGACAGTCGATCGCTTTCTTTTGCAATCCCAACTTCTCTGCAGAAGTTACTTGTCTCCCTAACTGTGGTCCGGAACCAAAATACTCGCCGATCAACGCTGGCGACTACATTGTAGGGCGTTTGGCAGTGACATACAAGTAATATCTTGTACCCTGCAGTACCACATATGTATGAATAATTTAGGTGGATTTATACCAGAGTTTTTATGCTCCATATTCTGCAGGTCGTCCAAGGGAACCGTTTAAGGCGAAATGAATCTGCACTGAAAGTTCATTTCGGTCGCCTTCTTTGGCACATGTCGCCTGTATTCTTGACCATTTTGCAACCATTGTCAAGCACGCTTTTTTATAAGATGTGTGTCGAGTAGCGGGAATCTATTCTCTGCAGTAAAAACCTTCAGGGGCTGAACGATTCCAGTACATACAACAGGTTTAACAAATGTGTTGGTAGAAAAACAAGGAGATAGATAACATCGTCAGTCAACAATGAAGTGAATGAAATAGGAAGGGAAAGGGTGCGTATGCGAAGATATAATAATTAGCTATGTAAATGCATAAATCGAGAATTGGTTGTGATAAATCTATTATATATGCCCATGCAAAGAAAGCGAAAGCCAGAGGGATGAAAAAGTCCAAATATACACATGCGCGATTCATCGTCCTATTCTTGAACACAATCAATTTTTACTTTTTGCGGAAAAGGCCAATGGTATGTTGACCGCCACAGGAGACAGCACCTGCAAACCATGCACCTCCCTCCTTACGTACGACGACTTGAGGTGTCTTCGCTTCTTCTGTGTCTCCGAGTCCCAGTTCACTCTGAACACCTTGACCCCATGAATATAGAGCGCCGCCCCGCGTCACAGCTGAGTTATTGTGACCTCCGCAGGAGATTTGCACGACCGGGTCGTCAGAGTCTGGGAAGGTGATCAAAGACGGCTCAGCAATGAATTCCGGGTCGACTTGGTCCTTGAAAGCGGGATGATCCTCGGCGAGACCGAGTTGACCCTGGTTTGAACGACCACAGCTGTACACTTTTCCAGATTGTGTTAAGAAAAGTGTGTGGTGAGTACCTCCTGCAATTTGAACGACAACGTCGCCGTTCAATTCTTCCTTGCTTAGGTTCTTGACCTTTTTCGGTAATTGGACGACCGAATCTTCGGAAGACGTATAACCAGTTCCGGTTTGCCCCATGCTGTTTAGTCCCCAGCCCCAGACATCGTCTTTGTCATCAACGGCAAAAGAGTGGAAGGCTCCTGCTCCAACGACTCTGGCTTTACGCGCTCGTGTACCGAGTGTGACTTTTTCTGGGACTGTGCCATGGATCTTGCGGCGTTCAAGGACTTTTCGACCGAGTTGGGCCTGCTCTCCTGCACCCCACGAATACAGATTCCCATGAGTTGTCAGAACGAGGATATGATTATTGCCAGCTGCGATCGCCGAGACTTTCTCGGCGTCGCCTGGTTTATGACTCAGCTCCAGTATTGACACTGGGGTGAATTGATGTTTGAGGCCATTCGAGAAGCCTAAAGAGCCCTCATTTACCTGTGAAGGAAAATTCATTAAAATATTCCTACACTTGCAGGAGACCGAAAAAAACATACACGGAAAGAGCCCCAAACTCGCAGTTCGCCCTTATCACTAACAGCTGCACAAATGCTATCACCCGCAACAGCTGTGACCGCTCGGAAACCCTCGTCAATTAAGCTTTGCAGAGGATGAGGAACAGCGGTAAGGTCATCCACGCTGAGAAAAGAGCCAGGATTGTTAGGGTCTGGGACGTCTTGTGTGATGCGACCGAGAGCAGCATCGTCATTGACACCGCAAGTCCAGATCTATGTGTGTGCGTCAACAACGAAAGGTTTAGAAGAAAATAGCAACGTACTGTCCCCCTTTCGTCGATGAATATAGTGTGTAGACCGCCGCATACTACAGACTCCATACCAGCGTCATCTTCACCAAATGCATCCTCTTCCATTTTTTCAACTACCCAGGTGTGTTTTCTGGGCTTCTCTTGTTCATCTAGAACATCAGGGCCCATTCCGAACTGACCGAAGTTACCGGCGCCCCAATAGAAAGGAAGTAGAGCAGGCCTTTGCTTGGGTGCAGGGGTGGGGAGTGGGTTGAAGTAGGGTTTTAGTTGTTGGTGTGGCGAAGGAGGTTTGGTTTCGCGGATAGGTGTTAATTTTTTGGCCTTTTTGGCGGCAGGTTCTGTGGTGGCAGCAGCAGATTTTGAGCGAGGCTTGCGACCTACAGCGGGCACAGGTGGAACATTTTCAGATTTACGAACTCGCTTCGCAGGAGCGGATTCACTTTCAGGTGAAACGGCGCGCTTCTTCGATGCAACGTTGTTCTTTGGCTTGGGAGCTGCTGGGTCAGCCACTGCTTTAGAAGCAGGCTTGGTGGAAGGGGCTCTAGAGGATCTTCGAGGTGGCATCTCCAATGCTCAAAAAAAAAAAAGCCTAGAGGATGGAGATGGTGGTGGATAAGGTGTAAGATGTTACAAACCAACTATTAAAAGTTTGGTGGCTGTTCTATTCCACCAACACCTAACACACGTGATCAACGCGTTGTTTACCCTTGTGTGTTGCCGTCAATGGAGCTTCAGTTCGGCAGTGGCCGAAATTAACATACCAGGATTTCAATTACCTTGCGCTACCAATATGCTACAGATCGCATTTATTCCTGAAAACAATGGAAAGGAGGCTTACAGACTTGATTTATACCTTTTATCCTTCAAGCCTGGCGGTCACGGACAATTCTATCTGATCACGTTTAACTCAGTACTAATGACTTATGAATCGTAGAGGCTGACTTTGGCCTTCCAACAACTTACACATGCATAACACATATAGCATTGGCCATGTTAACCCATTAGTGGAGAAACTATCAATCCCAGGGAAAGAGGCAACACCTACAGTCCTTCAGCAATTGGGAGATCTATATCCATATTGACGCTTACGGGCCGTAAATATACCGTCTCTTGTCAGTTATGTCTAGCTCCCTCCACACGTTTCCCCGCCCTGCAAGAACTTCATGTCCAGGGGTCTACGCCAATGTTTCGAAACCTCTTGGATATGTGTACGGAAGAACCGAGCTTGCGACATCTTTCCCTGGATATGGACTCGCTGGAATCACCTTCTGCCATAATGTGGACTAGCGTTGGCCTGGCATTCCCTAATCTTGACACTCTTCATATCAGTGTGCAGGACCTTCACCCGGACGAAAGAATAAACAGGCTCAAGCCACGACATTTATTTGTTCTCGGTAGCATAACCGAACTGAGGATCCGCCATCCCCTTCCTCTTGACGCCTCCGACTCCCTCATAACCCATACCTGTTGGTGGACGGCCGAAAGTATGGGGTTTTTTTTCTCAAAAGGGGTATGGGTTATGGGTCGGATTTCCCTGTGAACCCACTTGCTGGATCGAAAAAAGTACAGTATGGGTTATAAGGGGTTATGCATTTATGGGTTATGAGGGTTATGGGCTACCGGTTAAGAGGGAGTCGACTGTACTCACTTATCCTTATCCTTAGCCGACGTCCACTCTTTTACTCAACTTCAGTATGCTTTCCAGCTACCCTAGGAAAGCTCAGCCATTACTGGCACAGATATCGCGAGTTTGTCTGGTTCAACATCTATCAAGCTATAACAAACTGATTACAACTCCGATAGAAACGATTGACCGTAAATCTCCTACTCCCTCCCAAGAAACGTCGGTCTTCCCTCACATCTTTCCCCACAACGTTAGAAAATAAACCACGGTCCAACAAATCCCATCATGTATCCGAATCCACCTCGTCTCCCGTCAATCAGTCTCCAGTTGTCCAAGTTAAATGCATGGCTCGCACCCGTATACCCACTCCTCATGGTCCTGCTTTCCTACATTTATACCACAATAACCGTGATTCGAAAGAACATCTCGCCATTGTTATCGATCCAGCACAACTGACTGAATCCCCTGAAGTCCCCGACTTACCGCCAATTCGTTCTTCTTCTCTTGAAGCTGTCTGGAGTGAAAATGAGACAGAAATGGAACGGATAACTAGGGGTGCTTATGTCGGCCGACTCTCTTCTCACTCACAGCATGCGTCAAATCTGTCACTTTACAGTTTAACTTCCGGTGATTTCGCAGACACCGAGTCAATTCCGCAACCACTGATCCGTATCCATTCGGAATGTTTCACTGGAGAGACCATCGGAAGCATGCGTTGTGATTGCGGTGAACAACTCGATGAAGCCATTCGACAAATATCTCAACCTATAGTCCTTCCACCTACTTCATCGCGCCCTCACGAGAAAACGATACCTGGTCGCGGGGCTGTCATCTATCTCCGTCAAGAGGGGCGTGGAATTGGTCTTCTCTCCAAAATCCGCGCCTACAATTTACAAGATATAGGGCATGACACAGTTACTGCTAACTTGATGCTCGGGCATAAGGCGGATGAGAGAGGGTATGAGATTGCTGCTGTAATACTCCGCGACCTTGGTCTCGGCGAAGGTCCCAATTCAATATCGTGCGGAGTCCGGGTTTTGACAAACAATCCAGACAAGGTTGCGGCATTGAAAAAGGAAGGGATAGCAGTGACGGAGCGAGTGCCTATGATCCCTCTGAGCTGGCAACATAGACACGCAGAAAGCGAGAAGGGCGCCGACGCTGAAGTACAGATCAATATGTCTTCTCATGAACAAACGAATGGCCCTGCAGGACTTGGTGCGAAAGCGGTGTACGGGGAGGACCTCGATAAATATCTACGCACGAAGGTGTTGAGGATGGGACACATGTTACCTTTATGAATGGAATGAACTTCAGGTGGATCAATTTAGAGCTATGTACTTATCCGGGTATGTAAGAAACGATTCAAAAAATATAATACTCAACCATAGTCCTGGGCCGTCGCGTCGAATCAAGCCTAACTTGCTTCAAGCGTTTCAGAAAGGTATGTATCTGCCCCAGCTTCCCTCTCTTGCAGGACCAGCTACTCCCTGCTGCTGTATACATACGTACAATGGCTACATATCAAACAAAACCACCAGCCTCTCAATTACAAAAACTATATTCAAGGCACATCTGCAGAAGAAGGGTTAAGCAATGAGCATACAGCCTGCCTCGACCCTCACATGTTATTCAACTTGACACACCACCAAGATCGTCTGTGGGTTGTGTTGCGAGGTGACGGTCTACCGTGGATACATATATTTTTTGTTCTTACCATCTCCATCTCCTGCGAGTCCCTCCCTTCCCTCCTCTCCCCATCTTTCCCTCTCCTCCCTGTCCTAATCTTTCACTCTTATTCGATTGTCAGATGGATTCGACCTACCGACCTCTTGACGCGCCCGCCACTTTAGAGAAAGGAAAAAAAAGAAGCAGGCGCTCGATGTTCATTGCAAGGTTTCCCGCTATGACTCGTAATTTTATAACATGAATGAGCGAACTGACGCTTCCCATATAATCGCCACTTTTATTGGTCTCATTGCCCTCATTGCCATTGGAGTAACTGTGGGTTTATTCCCCAATCTTAACATTCTTCATATCAGTGTGCAGGACCTTCACTCTGATGAAAGAATAAACAGGCTCAAGCTACGACATTTATTTGTTCTCGGTTGCATAACCGAACTGAGGATCCTCCATCCCCTACCTCAGCTTGATGCTTCTGACTCCGATATCCGAGATTTTATGGATGCTTGTCCCCGTTTATCAGTCTTATCCCTCAACCCGAATCCTTTAGATTCTCCTCGCCTTGAATTCTCAGGATGTTCTCCATCTGCAAATCCCACCTCGCTGACGGCGGTATATCTTGCGAGGCGGCACTCGCAGCATACTAGGGATATCTCCCTCTTTCTGGGAAGACCACAAGCCGGCCATTCTCTTCCGGCTATTTTCTCTAATACGACCATGAAAACATTGACCTTAGGCTCCTACCCTGATCTGGATTGTGCGTACATGCAAAAATTGGTTGATATGTTTTCCACTTGTGAAGTCAAGAACGTTGGATACTGAAAATGGGAGACTTGAGTCACTTGAGTCCTTGTCCATAAATCATATCGTTATAATCTATGTCCCATCTTCGTGTATGTACAGAAAGGCGCATGCTTTGGAATACATTTTCTGTTAACAGTGCACAGAATACAGTAAGTTGGCAACAAGCCTTATCTCATAAATGCCTAAGTTGCCAAGTATCAATCATGTAGTCGGCCCGCTAAAGCCATCAAGAAATCACTGCAGTACTCACTTCTCCTTATCCTTAGCCGACGTCCACTTTTTTACTCAACTTTGGTATGCTTTCCAGCTACCCTAGGAAAGCTCAGCCATTAGTGGCACAGATATCGCGAGTTTGTTTGGTTCAACATCTATCAGGCTATAACAGACTCATTACAACTCCAATAGAAACAATTCCTTCATGGAGTAGCGGTGAAGCCATATGACACTGCCCATTCCCCTGAAGAGTTAGTAGCCTTATCTTCATATCCATTATCTAGACTCATGTAATGATAGGTCACCGGTATTCGATCCATCCACTGGTGAAGGAATATGCACGTACGCCGAATTCTCTCGCGACGCGACTTTGTGATGGACTCATTACGAATTGTGAATGGGTGATAGGGTCTTAAACTCCTCTGCTGCCCAAGTCGAAAAAACGATTTTGGTTGCGCACAGCGCATTTGAATCAGGCGTTTGGTCCCGAGCAACGCCTCTGTCGCGCTCGAAGGTTCTGTCGAAGTTGGCACGCCTTCTGGAGGCCAGGATCCCTGAACTAGCCAAAGTGGAGACACGGCAGACTGGAAGGACTATTCGTGAAATGTCTGCCCAGCTGGGACGATTACCAGAATGGCTGTACGCGATTTTCTGTCGGACCCTTTCGCAAAACTTACTCGGAGTGATAGAGATTACTTTGCGGCCGTGTTACGGACTCATCAATCATATGTCGCGCCTACACAAGGACAACTGCTCAACTATGTCGAAAGAGTACCCCTGGGGGTTGTTGCCCAAATAACTGTCAGTTCTCAACGATTTTTCCATAAAAGATGTTGAATCGAATTTAAATGCGACCAGCCCTTTAACCATCCATTGTTGATTGCAGTCAAAAAGATCGCACCTGCGTTAGCTGCTGGAAATAGCGTCGTCGTGAAACCTTCTGAGGTCAGTATGATTACGCATAAAAAGTACGGTATTGACATTGTTGACATTACACACTCAGTTAGCCCCACTGACAGTATACGAATTCATCCAAATGGCCAAAGAAGCAGGAGGTTGGTTCCGATAACTTGGTCTACAAGCTTGCGTCTTCTCATCGTCCCTATCTCAGTCCCATCCGGGGTGTTGTCTCTTCTTCCAGGAGGACACGAAACTGGGAAATATATCGTTCAGAATCCTCTGATACGCAAAGTAGATATCACTGTGAGTTTCTCTTCTTTCCTTCCTGTAAACATCCTGCTTACAATTATATCCTGTAGGCTGGTACCTCTACTGGTCGTCAGCTTGGAAGCGTCGTAGGCTCAAATCTTGCAGCATACACGGCTGAATTGGGCGGAAAGGTAAGTTGTTTATAGAGCACTACACAATTATTGAACGGGCTCGGACGATAGGCACCTGTGGTCGTATTTGAAGATGCAGATCTGTTAAGCGCAGTCAATGGCGTCGCATTCTCAGCTTTCGTAGCCTCTGGACAGACCTGTGTATCGGGAAGTCGTATATTGGTCCATGACAAAATTTATGATGAATTCATGGCACTATTCCTACGGAAAGTGGAGAGCATTCGGCTTAGGATGGGACAACGTGAGTATCCCAAATACTTTTCTACAATAAAAATATGATCTTTAACGAAATGATTGTTAGCTTCAAATCCCCAGTCGACAATGGGCACAGTCATTTCACCCAGACATCTGCAGAGGATCGATGACATGGTCAAACGAGCAGCGACAAAATCCACCATCCTTGTAGGCGGTGAGCGGATGATGGGCAGATCGGATTTAGACGATTTCGATTTTTCAAAGGGAAGCTTTTATCCCCCAACCGTCATTGCGGACGTTGGCGTCGAAGATGAAATTTGGCAAGAAGAAGTCTTTGGACCGGTAGTTGTGGTTAAACGATTCGAAGTGGGTATTTGGAATATGTTCATCCATTCGTATATTATGCGCTAACTGATCGTGGATCGTCGACTTCATCAGGGAGAGTCAGAAGGTATCGAGTTGGCTAATGCCAGTAAATACGGCTTGGGAGCAGCGATATGGACGACTGATCTGTCGAGGGCTCATCGTGTCGCGAAGCAAATCCAGGCTGGTCTATGCTGGGTTAATACTCACCATAGGAATGACCCTAGCTCTCCTTGGTAAGTTTCCTATAAATTGTTCTTATCGATAAGTCACAAACGCTGACATATCCGCTTGAAGGGGAGGGATGAAAGAAAGTGGCATCGGCCGCGAAAATGGCCTAGAGGCTTTCCATGCTTGTACGTCGTTTTATATGCCTTACAAAGTTCTGCATCTCACAGAGACCTATCCACGCAGACACCCAGAGCAAGTCAACAATTGTTAACATTGCCTCAGTGGATGAAACACGACAGAATGACGACTGGTTTGCTGACAGCAGCGAGAGATCTCCTCGTCGATACGGCTGAACCGTTCCCTTTGGCATATTCTGTGGATGGAATTTCGGGACCTTGTAGGATTCATTTTTACAAATACACATATAACCAATACCCAATGTCATAATAGAAGTACAATGAACATTTCTATCCCTCGATAAAGATGCCTATCTGTTCAAACTGTTTGCTTGATAGCTTCATGTCTTGCTGGTGTCTGTGAAATTTCGACTCAGTCAATAGCCGTAAAGGACGTTGAAATGTATATAGGAATCTGACCTCTTCTGCAGGAGCTTCATCTACGAAGTCTGGTACTTTGTTCAAGTCAGCGAGGTATGATGGACCTTCTTCTTCTTCCTCTAGCTGTAGAGCATCCAGCTCTGTGGCATTGAAACGTATTTAACACGTATAAAATATATAAATAAACGGTGAAAGAGACGCACCAGCCTCTAAGTCTGCTTCGTCTATCTCGTCTGGCACTGCGTATGATCGTCCCAATGTCTCTTGTATCTCATTTGCTTGCTCGAGGAGGTCTTCCATATCATAGTGAATGTTCTACAAGCACCAAATAAGACTATCAGCTCCATCACAAGCAGAAAAAACATCAACTCGCGAAGACACGTACCTCGATCTTATCAATGTCAATCTTCCCATACTGCTTGCGCATTTCCTTGTTCGCGATCTGCATAGCATCGACCGTAGCCATCGTATTGCGCAAATTGTCCGTGGCGAGCGCAGCGCTCTCCATGTTGAACGTCTGCTGTGTCAACTGCGCGATCTGCGCCTCGTACATACGCTTCTGCTTGAGGGTGCGCAGTGCGCGTTGCTGGATCGCGTCCTGGAGTTGATGTGATGTGAGTTTGTAGAGTTCAGGGTAAGATTAGATTTCAACAAAGCGGCGGAAGAATAGAACGAAAGAAAAAAAAAACCCCTCCCAAGAGGAAGGAGAATAGAATGAAAAGCTTGCTTGCTTACCTTGCCGGGTCCATTACGCAATTTCGCCATTTGCTCCTTGTACCGCGCGAGCTCTCCGTCCAGCTTACGGATCTTCACTTCAATACTGGACATCCGGGCGTCTGTCTATGATTTAATATTAGTAACAAGTTATTCATCGTTGGCTTTCATGAGATTTCATGAGGAGTATTCCTAAACTGAGGTACGTAGATCCCCACCCCCTTCTTTCCTCCGAGGAGGGCTGAAAAACGAGATCAAGGAGAAATGGAAAGACAAATTATGCGGAATAAGGGGTGAATGAATGAGGGAACAGCAATAATAATAAATATCATCGACTCGGACATGCAACTGGGAAACATCTCTGCCTCCCTCAGGAGGAAGGTATTTTCTGAAATAAACAGATATGATCGAGTCGGAAATGCAACTGCGTAGCATCCCTTGGAGAGAAGAAGATAATCCCATAAGAAACACACATATGCCAATGTAATTTCAGAATGAACGCCGGAGAAAAATAGCACAAAAAACAGGGGTGGATAACTCACAGCGTTAATAGCATCCTGCAAGTTCGGCGCGGGCTTTTTGCTAGCTGAAGAACCAAATAGTCGATTCATTACTTTATTTTATCGTCGCTTGTAGGTTCTTATGAGTGCAGGGTGGCCCGGGGGCGTGAAATCCCGAGGAGAGAGAGAACTAGGAAATAGAAATCGAGACGGAAATTGGCAGGAAATGTGGGTGTGTGGGTGTGCGATCCTATGATATAAACAAGGTTCAATTATTATTGCTTGTCTGTATGATTTGGTGTATGTAGGCCGCTTCTCGTTTAGGTCCGAGTCGTTGGCGGTAGACTTGAACGATTCAAGTTTTCAGCGCGGGGGGATTTCCTGATATGTAGTAGTTGGCGGAGCACCCACTAGACTCTCGGCAATCGGTATGAGATCGACCTATGTATGCGCAGAGCAGAGAAGGGTAGGGGTAAGGTAAGAAAAGCAAATGAGACGGCGAACTTGCAAGTTAAATAAAGAGGGTCGAACTCGTCATTCATCAACAGCAACTTCCCAATCGGCGCAGTCCATAACACAGCACCAGAGATCCGGGCCGCTCATTACGTAGTTTATTGCGATATTATAATTTATTTATCTCTCAGCTTCAAACGAGAAAAAGAAATCTGTTTCATTTCTACCAAGATTCTATCTCTATCGAACCAAACCCAAAAACCCACGGCTAATGAATAATATAACACCCAAGCGGAAATTTGCGTGCTGTGTTCTCTCAATGACCTACTTCCGCTAATAATCTCTCCTTCAATCTCCTTGCAACACCTTCTGTGAGCTGCACGATCCCGTCGGCGGTACATACGCGATACGACGGCATGGGCTGATATGTATCTGGCTTGATCTATATGACAATAGATACAGGATAATAAGCAAATAGGTTTAGGAATTAGAATGGACGTATTATATACCTTGCTATCTTCCACCAGCACTGTTCCAATGATATCGTCTGGGTCTCCGATGCGGCCTAATGCAGGCACGTTACGCTGGTCTAAGTGATAAACGTGAATGTTCAGCAAATGTGGAGTAGAAAGAAAAAGAAAAAGAGAAGCGCACCGTGAATGTGCATCCACCCCTGCTGTAACTGCATCGCTCCATCCGTCCACACCACATCCTCACCGTTCTCCAACACAGTACGAATAGTATCATGCATAAAGCGGATAAAATCACCTATATAAAAAAAGCGCACCCAAAAGTGAATTAGATAAAAACCAAAGCACAAAAATTCCTTTACATACCATTCTGCATAAAATCACTCAACGTCGTCTCCTCTCCCCCTCCATTCGACGATTCCAGAACAGCAGGCAACCACCCAATAACCGCCGGTGACGAGTACCTAGGCTTATCCCCCGGTCCACAATACAAATCGACCTCCTCCCCAAGGAAAGAAAGCGCATACGCCGGTTGGCTCCTCGAGAGCGGCGTCGGTGGCGGCAGGAGGTGGTAGAACAGGTCGGGGCGGTGCGGGTCGGGGAATACGTATTTGGGTAGGTCGGATTCTGGGAGGGGTGTGTCTTTGACTTTGGCTTTGGGTGTGTTCGAGGAGGAGGAGGATGAGAGAGAGGGAGAGTTGTTGGCTAAAGACGATGAGGAGGTGAACGTCCTTGGATGAATCGGTCGAGTACGGGTACTTCGCCGTGTCGGGGTGTGAGGGCCGTTTGAGCTTAGACTTGTCCAAGTCGAAAATGAGGAGCTTTGTCGACACACAGGCCCAAGCTTCCCAGTAACACTAGATGCACATCGGTAGGTTGCTATTTGAGAGTGGACTGCTTTCGCCAGCACAGTGGACTTTCTCAGAGCGGAAGACTGCATCGTAGAGAGAGAAAAAGAAAAGCAGAATTAACAAGGCAAAGAGAATAAGTTACGGAGTGAGCAAGCAAGCTTGAAACTTTACTGGACGGGGTTGGTGGCAGAAAATGTGTTAGATATATTTTGACGTCACGACCCAGGGACGGGGTTTGCCGGGACGTCAAATATCTCGCGTAGATTTCAGTGCGGCGTATACATACATACATAGAGATGAGTGTTAGTATATGTCTAGATAACGATAAAAATACTTTCATCTACATCTAAGAGTGTTCGTACAAAAACATTCCCTCCTTTCTCTGAGAGCCAGACTCATGACAAGAACCCTCTAATCGCACCTCCAACATTAAGCGTATCAATCAAAAACGTATCGTGTCCCCAAACGCCTCCCAGCTCGTAATAACTCACGTTCTCGTTCCCAGCCACACGCAGCGCATCAGCGACCTCGCGCTGCTGCTCGACCGTGAACAGGATATCACTCTGTACGCCCAGGACCAAGGTGGGGATGTGTGCGAGGGGCGCCATGCCTGCTGCGAGGGAGGGGAGGTACGCGGGCGGGTTCACGGGCGGGGGGTGGGATTTGGAGTGGGAGGTTTTGTGTGGGAGGTGCTGGGCAGGGGTGGTGTTGGAAGAATGTGTTCGACGGTGATGCACGTTGAGAGCTTTCAGAGCGGGCTGGGTCATGTCGAAGAGATCCATGGCTTTGGAGATGTAGATGAGCGAGTTGGCGTCGTATTTGAGACAGAAGGATTCGCCTTGGTGGTCGAGGTAGGTCTCGATGAGAAAGTCGGGGCATAGAGCTGGTGATCGTGATGGACTTGGGTAGGATGGGTCGGTAGAAGTGTTGGATTGAGGATCTGAAGGCGGCAAGGTACGCAGTTGGCGCCCGAAGCGAAGATCCCATTCGGGCCCGGAACGGTATGTGATGGTAGCTATTTCTGGAATGGGGTTTGTGAAAGGTCATTTTTGAGCGAAGTAAAAGGACTTACGACGAGCGAGCTTCATTCCGGTGTGGGGAGGTAGACCATCGTAGTAGAAAC
The DNA here is from genome assembly GCA_964017145.1 of Agrocybe praecox. Classification (NCBI taxonomy): domain Eukaryota; kingdom Fungi; phylum Basidiomycota; class Agaricomycetes; order Agaricales; family Agrocybaceae; genus Agrocybe; species Agrocybe praecox. The sequence goes on along the minus strand of OZ024843.1, from coordinate 2,003,087 downwards.
CGTTGTTCCAGTTGGGATCTGCCATTAGGACTGGTGGAATGATTAGTGAAAGTATGATTAGTAAGAGGATTGAAAACGTACCAGCTCTCTGTGCAAAGCGCATTGCGACAGCAGAGGGACTACTTCGTGCCGTTCCGCTGATGCTGACGATCTTTCTTACACGATCTGGATGGAGCCAGCCAGCAGCGAGACTCTGCATGGCACCCATGGAACAGCCTACACTTGCATACAACTTTTTTATTTTGAGATGATCAAGCAAGTGGAATTGGGCATTGACCATATCAAAGATGGATACGATTGGGAAGCGGGTTGCCCATGGTTTGCCAGTGGCCTTTTCGATAGAGGAAGGACCGGTGGACCCATAGCATCCGCCGATGACATTTGTGCAGATGACAAAGAACTTGTCTGTGTCGATGGGTTTTCCTGGACCTATGAATTTCTCCCACCAACCTGGAGCGGGGTTGGCGGGGGTTGAAGCGGCATGAGATGAGGCAGAGAGACCTGTGTGGATGAGAATGACGTTGTCGCTGTTAGGAGAGAGAGTGCCCCAAGTTTCGTAAGCGATGTCAAAGGCAGGAAGGGGAGTTGTTGAGTAAGTTAGTGGGAGAGGATGAGGATGATGATAAGTGTTGTAAGTCGCTGGATTGGGACGAGCATAAGCTGGTTCTGGGCCAGATGCGATGATTTTTGATTCTCTTTCAGCATGGGCATCTACGCATGGAAAGTTTGGTTTTTCTAGAGTTGGAGCAGGACAAGATTTTGAGGAAGAGTAACGAATAATAGCAGGGGACAGACGGAGCACGCGGGTAGCTCTGATGAGAGACATGGTCAGGACGTGACTCTTTCCTTTTCCTCTTTCATGGATGAGACCGGATTCAAAAAGTGCTTGTCAGCCTCTGCAAGTGTCTATTAGTTAGCAATCTTTTTCTGTTCCTAACACGTGTATCACTGCAGTTTGCCACCCTCCTCCGTTCTCACAGCGCTTCCCTTACTTTCCGCCGCAGATCCTACCAGGTAACTTGTCCCCATGTCTCTCTCTTGCTCCATATTCACCAGAATCCAGAAACCAGATATCACAAAGCAATCCTTTTTCGAAGGGTATGCTGACATGACCACAGAACAGGAACGCCCTTCGCGTAAGGAGAGCAGGGTCAGTTTCTTTTTTATATATCCATCCTTCTGTGTTTAATTCCGTCCATAGCTCTACAAGTTCCTCAGCAGATCACGATCACGCTCAAGATCAGCTGCAGAGCCTGCTGTGACCTCTCCGAAACCCCGCCATCCTCCAGATAACACTGGTTCAAAACCACCATCACGCCTCCAGTCTCGTCCTCTCTCTTCAACAACGACTTCAACAACTACCGTCACTCCAGGTACTCCAAAACCTTCCAGAAAGTCACACCGTCCTTCAAACCCAAATTCCCCGCTCACTCCTCGTCCGACCCCGCGTCCAACTACTCCAGTAAACAGACCTTCCAGTGCTCGCCAGAAACTGCAGGACTTTTTTACTGGCCGCAAATCTTCCACCTCACGATCCAGGTCTAGATCAAGGCCCAGCAGTCCCCTGCTCAACGACAACCCACCACCTCTTCCATCAGCTGATGACGATACAACCCCCCGTCCAAAAAGGTCCTCACCCCCCTCACGTCACACTACGCCCTCACCCACACCCAAAGTTCTAAGAGTCACAAATGCTACTACTACCTCTTCATCCACCGGATCTACTGCTGCCTCTATCAAAATATCAAAATACTTTTCAAGTGCGTGTCATTTCTTATTACTACACATTCTCGTCTCATCCTTCGTTTTACGTAGAAGAGCCGAGCCCACCTACAAAGGTCCCAAGTCCACCCACTCTGCCTCCTCTACCCATAAGTCGCGTGTCATCCCTATATCGACGCAGTACACATAATACCAAAGAGCCCTTGGCAATCACCACTCCCACTCCCCCTTCCCCATCCCTGCCACCGCCCAAAATCATGCACACTCCTCCGACCCCACTGAAAAGTCCTCGGGACAGCAGTTCAAACGTCAACAACGCAAGCGGCAGCGGCTCTTCTTCGTCTCATTCACATTCACAGCTCCCAGTCCCGTCTCGGCCCATATACCACGCAGCGAAAGGATCATTAGACTCATCTTACCGTTATCGCGGCAACGCGGCAATGGGTGTCGTAAACGAAGAAAGTCCGCTTGTTAATAATACTAGTAATAATCATCACCGCAAAGGCAAAGCTCGCGACGATCTGCCTTCTTCGTCGACAAATCTCCACCTGCTGCACACGCGCCCGAGCTTAAAGATGAGCAGTGCTGCGCGGGCTACCAAGCATGGCAGCTTTGATTTCGAGAGACCTGGCTGGGGGTCTGTTACCGCTGGTGCTTTGCCTCCCGGAGATGGCCCCGTCAAAATGAAAAGATCAGGAAGTAATGGGACCACAGGGACAGGCGCGAGTGATCGGACGTCCGAGCTGCGAGAAAAGGAAAGAGAGAGCACCTATGGACCTGGGCTTGCGGGTGTAGGTACGCTGCAGAGGGACGTGTCGATGAAGCGCGCGCAAGAGAGGGAAGAGATCATGATCAGGCGGAAAAGGAAAGAGGAGGAAGCTAGTAGTGGTAATCAGCGGAGAAATGGGAAAGAGAAAGAGAAGGAGGACAAGACGTCATCGCAGCGCACGACACCGTCTGCTTCTGACCATATGCACGCGTCGACTTCGACTGCTGGGACGAAGCACTCTTCGAGCGCGGGCAAGGCTGCTGGGAAGCGTATGCTACACAGTGCGCTAGGAGCGAATAATAATGAGAAAGAAAGGACGAAGCCTAGTGGGATATCCCGTCTCATGGCGCCTGCGCACCATGGTTTGTTCTCCTTCGAGCCGCCTGTGCCATCTCCGACGAGGAGCACAGGCACGGCGAGCACCGGAACGGCGCACGAGGTCACGCTGACGAGTGGGTACGGGGTCAAGGCGGAGAGGGAACGCGAGAGGATCAGGGACGAGAAAGAACGGTCGTCGAGGATACCCGGTGTGGGTACGAGACGAAGTGGGGATCGCGCACCTGTGCCCGTGCCGAGTGTCGCTGCGCTATATGGTATCACACCAGCAGACATGTCTTCCAGTCCGAATTCCACCTCTCCTCCTCCTCCTTACAATGGGATGTCGAAAATACTCAATTCGAATATCCCCGGCCCAGGACACCGGTCAGGCAAGAAAGGCCGCTCGTTGGATCTTGGGTTGGGTCTGTCGTGGGCGCCTAGTAAAGTACGTGAGGAGGCGCTCATGAACCTTCCTAAATCTGCGTTTTTCGGACGGCGCACGAGTAGTGGTGGGTCGTCGATCCCTGGTGGGTATGGTGGTGGTGGTGGTGGTAAAGGTAATGGGAATGCGCATAATATGCTGAGGACGGCGTCGGAGTCGACTACGCGCTCGAATGCTACGGGTGGTGGGAGGGTGGCGGAGGATGTGGAACGGAGTAAGCTCGGCAAGGAGGTAGCGCAGTTTTTTAAGAATGCGTTGGATGCGGAGGGGTATAAGGCGTTTAAGTTATGTGCGTTGGTGGTTTTCTTCTTGATGTTGGGTCCCAACTGACGATCATGTTGATAGATGTACACCAATTTGACCGCCACGAAATCCCGTTCGATGGTCCGGAGGGTATTGTCTCGCTCGTGGAGGGCTTGCTGCTCGCTGCGCCCCGTTTAGGGGAAGATGGCAGGAGGAGGCTGTTGGATAAGTTTGTTAGGATTATCTTGCAGCAGGCCTGAGTTGGCAAGGTCGGCTTGTCTCGTGAGGCACCGACGGCGGCAATGGATGACGACTGCGATCTGTGCGTGGACTTGCGCTTGGTACCCGGCTATAGAGACGGCCGTCTCCTATTCTATTCCGATAATTCATATCCGGGGAAGATGGCAGGAGGAGGCTGTTGGACAAGTTTGTTAGGACCATCTTGCAGCAGGCCTAAGCAAGGTCAGCTCATGAAGCACCGACGACGGCAATAAATGACGAGTACGACTGCGATCTATGCGTGGACTTGCGCTTGGTACCCGCCCATGGAGACGATCATTTCCTATTCTATTCCGATAATTCGTATTCTTCTTAACCAGACGTATACCTATGATTCATTCTAGGTGGTGTTTATCCCTCCATCTACCTATCCCCACCCTACGCGACCCAACACATAAACCAGATCTACCAAACATACCGCATATCTAGTTATACCATATCCTTGCAATTCTGGTGGTGCTATTTTTCTTCTTTTTTTGTTTTTGTTTTTTGTTTTTTTTTTTTGTTTTTTTGTCTTTGCTTTATGCGTTTTTCTCCTCTTGCCGGCCATCTTTACCTCCCTCCTTTTTTTAAATCCACAGGTGAGATGCGCATTGAGCACCGCCGGCTTCTTTTTTATGCTTTTCGTTCTTCCAACCTAACCTATATACTATGGGTATGGGTCCCCTTTCTATCTACTACCCCTATCTCTCACCATCTCACCGGCACCGCCCGCCATACACATAATTCCACAATCATCCTCCATGCATATGCATCTTCATGTTCTACGTTCAAATTACGCCTGACACACTCCGCCCATATGCTCATCATATGTTCCATGCTCATGCCTATGATGCTCATGCTCATGCTCTTTTTTGATGCCTCTCATGTTTACGAGTTTTTTGGTTTTCGAAATTTACGTCTTATGTACGTGTAATCCTTTCATGGTGTAGCATGCATTTTATCATTTGTCTTTTTTTCTCTCGTTTCTTTTTAATTAGGGTTTTGTTATATAGAAGATGAAAGTTCAAAGAGGAAGTATTACTTAGTAGTCTAATTGAAGTTTTGTATTGTTCTGTATGACGATGGGTATAATGTTCACGACAAGATTAATTTTTTAGTTTTGGTTTTAATGTTCCCTGTTGAGTCTTGACGTTGAGCATTTGCTTAAAACTTAAGCAATCTGTTGTGTGAAATGATTATACAGATAAGATAGATCGTACATGTGTATGGGTTACGTAGAAGAGGCAAAGACTTCCCGGGTAGTTCCAAGCGAAAGAAAAGAATCGGAAGAAGGAAAGAAGGAACAAGAGTGGCTATTGCGCCATCTATCATGCAGGCCTGAGAGCGCGTAATCTATCTGCAAGTTTGTCATCCTCATCTTGCACCTTCGTCTTTGGACTCAGATCGGGCACCGAAGTGAGGTCCTTGCTCGCCAAGTCGTGCTGTAGCTCGATGTTGGCCTCCTCTGCGGTTTGCCGGAGCAGCTGGTCGATTTGGTCTTGTGGAGTGGAGACTGCGGTCGTTGAGCTCATGGCATCTTCCATGTAGGAGGTTTGGACATCCAAGTCTGTGAATTGGTTTTCGAATTTGTCCATCACGAGGGATATCTAGGTCAATGAGTCTGAGTCAGTGTGTGTGTTTCTAAGTGTAGGCAAGAGGACACGCACCCTTTCTAGGTTCATGCTTTCCATTGCTTTGTCCATCCCCTTAACCACTGAGGTCATGTTGCCGGTCACTTGTCGCATCGTTACGGCAGTCTCTACACGGCTGGCCACAGCGTCTATCCTGCTCGATAGACGGAGGAGGTTCAGTGCCTCGCTCTTCTTGCGAATGGCATTTGAGGCGTAGATGCGAGCACCATCGGTGTTTCCTTGTTGGAGCGCCTAATTAATTGGACAGATCAGATTGTCAGATTGGTGGCGGTAAAGGGAGTGGACAGACCTTCTTCAAGCGTAGTTTTTCGCTATTCTCGTCTTTCTGTGCCTTCTTTGCCTGACGGTTAAGGGTCTTTGCTGTGAACTTCCTCGGCCCCCGTAATGGTTAATTTCATAGCGCATGGACGAAGATGTCAGAGGTTAGTCACCTTTAATTGGAAAAGGGTTTCTGATGAGATTGGTTAGTAGACTATAGCAGCAGGAGGGTTATCTTTGGCGCTCACTCTCGAGATTGCTCATGTTGGTCTAATGGGTAGATGACCAGCGCAGCACTGGCCCAGCCGCAGAGTCATTACGACCATGATCGAACCGCAAGTGGAAAGCGGTGCAGCCCCTATCACGTGAGTTCTCTTCTATATTCGCCACGACCTTGAGGCTTGAATTGAATGCTCACCCACCTCTCAGCCTTCTCTTCTGTTGGCTGTCGACTACTTCTTATACCCGTCTGTCTCTTTCCCCCTCTTTAATTCTTTTAAAAGCGCTGGGTCGTGTCCTTTTAATAATGGGGCTACTGTACTATGTCAGGTCTGTTAATACTATCTGACTATTGCTTACCATGTAGAGTGTATGCTAAACCAAATCATAGTTACCTGGCGATGTTTGCCGCTTTCGCTTTTGTAACACTCTCACTAGGTATGATTGAGTTTAGCGTGTCGGTATATGATCGTGTTTATGACGTTATTCCCTCAGCAAGCGGTCTTCTCTATGTCTCTGAGTTAATAGAAGAGCATTCGCGCTTAGCGAAGATTATTGGGCAAAGGAGTATCTATGTGCGTTAATACTTGACATACTGAGCGTTACACATATAACTTAACTCTTACTCGGGTCGTGTTATCCAGATAATCATGCTGCTGCATGTTATCTTCTATTTCACAGACTCACTACCGGCACTCCAAACCCTCTTTTCTCTCACCTGCCACATTGTATATCTTCAAAACTTCTCCAGCACATGGCCCCTCATATCCCTAACGTCCCTCTCTTTCCTTGCGTCCTGCGCGTTGGTCATTGCGGATCATTTTATATGGTTCTTCTACTTTGCTCGTATCACGAACGAAGCTAGGCAATCACGACTACAATATCGCGGGCAGACAAAAATTGCTCCTGGATTTACGGAAATCGCGTCTTTTTTTGCGATATGTGTATGGTATACACCCTTGTTCTTGTTCCTTAGTTTAAGCGCCAACGATAATGCGCTTCCTGTAATTGCTGGTGAGTTGTTGATTTCGCGCACCTTTGGGTATATTCTCATCTTTTCTTCGTTTCCAACAGAGCCAACATCACCCAACTCCACGACTTCAATCCAAACAGGTCCTGTGCGGACATCTCTTATTCGGTCCATGTTTTCTTTTATTACCTTCGAAGGAAGCATCCCCAGACTAAGGCCTAGGCCCTCGCGCAAGGATACTTCAGAGGGTCTAATTGCACCCCGGTCTCCTAACCTTTCCCGAACGTCATTGCCTCAAGGACATGGTCCTTCGTCCCCTATGGTACGACCAGCGGCATATCCTCCCCCACCACGATCACCTGGTCCGAGAGTGCAGGAGCTTGAAGTCTCATCTATGCCGGCCTCTACAAATCCGAATTTCTCATTAGACTCCCCACCGAGAAGGAGGCAGCAACTTTTGAGACAGGCGACTAGTGAATATTTAGATTCCGGCGTCAGTGGGATGCGAAGGACAACTAGCTTCAGAGCAGATAATGATAATTGATGGTATACATAGGCACTCAAAAGTAGATATATTGTTTACTTATACAAGACTAGAATGTGGAAATATCCGATTGATCAAATAGTCTTTTGAATTGAAGGCGTTCAAACTTTTCACCAGTTCATTTTGGTCCTTGGAATCTATAAATAGGCCTGTGTTTGTGTAACCAAGAGGACGCTGGCAAACAACATGACGCAAGGACTTGGACAGTCGAGATGTGCGGTGTGCCATTTCTGGCCACTACTTTACTTGAACGCCGCTTGGATTTTGTATACTCTCCAAATCATCGCATCTGGAAGGACACATGCGATAGTCAAAAAACACGATGTATCTTTACCTTGGGACTAATCCTCGCGCTCTTTATCTTATAACAAGTTCTCATGACGAGCGGCTCGGTCGACCCAGTCGCGCACTTGTGTTTCGCGCAGGTGACGGGCACTCAAGGGCAATCGTTGAATTTCTTCAGAAAAATCAAGTCGACATACAAAACCTTGTGCGCATGACCACAAGGGTGGTCAAGGGATGCTTAGGCTTAATATCGGTGGAGAATGGTGCGTCACTTATTAGCTTCATTGGAAAGCTGGCGTCTCAGGTCATTCTAGACTTATTTCTTGCGGTTGTAACGAGCTCGACGGAAGTTGGGAACACCCGGCCATCAGGGGCACGTCCTGAGTCCGTTGCACGAATACACGAAGTCTCTTTCTATAGCTTGACTTCATCTACATGGGACGATCTTTCGGCAGCTACTGAGTCTGTATTAGGTCTCGAAGCGACAGATTCTAGTCTCAGAGAAGGGTATGGACCAAATGCCCCGCAGGTCCTCGAACACCCTTGCATGCCGCTTACGAAAATACTCTCATCTGGGTCGTTTTACTACGCTGTTGATTCTCAATGGGATCTTTCGTCAAGACTCTCGGTACGACTCACAAGAGACCCGCAGTCAACGGACTCTGCATTGACGTTCGATGAACGATTTGTGTGGAATGAATTTATTATCAGAAGCTTGCTCGACTTTCGTGAAAGGTTGGATCCAAATGAACGGGATGAGCTGGATCGATGCCAATTCATTGTGAGTTCTATTCATTTATTTTGCAGAAAGCCGGTGTTTCCTTTAATAGCGGCATCCTAGATTCTAGCAATTCAAGGTTTTGTTGGAGTATTTACGATGGCCCTACCTGCGCCACCCACTAATGGAGTACCTACTGTCGCCACGCTTTCTCTGATCTCAAGATTAGGGTGGAAGAGAGCAGGCACACGATTCAATACACGAGGCGTCGACGATGACGGGAATACAGCCAATTTTGTAGAGGTTTGTGGCACATATTTCAGCCACTAACATATCTTCAGTTCACATGATTTGCAGACAGAAACTATTTTCAGTACAGACCAGCATTGTGTTAGCTACGTACAAGTTCGTGGAAGTGTTCCACGTAAGTGGAGAGATCGAGATGGGAGTCAAATTTCTGCTTTTGACCAAAGGTTTTCATAGTTTTCTGGGAACAACAAGGGTTGCAGACCTTTGGGCAAAAAATTCAAATCACAAGGCCACATGCATCTCAGCCGGCCTTCGAACGACATTTATTCCAACTCTTAGAAGAGTATGGCTCGATACACGCGATTAACTTACTAGGACAGAAAGAGAATGAGGCTTCCTTGACGAATGCTTATGCCCGGCATCTGCAAATAGCGCGTGCAGCTCTCGGGGATGAACTGGGAATCACGCACTTTGACTTCCATAACGCTGTCAGGATAGGGGGGCACGATAGTGTCATTCGTGAACTCAAGTCAATCCCCCTTTCATCGCATGTCTCCTTGTCACTGACGCGTTATATCAACAGGAGAATAGAGAACATCGTCGATAATGTCGATAAATTTGGGTTCACAATGTGCGATGCTGCATCCGACGAGATTGTGACAGATCAGAAGGGAGTCTTTCGTACGAACTGTTTGGATTGGTAGGTTATCAGATAGATTTCTCATACTTGCAAGCGCTGACTCTTGATCTAGTTTAGATCGCACCAACTTCGTACAAGATATTCTCTCACGAAATACCCTGGAGCAGTTTCTGCTTCTTGTTCGCCGCGAATGGATTTATTCTAGTGCTCTCTGGACACACCACCGTGAATTATGGGCTGAGAACGGTGATGCCTTATCTCGGATCTATGCAGGAACAGGGGCTCTGAACACGAGTTTTACGAGAACTGGAAAACGGACTTTGGCAGGTAAGGGGTGCTCCATGTGTAAGAAAAAGTTATTCATTCATATGAAAGGTGTTCTGTCCGATGCTACCAAAAGTGTCTCAAGAGCATATATCAATAATTTCCAAGATAAAGGGAAGCAAGTAGCTATTGACCTGTTTTTGGTATGTTATTTTTTTGTTGTTAATCATTGTCCTTAACTGGGATCTCCATCAGGGAAATCTCAATAATCAGCTTCAAGTTACCATTTACGATCCCATCCACGACCACGTAAGAAACACATTAGAAAAGCGGTAACATCTTCATTTACGATATTTATTCATCAATTTGCCTGACGATTTCTTTTAGCTTATCTGAGTATTCTACGACAAAGCAATGCACTTTATTCATAGGAACGTGGAATTTGAACGGAAAGGTCAGCTTGCTTCTGCTCTCGATTCGGACTTATGTTGCGACGTCACTTAACTACTGCAGGCTCCATCCGAATCTTTACTACCGTGGCTCTTTCCCCGAGCTGGTAAGTCGTGGCATATCCCTCGGTGCAAGATAACCTAATGATTTTAATATAGGTACAAGCGAGTGCGTCCATTATGATGCCGCAATGCATATATGTTCTTGCTCACAGATCTCGACAGCCCTGATATGTTCGTTCTGGGATTTCAAGAAATTGTTCCATTGACCGCACAGCAAATTGTACAGACTGATCCAGAGAAAAGGTTTACTTAAACGCTCGATCGTAAATCGTTAACGGCTCCTTACACTCTCAAATATAGGCGAATATGGGAAAACAAAATACTGGAGACTCTTGATCGCCGTCCTAACAAAAAGGCCGACTATGTACTGCTGAGGAGTGAACAGGTATTTCTATCTGTCGCTTGTTCTGTTTCTATGTATTATTGATGGAACTCGTGCATAGCTTGTTGGAACAGCTTTACTGATCCTGGTCAAATCAGAACTGACAGCTGTCATCAAAAATGTGGAAGGAACGTCAAGAAAAGTGTGGCATCCTTTTTATAAGGTTGAGTTCACCGCTGACCTTTGCCGCAGACTGGTCTTCGGGGTATGTCCGGAAACAAAGGTGCTGTTGGGATACGTTTAGACTACCACGATACTAGTTTCTGCTTCTTGACGGCACATCTTGCTGCCGGCCATGTCAATGTGGAGGAGAGAAACGCAGACTATCGCACTATAGTAAATGGCTTGCATTTTCAAAAGGGCAAGACGATTCAAAGCCATCAGTAAGGTTGATCCGTTTCCTTTCCGTTTTCTTTTTGACTAGGTTCAATTAGAAACGTAATTTGGCTGGCTGATACGAATTATCGTATTGATCTCGACAATGCGACTGTTCGTGCTTTAGCGGAGCGCGACGACTTCGATCCCCTCCTAGCAGCTGATCAGGTTTATATCCATGTCTTTTTGCCGTGTGTATGGCAATTGCTGAAATTGCGTCTCAGTTACGATATGCAATGGACACGAAAGCTGCATTCCATGGATACGAAGAAGGACCACTCCTTTTCCGCCCTACGTATCGTTACGACCTAGGAACAGATAGGTATGACACGAGCGAGAAAATGCGGATACCGGCTTGGACAGGCAAGTATTCTAGTCGTCGCAATTCAATGTGTGTTCTTATAGGTCTACAGACCGCATTTTACACCGCGGAAACTCCCTGGACCTCGCAGTCTATTCGCGGGCTGAACTGAGGGGATCCGACCATAAACCAGGTCACATCTTCTAATTGGAAGCGTTGAGATCTAATCCTTATATTTTTACAGTCTTTGCTCTCTATAGAGCTGAAGTCCGCATTGTTGATCCCGTCAAGAAAGCCAATCTGTCGCGGATGCTTACGGACGGTATAATGTCCACGCACCCTGGGGAAAGGTTAGACGAAAAGTTAGCCAATCTTGCCCTGCCCGTGGACGAAGAAGAGTGTATGTGTACATGATGCCTATGATATTTTTATCTGGATTCTGACTCCACGTTTCTTTTGACAGTACCACCCCCTAGTACGGACGAAAAAGCGTGGTGGGACACCGCCGGTAAGTCTTAATTGACATGGATTGACGTGGTGATCTGATCGACGCAAAGGTTGTCCCGCTGGAGTGGTGCCGATAACAGAACTCCACGGAGCAGATTTGTTTGGGAAGGGTAACCCTTTCGAATCGTTTGACAATTCTCCTATGTCATCGTCACCTTCCTCATCAGACGAGGAGCTTTATTCACATGCCCTTACATTACAAACCCCCATCATACCGACTCAAACCACTACAGTAAGAAGACCTGCACCCGCACCACCCCCACGACCACCAAAGCTGCATGAGCAACAGGAAACCCGTCCTTCTTGATCACGATACGAACATTCATGTTTTGAAAAGATGTATTAGACCCCTCAACGATGATACAATCTGTGAATATAAGGGGTGTTCAAGCTGCATAGTATTACATTATATCAATCCCTGTTTCTTAAGGTCGTCGTAAGTCTTGCGGTTATATACGTTTCCTTCGTCGTCTTCAAGCTCTTCCATGGTATCCTGTTCAAATACTTCATGTCTTCCTTCTTGTTTCAATTTTTCGGCCACTGTTCTGCGTCAGTTGTATTCGAAACGATATTGGAAGAAAAACGCTCACGGGCCAGGGCATCTTCTATGCGGGTTATTTCGTGGAAATGTTTGGTATTTGGAAGACCCAGAGCACGCATTCCAAAAGCATGTCTCGACTCCTGTAATAACAAAGCATACAAGTTGAGCAATGAAAAATGGGAGCCTGAAACCACTTACTTGGAAGTGACGATCGAAATTTTTCCTAAGGGGACGAAGTTGAGAGAAAATACAAAGGAAATAATGAATTAACAAACCTGCCCATGTATACGTGGTCCGAACAAATTTCGCAGCGATATTCCACACCAAGGCCATGCAACTTGTACAACCAATAGGGGATCGGCTTCCCATCCCATCCAAGAGGAAGTTTCAGAGGGTTGTATATTTTCTCTTCTTCTTCATCCTCGTCACCTGCACCATCTACAGCAGAAGTCTGTGGAGGAGGAGCGGGCTTGTCGCGCTCTAATATTTCTTGTTCTCGTTCTCGAGCCGTGAGTGAAAAGCGGCGTTCCACGTTGGATTTTGTTTCGTTTAAAGTTGGGACCAATGCTACGAGAAGATCAGTAGCCAGGTATGTATAGTAGGCCGAGTTGCGGATCCGAAGTTTGGCAGAAGATTGACTCGCATGATGAGACTTCTCTGACTGCACTGTACCATTCGGATTGGGAGGGGCTTCTCCGGAAGATGCTTGCTTTGCGGTGAGTTTGATGTGTTTTTTAGAAGTAAGGTGTGCGTCGTATACAGTTTGTTTTGAATAATGTTTTTGACCTATTTGAACGTAAGAAATGGAGAGATCAAGTAAAGGTCATAAAGCCTCACATGCGCTGCACCATATACCAGCGTCTTCTTCCCCGTTTGTTTGAGGTTTAGACTGCGAAGAATCTTCCCAACCTTGCAGTTCATCCCCTTCCCATTTCTTTCCGAATTCCGTGGCAGCGTTACGTTGTTGTGCGTCCACGTCGACGAGGGGTTGAGTCTTCTTGAAGAAGGATAAAAGGTAGCTATGCAGATTTTGAATATACCTGGGGATAATCTGATGAGAGTACGCTAGAAACGAGAATAAAATGTAACTTACGTTTCGTATTCTTTTGTGAAGCGTATTTCTTTTGGCAAGTCAGAATGTACAGGGCCACTCTGCGCTGCAAGAAGAATATCAAGATATTGCAGGTATCCAGGCCGCTTTCCGATGTTTTTCAAATTATTATAAGCGGTGTGGTTGGCATATAAGTCGAGATATCTTCCATAGGCTTCCTCACCAGAGAAAAGCAGTGCGATAGCTATTATAAATATGTGCGTGTAAGTAAGTTTTTCATGGTATATGAACACCTCGGTACGCACGGTCGTCGTCCTCGTATTCGTCTTCACCATCTTGTCCAGGCTCGTCGAGGATTGCTGCAATTTCCATGTCAATTCCGACTGGCAGTGAATCAGGGTATTTGTTGTAGTGGTCTTGAATTTTCACCAACCGCGAGTAAAATTCCGACAAATCGTTTTGTTGAGAGGGTGCCGACAAAGCATTGAGTTCAGATTTTCTGACATCTTCGTCTTGGTATGAGTTGTTCAAGTCGATCACCCTCGTCGAAATACGGTCAAGGACCTGGGAGGCTTTGTGCTCCTGTTGCAAACCCTGTTCATGTGTAGTAGTTGGACGAGAGAGGAGAGTGTAGAGGGCCCTCTCGAGTTTCTCGATTTCTTCATGGGTTTGACGCTGAATTTCTATGATAGAATCCGACATTATTGGGCCAACGGAGGAATGTTGGTTAAAAGATGGTGACAGGCCTGAGGCTGTATAGGATTGTGTACGACGCAAAGCAGGTCACGTTCGAACTCCGACCTTCTCTCAACAACCACCACTTCAAAAATGGCCGGAATCAATGCAGGCGACGAGGCAAACAATTTTTCATGAACTCAGTGTTATTTCAGGAGCTAATCATACCCTTCTGCACAGAAACTCGTTTTCGAATCATCAGAGGCCGTCTCCGTAGTCTCAACGTTCGACGACCTTGGTTTAAAGGAGGACTTGTTACGCGGTATCTACGCATACAGTGAGCCTTATTCCTATGAAGTTTTACACTATTACTGAGCGTAGTGAAGACTTCGAGAAGCCCTCCGCTATTCAACAGCGCGCTATTTTACCTATCACACAAGGGAGGGATGTTATTGCCCAGGCTCAGTCTGGTACCGGTAAAACGGCAACATTCTCCATTTCCATCCTTCAGTCAATCGACGTTACTGTGCGCGAGACACAAGCGCTTGTTTTATCGCCCACCCGTGAATTGGCCACCCAGATTCAATCGGTCGTATTGGCCCTGGGCGACTACATGAACGTGCAATGTCACGCGTGTATTGGAGGAACTTCTATCGGCGAAGACATCAGAAAGCTAGAATATGGTCAACACGTTGTGTCGGGGACTCCCGGCAGAGTTTTTGACATGATTCGAAGGAGGAGTCTTCGGACGAGAAATATCAAAATGCTTGTTCTTGATGAAGCCGACGAGCTCCTCAACAAGGGATTCAAGGACCAAATCTATGACGTGTACCGGTATCTTCCACCTGCCACCCAGGTCGTTCTCCTCAGCGCGACTTTGCCCTATGACGTTTTGGAGATGACCACGAAGTTTATGACAGACCCAATTCGGATTCTTGTGAAGCGTGATGAATTGACGCTTGAAGGAATTAAGCAATTTTTTGTTGCCGTCGAGAAAGAAGACTGGAAGTTTGACACCTTGTGTGATTTGTATGACACTTTGACTATCACACAAGCTGTGATTTTCTGCAACACTCGACGAAAGGTTAGTCCATTTTCCCAAATTACTCTCGGATGTGAACTGCGGTCTTATTTGATTCTAAATAGGTTGACTGGCTAACAGAAAAAATGCGTGCATCCAATTTCACTGTTTCTTCCATGCACGGTGAAATGAACCAGAAGGAACGTGATGCTATCATGGCAGAATTCCGTGGTGGAACTTCGTATGTGGGACGCACTACTCTCATTTCTGAACTAATCCTTATTTTATTAGTCGCGTCTTAATTACTACGGACGTTTGGGCCCGTGGTATCGACGTCCAGCAAGTTTCCTTGGTCATTAATTATGATCTTCCGGCGTAAGTATCCTCTAAACCCTTTTAGTTTCTCACTCTAATTACAGCCCCAGTAATCGCGAGAACTACATTCATCGCATTGGTCGATCTGGACGATTCGGAAGGAAAGGAGTTGCTATTAATGTCAGTGTTTCCTTGCTTTTGTTCGAGTCATGCTCATATTTTATATAGTTCGTTACCGTTGACGATGTCCGCATCTTACGTGACATTGGTAAGCTTAGTTCCGTTCTATCTATCACCTTCACTCAAAGTTTGGTTTTTTGTAGAACAATTCTACAGCACTCAAATTGTAAGCGGGCGCGTTATATCATTAATCTTATCCTAATCTATAATTCTCTAGGATGAAATGCCCGTGAATGCTGCGGAACTCATTTAATGCACCTTTGGCCATCGGCAGTCTACCTCCCAGATCCTTCAATCGAGCCTTTAATATGCAGTCGTGTACTTTATTTTGTTTTGTGTTACTTTTCATGCTGGGGAGGATATACCGGCTGTCCAACAATATATCGCTCTTCTTCAACAAAAAATACTGAGTAGCTACATATATCCATATCATTTTTAATTCCGACTGTCTTGTGGTACCCACATTACTGCGCAGTGTGTGCTTCATGATTGTGAATCAGAGATAGTGAGTTCAAGGTTACACTACCTTAAGGTTTACACCGCACCGGAGAAACTAAGATTAAGCGGTCACAAGGAAGAGAAAGACTTTTTAAGCAATCATAGAACACTGGCCGGGGAAACTTGAATTTGACAAATGGCGGAATCAATCTTAAGCTTCATGGAAAAAGAATAAAGACCGTTGGATCTCGATCATACATTCCAATGTCGAGTCCTACTTTTGATCGCTGAAGCAACGCGTCCAGACGCGTCCATGCTACATTTTCTGTCGGAAATCTCCCAATATTACCACCAAATTGTGACGTATAGACAACTAGAACCAGAATAATGGCCTATAATGGTCTTCCGGACGATCGACCACAAATTGCGGATACTATGAAATATCGGGGCCACGTGGATTGTATCAACGCACGCAGGCCCACAGCACAGAGAATGATTAATGAAGCTTCGTAAAGGTCTATCTTATTTAGAAGCATGGCCAAAACTGCCTTGTCCGTGGCCGAAATGAATGTATGCCGTATACATACACATCGATTGCCGTCAACAATGCCAGATATGTCTTAGTTTTTTTTCTGCTGAAGCCGGTATTCTTGGATGTGGAGATGTGCACAAACCCGAATCCCCGACTATGGGCAAGGTTTCGATTCGTGCCCTTCTCACTGCATACGGAACCTTGGCATATCCGATTTATCATCTTGACATCGATGAAAACCCTAAGAGACACGCGACAAAGTCGTATTCTTGGTTGGGTTAGAAGAAATCCCTTTATTGGCCATTCCTGAGACATCTCGTTCAGTACTACCCTTCTGCAATCTGCCGGGCACACACAAGTCAACTGCAATAGGAAAGCACAATCAACACGCTTGAAAAGAACCAGATCTTGCAAAGTTAATCCAACTGTCTTCAAGATACGTTCGTGAGTAGTCCGTGGATCTGCTCGTGTTTCCTTAACCATGCTTCATGCGGATGTGTGTAACGAGAAGGTCTGTCCTGAAACTATAAAAACGTATGTCTTTCTCAAGGATACTGCATCCCTTCTCTTACTACAATATGTGCTATTGGCGACAGTGAGCAACCACAACACTTTTATACAAATACTAGACTCACCGTTATCTGAAAATGCACCACCAGAGTACGCAACATCTATAGAAGGTTAGTCAACGATTGGTAAAAGTTCAGAGTCCCGAAATTCATCGTATTTTCAGGTGTGGACATGGAGTTACTTTGGTGTGTTAAGGCAACCATATTCTTGTGACTTTCGCCCTTTCTAAGCCGGTGGTCCATACGTTCACAGCCCGATGAGGAAGTACGTCAACATTTCCGACAGCGACCTTAATTTCTAACGTTCCCGAAGATCAAATGCGACCTGACAACGTGCAAGTTCAGCCCACATCATCCAAGGGATTGTAAACCACCACGCTGCACTCAAACGTGTTGGCAATAGTATGTCATAGTCAACTGATTATGCCTTGCCAATCTAATCTTACATACCAGTCACCAATACCCACAACAGTACTCTCCGCGCATCGACAAATTATGTCCGACATGTACCGCGGCAGATAATAGCCGACGACAATGAGTATTTACGGCGCCTGAGGCAAAGAGATGAGATAAAACGGGAATCGAGACAGGAAATACAGGCGGACATGACGTATAACCACACCAAAGAAGGAGCGGCATCGCATAATTTCTCGAATACTGTATTTGAGCAACTGGAATAAATAAATAGAGTAAACCAGTGTGAATTACATTTGCTATTGTCGCGGTCGTCTTCCTTACCTTGCTTATGGGTCGGCAATATCATGCTTTTTCTTTAGCTGCGCCAGCTCTTCCTCTCTTCTAGCAAGATCTGCTTTCGCAGCTGCAGCGTCCTGCTTGGCAGGCATATGGTATAAAACGACGATGTACCGCTCCTGCAAATGGAAACCATTGAGGTGGTCGAGCGCGTTTTTGGCCTATGAAAGTCCTTGAGAAATCGAAAATGTAGGTCAATGAGCAAATAACTCACGTCCATGACATCGTCATATACTACAAACGCTGTGCCTTTGGTTTTCTGTTCGTTTCCTATTCGAATTTGACGGATGCTTCCATACCGTCCGAACAGATCATACAAGTCTTCTCCAGTGATTTGGTAACTCAAGTTCTTCACGAACAAGATCCTATTGGCGCCAGGAGGTAGTTTAGTCTTCGTGGGCAGTGTTCAGCTGAAGAAAAACGAGGAAAAACTGTAAACTCACTGTCGGTCTCGCAAGCGCCATGATGTAAAGGGAATGAAGGGTGTAAAGAGTTGGTAGTATTTGTCAGCAATGAGCATCAATGAAGTTGCATTTCCACTTTGGGACTCAGAAGACCCCTAAAGTGAAATACAGGCGATTTTTTTTACATTGGAATTTCCGTGGGTAACGTTCGACACCGCAGTGAAAACAGTTCCCAAGGGACTTATAGATACATTCAAGATGGTCACGCCAGCTTATGCTTATTCACAATACATCCAGCCTACGACTACAAGTAAAAGAAAACCAAGATCGTTGCTGATAACACTAGACTTTGAATTAAGAACTGCTTGGATTCGATAAATACTCCACCAGACGTAGGCGCCGAAGGGTTTGTATTGGTTGTAGTAGGATTTCTGGTCGCCGTGTCTGTGAGAGTGTTTGGGGAAACCGTGGGTATATCAGTTGAAGGAGCCGATGGCGCAGGTGTCCCACTGGTGATTGGTGGTGCAACTGACGCCATGGGCCCTACAAGGAAATAATTTCCAGCAATCGGACTCCCGAGATCAACCGCCTGAGCAAAGTTGCCGATATTGAAATTCGTACGTGGAGTTGTCGAATTTACGAGGGCAGAACCTTCGGTATCGAAGTTGTCAGGTTGGTCAAAAACAAGCAAGACATATCTGTTTCCCGCGTTAGGATATCAAACGAGGCGAAGAGGAATCAATATGATATACTAACCGATGAGGATCTGAGCCAGGCGGCGGTGCTGGGGGGGTGAACTCCATCAGTGCCGGACTAGTATTGGATAGTAGTCCTGTGTCGTCGATAGCGAAATCGCCTCCAAGGAAGTGAAGAAATTGGGATATACTACGGTTCTGTGGTGTAGGGGCATCTGGGTCCACAAGTGCGACTACCCATGCGGTGGCATTCGCATCTGAGCTTCCCGACGAGTTGGAAGGAGTCAGGATAATACTGGGAAACATGGCCGTTTCTAGAGTAGGATGAAAGTGTTAGACAGTAAACTAAATCCTATGAGTACATCCTTACCTTCCGTCGTCAGAAGAATTCCGGGAACGACATTTATGTCCTCCATCGTAACAGCGTCTGAAAAAGTGACATCCACAGCGTCTACTGGGTTGAAAGACGGCAAGACGTCTGGAACGATCATAGCCGAGGAAAACGATGTAGTTACATTGCTGATATCTGGCATTGCTACCTGGGCATTAGCCCATGGCAATAGCAATGTGATAGAGAATAGGATAGAAAGCATCTTCGCGAGCAAACCCATAATAAATCGATAACGGCCGGTATTTATTCTCCCGTTACTCGTCGATGGGACATTCAAGTCTAGAAATGGCATGTCCCATGATGTCATGGATTCACAGGACATTATGCATAGGCGGCGAGAAGTGAGAAGAAAATTTCTGTCCAACTTTGAATTCCATGAGGCCCAGCAGCTTCAAGAATTGTGACCGTAAAATGTCATTTAGGGAGAGTGAGTGCAAAAGCGGTTAAAGCTGCCCGAGCCCACCTGACAAGTCGTCGAAGAAAGGATAACAGGATACGAAAACATCTATGAGGGCTTGAGAGTGAAAGGAAAGAGGTGGCGGCAGAAGCAAGCAATATACGCAAGTAAAACGGTCCGACTGTTATCCCGGGTTATATTTGCGAATTCGGCTACAGCAAGTGTGGGACACAAAACACATTGCGAATGTGCTGGAACCGAAGAAACAATTGCCAGACTCTCACTACGCATTCTTTCCGTATTTTTACTTTCCCAGTGGATGCTTCCATTTGGATGTTTTTAATACCATGGCTTGCATCTGAATGTTTGTACATGAATTTTTGCAAGTGAATTCATAGAATGCTCACAACAGAGGTCACGAAGTATAGCTATAAAATCATCATTTTTTCTTAGATTTGACGCCTTTTCGCATCAGCCTATCAACTTCTGCGCATTCATTCTGTCCCCGTGTGCAGATAACGGTAGCATCATCAGATCCCCCTTCAAGATCAGGTATAACACATTTGATATCTTCTGGATTGGGGCAAGGGCATTGGCTAGGTTTGGCAACACAATCCAGAGTTTCTGGGCACATGTATTGCGAACATGACACTAGAGAAAGGGTCAAGGTATTATCAGGTGGTATATAAAACCAAACATACCGCTGTCCGAGTAGGCAGCCCACTGGGACGCGCCTGAGCGTTGTTGCTGCTGCTGTTGTTGTTGTTGGTGGCCCCACATGTTTTCAAAGAAATTTCCAAACTGGGCAAAGACGGGTTGAAGCCCAATTAATAGGCTGAATAAAAGTAGAGGAAACGAGAAAAATTTCTGCATCTTAGTTGTTTGGTTTCCTAAGAGGTTGTTCGCGTGCAGATATCTACTAGTACTAGAGCGCTTCTTATAGCTGGAAACCCCGGTCCGGCGCTTGACGACACGTCATCATGATCTAGGTCATGCAATAGGTATCCCGTGATACCTTATGACTAAGTAAAAAAGCGTTACAAATTTGAAATATTTATCATATTGCGACAGCCTGCTGTCACAGAGAGGAATTTTTCAAGGTTCCAGTGTAATTTATGTAAATAGATAGTTGCATGGTATAAGAGGAAGGAAAGTAATGGGCGATAGAACGGACTAGTAAATAACTACAAGGCTAAGAAGAGATTTGGAAGTAGAAATTTTCTGTAAGATGTACAAACCAAAAATTGGGACACAGAAGACAATATAAAAGATAGTCCATATGAAGAGGTGGTCGAGAAATAATTGACAGTTGCTTTTTATTTCGTGGAAAATAAAGCAAAATGTGGATGTCGGTCAATCGTTAAAGGGATAGTCATCTTCGCCTATGTCCATCTCGTCCCGAAGTTGTTGTAACGCCTTTTTATACTTGTCGCTTCTTGAAGATGGCGTACATGTCTGACTTGAAGGAAGAGACAAAGATGAAAGGCTCTCGGTGATTTCCCGTCTCCTTGGGGTGTCTTTTGCTGGTCTAAGCTTCCGCGGTGAAACCGACATTGGGGTAGCCGTTGTGTCTTTCCCCAATTTTGAGTTGGATCCAGCAAGACTAACTGGCGCCTTTCGTGTCCTTCGACGTGGTGGTAAATTCTCCTTATGCGTGTCAGGATTAACTATGCCACCCTTCTGACATCTGCCGTCTTCTTCCAACGACCAAAGTAATAGATGCGGATCCTGATATACTTGAAAGCCAGGATAATGAATAGAAGTAAGATCCGATTGTGGTGGTAATTCTCGTGGAATGACCGAAGGTCGAGTCATGCAGGAGCCACATGCGCAATTGCAATGGTCGAGTAGTGGGGATTCTGACGGGCCTGAAGCCCGGATCACTCGCCCTGATGTTGCTTTGAGTTCGGGGGAAGGTGCAAGACTACTTGAAGACGATGTTGATGCCTGCGTCGGGGTTGTGGCAATCGTAACGGTTGTTCTGTTCGATGTTGAAGGCTTCTGCGGGTCTCCTGCCATAGATTTAGGCATCCCGAAATCCAATATGCGCGCGGGGCTAGCAGGACCTGACAAAACTCGACTGAAGCGCGCAGGAGATCCGAAACTTCCTACTAGAGAGGGTAACGGTGTCTTGCTGGTCTGTTCCGGGGAGTAGATGCCATCTTCAGTTAGAATACGGCGCTTAGCTGGACTAAATAGAGATGGGCCTCCTGGTGAAAATGGGCGTTTATTGGTTCTGATCGGTTTGGCGGAACCTGGAATGGCGTTCGGATTCGACGGTAGAAACCGCTCCAGAGGCAAATCCTTCAAAGGCCCGGGTCGTTGCATAAGGAATTAGATAGTAAAAAGAACGAGAAGGGACGCGAAAAGAACAATGAGTCAGTTTCAACTTTTCCAACTTGAACATGCTGTGTCCGCGTGGTTTGTCACAATCGCGTGACGTAACGCGTCTCGTAAAAATAATTACACGTAAATTACTTTTTGGTATCTAACTGTACAAATCAAGTCGATAAGGGGTTGGTAGGCATTACTATGTCGAATACTCCTGTTCCCGTCGCATTCGGCTTTCCAAGTACAATACTACCTGAAGGTGTTGTGAGGTTGTCGAAATCGCCATACAATGTCGCGTCGGACAAGAACGCGGCTGTGGTTTCATACGACGCCTTCAAAAGAGGGGAAGAATTGGTGGATATCCCTTTACGATTGAATGGCTTGTAACCTCCGTCGAAGGTCTGAAAAATAACGTTAGCATTGTGATAACACTATGTATGCGGTACACACCATATAATCAGCGATAAGTTCAAGATGTCGTCTGTTGACGTCGATGCTGTACACCGCGAATATTCCACTCATCTCGCGCAGAATGGCGGCTCGAGCCATTTCTACTCCATACGTTTTCAAAATGGCATAGATATCATTTGAGTATATGTCGTCATCTTCCAATATGCTCTCATCGGAGCCTGAAGCAAATTCCCACATTCCCTTCAAATTAGACCCGTTCGTCGTCAGCTAGATTAAGGCCACGAGCGAGATTAGTGGACTTAATGAATGAAAGCAAGATACAAAACATACTTTTATCTCTGGTTCGCCGCCTTTCTTGCTATCATCCTTAACCTGGAAACATTCAGAAATGCCGGGGATCTCGCGAATGACGGTAGCGCGGCACGCTCGCTCGATGATGCCAACAAATAGGAGCTTAGGCATATCGGATGGGAACTGTGAAGGTATAAAAATCAGTTCATACTGTGCAAAAAAAAATTAAAAATACCTCTAATTTGAACGAGCATTGAGACTCGTCAAAGGCGAATGAAATACAATGTTGCATGTGTCGTTGGAAAAGGTCTGATACCTGCGAAACCATGGTCGTGAAGTGTGTGGATTTAGACTTCTTGACCAATGGTTCTGCGGGGATATCCTCGCCAGATGCATATTCAGCCTCAATGTCTGCGTCGTTATAAGCTTCCATTGCTTCGGTCTCATCTTCTGAATCGTCACTTTCGTAGGTTGCTTGCTGTTTCTTCTGGCGTGCGTGCTTTGCATCATCAGCATCGTCATCTCCTACCTCACTGGCTTCGTCGTCGTCTTTCTTTCGCGATGGTTCTCCCTCTTCATCCCCAGCCGATTCTCCGGGTCTTTCCCGAACCTTTTTGCCCTGCCCTAGTTGAGCCATTTGGTTCTTCAGATCTGCATCGAGCTTTTTCATTTCATTGACCATTTCCTTCTTCAAAATCAGCGGGAACTTGACACCAAACGCGGCTAGGATTTCGGCTGTTTGGAGGTCATGTTCTTCTTGATACTCGTGTTTGGGGTAGAATTTAATATCAATAGAGAACTGGGTTCGACGAGCGTCACCCTCAGCTTTTAATTGCTCTTGTACGGCGACTGTTTCGACAACTTGTGACAATGTGATGCGGCTGGCGCGCTTGCAGAATATGCTGATATCGTGCGGTGAAATACCGCTGCGAACCTTCATGGTCATAGAGGGTGTTTTGGGTTTTTGAGATGCAGTCATAACGATTTCTCGAAGGCGAGGAATACCGAGTGTTACATTAGCGGCACCGTGTCCTAAAAATTATTTGATTTTTATGACGGCCAACACTGTCAGTTGAACCACTTACCAGCGAAATGGAAAGTATTTAGGGTCATTTGTGTTGACGGTTCACCCACACTAACAACGATAGGTGAGATACAATAATATCAAGATAGCAAAGATAGCAAATACATACCCTTGCGATGCAAGCAATCCTACAGCTTCACCAGGCTCGACTAAGCTCCGCATGTACTTATGATTCATCAAGATCTTGAAAAGCTTCACGTCCATTGGGGGTTTACGGCGTTTGTACCGGACCTTTGACCCCTCATCCGCTAACAACTTTCGAGGGTTAGATTTCACGTATTCATCCACAGCGGTTGCAAATTGTTCGGATGTGCTTCCCATGAAACGGGTAGGGTTATAAAGGGCAAGTACGGGATCATATTTGTCTCTTTTTGAAGACTTGTCTCTCCTGGTGCGCTCGGTTGACCTCTTCAAGACTTTCTTCATGTGTGCGACGGCGGACTTTTCCTCGACTATGCCATTCACTTCATACGGCTTCAGACGACGGGCGAAGGAAATGTTGTTTTGGGCAATGAAGTTAAATTGATATAAATGCTTTTGTTTCGTAACGTCCAATGCATCGCCACCGTAATTGAACTGATAGATTGAATTGTCACTGCCTCTAACAGTGTTGTCGTAATGGACGCGAATTCCTTCCAAGTGTTTGATTAAACATCTCTGAAGATATCCCGAACGTGAAGTCTTGACGGCAGTATCGATTAAACCTTCTCTTCCAGCCATACAATGGAAATAAAACTCCTGTGGTTTAATGCCAGTTAAGAAGCGACTTGCGACATAACCACCGGCGATGGCCTTCGTTTCGAAAGGACGGAAGGAAGGGAGAGTTTTGCCGCTAACCATGACAGGAACACGACGGCCCTCTAGTTCTTGTTGCCCAAGAGCGCACGAAATCTGTCGCACATTGACTGCAGACCCTTTCGCACCAGACAATGTCATTGTTTGCATGTGGTTGTAGGGGAATTTACGAAGGAGGCCGTCAGGTAAGCAAGCATTTGAAATAGCGTTTGTAAGTTTGCCCAATTTGGTCTTGACTGTCATATCGAGTCCAGCCATTTTGTTATCGTCTCGGAGAACATCTTCCAGCAATGCTCGAAGTGCAGAAGGTATTTCCTCCTTTGGCATCGTGCTAAGTGATGGGAAATTCTCGATAGCACCCTCTGGTCCCAAGTTTTTGTTCTTTTCTAGAAGGTCCACCCGCTTTGCGTCACCTGTCGGGGTGAGCATGAGATCGTCCATCCTACAAGTGAATGCACGGTGTTGCAAAAACTTCGTAAAGAGTCGACTGAGAATTCCGAGAAGCTTCCCTGCAATGTCTGATCCATACAATTCATAGACCGAGTGCACAAGGCCGTAATCAGACGCTCCGAATGCTGCCTTATCAAGGACACCGCAAAGTAATTCACCATCCATGAAGACAACTTTATCTTCCATCGAATCAGAACCCCACAGTTGTCCTGGGACTTTAGTCTTTGCATCTAGGTTTAGCCCTTCATACCTGCTGGGCGTCAGGTTTTTCAGGACGGTAGAGATCTGATTTTTTGTAAGTATAATTTCGATCAAGCGAATCAAAGAAAAACTTACTATTTGTTTTCCGGTCCACAAAGGCTTAGGTTTCCAGATTGTTGGCGGTAAAGTAATCAACCGTGTACCAGGGTCTTGTTCATCCTCAGGTCGGAGTGCACCGTAGAGCAATTGATGGTATTCTTCCCTCTCGAAGAACGAGTTTTGGCTGGTCATCCAAACACCTGCCACAACGTGATCTTGGATGAGACCGCGAATAGGATTTCCGGATGTTGGTACCAAGTATTGATTGTCAGTATTGGAGATCATCATGGCTTCAGCGCGAGCAACATGGTTTTCTGTAGGGAAATTTAGGGTGGAGTTGTTATCAAGGAGGAATTAACTTACGAGGGAAATGAATATTCATCTCTATACAGATGGTGAGCATTATGCTACATTATTTGCTTGTGAAAGTTTTTTGCTAGAGACTTACCATCACCATCAAAGTCGGCTGGAAAGGAGTAAACCAGATTAGCCCCGGTTCTCTTCCATTAAAGTAAAAATCTCACCATTATATGAGTTACTAACGACGAGATCAGTAAATTCTAGTTGAAAAAGACATGATTAACAGCTTACCAGTTAGCATAATGCATGCGAATCGTTTTCTCGCCTTGTAAGACACGGGCTTTATGCGTCATCATACTTGGTTTGTGCAACGTTGGTTGGCGATTAAGAATTAAGATATCGCCGTCGCGGAGGTGTCGATAAACCTTTTTATTAACGGCCGTTGTTCTTGTATGTAGGCCATGAACTCCCGACGATGCCCTGTCGCCTTCTTGTGGTGTTAAAAGTTGGTTGGCAATTGCTGTGCGTTGCTCGACAGTAAGTTTATCCTACGCATATTGTTTGTATTAATTAGGTTGAGTCGAGCGCAAGGCTAACACGTACAAGAGATTGTTGATGCCCGTCTTCATATTCTACAAATGAAGCACCTGGATAACCATGAGGTCCTGTGATGACAAGTTGACGCATCTCGTGGAAATTGGCAGGAGTGACGGGTTCCGGAAAAGTTAATTTTCTCGCAAATACAGGCGGAATACCAATCTCGTTTGGTTCGATGTTAACGTCAGGAGAAATTACTGATCGAGCTGCATAGTTCACGCGTTTCCCCTTTTGTGCCGATGAGTTAGAGAGATTTCCAAGCAATTAAAAAGCGCGTACCATCATATGTTTCCTGAACAAACCTTCCTTCTTCTCTAAACCTTGTTTAACACCAGGGGGAGGTAGCTTGCCTTGTCGCATGACCTGGGGATTCTTGCTGCTGTCCATGAAACTGTTGACATCTATTTGAAGCTGCACCAATCTTTCCAGCAATGCAGACATGATCGCCTTCCTTGCGGCTGAATCGATCCCCGAACCTTTCTGGGATGCTTCACGTAAATTGATGTTGATATCTCGCATTCGGTAAGAGGTCTGGAGCACTTTAGCGAGAAGCTCATTCTGAGGATGCTCAAAAAGTGTGTCGGCCATCTTAGCAGGTGGTCGGAAGCGTGTAGGAGATACGGGGAGGACATCTAAGAAAAACATATCCGCAGAAGCGAAAGACAGTTGATCGGGAGACAAGGGTGCGAATGGACCATGTCGACCGAAAAGCAATGCGCAAATAATGGATTCGTTGTGGAACAACCTTCGCAAGTGTGCTCGACATTCTTCAGGAGCAACGACTCGTTCATTTCGGCCCCTTAGAGTTTTCACCTTTCCGTTTGCTGCTTTAGGCAGGAAGGCTTCCTGCTTTTTCTCGACGTCACTCATTACATCTTCTCCCTCGAGCTCTTCCTCCTCATCGTCTTCGTTGTCGTCGTCCATGCCAGAATCCATATCAACGTCGCCATTTGTGGGGTTCCGTGTGTTACTATGGGAGATCGAAGATAATGCCAGGCCCTTTTCAGATAGAAGGACATCGGGGCGTTTGCGGGTCAGTTGACCCTTTTGACGAACAGATAGGTCGTATTCAATAATCTTGATATGTCCTTCTTTCCTGAAGGTATATGCAACACTGTTTCATTTGGATTGTAAGGTACTTATACATTGATTTGTCAGATAAGTGAGATTGACGCACCAGCCACAATCGCTATTTTGACATTTCTTCAAGATACACGACTTCAAAAAATCATTGATGAGATCCTTTCTGGTTTGGTATATCTGGCCATCTTTGTATGAATCTCGAGTATTTTTCGGGGCTCGTGCGAGGTGAATGGCAACATAAAGATTTATTCTGGCTATGAAATCACTGGGCGATTCGTCGGGTGTATCTGGCTCTTCATCTTCGCTGCCGTTGTCTGCATCTGCATCTTTCTTTTGCTTTGTGCGCACGCGTAACTGTATGTCATCGACACCTTGTGCCGCCTCTAACAATCCCCGTTCCAACAACCGAAATTTGGCAAGGTACTTCCATAACTATGACAGAGACATGAACTTGAGTTCTTTACATTTTAAAGGACGACTTACGACTGTCCGGCTCATTTTGAATTTATGGCAGAACATACACAATCCCCTCAAAAGATTGAACATGTTTCCCATAAACAGCGGGTGGAAAACAGGAGCAGGAAGTTCGATATGACCATAATGCCCAGGACATGTGAAGTAAGTGAGGTGACATGTGGCACAGCTAGTATGCAAGGATTAAAACTAGAACTCCAGGAATCGCAAAAAAGTCTGAAGGCTCACATGTCGGAACGATCGGTAGGTCCAAGAGCAGGATCGTAAAGCCCCCCGATATTGGGCCTATTTAAGTCATCAAGAAGGACTGGGTTCACGATTTGTTTGACGGATATCCTTCGAATGTCTTCTGATGTGAGGAACGAAAAAGACACGCCGGTAACGGTCGATGGTATGGAGTGAGCGATGTTCATAGTTAGGCTGTGTGTTTGGCAAGGATGAGGGGGTCTATAAGATGAGATAGAGCATATAAGGCTGCGTTGGATAGCCCTAGAGAGCTGGGAAAGAGGAGAATCCTCCTAAGAGTTGACGCTCAGTATTATTTACTGCGAGTCTTGTAGTGCTCACTGCTTGGTCTGTCCTGATCACAAACTTTTTATTAGTCACGTGTACGTAACTATATATGTACTGCCCCATTAGTTCGGCTATCTATACCGCCTGCCAGTATCGTACACACTGATTCCCCTACAAACTCCCAGTACCCGAAGGCAGGTAGGCATCTCATCGTACCATTGGCTTTTATCAAATAATGCAGCCCTAGGATTTAACGAACGAGGGATTCTCTAGCTTGCTGTACAAAATGGCCATTACATTAGGCTATATTGTTTCCTCTCCGGATACTGCCCAAAGTTCGTGGTTTGCCCGACTTCAATTTCTGCGCCTCGCCAACCATTTCCGCGATAAGTCCGTTATACGTTTCGGAATCTTGCTGTAGTGCATCTCTCGATTGGAGAAGATACGTAAGTAGGTTAGAGGTGTTGGACGTTTGTGAGCGAAGATCACTAAGATATCGCTCCAGAGTGGCCAAAGGTTGCATTGCGAGGGTCTCTGCCCAAGAGAACGTTCAAAAGAGAATAATGCAAGGCGGCAGAGAATCTTACCTGGATTTAATTGCAAAAGTTTGTTGATTTTAGCATTGTCTAGTTCGGGCTTGGGGCCAAACTGAGCGAAGATTCCTTGCTGGCTGGGTTGAGGGGTACCACTTCTCGAGTTCGGTTTACTGCTCTGTCCTGCCCTATTTCCGACATGATTGCGAGAAACAGGAGGGGCAGACATAGGCCGTGTATGTATTTCAAGAGGTGGTAGAGGTTTGATATGAGTCCGAGGAAGCACTTCATCCAGATTTACTGGGATGCCCAAAGTTATCAGGTGCTGGCGTCGTATGCGAGAGCGCGTCCAATTTGGGGGTTTAGTGGGTGGAGGAGTTTGTAATAGTGTTTTGTACATTTCTCGACTTATAACAAAAGACGACAGAAAGATTAAACACGAACTCGTTTTTCGTTAAGCCACGCACCTGCTTGGGGTATAAAGAATTTGTGCAATACCTTCTACCTCCCGTATGCCTTCCTCGGTGGTGAAGTCGGATATATTTTCATTGTCCCATATGGGGGCCAAAGTTTCGTTTAATTCGCGTTCTAAGCTTGGGCGTGAAGGAAATGGATCTAACGGTAATGGTCGCCAGATTTGTGAAGAGGGGCCAGCTAATGGGTTACTATCATTGAAATCGGTGGAATCTGCGAAAGCTGACGGGCCAGCGTCGGCTTCTCCAAAATCTCCAAAATCCCCAAAATCGTCATCTTCCTGATTGTCACTCCCCATTGGTGTTTCTCCAGGCGGTCCGAAGTCGTCGAAATCATCGAAACTAGACATGTCGTCGAAGCTCGTCGTTACAGAGGGTGGTTCCAGCTGTAGGGAAGAAGTGCTGGTGGTTTTCGATTCATCAGCGGCCCAAACTGAGGCTCCAAACGTAAAGTCGTCGTCCATGAGGGGAGTTAACTAGCCTTCACTGATGTGTATGTAGTAGGCAACGTTAATGATGCTATTTGGGACGCGGTCCGTGGTAATAATCAAGCACCTACTTTGGGTTTGTTTGCAGTGGTCAGTGATGTCTTCCGATGACCATCTGTTCCTGTACTCCAGTCTCAACTCGAAAAAGCCCTTGACAGCTCGGAAAATTCACTTGCGTCGCTTGTACGACTTATTGCAACTCAGCATCCAGCGACATGATTTTCCTCGCGCAAAGAAGGTCTGGGCGATCCTTGCTCGATGCAAAGAAATCGACTGGAAAGCTCTATGGACGACTGGGCTGCTTATCGTCGGAGAATGTAACGATAATGAACGTGCCTTGCAAACCTCTGTCGACTACTTGCGTACAATGATGCTTCAACGCCCGGAAGATGTAAGTTTTCTTTTCCTGAATGGTAACATATCATAAATAACTACTGTAGCGCATATCGATTCTCAAAGAGCTTGTTTTTCGCCTACTACTCCAAAATAAGTGTAGAGAAGCTTTGGACGAGTTAGAGCTGTGAGTGATTCTTTCAACATTTTAGAACCGAAGTTGAATTCATTGTGTTTAGTTATCTTCCATCTCTCCCATACCAAAACAACCCTACACTACACATTTACGCTGCTCTATCTTCTATGTACCTTGCCCAACGGAATACAGGTGCGTTCACATGTTCCTCAACATGCATAAGCTCATCGTCAGGACATACAAACCGCTTATCACGTTAAGATTTTGACCGTAATCTGATGCGGGATGCTCAAACACATCTGGAACATGCCAAAGCACTCGATTTAGACAATATTTTTGCTCAAGAATTTTTAGAGAAGGTAAAATCCTATTCGAGAAGATTATCAAGAAGACATTGATCATTGGATCTAGGTCCATATATTACAGGACCAAGAACATGATGTTCTTGAAGACTCTGACGACGAGTCCATGGTTATGGAAGAAAGCCCACCGGGGAGGAAACGTGCCCGCGTGTAAGATCGTATAACTGTTGCATCTCAAGCAACATACGCCAACATCAGTCTTCACCTTCCGAATCCGAACTTAGGTCGATCGCTGGCATTTCTTCATCTTCGTCTTCATCTTCTTGTACAGGCATCGCAACTGGAAGATATGCTATCGTATTGGGCGCCTTCGTCTCAGATGTTACAACTCTGCTGGAAGGAGAGATGTTTGGCCGTTCGTCGTTATTTTGATTGTGTTGGACAACTTGAGTTAACGATGTAGCCGCCTCTTTCGTACGGACGGTTGGTGAAGATAGCCTGTCAGATTGTACCGTATCGCGTTTCACTTCTGTGGTAGCGATAGCTTTCCCAATGGCCAAGTTTGAGTCATGGGGCTTTTTGTTGGTACTGTGGTCAGCCATGACGATGTCTTCTTCTGCTGGTTCGGTTGTCGGATGATTATGCACGTCAGCTATTTTCAAAGCGCGAAGGGCATCTGCCTCTTCTTGCGACTCTTCTGCCTTGAAAAGAGACAGAGATTCGACGTGAGGCATCGTCCGAACAAGGGGAGGTACACGTGGATGGATAAGTATCCCAAGGTCCCGTTGAGCCTTAAGAATTTTGTCAACAAAGAGGAAACTATTTGATCATGTTATGAGAGCATACCTCTAGTTCGTTATTCGACAATGCTGCTTTGATAACGAATATTAATGTTTTGCTCATGACGCCAGTGGTCCCGGCGCCTATTGTGAAACAGATCTTCTGAACCTTGTCAACCAATCGATGGGCCAGAGTGGGGTCTTGAGACAGAGAAGACCACGGGGTCTTCGGAAGGATCACCAGCAAGGAAACAACGAGTCGAGCAATTATTGATTGCATTGTTGATGATAAATTGGGATTCCTGAACAACGAGTGAACAGCTAAACAGCATGGTTAATTGGAAACCTGCTAGTCATAGTCTAACGATGCACGTACCATCCAATGATGCTAATGCCACTTCACCCTCGTCTGCAGTTGGGTAGGTGACCTGACGAGTCACTTTGAACACTTCATCTCCTTCGTAATTGCGGGCACGTTTCCTAGCATTTTTACTCTTGCTTGACGATGGTTCATTGTCTTTGTTCGCCTCAGTTGACGAAGAAAGAATTTTGGTTATTGAAGGCAATATAGCCTTCGACAATCTCGTTGGAATAATGGACGAATCAACTGGATGGCAATTTCTTAGCAATACATCAACTGCCTTTAGGCAGCATAGCTTGTGCTCTACTGGCTGCTTTTGGTCAAGTTGGAATGCCAAAAGTGTAAAAAGCCTCCCAGAATAAGGGTCAAGCCGATAAGGAAATCTGAAGAAAGACTGAGCAGGAAATTGAATAAAAAATTTAGCCAGACATACAGTTCGGCTACACCTCTGAGGAGTTCACATCCAAGCTTCCAAATTTCAGGTACGACAGAGACCTCCATTGAGCGGATCGAGGGATCAATGAAACCGTCAGTCTAAATTTTATCAGCGCTCTCTACATCAAATCATGAGAGAAGGATAACGTACTACTTCGTCGACTGAACAACTTAGCAAGCTAATGATATACTTAATTATATTTCCCAAAGGCACTTGTACAGGTCTCTGGATAGTCGTTCTTGAAGATGAACAATTATTTGACGAACACCACGAGCGATGTATACGACATACCCAAGGAGATTGCAGAGAAGCACAACAGTGCAACGTAGTCTATCTTGGTTCAAGGGAATCGCGACCTGCGGTTCATGCGTAGGTACTGGGCGTACAATATTTTGGCCTAGATAACTCTTCTCAGTAAATGTATGTACAGAAAAGAGTAAAACATACCGCCAATCGGAAATGTGGTGCGCAGAGAATACAATGCTTCCCATCCGAAAGTCAATGTTTCATCTACAGACTTCCTCCACAGATTAGTTGCACCGACTTTCCCGCCTGTAAGAGGTAGAACAGCATATAGGCGAGAGGCGGCGTCTAATATTTCTTGATTGGTGGGTCCCATAGTAGAACCATTCAAATGCCGAAGAGCAAAGGCGGACAGCGAACCAGAAGACGCCCTATGAGCAGTCGGGTACGTTGTTATGACGTTTGCGAGCGTTTCCATACACATAACCTTTGGACCACATTATCAACATCGCGACCAAAGTAATTGATTTTGGACTCACTTTAAGTTGGTTATCAGGATTCTCTGCGACAGAGACAACCGAAGATGTGAACTTTACGACGTTAGGCACGCAAACCTGTCTTTGGAATTCCGATATATCTGTTGCTGTGGTAAAGATGGTGCGCAAAAGTCGAATTGCGGCCTTGAGGACGGGAACTGGTTCATTTCTCTGCAAGAAAAGGTTGAACAGAGCACCAGAATGATATTTTATAATACACGAACCGATAGCAAAGGCATTGCAATGGTAAGCCATGATTGGGCCATATCAATCATAACTCTTTGAGAAGAAAGTGATGTTTTATACGCTAGGCAAAGACCTGCCCATCTAGCCCCAGGTTCCTTGGAATGAATGAGAGCATGTATGCGTGTGGTCCATTTGGTCAGATGTGAAGAAGGAATAAAGCATTCTGTGTTTAATGTTGAGAGGCAATATGGCAAATATCGTATGGCAGATGCATCCGAAGCTAATTGTGTTTGAAGCAAGTTTTTAAGATGACTTCCAGATTCCATGTCGTTGATGAGACTAAAAATCAATTGCTAAAAATATGTCGCGCCTGTCAAGCCCATGAACCTCGGAACCTAACACGCACAATCCAAGTCTTAATAGTCCGATCAATAATGACCTTCATTTAGTTGCCGGGACTGCGTTACAACTGCGTTAACTACACATTACAATCTACTTACCCTACCACGACGGTCGTCTTTTGACCAAATCTACATGCTTGGTGAACTGTAAATCCCGCTGTTCAACCACAGCCTTACTGTTCAGTGTCATTATGTCGAAACAACCACATTCTCGGGCTCAGGAGGTCGATAATCAGGAATATCTAGAGCTTGCTGCTTTCAAAGTTCGTGCATGCCATGTTTGATTCAGGTTGTGTCCCAACAAAGCGTGATATAGGGCAAATTTGATGTGACCGACTTCATTGGTTCTGCGTCTGAGAGGTTGATTGCAGAATCCAAAGCTACTAATGGACGTGAGTGACATTGGCAGTCACCGAGATATTTGTCTTGACTCTTACCCCATCATCAGCCTTCGACCCGAAGCCATTTATTCGTTCGTTCGAAGAGGCGGTAGATAAACTTATTGCGGTTCGCAAGGATGTACAAACGAAGACTGAACAAATGGAAAAGAGTGTACGCGTTGCCGAAAGAGAATACTCGAAGAAGATGGTGGAACTAACTAAAGGTTTCGAGGTAAGGCCAGCACACGTCGAGCCATGTACACATACTTAATCTCCGCTCAGACTGTCGGGAACTCATTTAATGGCATGGAAAACCGCATGAACGAAGTCAGTAGCACCGCCATCCGTATCGGTGAGTTTCACTTTCTAGTTCTTGTTGCTTACAACTGATTTTGTCAAGGGGACCAACTGGAAACCGTCCATATCGAACGACAAAGGGCACAAGCTGCCTACGATCTAATAGATTTCTATAACCAATTTAGTAAAGGGGATACCACAAGACTAGATGCATTGCGCAAAGAAGGCAGGGCGGGCAGGCGCCAGGTTGCAGTCATCTTACGGCGTTTGAACACAGTGGCTAAGGAAGTTGCCTTGCCTAATGCTGATGCGGCAAGTTGAAATATGCCTTGTCTCTATTTATCTTACTGACTTTGCTTGGAAGTAGACCCGAGAAGCCATCGAGAAATATTGTGAAAAATTTGAGAAAGAAATGCTCAATTTGTTTGACCGGTGCTATCGTAAAGTGGATCCTAAAATGATGCACGTATGTGACTCTTTGTTGTTGTTATTAATGTTGAACCTAACTTTTGGACATGGCACGCTTAGCATTGTGCTCAAACTCTTCTTGAATTCAATGGAGGGGCATCTTGTATACAGGTATATGTTAATCAACACGATTTTTTCATCAACAACGTTCGTGAAGAACCTGTTCCAATGGATGAATTCTTGTTCGTAGCTCATACTTACCTTTGATTTGTACTGACTATTTCTATTTCATTGTAGATGGAAACATATTCCAGACCCAAATACTAGCCCTCCTAAAAATGAAGTCGGCTTGACTGAATTATTTTCCGAAATTCGAGGAACAGTCGACACTGAAGCACAAATTGTCAAAGCGGTATTTCCGAACCCTCCTGTGGTTATGCAGGTATTTCTTCAGAGAGTCTTTGCTCAATCTGTAGGTATTTTGATACATTATGCTACCGTGACTTGTACTCGATTATTGAAACCATCGACCTCTAGATACAACAGCACATGGAGCAACTGCTTCATAGAGGAGCCGAGATATCTGACCTAGCTTATCTCAGAGTTCTTCAACTTGTGCATTTCCAAGCATCGATATTAGTTGAAGACTTGAAAGCCCATGAATTACCTCATACCTCCTCTAAGACACCTTATGAGGCAACTGAATTCCGCAGATCGCTAGCTGGCTCTGCTCCAGTTACTGGGGCCACAGGTTCTGCAGCGATTAGTACAATGCTGGAAACAGCCATGGAAGAATTATTTGTCCCATATACTGAGGGACAAAGATACATGGAACGGGAAAGCAAGAGTCTTACTACGCTTTATAGTCAACTCCTTACCAATTTTGCACGGTTTCACGTTCGTATATTCTTTACACGTAACCAACTAAAACTAATCTGTTATTCGTATTTCAGAAGGCTCAAAAGGCGAAATCATCCATGTTCGATCGTATGGTAAATCAAATCAGCGCAGCGACGACTACGACTACGTCTACCGGTGCTAGTACCACATCGGCACAAGCTGCAGCGGCCTTGATGCGCTTCGGAGTGATAAACTCTGATCGTATTGCGGATAAGTCGAACGAAGAGCCAGTACGGGAAGAAGATGGGGTCCTCAGCGTTGAAGTGGCGGAGAAGATTCTCAAATGGCATGCCGAGGCAATTGGACGTTGTGTAGAGCTTAGTTCTTCCAATGATGTGTGAGTCTAGTCATGCTTTGTTTCTTTGACGATGCCTTACCGCTTATTGAACCAGGCCAAAAAATACATTGACTCTTCTTCGCCTTCTCGCTGATACCATTGGGACGGCATACGTGGATGCAGCGCTTGACTCGTAGGTATCCTTTCTATCTTCTGAGCCAATACTATCCTAATGTAAACAGAGCCCAAGTGCGACTAGACGCAGCGGACACAAAGACAGAACCTAGCTTGCAGCCATTGGCCATAATCAGAGCAGTTGATCTCATATGTCATCTATGGCAACAATACGTTAACACGGCTCTTCTTCCTCTCGCAAGTTCATCTGTTACCATTCGGCGCGACATGGTTGTATTCAATAATCAAACTGTGAACCGGATGGAGACGGGGGCCAACATTCTACTCCAAAAGATTACTGACGGTAAAGTCTTTTCATATATAGTTGTGAAAAATCATGACCTTATACCTTGGTACTTAGCTATCATAAACTGGCTTTCTTTCCTGTTGACGAAACAAAAACGAAATGATTTCAAACCACGAAATGATGATTTATCATTTGCCAGGGTGAACACCGAACCATGTGTACTATGTTGTGAAAGCTTGGAGAAGATCCGCGACGCAGCAAAGCAAAATTTAAGTGGAAAGAACCTTGAGGTTTTCCTGACGGAAATCGGGGTTGGCTTCCATAGGTATTAATTTAACTCATTTTTATTTCTATATCTTTATATCTGACTGAAGAGCAATTTTTTAGTTTGTTATTGGACCATCTCCGCAAATTTCCCGTGAGCGCTACAGGAGGGCTAATGCTTGCCAAGTGAGTAAACTTGAAACAGGACCTATTTTATTCATTCTAAGCAAATCATTTGGCAGAGATCTCAAATCCTATCAAGACACTGTCAGCAGTTTCGGCGTTGCCACACTACATGAACGCTTTGAATTTATTCGACAACTCGGTAATGTTTTCCTGGTCCGTCCGGAGATCCTCAAATCGTACATAACAGAAAATTACCTGGGCCGTATCGATTCTTCCCTCTTGAAACCCTATCTACAACTACGGAGTGACTGGGGTCAATTCGAAAAAGGATTTGACTCTGAAGCCATACCAGACGAAACACTACCGGGAGGGCAAGGTCTTAAAGATCGCTTTGGTCGATTGAGTGTAATGATGAAGGACCTCGAGGGGCTGAAAGTCGATGCACTTTCAAAGGGGATTCCTACCATACCTTCAAGTATCACTGGACCCTTTTCTAGATCGTTTGGCGGCTCTTCGACATAGAGAAATGCTCTTAGTTAACATTTGTAGTTGGATTGAACTTGTTCTCATTTCTTTTTGCAGGTCGCATTGTATTCATGTAATCTTGTACTTATTATTCTCCCTTAAAGATTGGTCGCCTCTTTTCTCTGAATGCTTCCAATGCTTCTGTGCGGTCTTGAGTCGTCAATAAAGTTTCATAAGACGCACGTTCAAAGTCGAGTCCTTTTCATCGGCGAATAGCTTGCTTGAATCAAAAATACTTTTGGAAAGCGATTTGACTCACCTGTTTCCAGAGGTAGATCCTCCGATCGTGAGACCGCTTGTTTGGCAGCACGAAGAGCCAGAGGAGCTAGTTGACACGTTAATGATGTTATCCAGCATCTGTCAATTAAAGACCCACCGTTTCTCGAGATACTCTCTGCAAGTTCCAAAGAACGTTCCACAGCCGTTGTACCTGGTGATGAGACATAGTTGACAAGGCCTTTGCATAGTATCATCGTAAGAGTCAAGCTTCTAAAAGCACAAATTTATAACAAATAGGAACATACCCCATTCCAAAGCTTCCGTCGCCGTTAACGAGCGTGCCGTGAAAATCAGATCTTTCGCCCGCGATGGTCCTAGTAGTCTCGTTGCCCTCTGAGTTCCGCCAGCACCAGGTATAATTCCCAGTCCAGTCTCGGGTAATCCAATCTTCGTAACGTCATGCCCTATATATCAGAATGTTTATTTCGAGAGTCGTATTGCAGGTACAACGGGCAACAAACCAGCAACACGCAAATCACATGCCAAGCCCATCTCAAGACCGCCGCCCAAGGCTGGCCCGTCTATAGCAGCAATGGTAGGCATCGGAAGCGCTTCCAACTTTCCGAGCGCGTCGCGGAGCTCCACCAGAAAGCGTGCGACTTGGGGTTGGGACATTGTCCTTCTTTCAACAAGATCTGCGCCTGCACAGAACGATCCAACCGTAGTCGAGCGAAGAATAAGCACCCTTACGCTTTATGACCAGAGTTATATCAGTATGTGAAGGCAACAAACAACAAACGGTGATTATACGGAACCTCTTATCGAAGTAAACCTGTTCAAGACAATCACGCATTTGCTGTAATGATGTAAGCTGTCTTGACACGGAAATGTATATAAAGGGTAGAATTACTTGCAACAAAGTGGTTGAGATTGCATTGCGGCTTTGGGGCCTGTTAAGTGAAAGAAAGGTGATACCAGGGCTTGATCCAGCACTTTCTAGGAAAGCCTGTGGTTGGTCTGCCTCAGTGGCCTGAACTTGTATAAATCTCCTATTAGGCGCCAGGCGAGTATAGGTGTTGCAACATTGCAAGCTACGTCTTGAAATGAGGCCTGTTGGTCGACAAAGGATCATCATAAAGGAAGTGGAATCGGAGAAAGCCTGCGACACAGAATGCTTCCGTATGTACATGATCCGGGGTTGATCGATCGGTCGCTTAACGCCGGGCCGCCATCGTTACTGTGCCTTATTTAGATTCCATTTATCTCGATCTGTAAATGCAAACACTCTTTATTCCCGTCACAGCGCTGCTCATCCCATATGGCTACATAATTAACATAGCGTCTCTGTCAAGTCCTCACTTTTACTAGAGGAATATTTCAATATGATTGTACACTCAACAGTACAGGATAGTATACAATTAAATGATGAATACACCCAGTGTATCTTTATATAAATAATGTCATAAAAATGTTTGGAACAGCACAGACCGAGAGTTCATAGTAGAAAAAATGCAAGCTTCACTCTCGGTGCCTACTTATAAGTTAAGATTGACCAGCAACGCCGTAGAAAGAGTCGAGAGATGGTTGATACGAGCCTCGAGCCCCGGGAGTTCTGAGTGCTGGGGTTGTTCCTACTTCTCGGAGTTCACTGTCTGATCGAGATGGGATGACGTGTTGAGCTGTAGGTTGGTTGTTATAATAGTCAGGATGTTGCACAGGATAAGAGACTACTGATATCAAATGATGCTGGGTTTGTGATGGCGGAGTATAGCTTTGGAATGGTTGGGTCCTAGTATCGTAGACAATTTCGGTCGAGGCGAATGGGTCCAGAGGGGGAGCCCCAATGCTAGGGCTAGGCGAGGAGCTACGATGATCTTGTGCCGAGAACTTCTCATAAATGTCGTCGTTCAGGAGCTCCTGCCGGCGTACGTTTCGTCTCCTGACGAGGAAGAAAATTAAGACGGTGACCACAGCCACGATGACGAGGGAGACGATCACAAAGGTTGCCGCTACAGCTCCCTTCTTCTGCCAAAAGCTCCTGAAACAGGGTTAGAGATAAGAGATCTTTCCGTGGAGAGATTCTAAAAAGCGTACGTTGATAGATTCGCCACAGCAGACACACTAGGAGAACTTGTTGGGGATGCAGACACTTCGACTGAGCTCGACGGCGTAGGGGAGAAGTTCTCTAAGAGCGTTAGCGTTGTCGATGGGATCCCATTCAGAGAATCTGATGAAGTCGTTAGGCCGCCACTCGTTGACACCTTTGTGATTAACTGTAGTGGACCAATATTTGTACGTGATCTAAGAGAAGAAGAGAAAAGTCGAGTTAAATTTGAGCTTGAAGCGTGATCTGAGGACGGATTTGACCTACAATGACGATGATTGTGCACTCTGAGAGGAAGATCGAGTTGATATGAAGGTCGACGTTGAACTGAGGGGTTGGGGGGTTGGAGTGGTCGATGATGGGACAGAGAAAGTATGGCTACTTGAACTCGATGCAGGTGATAGTAGCAATGAAATTGTCGAAGAGGAAGAAGACAATAAAGACGAAGACGAAGACGAAGACGAAGACAATAAAATCCTAGAAATGCTAATGGAAGACGACGCTACAGATGAGAGGGTAGAGTTTGAGATATTTGGCGATAGTGAAGGGCTGCCATCTCCAGCGATCTCTACGCTCCGTTTCTCGTGGCGAATAAAAGATCTG
Source organism: Agrocybe praecox (assembly GCA_964017145.1). Taxonomy (NCBI): domain Eukaryota; kingdom Fungi; phylum Basidiomycota; class Agaricomycetes; order Agaricales; family Agrocybaceae; genus Agrocybe; species Agrocybe praecox. The sequence continues at coordinate 1,963,134 of OZ024843.1, read as the reverse complement.
TTTTCCGAAGTCACTGAAGTGAAAGCGATGAAAGAGATAGAAGCAAGAACGGTAAGCGCAACGAGTGAAGGGATGCGACTGGACGGCCTGCGAGCTGATGCATCCATCTCAAAGGCTTCAAGTCCTTGGTCGACTTTGAGATGCCTGAAGAATGAAGGAACAATGAGAAAGACGAAGGAGAGAATGGGGATCATTTCCTGTGCGAAACTGATGTTATTTTTGGTTCCTGGTACATAATTAAAATTAGAGCGGAAATGATAAGTAACAGTGTACGTTATATCTCCGCCTCTCGGTGTAGCCATGACAATATACTGTACGAAACTGTATGGTGGCAACCCAATAAGGGTGCGTTACGTTTCTAGCCGCCGCCACGTTAGCAACCTGAGGGGGGGTTATGCGTTACGGAAGCCAAAATAAGCAACATGGACCCCAATCGACTCGGCACTGCCGAGCACTGAAAATCAAAGTAGTTACGGTTTTCTTCAATTATCATGTTAGTACATAGTATTCTCTTGTGTTTAGTACGTTAATTGAGTTATTAGCATCATAGAATTACATATTACACGTAGAAACGCAAAATTCGTGAAAAAAGAGCTCAAAAATACTTGCCGCCATATTAGCAACCTGGCCTGCGTTATGCGTTACAGGTAAACGGGTTAGGCAACAAATCTGCCGGTGCGTTATGCGTTACGTTGCCACCATACAGTTTCGTACAGTAAATGAAACCGTGTGAAATCACGTCAATCATTCACCTTCATCACTCCTTGACCCCTTCTGCCCTTCGCTCGTGTCTGATCTCTCCGACTTGCCCTATGGAACGTCGCCCTAGTTTACTGCTGGCAAATTCATCTGAGGTTTGGTCCTTGATTCCTATCAGTTCCACGCAAAGTTGTTCCAACTCGCCAGTGTCAAGTAGGCGGGCCATGTCAGTCTGACTAGTCTGCCTTTTACTTCGTTTACACAACTTGGTCAACATTTTCTTCCTGCACTGTGTCCCTCATACTTTAATAAACTGTATCTGCTTTCCAAAATGATGCACCTACCTTCCCATCAAGCGGCCAAAACTTGTCGTCCAATACGACAACACGCAAATGATGCGCGCCGATGTAAAACCAATCACCCTAAATGACCATAAGCGCATCAAAAGTGCATGAATAAAACTTGAAGACGAACCTCTTTCTCAGGAAATGTGAAGACATGGAAAATAAAATCGGATCCCCTGTATTGTGAGATATATTGCTCTATTCTCTGGTTTCTTTCAACTCTTCCAAAATCAAGCAGGTAACTTTTTTGGCTTCGACGGATGTCAACGAATATTGGGTCATGTATAAAGATGATGTTCTCTTTCATGTTTTCAAGCTGCGCAATATGCAAGCGCATGCCAGGTTCGGGGGACTCGATAATGCTGCAGAGAAATGGCAATCAATGGGCAAAATTGCAATCAATGTGTAAGCATACCCATAGAGCGACTTCATCTAGACGAGTAACATTGTCAACGAAGTTAACAGCGCCGACAACATGGTACACTTTGCCTTACATTTTGTTCATTAAGACTCAAAGACACGTTGAGTTCGGCCAATGGGAAAGGTCCCACATGATAGAAGGAGCTTCCTGGCGGTTTCTTGAAGTTGATATTCATGATGTCTGGAGAGCCCCTGCTGCTGGCGGGGCTACGATTCTGTAAAGGGGATCTTAGAAATGATTCTACAGACTTGAAGGATGACGCTGAGGATGAGGTTTGCCTGTCAAGGCTACCAGGAGGAGACCGAGGAGATCGTATGCTATTAGGCGCCGGACTGCCTACGCGGGTTGAAACTTGTGAACTATTGGCCAATCGAATTGTTCTATCACTTTTTGGCGATCTACTACCCAATGACGATGACGATGAAGAGTAATTTTCGGGATGAGGGCCATCATATAAGGCTTTTGCTATTTCTTCTTGGGTCAAACCACCATGAGATAAAGGACTGGCCATGTCCCCCTAGCATGAAAATATCAGTGAAGCGCAGTAGAGTTCATCAAGCATCTTACTCTTTCCTGAAGCAAATCTTGTATGACTTTCCTGGCATGTTTCAGTTTTCTAAATGCTCCCTCTCTGGCAGAAAGTGCATTGTCAAGCTCCGACTTGTGCCTTGCGACCTTACTTTCAAGTTCCATGTTCTGAACTCGAAGCCATTTAGCACCATTAACAGCTTCTTTAAGTTGTATCTCTAGTTCCTCGGTGTCGCTGGTGGACTTTTTCTTCTCCATTTCCTCCAAACGGTCCACCAGTTGCTGAAGACGCGCTTGACTTTCAGCGAAGGTATCCGCCAAATCGGATAGCTGTTGTGTCAAACAATGTTATGTCTTTTCAAGCGTCTAATAATGCGCTAAAATGTGTATACCTCATTCTTCATAGATCGCGAAAAACTCGCAGGAGACTCGGACATATTGAGTTTGCTCTGAAAAGAGTCTGTATGGGGACCCAGGAGCGTGTCATTTGCTTCCGTGAACTGATCGGCTATTTCCGAATGAATGTTTGCGCTTGCTTGGCATCGGGCCTATTTGTGAGTTGGCCTATTCAGGAGTTGAGATAACGTTCACGCTCTATTATTTAACCTCATGTCAGTCGCTGGAAAACTTCTCGTAGATATACATACGCACGTATATCTACCACGATATGCTTCGTTGCTGCGAACGCGCACCTCTGTGCCTCTGATCCGCACGAACAAAAATGCTGAAGGAGTAGCTGAGGACCGTCTACTAATTTTGGACCATGAACCAAGTGGAGGACGACCGGTTGGGCCACAGTACTGGGACAGAGAAGGTATCAGCCTGGCTTATGGTTACACAAAGCAATAATCATACTCATTTCTCTATTATTATTATAGAAAAGTTGAGCTTCATGGATAAACATGGCATCGACGTTTCAGTTGTCAGGTATGCCTATGACCCATTAGTTTCTTGTCGGAGTATTGAATCAGGATCTTCTTAGCACAGCCAACCCATGGTTGGACTTTCTTCCGGGCCCACAGGCCCATACACTTGCTTCAGAATTGAACAATGATCTCGAGCAATACTGTGCAACGTCTCCAACAGTAGCAGACAACAAGATCAAAAGATTATACGGTTTTGGCCTCCTACCACTTGTTCCGGAGATAACGACTTCTGCGCTGGTTGAAATTGTCCACCAAATCGGTAATCTGCCCCATTTGCGTGGCTTAATTATGGGAACTAAAGGTGTAGGGAGGGGCCTTGATGATGAAGCGCTAGATCCTGTGTGGGCTGCTATCGAGAAAGCCGGACTGGTGGTATTCCTACATCCCCACTACGGCGTTGACGGAAACGCATGGGGTGACAAAGACAACGGACACGTTCTGCCTCTGGCGCTTGGTTTCCCCTTCGAAACAACAACCGTACGTGTTATATTTTGAATCAAGTCATGGACGAGCACCTAACATCTGTCGGTCTGTCAGGCTGCGACTCGTTTGATTCTATCCGGATTGTTTGATAAGTTTCCTAATCTCCGTTTACTGCTGGCACATTCCGGAGGTGCCCTTCCAGCATTATCATCTCGACTAGCTTCTTGTATAGACCACGACCCAGTGGTGGCATCTAGGCTCAAGCACGATGCAAGGTACTACCTGGGCAAATTGTATCTTGACGCAGTTGCCTATGGTCCAGAAGAGCTAGGCTTCACCAGCGACGTCATATCACGCGCTGGAAACTTTGCATCTACTCCGTTTGTCAAGAGCCCGCCCAACAGAAGTGTTGGCAGCAAAAGAATGCTTTTTGGAACTGACCATCCATTTTTCCCTCCACTTTCTTCCTCGGAAAAATGGAGAAGCGTCACTGAAAACCTGGAGGCGATCAACGACGTACAGGGATGGACTCAAGAAGACAAGGATGGAGTGCGAGGTGATAACGCCATTAAGCTCTTCAACCTCGGAAACTAAAGGTCACCATCTGATAGAATACCATACAAACTGGGTTCTGGCCAATATATACATTCGAATTTTATGCTTTGGGTTTTTGGATCTTGAGGCTGAAGTCGATATGCTGCACAGACTGATGTACGACGCTCGTGCTAAGGATGTCGATTTCTACATGGACCGGTCAGCAGTACGTTCCTATTTCCAAGGTCAATCTTACCATTGGTAGCTCTTTCCTGTAAGTTGGACTCTGTTATATTCCCACTCGTCTCAAATAGGAATTTTCTCTGTCCTGCCCACTTTTGCTTCAACCTCCTCGCCACACTGACCAATTCTTCTCCTTCTATATTGTCTAGCATGATAATGTCTGCACCAGCATCGATAGCCTCGTCGGCCTCTGCCTCAGAGCCAACTTCTACGTCTAGCAGAAGGGAGAAACCTCCAACCTCGCGAGCTTGCTTGATAGCGGCAGTGATTGAACCTAAGTCACAATTCGATAAATATAGGCCTGACAACTTGTAATAACTTTGAAGAAACATACCAGAAGACCAGATATGATTATCTTTTAGCATAATCATGCTAGAAAGATCATGACGATGAGGATCAATACCCCCTACAATCATTCCATATTTTTCGACCAATCTGAAGCCTGATGGCAACTTGAGCAACTTTCTTGAAACAGAGGACGAAATTCAAACACCTGGGGTTGTCTTACGGGTGCCCGCAACGATACCCTTGAAACCGTAACCCCTGGCCAGATCCTTGATCCTTTTTGACCTTGAAACAACAATCAGGTATCTTCTTTACATGAAAAAAGATAATAGATGCTCACTTGGTAGCGATCCCGCTACACCGGGCCAGAAGATTAAGAGCTATACGCTCCCCCAACAACAAGAACCTTGCCTTGCCCTTCACTGTAGCAACGTGCTTTACTGGTTCAAATGTGTCGCCTTCTTTGATATGCCATTCTACCCTAGCATAGACATGATAAGATAAGCGACCACTCGGTCAATGGAGAAACTAACTGGCAGCCAAGTTGTTCAAAAATTTCAGTAACGAATGGTGATCCAGCGAGCACAGCGGTCTGAGAACCCTTTCCGAAGAGATGGGCTTCACGCAAAACCTCTCCTACAACATATCCTCCGTAATCAAAAGAGGGGGTGTCCTCTGCCAGCCAGCCAGCTATTTGTTGCTTCCAACTAGGAGGCAAGAGATGTTCATATGAATTGGTTCCAGGCATTCGTAGTAGTTGGTGTCAGTCGTCTAATCGAGAGGTAGCTACTCTGAAATTGCAAACTTAGTAAGAGCTCGTCGACCCCGGCTATCTAAAGGGCGGGTCACAAATTCCGGATCCCGACGAAAATAGAACAAACGTGCGCGTGACACTATTTAACTTTCTTCTCGCGGACTATCACATCAATCGGTCCCAGATTTCGACTTATTATGGCTCGTAATTTACAGGATATGCCTCATGTTGGGCATATAGGTGGAATTCTTTCAACTTGACAGCCATGAGGTCCTTCGATATCTTACTACACTCAGTCTTTCGTCGAATGTTCTCCAGCACAGAGCATCTCAATGGGACGGGCGAAAACAAGCCAAGGCTTATAACACGGTTGTACGATGTCTTTTCAAGGACATACGACCTAGGTTTCACATCCTTTGGAGGACCCCCTGTTCACTTCCAGATCTTTCATAGAAGATTCGTGGATGGAATGGGGAAGAGCCCATGGATAGACGAGCAAACGGTGCGACCTCTCTTTTGCACCTCTTCGCCTTTCGTTTCTCACCTTTCATCAGTACCAAGAACTGTTTGCGATATCGCAGGCTCTTCCTGGGCCTGCCTCTACGAAAATGCTCTTCAACCTCGCACAGATACACGCCGGAATCATCCCTGCAATGTTTGTCTTCTTCCTTTGGTCTTTTCCCGGTGCTGTCGCGATGTACGGTTTCTCACTCGGCGTCCAACGTATAAACGATACACTCCCAGGACCAGCCTATGCTTTTCTATCTGGATTAAATGCGGCAATAGTTGGTATCATCGCACTTTCCGCCATTCAACTTTCCAGGAAAGCCATTACAGATCCATTGACCAGAATTCTCGTCGTGGTTGGCGGTTGTGCAGGAATGTGCTTTAACGCTCTATGGTATCTTCCCGTCCTTTTGATCCTGGGAGGATCTGCAACCGTGTTCTGGGATCTCTTGGGACGCTCCTACTTGATGAAATGGAGACGCAAGAAGCTCTTCAGACGGCGATTGACCAACCCTCCCGAACCAGAGACAGGGCCCGAAAATGAAGATAACCCAATAGCCGCCATTGACGCAGAGACACGCAGCGGAGGCCCAGGAGCATCCCACCAGAGGCATGCGGCGTCTGCTTCTCCACCACCATTGCCACCCCCTGATGTAACATCCGTTCGTTCTTCAATACGTGCATCTGGCGTCGAAACTTCCACATATCACATTCCAGTCAAGACGGGGTTATCATTGATCGCTCTTTTCTTCGCGCTTTTTGCAGTGATTATATCGTGTAGGAGCGCACTTAAGCGAGCACCGCTTTTATTTTCGTTGTTCAACAACATGTTCCTGGCTGGAACAATTATCTTTGGGGGAGGACCAGTTGTTATTCCTTTACTACGTGACTACGTAGTGGCGCCTGGATGGGTTTCACCTCGTGATTTCCTGCTGGGTTTGGCTGTTATACAGGCCATGCCTGGACCCAACTTTAACTTTGCCATATACCTTGGTGCATTGACCATCGCAGGTCCAGCTTCGAATAAGCCGATACCAACGGTAATTGGCGCCATGCTTGCATTCGTCGGTATCTTCACTCCCGGTCTCTGGCTCTCCGTTGGCTTTCAAAGTATATGGCAGTCGCTCAGGAAACGCAGAGAAGTGACGAGTATCTTGCGGGGTTTTAACGCCACTGCTGTTGGCTTCATCTTCACGGCAGTTTATCGATTGTGGGAAATTGGAAATCTCACACCAGAGGCAAGTCAAGGCATCAGTCTGGGACTTGAGCCGTGGTGGCTGGTAGTAGCTGCAACAACGTTCACTGCAGTGGAATGGTTTTCAGTTTTACCACCTATTGCAATCCTTGGTGGGGGGACAGCGGGTCTGGCATGGTGGGGTGCTGTCGGCAGGCACTCTAATTAATATTAGTAGAACGACAACAAATAGTACAAGGTACACGGACGACCACGCTATTACAGTATGGATCACTAGTTGGTGAAGACTTTCTGCGACGATACATGCATGTAGAAAGTCGTTCAATGTAGCGATGTTTGTTATCAAGAAAATAGTAAGTATGTAACATTGTCCAGTTCAAACCCATAACGCTCGAAAAGTAGCAGGTATATAAATGAAGGGACGTCTTCAAAGAAGACAAAGGCTCAAGTTTTCCAGCTTCATTTTAATTAGGCAAGGATGATGCCCATCAATGAAAGGAATGCTAGAAGGCCTGTGGGAACCCCGAAGTCAGACATGCCAGCACCAGTGGGAATTGTAATGGGTTCAGTTGTGCTTGTGCCAGCAGAGCTGCCATCTGCATTGCTGGTGGGGGTGATTACAGGGCTGATGTTGGTGTTGGTGGCAACGACGGAAGAGCTGTAAAAATTGAAAGAGATGAGCATGAGGTATGTAAAACCCAGAGAAGATTAATGCATACCTGGTGTTGGCAACAAACGCCTTGATAGTAAAGTTAGGGGACTGAGCCAAGATGGTATTCAAGTTGTTAGCATCCTGAACGAGGTTGACACGGAAGTTTTCCCCGACGGGCCATCCACCACTGGGTGGATTGACTGTGGTTTGTCCGAGAGTACCATTGATCAAAGCCTTGAGCACCTGGGGGTCGAAACCTTGTACGGACTAGATATAGCGGTTAATTGACCAGTGACAATAAGGTGTTCGCTCAGGAGTACATACCTGGTTGATGAGGAGAGCAGTGAAGTTTTGTCTGTCAGTGCTGACCATCTGCCAGGTAAGGCTATTCGGAAATTTGTGAGCAAAGGAATATGGGGTGAGAAGGAGAACATACGGTTGGGCACCCTGGTCGGTCCATCCTTGGGAGGCGTTAGGAATGATTACCTGGTAGGCGAAGGCAGAGGCGACGAGGGTGAAAAGAGCAGCTACGGAGCGCATGGTGGTTGAGAAGGAGAAGTTACGAGGCGGGTTGAGCTATATAAAAGAGCGTGGTGGATGCAAGTGGGTGATTTACCTAAACTTTTAGTTTCCTTTCTTTAATTCATTCTCACTCTATACTATATAGAGTCTAGAAGCACATGTCACGTGAGAATCATCCCCGGTCTAATATTAATTTCTCTCCTGCATATATATCTATTAGCCAGTCACTGCACAGTGCACACCCACAACCCGTTGTTTTGTCGGCCTAAAAAACCCGCAATATTTGCGTTGCATATACATAATCATCCTCTCAAAGCGCGTCGCTATCATATTTAGCGGTCTTTCCGGGGGAAATCACTGAAATCAGACCTACGGTTTTGTCATGCATATGTTACCACAGCCCTGCCCCTCTCATCATGTCTTCATTCTACGAAAGCACTCTATCTTCCGAACCACACTACCTGCGGTTGCGTGAGCCATTTTGAAGTCACAGCTCCTTACAGGCTACTCACTAGAGAATAGCTGAAGTCTGCAATGCAGGATCTACTTGGGAAGATGCGTTCCAGGACGATCCTCTGGTGAATTATACTCGAGACGTGAGCATCAGATCCAATACACCGTCACGGTACCAAATCTAAAGGAGGCCATGAAGAATCAAGAGCCAACATTCTTTCGGAAACTGATTACCAGGCTAGCTTATAGGATAATCATCATGCTTTGGTGGCGAAATGACCTGGTCCTGAGTGTTAATGGCGGCTCAGCGATCCTCGCAACGTTAGCATCTCCACCATATCCTCATCCCTCATGCATGCGTGTCTATCTTCATCCATTTTAGCCGCCTCGTTGGGCGAAAGCCTATCATCTCTCGCATCAAAGATTTACTCTTGCGTTGTGTGATATCTATGATGGCATATATCCAAACACGGGATGAGAAACAGGCGAGTGACGACCTCCGTACGATATACATGGTATATAACGCCACCATTGGTTAGAGGTCGAAAGAAGTCGAAGAAAAGATGAATAAAGCTTCCAATGAGGCATTAGGAGATCGCGTTAAGGAAATGATCTATGTTAGCTTGGTCGCTACCAGTCCAGCATCCCAAGGTCGTGGTTATGGAACTGCTCTTCTCAAAGAAGTTGTGAATATCGTATGATCAATTTCTTTCTGTGGAAACTGATCGGAATGATAATCACAAATATCAGGCGGACCAGAAAGGCCAAGCTGCATGGCTCAAGTCAAGTAATATCCGTAATACGGGTTTCTACAATTTGCAAGGCTTTCAAACTGTTGGAACAACGGCTATAGGCGAGGATAATCCTGATTGGCAGCAAGAACCTATTATCGTCAGCATTGTAAGCTCCTGCCTATGTCTTTGAGATATCACGCTGACGTTTTATACCTTTAGATGGTTCGTGAACCCGTTAGCAAGCACGGGGTTAACGAGGGAAAATAATGACCTCTAAACGGCTTATTAAAACAGTATTTTCTTTTTCGCGCCCAGGGTTTTAATGGAATTGTATCGTTCATTCTTCATAAATAAGAAAACATTTCTGGTCGGCCCAATCAATGCATATTTGACGTTTGCGAAGATCACGAAGATCGACGGTGTCGGAAACTCGAAACGGTCAAAGTTCTCCGAACCTTAAGCCTCAAACATGGCTACATGCTAATTATCTATAGCGGTCAGTGCGCCTCGCATGTCAGACCGCAATACATCTTCGCCTATGTGTTAGAAGGGCTATTTATAGCTCTTCTAACCCCTCTTAGTTGTTACCCAGGTATATGTGAATATTCTTACACACCGCGCGCCGACAGCCTGGCACGGGTTTCGCGGTCTGGAAGCAATGTCAAAAGACCGCTGATAATCACCTTTTCCTTCCTTCTTATATCTGGTTTATCCTGACGTCCATCCTGGCAAGCAAAATGTATCTTCAATCATCGTCTGGAGAACCACGACCCATGCAATTGAGTGAGTTGGTCGGTATTTCCTTCTTTCAATTTGCATTAATCGCGTATAGGTGATGTATGGAAAGCGGGGTCAACGTCCGATGACGCTTTCGAGAATGATCCAATGGCGCTATATGTATCCGACGTGAATATGATATTTGCGTGCCACTAAAATGGTCCCAACTTTTTCTAATCCATGATATCTAGAACAAAAAGAGATCAGCTGCTGAAAAACGCAGGTCTCGAATGTTGAAAAGGTCGATTTATGCTCTGTGGTACAAAAACAAAACGATATTCACAGTGCATGGTGGTCTTGCGTTGCTGATGGTGTAAGTTACTGGAATCTACTGCATGCTACCCATGGCTCACACCCCATCACGCATTAGGACTCTCGTAGAAAAGGGGCCCAAGCGTCCCATTCCAATACTCAAGGATATGATCGCCAACTGGATACTATTCATGGTGAAATCGTCTGCGAACGCTGTCGTCAAAAAAGTAGATTTTCAGATTTTATGGATATCTTTGTGTAGCTATTGATATGAGTTGTCATCACAGAGAAGTAAAGAGGTTCAAGAGAAGGTAACGAAGGTTATTGGAGAAAAATTGGGTGATCGTGTCAAAAGCATGATCTACGTCGAACTCCTAGCTACGAGCCCTAGCCACCAAGGCCATGGGTACGGTAGTGCTCTTCTCGAAAAAATAACTACCATTGTAGGTTGTATTCCCTTTTCTAAAAGTCGAATTAACTCAGGACTTTTTTCAGGCTGACCAAAAGAGTCAATCGATGTGGCTTGTGTCCAGTAATGTCGCAAATACCACATTCTACAACGGCCATGGATTTCAGACAATAGGAGCGGCCTGTCTCGGCGAGAATAATCCTGATTGGCATGAAGAAGTCGTGGTAGTCAATCTTGTAAGTTCCCTCATACAGTGTTCGTACCTTCAAACGATTTATATAGAATGATGTCTTCAGATGGTCCGTGAAGCCAAATTCTCAACGAAAAGGGAATAAACGCGGCCACATTCAGCCATTCTTCTATCGGATCCGTACGGTCGAAATACACGAAGGACTAACATAGGGATTCTATTCTATCATGCTCGTTTTCTACAGCGTAACCCATTACCCACTCGTTCAGAACACCGTTTACCGAATAGTTCTATCAGGACACTGCTAGGACTCCACGACTTTAGACATTTCGAGTGTTTATTTTATCTGGAAGAATGTCCCCGAGTCATCCTGCCGATATCAAAACGCATCATACGTATGTTGAATGGAATTCCGCACATGTGCATAAGGAGGACGCAATGAATTATGCGCAGCAGCCAGGGACCCGTGTACTACTGCGGGGGTCAACATATCTATTATATAGTACATATAAACCTTGATTGTAACTCCTAAACTAATCCCACATTTCGTTCTCATTTCTCCAACTATTGAAATGCTCGTTCTTGGAGAAAAAAACGAAATAGACATGATCGAGAGTGAACGTCAGATTGATAGAAGTGTTGTTCCTCTCCGCCAAGGTGGGTCGGCGTTGATTCTTTGGTCGTACGTTTGATGTTTAACTGTCGAGGATAGCACATATCTGGAGGGCGAGCGGGGTATGGGTAACTGGATTTGAGAAAGACCCTCAGATGCAGTACATACGTAATGTAGCCGCCAGTGGTTTGTTCGAAGAATACAAATGACTGACCAGGACGGTATAGAGGAACAAACAAACATATTGGGAGAAAGCGATGGACAGACTGTCAATGGCATTGCTATTAACCGTTACCCTCCCTTTCGACAGAGTTGGGTTCACTATAGAATCAGGAACCGCTTATGTAGTTGCAACGTGAGTTTTTCGACAAATTCTCCAGACCCTTCTCAACATTTCTTTCCACAGGATTCCAGGGAATTCCGAAGGCGACCCGAAAGGAATTCGAAAAATTTTAGGCAAAATTGTGAAAGGTTGCGCTGCAGTCATCAACAGAAAATTCGGAACGAAGGAACAGAGAAAAGTACGCAGTGAACATCATTTTTCTTTTTCTTCCGCATGATGCTGACAATTAGCCAGAGAAGCAGAGAAGTGGAAGATAAATGCAAGAAGGAAATCCAAAGATTATTTGGAGATGAAGGCAAAAATATGATGTGTGTCGAGATTCTAGCAACCGATCCCGCAAGACAGGGGCAGGGCTACGGAAGTGCTCTTTTACATGCAGTTACGAGTCTGGTGAGATGCGAAACCAAGATACGCATCAGTAGCAAGTAGAAGCTGACGTCTTGTTCAGGCGGATGATAGCGGGAAGTCATGCTGGTTATATTCCAGCAATATCAAGAATACCAAATTTTACCATTCGCATGGCTTTGAAACCGTGATCGATATTGCTTTTGGTGAGCAAAACCCAACGTGGCACCATGAGCCAGTGATCGGTAAAATTGTAAGTTTCCTCCCGCACCATGAAGCAGATAAACGTACCAACATTACTTTTTAGATGGTAAGAAAACTGAAGAGGGGTACGAAACATTGACGGCAGACATGACCTTAGTAAATGTGAACTTTCATCAATTGTAGGTATACAGGAGGTTATGTACCATACCACAAAGAAAAGGGAAGAAGCATGATGTCGATAGTCAAAGTTCTAAGCGGAGACGTGCTTTGCTGAGAGCTTTCGCAACATGTCTTCAGCATCAACCCAAAGGTCCCGTTGCTTCCAAATCTCAGCAATCGTGGTAAGAATGATCCAGCATGACGCGTCGTCCATTTTCTTTGAGGAATTTGGTCGATGACGTATACTTGTGTGCTGTTTCTCCAGTTTCACCTGCTGAAGAAGTCCAAGACAAGCGCGAGCAAGGTTTCGCAGAAGATGCATATCATCGGCCGAGATAAAGTCGTCTATTCGTGATAACAGGGCGAAAATCCACCTTGCATGACTTTCCGTAAGCAAGTGGCTAGAATCTGGTAACGTCTTCAGATGTAGATTTATCCAGTGTGTAAAATACATGAGAAGGTGTAAGGCAGTTCGCTAGTAAACACATTCATCAGTAAAGAAAATGAGATGATTGCTAAAGCCCGATACTTACTTCATCAATCAACTTGAGGATTTCTGGTGTAGGTTCTCGAGGAGTATAAACTTCTTCCAAAACCTTTGATGTCGAGGATAGCGGGACCTCATAAGGCTGAGCCAATCCTTCGAGAAAGTCTAAGGGTACAGGGGTACCCTCAGGGCTAGGCAAGGTTTCCGCGGGGTCTACCTTCAAAACTTGTTCGACTTCGCCTTCATCATCAGCTTGTTGCCAATAATTGTAAGGTAAAGAAGTTGTCATTTCTTGATTATCGTCCTCCCAGGATCGCAGTCCTTGAGCAGAAGACTGTTGCTTCTTCATATTTTGTTTAGCCTTCTTTGAAGGATTCCATTCTGATTCGGGTTTCCCAGATAGAAAAGCCCACCACAGATCCCTGTCTTTTTTGTCTGGTATTAATCGACGGGATGTAATTCGGGTACCCACATGTATGGTGGGCTGATTGAAATTCTGGATATAGGTTAGAAAAGAACTTGATTGAGTGAAGGATACCCACCTTCCGAAAGTTTTTGAAACGGTACTCAAATGTTTCTCTCCATTCTGACAATGGGAGACAGGATCGAGGAGTTGCATCAGTAGTTGGTTCTTGCGATATGGGCTGTGCTGCTGTTTCGTAAGGATTTTGCACGCGTACAGTTCCAGGCAGGAGCCGCGCATCACGTCTGGGAGGCATTATAGTTTAGATAGAAAAGAAAAGGCAAGAGGAATCCTCGGAAACTCACCTCACCATAAACAAGTATTGCATACCATCCAAAGGTTCTTCATTGAAGTCTTCCGGGAGATTTGCCACAGGTAGAATTTGTTTACCATAGGACGGTCCTTCCTCATCAGAATCGTCCAAATCTATCCGTTTGCGTTTATACGAAGACATTTTATCTCGAGGAATAGAGCAGTAGAAACAAACGAATCAAAACTTTTCAAAACGTTGGAAGTTGTTTGAGTAGAAAATGGTTGCTTTAGGAGTACTGGTCATGTATAGCAGTGAGGCACCCCGAGTCGCAGGCTCATTGAGCGCATCGTTTGTGCGTGATTACCAACGGCTTTGGAGACTTCAACTTTCTCTTGTTTTTGTCGTCTCTCTAGCTCTATCTTGACATCACCATTACCTTCCGACATACCATCTACTTCTATTTTTATGGAAATTTTCTTGCTATAATATGCCGACCCAAGATATTGTCGACGAAGATGCAATCGACACCGAGGCTCTTCAAGCCCAGATCGACCTGTCGATGTCCTTCGCACAAGATTTAGTATCTTCATGGATGGCACCACACAAATCTTCAACGAGTTCGCGGAAAAAGAATCTGGAGCAGGAGCTTGTGGATTACATGAAACGTCCTCCTAGGTAGGCGGTGCGTGAACTATCGCGAAAAAAAAGCATCATTTGTAAACATGACTTCGCTTTAAGATTAGGTGTTGGTGCTACCCCGCGAGAAGGAGGTCAAACCAGTATGACAAGAGAAACTGCGCGTCTTAAAGGCAAGCTAGCCGGTAAAAAACGGTCTCGCGAAGAGGAGGATACTCTCCCTTCCCTTTCGAAAGCTAATTCGGACGACGAAGTGGAAAGTAAAGCAAGCACTGTCAAAAAGAAAGCAAGACTTGACCCATTCAACGTCGTCCACGGGAAGAAAAAGAAGAAGGACAAGGAAACAAAGCATTCCATTATTCATCCAGCGGCTGCACCTTCTGTTCCAGATGATTCAAAAGGAGAGAGTTCCGACGAGGTTCTCAATATATTGAACGATCATGTACAAACAGTACAATCCCCTGCGAAACCCAAAAAGCGAAATCCTGAGTTACTTGCGAAATCTCGAACGCCCGAAGTCTCCAATCCTTCCGTCTCCGAGCACAAAACTAGTGGGTGTCAATATTCTCCCCTTTCTCTGTACTTTTTTGAATCCAGACAAATAGTAAACATTACTCTTCAAGATTCGCTCGCCAAAACTCCCTCTCAAAAGAAAAATATTCCTATCGAATTACTCAAAACACCCTTGCTTAATCTGTCAGGGCCTATTCACGCCAGTGATGCTGAATCCGAAGATGAAGCTGCTGCGGGAACATCGTCGACAAGTCCGAAGAAAAAGCGTAAAAGAAGAAAGAAAAAGAAGAACGTCATTTCGAACGAATCACTCACCGCCCCATCTGTTGTCTAATGTTATCCCAGTGGAAATCAACCGTGGCCAATATTTATCCAATCTAATTAAGGATTTTACATCCACTGATATACTATCGCTATTATTTATAACACACGCAGTGATACCGTCGATCATAATTAGTGTTGCAATGACATCCCATGTATGTGCTTGAGTCTCCGAAAGACCACCCATTAACATTCCGAAATATCTTCTGGTAGTGTTGGCTCTTTGGAGTTGCAGTATTCGTATCGTCGGCGGTGAACCGTGCTTTTGATCGCAACATTTCCCATAAGAGCAAATAATACTGGATCAAGCATTATTTGCAGTTTTTGAGTACTCTTGAATGTTTCCGGGACGATGACTTGAAAGCCAAACAGGATAGCATCTTTTTTTCGACAGGAAAGTAGGACCGCCATCGCAGTGTAGGCTGCCAACCATGCAAGCGAAAGCAGATATGCCGTGACAGTGTATCCGATTGATAGGAGCGGCGCGTCTTCGGGTCTTTTGTAAGCTAGAAGGAGCATCGTAGAGCTGTACCCCATATTCACGATTGCGAGGATGGGATTCATGCAGAACTGCGATTCCATACGATAATTTGGATAAGCTGATGAATAACATAACCATTAAATCTTGCTCACTGAGAAAATACCGCAATCGGGAAAGGACAGCACCAGGACAGCAAGTGAAAACAAGAGCGTGGTGATATGGACGACGTTCATTGACCATGCTAAAGATTGATATGGTGGCATACCAGGGTATCTTCAGCGCCAGCACCAAAGAACCGCCAATGGGGGATTACTTCGTTTCAAAACCCTCTCCTTTATATATGCCACCTGTTAATAGTTATGTCATTAAGACGTTGTGTTTGATTAAATGTACACGCTGTGCTTGCCGTTATAGACGGAATCGAGCCGAATGATGGGAATACTTAAGTCCATCGCAAAAAAGAGCGCTCCACGGGCGCGCCCATTAACCTCCATTAAAGTCCTTTCCGGTCGTATTGGACGCTTGTCAATGAGTATATTCTTGCAACATTCTTGAAGTTGACTGTATGAATTTTTGGACGAAGAGTAAAAAATTCAGGTTTTAAAAAATCGCCGCTGTGAACGATCTCAAGCTTGTAAGCATTTGACACTCGAATTGTTCATGGTCATCGTAAGCGAAGTGAAAAGTATGTCACTTCGAAATCGTCGAAAGAGATGAATGGGAATAAGTGACATGGTTGGCCGAAAACGCGAAAAGGACAGATAACTTACGAGTTAGCTTTCCAGATGGATAAATCTGGGCCTCTTCATGATAACTCATGGGGATCGAAGTACAAAGCAAGACGTCTTTTCTCGTCTTTTGCATTTCCAAGACATGTTCTTGGATGTGGTACCTGGTAGTCGTGGCCCCGCCTCCAGGGCGTCTCTTCTGGCCTCGTTCTGGTATTTACTGACAAACGGGTCGAAATACAAGGACGACGTCAAGCGCTCTTTGATATTCTCCCTTTTGTCCATGAGGTCATAGCATTGCGTCGAGATCGAAAAGATCTATAAACCCAGGGTTAGGTCAGGAACTTAAGCTTGAGGGAGATGATGCATAGCCATTGCTCATTCCGGCTACCAAGTTTGAAAAGCCTTAAACACGTGACTCTTGATTACATACCCCAACCACATTGATTGGTATTGTTAGATTCGGATGATCGCGATGGCAGGTAGAGCGTCTGACCAGTGACGATCTTGGTCCTCGTGTTCGTGATCCGTCTTTTGTTCCAACTACACATTTTACGGTGTTGGTTTTCGCGAAGAATCAACGAAGAATTCAACCCACAAAGTCCTTCTCAATTGTGCAAAACGACATAGCAGTTTTTCGGTATTAGGTTTGCGACCTTCCGAACAGGCAAACCCATCCAGCAGAAAAACTAAATGGTCCATATAATATAGGCACACAGTACACGAGGCAACATAACAATGCTTCAACTTCCATAACCGTCACCGACGGCTCGACCTGCGGTGTCCCGTATACGTGTGCTGTGAGTGATACGAGTCTTGTCGACGACCTTGTTGGCTCGATCGCCGTGGGGCGCCTGCTGGGCTCAGTGGTGGCCTGACGTTGCTTCGACTGTCTTGACGATGAGATGGCTGGTGGTGACTGGGCTTTGTTGGTGCACTGCCGTGTTGTTGCTTCGCAGACTGTAAGACATGAGGGGTCTCTTTGGGTTTCGGTTTTGTTTCCTTGGGCTTTTTGGAACTGCCAATGCCTAAGAACGAAAAGAAGCCTTTGCCAGAATTGGAGGTGTGTTGTTTCTTTCTAGCTGCTTCTCGCTGTCGGTATATTCGAGCAGCTTTCATTTCCCTCATACCCTGGCGTCAAACATCGTCACTTGCACATGCGGAGACAACAGTAGTCATACCTTTGACCGGAGCTCCTCATTTCCTAGCAAAGTTCCACGCATTTTGGCCAGCCAACCATGCATGGCAGACGGAGGTGGTGTACGCTTTCTGCCATCTGGGTAGTACTATGTGCATGGTCAAAGAACCGCAATCAGCCGCAATGGGCCGGTTTCCAGAGATTCGCGATACCCACATGAGAAGCCCACTCGATTTTCATAATGGAAGTTGGGGGCGATAATGTGAAATCTAGGACAGGGATGGTGGTTGTGGAGGAAAGATAACACCTGTCGGCATCAAATGTTCCCTTGAACATTAATAGACAATGTCACTGTTGGGTAAATTCAAGCTGAGGGTAAGTGGACGTTAAGTTACGTAACATCGCCTCATTGCAGCTGGTCGTCTACCGGGTGAGTGAAGACTGATAATTCATTAATGTTTTTTCCACGTATCAGATGTCGATGAAAATTATGAATGTATCGCGACATCCCTTTTTCCATGAGGCAACCGCAGATAGCAAATCGCCCAAGATTTGAAAACATTTCTCAACAACGAGTGGGACGTCAAAAGGTCTCCATTTTCCTGCATTTTCCGTCTTCTTCCACAATGCAATCGCGAAATGAGTTCATAAATCCGCTGTAGGTGAATACCGAAATCCTATACGGATTTAAATTTGGTGGACTTTTTTTTGGTGAAGTGACTTCATTAGAGTTGCGATCCGCAACGGCTGCGTTATCAAATAATAAGATTGGCGCTTATCATGAGCTAGATTGAATCTGCCCGAATGGCGTCTATCCTTGTCAAGGCTCGGATCGATGATTTGAACGCCGCTAGACGACGTCCTTCTGGACAACGTGGTAACACACTTCGAACACTGCCTTAGTCAACTGGACGCTTTCCGAAATCCATTTCTCAATGAGGTATCCCACGTGTCTATTGATGGCATAGCCACGGTGCCTCAGATCTGGCCGCTCGTCCCTGGCACCGCTAATTATGTTTTTTCTTGTTGAGTCCTTAGAGCCATGGCGCGTACACTGAAGAGCGGTTGGACATTCTCTCCGCTAGCCAAAGATTCGGTCATGCACGATCCCGTCTTTGTATCCAGCAGGGTACATAACAGGCCATGGTGAACGACAAAAAAGCATCCAAAAACCCACTAAAGTCGAGATCTACAGCTCAGTAATACCTAATCACCGAAAATGGTCTGGAAGAACATCAATGCTGTCATCGAAAACAGGCTTTTCCTGGGAAAGTGAGTGTGGCTCTGCAGTCACTTTCAATTATCAATCAACTCATATTGATTGTCCCTGTAGCATTATGGCTGCGCGTTCGACGCGTTCTTTGACTGAGAACAGGATCACACATATCCTGTCTGTCTGCAGGGAAGCTATTCCCGCAGAATTACCAGAGGCCGGAATACGCCATTACCGCATCGAGGTCGAAGATATCGATTATGAAGATCTTTTGATCCATTTGCCATCAGCCTGTCGCTTCATCGACCAGGCTCTCAGGTCTGGAGGAGTTGTCTTGGTACACTGTGTTCAAGGCATTTCCAGAAGTGCCGCAGTGGTCGCCGCATACTGTACGCCACACATTAATTATGATATAAAAATTACTCACGTTTTCTTTCGCTGTAGTGATGTGGTCACGTCGTATCAATTCTACTCAAGCTCTGTCAGTGGTCAGAAATGGTATGCCTCCATAGTTTCAGTGCATTTTTAGAATATCCCGGCTTATTCGTGATATAGCACGAGATCATATCTGGCCCAACCCTGGCTTCCAGGAACAACTTGTTCTATTTGAATTATGCCAATACGCTCCATCTCCCAGCAATGGGATATATGTCAATTGGCGCACTCAGTTGGATCGCAAGCTCGCGGCAGCAGGGATGAGAAGATGAAAGGTGTTACGTCTTTGGGAGTGCCCGAAGAAAGAAAATCGACCGTTGCAGTCGAAAGTCATATTTTACCTACTATTTATTTATTCTGCCTATCTATGACCCACTTCGTTTGAACAAGTTCTGTACATATCTATTCAATAGGCCAATTTGATATTTATGTATTATGCGAATATAAATTATTACGACCATACAAGTGAACTCGTTCGAAGCTTCTCTTACTTTAAAATTTTCAAAAATAAAAAGTCAAAAGCGAGTCGTATATTTATTGCCAGGATTTGGCAAAATCCGATAAGCGTCGAGGCCGCTACGTATGATATATGCCTCAGATGACAAAATCCGTGTCGATATGACTTGAGTTGTACTCGTTGCGCAGACAAATACTGCGGTGTCGAGGAATAAAATACGTGGCAGGAGGGATCAAGGGTGGTATAAAAGTCGGGCGGTGTTTGCCCATAGCGGAATTTCAATCTTTGTATCCCACGCAAACAGACGACCAAGCTCAGGTCCCCATTCGCTGTCCTTAGCTTCCACCTCCAACTTTTCAACTTTCTCGTATTCCTCTTCCTCTCTGTAACCATGGGTCTCTCAGTATCCCGCCTTCTTTCAGGCCTCTTTGGCAAGAAGGAAATGCGTACGTAGATCGCCCATTCATGTTATTTGCTGTACATTACTAACAGTGCGTTTACTACAGGCATTCTGATGGTATATCTCTTTCTTTTCTCTGTTCTAATCTAGCGTCCTTAGCGTGTTTGTAGGTCGGTCTCGATGCCGCTGGTAAGACCACTATCCTTTACAAGCTCAAGCTTGGTGAGATCGTCACCACTATTCCAACAATCGGTGAGTTGGCCGCCCTACTGGTTTGACGCAACACCACTTGACACCCAATGTTAGGATTCAACGTCGAGACCGTGGAGTACAAGAACATCTCGTTCACTGTGTGGGATGTTGGAGGTCAAGATAAGATTCGTCCTTTGTGGAGGCATTGTAAGTTCTCGTTTGACCCCTTTTTGTCCTCGTCATAAGACCCGCTTTTCTGCAGACTTCCAGAACACACAAGGCATCATCTTCGTCGTTGACTCCAACGATCGTGAGCGTGTGTCCGAGGCCCGTGAAGAACTCCAGCGTATGCTGAACGAGGATGAGCTCCGTGATGCTCTCCTCCTTGTGTTCGCCAACAAGCAAGATCTCCCCAACGCGATGAACGCCGCAGAAATTACCGATAAGCTCGGACTCCATGGGCTCAGGCAACGAACTTGGTACATCCAGGTGAGTATTCATATCCTCTCTCGTCGTAACTGAAGATTTATTTGTATGACGTTACCAGGCTGCTTGCGCTACTTCCGGAGATGGTCTGTACGAGGGTCTGGAATGGTTGAGCGCTAATATCAAGCGACGGGTGTAAACAATTCTTTGTCCTTCAAGTTTGGGTACCTTATTAGCGTTGTTACACGTGTCACGATCCCTTCACGATACCGAAAACGTATTCACCGCTGTTTATCTCACTCTGTGTTCATCCATTGCTTCTTAGTTCATTTAGTCTCCCAGGCCAATGTTATTCCACTTTTCTTGTCGTTTTATCCATTTTATTTCAGTCTTGATCTGACATGTAGGCTCTGAATCACTCTTTCGTATTAGACAGTGGTTATAATTTACGTGTTATACTTTACACGCAACTGGAATCGGAAAATTACAATGTATACGCAAATCAGGGCGAAACCAAAAATTAGCGACTTTCTCCAGGAAATACACGTCCAACGGCCTCTGCCTCTTTCCGGCGCCTCTCCCCTAGCTCTCTCCCGGCGGAATCTCTTTGGGTAGATCCAAAACGGGCGAGCTTCTCCAGAAGTGCTTGCAGACGTTTCGGTTTAACGGCAGAATAAGAAGCATGTCTGTTTGCAGGAACCAAGTATTCTTGAACAGTGCTTCCGAGGACAATCGATGTGGTCTGTTCGCCAGATTTGTCAAGCATATCTCACGTGATAATGGACAAACCCACCAGTCGGAGTTCAGTAAACACAGATGAGAGGTGTGTTCTTCCAATTCTTTTGAGTTCGTCTTCCAAAAAATCGACATCAATGAGTATGTTAGATATAGCATTTTCATTCATCATCGGAATATCACGCCCGGTTAAGAAGTCCTATGGGTCGCGTATTAAAAGGAGCCGTAATCTTGAAGCTTTCGGAGAACTCACCATTAGACAATCTGTAATGTACCCAAGGGCACCTTTATAGGCTTCTTCTTTATAGGTTTCCTTAATTATTAGAGAATCGACGACAGTAGTTAGCCAGTTGACTAGCTCATAAAGATACATGCTTGGAGATGTTTCCCGTGCATTTGGTGTCCAATCATACTCTGACAATTCAAAGCACTGATCAAGCTTGGAAGAGATGAGCCCCGACATCCGTGCACGCGAGCGAGAGATGATAGCCTCGAAAGAAGGAATAGCCGATAGCCTGATGGTACCACCTCGATGAGTGGACCTATATGATAAATGAGAATGTTAGTTTAAAACATATCAGCACATGAACGGAATGATACATGCCGAAGATTTGTCAATGAACGTTCTAACTCTCCGCAGGCAACTTGGAAATGCTCTAAATTGGCCATAATTTGTGCGATTTGTGTAGGATTTTGCGTGTTCGTTAATCTTTGACCAATGGTTTCTCCGATGCTCTTCCTTAACAGCGAGTCCAAGGACTGAAAGGGCGAGACATGCCGTGTAAGTTAAATCAAAATTCCAGACCATATTCAGAGTCCAACCTTGCTCAGTAGTTCGTCAATGTCCCGATGATGTTGGGATACTCCATCAACAAATGCATAAAACTTCTGAATGAACGCTCGAATCTGTAGAGTTTTGAGGATATCAGTAATAAGCATGAGACTGTAACGGTAGTCTTACATCTTGACAACAAAGATAAAAGGTCTGCGACCATGGCAGTGGATATTGTGTCCCTTGTCTGGCGGGGGTATCAGAACGGTCGCAGAAGCTCGAATCAAAAGAGTAAACACACTGCTTCAACTCATTCCGTTCATTTTCGTTCAGCCAAACGGCATCAAGGACTTCTCCTAGAGAATCTTCAGACTCGACCCGCATCGGTGTATGTTCATCTTCGTGTACAATCTAGAAACTGGATCGAACCAAATACCAAAATATCTCGAATGACACAAGACATACCAATTCAAACCGTTTTGTGAATTGTGATTCCAGCAATTTCGCGTATTTTTCAAACAAAACTATAATGAACGATTGAAGAGAAGTGGTCGAGTACGAATAGCTCTATGTCAGGGTACAATCAGCATGTGAAGTGCGAATCATTGATAATAGATCGTCTACACACCTCCAATGTCATTATGAAGCTGAGCAAACTTTCCTTCACGCGTAAATAAATTTCTGGGTCGGACTCTCTGATTAAGGCATCGTTGATTGCCATTGTCAGGCGAGCAACAAGTGCATCCCAGAGTTCCTCCACATCTCGGGAAGAGCGGAATGTATTGGTAGTCTCGAGAACGTGTGATTCGACAATGAAAAACCCCGAGATTTCTTGAGTCAAAGACGAAAGAGATGCGAGAGGAAGTGGTGTGGGAAGAATCAGGTCCGATTGGGCCTGTCGAAACAATTTATGAAAGGTCGTTCTGCATATACAAACTACTTGCCTTTCGATCTGCTTGGTATGATTTCTGCAATTCGGCCAGCGAATTGAGCGTAGTGTATATATGTATACATTCAAAAAGTGGCTTGAAGTCTACATGCAAGTTGTCGTTGTCAAGCACATTAACTGTTAGATAAAGGTGTTAGTAGGCACATTGACTCAAAATAAACGAATTTTCAAAGTCTTACATTCAATCTTTTCGTAAGTGACAAGTTCAACAGCACTACCGACTCGATTGGATCGCAGTAGATGATCTTTCTCTCGTCGTGAACGCCAGCGTTTGGTACGTGCATCCATGGACTCAACCGCGAGTCGTCCGACTTCTGTACTTATATTCCTAATTTCCAGTAGCCATTGCTTCATAGATGCCGTAACAGCGTCTTTGATCTGACCCCGCAAAGATGGCAGCGATGACAAGAGATATTGGAAGAAAGGTGTTTGGGACAGCGATGTTGGTGGCATACTCTGAATGTCCTCGAGTGACTAAATTATGTATCTCGATTGAAAATATGTATACGACACGACAATATGAATGACAAACCCTCAACGCACTCCAATACTTGCCAGCTTTGATCATTTCACCGACACGGTCCACGACATCCAGGACGCGCAGACAAGCCTGAAGAGTGTCAATGGCTTCATCTAAATTTGCTGCAGTCTTTCTTGATTGAAGAAGGGCGCGCTTTTTTTCGACAAGGCCTCCGCCCAGTTGTGCAACACTTGCATCCAATGACGAAATATCCTCTTTCATTTTGTCGGTGTAAGATTTGACCTTGAACAAGGTGGAGACGGAGGATATAAAGTCCTGATAATTATCACTGCATATCCTTTCGATCTCAGCATCCTTGGAGTCGATAAGTCCCTGGACGGCCCTGAGATACGCATCCTGTTGCCGGTTGCTGTGGATTTGCTTTATGATAGGGCCGAGTTGCTCAAGATTTTCAGAAGAAGAAGAGGGGTCGAGAAGATGGATCTGCTGGAGCTGCTGGTCAATGTGTTCCTGTGTGAATTGCGGTCTCCTTCGCGGAGGCATATGAGCACCGAGAGAATATAGACACGTAGGAAGAGGATGACAATTGAGAAACGAGGTTAGACTGGATGTGAAAGATCACAAAAGGCAATAGAATGACAACGGAGCTGTCAAGAACGAATCACCGAGCATCAATGTTTGGCAATATCCATAGAACCAAATACCCCGGACTCCCCTTTTTGGTACTTACAACCGACATTTTCAAAATTTGGTATTCCGGTTTATCGGCTTTCACTCTTCTTCTCATCTTTCATGGCTGACATTATCCTCCACTTCGACGCAATGTATGTCGGTCCTATTCACTATTTTATCACCGACTCCTGATATCACCGTTGCCCAGTCTTTTTGATATGGACGGCACTTTGGTTGATTCAACCGCTGGTGTTGTCGGCGCGTGGAATTTATTTCGGAAATCTTACCCATCCATAGACGTGGACCACATCTTGAGTTGTGAGCTTTCCGTACACTGCCGCCTAACGTTA
Organism: Agrocybe praecox; assembly: GCA_964017145.1. Lineage (NCBI taxonomy): Eukaryota > Fungi > Basidiomycota > Agaricomycetes > Agaricales > Agrocybaceae > Agrocybe > Agrocybe praecox. Next base: position 1,938,520 of record OZ024843.1, on the reverse strand, counting down.
TACCATCTTGACTTTGTCTCCGGCACAGCTGCTCATGGCGTCCGCACTGTCGACAATCTCAGAAAGTATTGTGGAATAGAAGACCCCGAGATCTTGGAAGTACGATGCATATTTCGTTCTCTGTTGTTATCGAGACTTAATGCTGTCCTTCAGGCTGAAGCCCAGCGCTTCGAACAAGCGATCGTTACCTCTTCTTCCGAGCAGGGTGGACAGGGTATTGTCCTTCTACCGGGCGTCAATGGTGTCATGGAGGAGGTACGTTGACTTATGTCTTTGTTTTACAAGATCACGTATCAATCTACGAAAGATCCTCTAGATCGCTGCTGGACGTTTCTTACCAAACCCATGCTGGGCAATCTGCACGTCTGCCACGCGGGCGTACGCGTCCTCCGCCCTGAGTTCTGCAGGGGTTCCTGTTCCAGAAGTCTTCGTCGCGTCCGAAGACGTGGCAAATGGCAAACCTTACCCAGATCCATATCTTTTGGGCGCTCAGAAATGTGGAGTGGATCCATCTAGGTGTCAGTCGCGATGTGCCAACTTTCTTCATTCCTGTATACTGATGTTACGCTTCGACTTGTCTGCTCTGTTTAGGCGTTGTCTTTGAAGACGCGCCGAATGGGATCATCAGTGGTCGAAAAGCCGGATGCAAAACTATTGCACTTCTTACTACTCATTCATTGGAACAAGTTCAAGCCGCTAAACCCAACTACATCATCAAAGATTTATCTGAGTACGTGTTTCAATACTCTTGCCCCTCCTCCTTCTCACAATTGCCTAGTGTCACCGTCGAACGTACAGAGAAAGGTGTCACTGTAACAATCAAAGCCCTGAAAGCATGAACGGAATTTCCTGTCTTGTGAATAAGTCATCGAATCGCATGCATAACTAATCAAACTATCATAGACCAAGAATTAGATGAGCGTTTGCGGAGCATATAATGAGTATCTGAGCATTTCGGGGTTTAACGAAATTCATGTTTCCGATTAGAATTAGATACGTCCTTACAATGTTTAGATTAGAATATCGCTACTCCAATACAGCTTTGCAATCTTTTTTGCACTTCAAAGTTCAGACCATTTCTTATGAGCGCTTGACAGATCTGTAGTTGATTAGATTAGATGTGCTATACTTAGATCGTCATAATTTTGATGACATTGACAATTGCTTCGACGTGCCCCGCCGCCAACGCGTTTCATTGGTTTACTTTGTTGTCTGCTTAATATGTTGGATTTCAGGCATCTTCTAGCCAGTATAAACGTTATATTAGCGCTCACTTTCATTGACAATTGTAAACTAATTTACCTTTCTTTACGTAATTAAGCAAATATGTGCACTATTTTAATTTATGTAAGCAATTGACTCGAAAACAGTTAGTTCCAACTTCATCGTTTGACGCCAGGACTTACTCGACTTGGTGTTCGGTGCTATCTTGAAATTGTCCCCAGATCTGCGAAGCTTTCCCCCATACCAATGTCTTCTCTTGAAATAATTGACTTAACAACATCACCCCCTCCATCTTTCGCGCCGCAGACCTCGAACGAGGGTTCCAAAAATCCTAGCTTAGATGCTCCTCCAACGAAAGAACCGCGAAGGAAACGAAAGAGAAGATCAAGAAAGTCGACTGCAAACTCAACTCCAACGGTAGCATCTCTATCTTCTACCAGGAATTCTGCGGAACCTGAAAGAGAGGTGGAACAAAGAGAGGTGGAACGAGTCAAACGACAACGGGTGGGTAATGCCCCCGAAAATTCCAAAGCGGAAGGAAGTGGTCAAGGTATCGGTGAAAAGAACGTGGTCGAAGCACAACAGGAAACCGAAACCGAAAACTTGTTCTTTATTGATTTGGCTCCTGTTGCTGTTGCTTCCACTCTTCTGCCCAAAACCGAAAAGACGCCCGAGGAAACGCCCGAAACTTCTACAAAGTTGCTGGTCCCCGCTCACGTTACCGTGCTTGGTAGCACTCTTATCGAAATTATTCCACCGAATCTGTCTGATTCGGAAGATGACGACTTCATTGATTACCTCGACTACGAGGATTCAAAGGTACCAATTAGCCAGTGTCAAAACCTGTTTTCAAGCTTTAATTTGATGCATCCTTAAGCAAAATCTGCGATATTACGACGAACCCGTGGATGAGGCAGCTGTGATCAGTCGAACAGTATGCAAGAATTGCGGTGCCGAAGGCCAACACAAAACTTCAGCTTGCCCAGTCCAGATTGTCCGTGTCTTCTTCAAAATCTCAAAAACACATCATTGATTTTTTTTTATATAGTGCTTGACTTGCGGAGTCCGCGACGAGCATTCAACGCGATCCTGTCCAATTACCAAGGTTTGCTTCACTTGTGGTATGAAAGGACATATCAACGCCGTAAGTTTTCACTTACTTCCTAGGTAGGCAGATCATAACCATAAATTATAGAATTGTCCAAATCGACGGTCGGCTCGTGCACTTATGTCAACACAAGAAAGTGAATGTGATAGATGCTTCTCGTCGCGTCACAAAACCAATGCACGTTTATATTTCATGTTTCCTGTCGTTTTCCTGGCTAATTCTAATGGTACAGGAATGCCCAACGTTGTGGCGCTTATATGAGTACCTTACTAGTGAAGAACAGAGTCGCACATTGAGCCTGCGGCAATCAAAGAAAGATCTAAACCTCGGTCAAGGAGGTGAAGGTTTCGTGGCCAATGATGAGTGGTGTTACAACTGCGGAAGTTACGGCCATTGGGGAGATGTACGTTCATCCATTTCTCAATAGACAATATTCTCTCATTTTTCATCTCTCTGCTCGCAGGAATGCGAAGATCTCGAGAAGGGCCACTTCTCAGAAGAATTTTCCGCGTTCAGTATTTTTAACGTCATGAATGGACCTTTCTACGACCCAGACAAAGAAGCAGCACCCACAACCACCAGACCTCGCAGGACAGAAGCAACTCAAGATTTAGGAGGGTGGGGGGCATCTGCGCCTCCAAATGTTGGTCGACAAGCTAGGATCAAGTCACGGGCAGCATTGGCAAAGCAAGCCCAGCAGGTTGAAGACGATCCAGAAGATTGGTTCGCTAATTCTGCAAAACGTTCCAGCAATTCCAGTCAGCCACCCCAGGATCCTAAAAAGTTTACATTTGGAAAATCCTTCCGAGAATCAAAATCATACGAACCTCCAGTGAATCACCACAATAAACCTAGTCTTCTGGAACGACTTGGAGGTATCAGCATCGAAGCCATCGAAGGTGGGCATTCAAACCGATCGAGTCGGCACGAACATCAACATAGTTCCTCGAGGAGAAGGCACTATGATCGTCGTGGGCGTGATGAACGGTATTCGTCTGACCGACATCGACAGTCTGACTCTGGCCCTCGCTATAAAGGAGGATACGCGAGATGACGTTTCGGGAGGCCGAAAACTGGAGACATTCTTTATTCTTTATATTGCATGATGCTCTTTTTGATCCACTTGTCGATTGTTTGTTTTTGTACATAGTCAGACGACAATGTTTGTTCGCTGGAACTTGCCCCAATTCCAGTTCCGTGTTATGTAGTATTTGCAGCAATCATTCCAGGACATAGTGTACATGTAGTCACACTATTGATTTCGATACCAAATATGTAGACACTGGGGAAAGGGATTCAAGGATACCACCGCCTTATATGTTGTTCGACCGTAGCAGACCATTCTGGAGTATAGGCTTTCAACGTAGTCTATTACTATTACTATCTATTTGCTCATCGTTACCGAGCCAGTGGTTATAGTGACTAATCAGTGACCCTATCATCCAGTGATCTAACTTCTAACGCTTCTAACCTCCTACTACCCATTTATTTGATACCCAACTTGCCTCGGATCTCTCAGCTTAGATTTTTGTCGTCTATCAGGTCTTTGATATCTATTGAAGTCGGCAATGACTACACATCCTTCGCAACATTTTGATACCCCATCGCAGGAGAACATTCTCGCTAGAACTGCCATTACACTCGAATATGCCTCTCTCCGGAATGCTGGACACTGTCCCCTAGGCATGTATGTCGTGCCATCCTCCAATGATCTGTTTAAGTGGGATGCCATCTTTTTCGTTCACCAAGGTATGTCATTTGACGATAGATAGACAAGTGCCTCGCTGAACGGAGAGTGTTGCTATCATTTCTTAGGGTACTACGCAGATTCTATTCTTAAATTTCGTCTCAAATTTCCGGCAAACTATCCTGAGGGCCCCCCTGCAGTAGACTTTGTGACTGATGTCTTTCATCCATTGATTTCTTCAAAGGGTTCATTCAATCTGAACCCTCGGTTTCGCCCCTGGAGGTATTGTCATGGTTCCTTTTTTTGCGTGTGCGTGTAGAATTTCACCTAAATGCAGGCCCAAAGAGCACCATGTCTTCGATGTCCTCCACTGGATCAAAGTTGCGTTCAAGAAGCACGCTTTAGACCAGTTTGAGGAATCTGACTGCTATAACAAAGAGGCCTTTCGGTGAGTCTGAAATAATTGTGATAAGGCTGAGCTTATTGGTTAACCATCGGGCAGTCTGTGAGTTTAGATACTGTCTGATCCCTGACAAATTTCTCAATTTCAACACGTAGATATCGTGAATCGACACAGTCCTTTGCAGCATTAGCCACACAGTCATCTTCCTTGTCTCAGTCGGAATCTGCACTATTTGACTCGGATCATCCATCTCCTATGGGTAGCGTAGGGTCAGAGATTGTTTTTCGAAAATTAAAACCAGAACAACTGAAGCAACAAAGGGAAAAGTTGGGTCTGCAAGAATGGCAGACTGGAGCTGCATCTTAGATTAAATGATGATATATCGTAGTGCTATTACAACCCATGTATATGTAATGACATTCACGTCTCCTCGGCATTTCCTACAGGTGATACGGATAGTGGAGCATCGATGGTTTCAAAGGGTCCCTCTGGTCCAAAATCATCTTCCTATTCGATCAACACTGATATTAATTTCAATCCAGAGTTTTCAAAAATAATTACTGACATCTGTTAGGCGATCAAAGTGCTTCGATAATTTCTCGATAACTACACTGTATGGTAGATGCTGGGTTAATTTTCTAGAAAGAAACTTTCAACAAATTGATCTTTATGTGACTCCGACGATGACTTTACCTGCGCGGTTGTACGTTCAGCGAGTGTCGGGCGTCCAATGTAGAATCGAGGACATTGGACGAATGAGCTCCTTCGCTCAATGATAATCGGATGGAATATTCTTTGTCTGAATTTCCTCGACCATGATTTCTTTCGTATAACTCAAAAGTTATATGTGACTACAGATTGAAGAAGATTCAGTCTTAACACGGTCATTGAGAAAATATATACTCACAGCATAATCTAGCTCTGGAATACGCCGGTTTGCAATTGGCAGCCCAGACAGCAGCACAAGATTGACCAGAGTGTGTATGTGGCTCTCTTTGGTGAAGTATAAGGTTAATGAGCTTTCGCCGTTGTTCCTTGCTGCTTCTAAATCGGATACGACATTACGCAGTAGTGGCAGAGACGTAAGTACCCCGATTTCTTCCCTATGGATAGGTTAGACTATGGTGGCAATCAAGAAATAGCGCGACTCGCTTGTCATCAGGATCAATACCATATTCCTGCGGAGCGACTAAATCAAATAGAGCTTTGGCCCGACCGTACAGCTCGTGTATTTTACGATCATGAGGATGTTGGTGGGGGTCTGTACGGCCGTGTTCATCGAAGATTGCAAAGAGGAATGTTCGATGATGCAGGGCACAGTATTTGATAGTATCGTATAGTTCCGAAACCTACGTCAAACAGATCCGTTAGCTTTATCTTCAGCTTTATGGGCAAATAAGATGTCGCTTGGCTTACGCGGGATGGATCAAACTTTTTTTGTTCGACATCGCAAAAGTCTTCGAAGAGTTTCTCCCACCTTTCGCGGAAAAGCCAAGGTTCGTCGCCACAGCACCTTCAAGTAGAAGGAGTAATTAGTAATTAGGAAACTCGCGACTTATTGCCAGAATTATTTTGATAGTTATAACCAACCATCGTTCTTGTATCTTGTCTACATCAAGTGTCTCAAAGTTGCGTCTCATCGTATCTCTGAAAGAGCTGAGTAACTCTATGACCTCCTGTCAGTAGTATTTGTCAAATTTAGAGCTGACCACGGATACGGCGACGCATGTACTTACTTTGACGACTTCGACCGGCTCCTTCTTCATGCTCTTGGGCCACGTAAGTTCGGGTCTCTTTTCTGATTCTCCGGGTCGCAGCAAAATTTTGAGGTGTTTCTTGACATCATCCATGAGATCTTTTGCAGCATTAGAATCGTCTAGAAGGTCCTTTCGAACAATCAACTTGAGAGGCACTTGATCAGGCTGCTGCTGCTGAGTGGGCACATTTTTATTGATAAACCCGTTATTCTTGCTGTCCATAGACATGCGAGATGAATTAGAAGAGGGAACTGAATAGCTGGGGTGCTGTGGATCGAGTAGCGCAGCGGCAAAAATTTCGGCAGAAGCGATAACACGTCTCTCTGACGAAGTAAAAATCTAAATAACCTGTCAGCAAGGGGAGGAAGGAAGAGAAGCGCTTGCTGTACCTACTTTGACATTATGAAGAACCTCTTTATCTATTAATAGAAGGCGCGTCAATGGATCAGGATTTGTGTCCCCCGATAATAGAGGACAGAAAACGCACTCATAATAGAAATATCCTTCTTCAAATTCTCGCCAAGGTCTCGAGATTGATAACGCGCGGAATGTGTGAACTGAACGATTTTGTTGAGATGGATAATCATACCCTGAAATTGAGAAAACGTACCTCTCCGCCCCACTTGAAAACCAATGTCAACTTAGTAAGCTTTCGCATTTGCCCGAACTGTCTCTTAGAGTATACGGGTTTTAATTGCGCTTTGGTTCCGGGAAGATCTATCTTGCTAAAGAGCGCATTGCTCAACTGGGTCAGCTTGTTCAATTCTTCTCCATCCGCACCCAAGTTCCGGGCTTCCTCAATCGCGGTTGCGATCCAGCTCAGTTGCTCCTTTTCGCGGAGAATAATTTCTTCTGTTTCTCCGTTTAATAGTGTAACAAAAGGTTGAGTCCAAGGTTCCCCAATTGGAAAGTTGAATTTGAGCTTTTGCTAGTTAGGAAAAATGCCATTAGTTGGTGCTCCAGTGACATCGGAAGAAAAAAGCGAGTACCTTTGGTGTGCGATCAGCATGGCGAAATACGGTGACATTGGCTTTCAACAGCCAGGTTGGAGGCTCAGGTGGAGTCACTGATTGCGGAGGTGTAGGTCCAACTAATGAGGATGAAACACGCATACACAAAGCGGCCAAAATGTCTGCTGCCTTATCTGCAAATTTTTTTGACTTGGCATATTGCTTCAGTGGTTGATGAATGTGCTCTTACCGTAGTAAGTCTCGTTCCCTTTCACAAAACTCCAGCCATTGACGTCGATAACCTGGCTTTTACGGCCATTCTCGCAGCGGAGCATATCAAAACCACAGACACGCTGGCCAAACCCTTCACAGATCTTATCGGCCCATGATTTCTCTTCTTCGGTGAGTCGCGTAATAAATCTGAAAATACTATAGGTAAAACGGAAAATTGCATATAACTAGTATAATTACCGGATTTCCTTGCCTTCCGTATTGCGTCGTACCACTCCATCTACTACGGGCGATTTGCGAGTTTCAGCGTGGGTATACTCCCGTCCCACTGTGTATACCTTGATATCTTCTGAATTGTCGACATCGATAAATTGCTCGTAGATGTATGATCCATCAGTTCGAGGATGATTCAGGGCTGGATCGAGTTCACTCGCTTTATTCCCCACCTAAATAGAATTGGGACACAGTCGTTCGATACTAATAGGGGGAAAGGGGCATACCTTCCTGAACAGTCGGCGTCCACCGCCGCCGCGAAAATAGATGTACACATTGTGGTCTTCACCGCTTACGGGTTTTTCCACAAAAGGTTTCTCCATGTGCACGCCGTCAACGATAATGGCATCCCCGTCCTCGCGAAGCTTGACTTCAGGAGTCACAGAAAATCCGCCAAGAGTGAGTCCCAGCTTTTTTTTCATGATCTCGACGAGCTCTGGTTCGACCTTTGGGCCACCGTCGCGCGATACTTCGAGGCGTGTGGGTGTAGGAACTCCTAGATGATCGAGAATGGCGCCAACGAGGCGTCTATCCCAAAGCAAAGCTTGAGGAGGCAGGTCATTGATGCAAAAAGGATTTCGAAGCTTGACGTAAGATATTGCTTTGTCTAGGGGGAAATCGGTAGAAAAGAAAGAAATAAGGACGTTGCAGCGTGGCCAGTTTTCGACATCTAGAAGTACGCGTAAAAACGTTGAGTGACGGGGATGTCAGTGAAGAAATAGCCGGACGTACCTTCATCAAGAATCACCTTGTCGCCGAAGACTTTGACTTCTATGCTTCCTCTAGCGCGTTCGACAAGCCTGGTCAAGATCTCCCTCATTGCCTTGCTACGTGCTTTTATGTCCATAGCACACACGCCGAGAACAACCTTTTGTTGGTTTTGGACATGCCTTGGTTTGATAATCAGCGATGGATGGAGAAGGGGGGTTGAATGCACAGACTTTGAATCTCTAGAGTCCAGGGTTAAGGCGAGATCAGAAAAAGAGCCTGTGGAGGAAGGGGAAGAGGAACGGGTGAGGATTGAGCTGGCGCGAGTAGCAGGCTTTTCGGGAGAGTTGTGTGATTGTCGCGGCATGAGGGGAAGAGGCAATAATTTGAAATTTATAATTATCAACCGCGGAGTCCGCAATAAATCGAGATTCATGTCTCCGGCTTGTTTTCTACCCGTGATACCGTCCTTCATATAAGACCTCCACTCTCATCCTTTCAATCCCTCCTCCGACTCCTCCCATCATGTCCCAGTCCTGGTCTCCAAAGCGCTCTCTTCCAGAAGGCATGTCTCCTCCATTTCTTCCTAAATTGCCCCGCTCACTCCTCACCCAGCCCATGCAATCCTCACCGGTCCCGGCCAATTGCACGAAACAGAGACCAGATTGGTCGAAGGCCTCCTCCTTCGCGTCTACAAGAATCTATGGCCCTCTCTGCGCGTCTTCTGGATGTGGGCAGCCAATGAACACAAGGATGCCGTGTATGCTGTATTAGAAAACCAGCGCCTTACGTTTTCCCAGGCATTCCACCGTTCCTTGAAGGCTGCCGCCATGTTTCGCGATGTTTACGGAGTGCGTAAAGGTCAGTACATTGGCGTTTCAATCCATCAGAATGACTAACACCATTGCTCACAGGAGATAGAGTCGTCATTTGCTCAAGAAATTTCCCCGAAGTCATTGTTGCTTTCTGGGCATGTCGTAAGTACGCCCTTTTTCTTACCTGCTTTCCTATCTCTAAGCTGGTCTACTGTTAGACCTTCTGGGTGCTATCTCCGCTCTTCCGAACGCGTAAGCACATTTCCCTCCAAGCTTAACTTTTATACCGACGAACTGGGTTAAAAATAGCTGGTCACCTTTGGAAACTTTAAGATACTGCATTTCTCGCACAGAATGCAAGTTGATCATTGTCGATCCCGAACGCGCTGATAGACTGGAGCCTATCGCAAGCGAACTCGTCCTAGAAGCCAAAAGTAACGGTATCTTGGTGCTCGAGGCGCAAGAAGGCAAGGGGAAGTGGAATGGCATGAAGACTTGGGGAGAAGCTTTGGATGAGTTCAAGGGAGACCCTCAAAGTGTACTAAGCATGGAACTCAACATCGCTCCGGAGGATGATGCGACCATTTTGTTCACTTCCGGTTCGTCAATATTCACTTACTATTCTTATTATGCCGTTCTGAATGTTGGATATAGGAACAACTGGCATGCCCAAGGGTGTCCTAAGCACGCAACGGCAATTTATAACCAATGTATTGAATGTAAGCTACAGACAATCCTTTGAAATCTATCGCTAATGGCCTTGTAGGTTATTTATGGTGGTCGAAGGGCGGCTCTCAGGCGAGGCGAGGATATACCCGTTCCCCCAGTTGGGCCGCAGAAAGGAGTACTTCTATCGGTCCCTTTGTTCCATGTCACTGGCTTGACCAGCCTAACGGTATTTGACTTATCGATTATTTTGTTATGCTGTTGACCTGAATTCTATTCATAGATGCTAGCCTCTATGGCAGGTTGGAAAATCGTGATGATGCGTAAATGGAATCCTGAAGAAGGTTAAAATTCTTTCATTTAATCACACTTCTCATGTCTCTTACACTTCTCATAGGCGCAAGGTACAGCGAAATCAATTTGATAACAACTCTATTAATTATGCATTCTTTCAAGATTGATTAAAACTGAAAACATTGGCCTTGCTGGAGGGTAATTGGAATTTCTTTTTCAATTTAGTGTGATGAGAGAGTTAATATTGACCACTTTTCTCAGTGTTCCATCTATGGTATCGGACTTGGCAGATAGCTCAGGTGCCGGACATCCATTAGATTCATTGATGTTCGGTGGAGCACCAGCTCACAATTCCTTGGCTCTACGAGCACAACAAGCGTTCCCAACCGCAAGCTTGTTCGTCCCCTTCTATCTTCATTCGTCTTCCATCATTTTGACCAAAAAAAAAATAGGAGCCAGGGGTATGGTCTTACTGAAACAAGCAGCGTAGCTGTCGGCTTTGGTGAGCATTTTTCGCGACACGCTACCGAGGCTCAAAACTTACGTTCTCCTTTTCAGCTGGAGAAGATTATTTAGCTCGTCCGATGAGTTGGTAAAGTCATTTTATCCGTATTTTGTGAACTTTATTTTAAAATTCTTTCAGCGGTTTGGCTACCCCAATTAATGATATCGTCATCGTCAACGACAATACTTGTGTTCCTCCTGGAACTGTAGGAGAGGTATGGCTCAGAGGGCCAAACATTATGAAAGGTTATTGGCGGGACCAAGGTATGATCTATCTCCGAGTCGTGAGCTTGCTCTTATTAACGCACATTACAGAAGCTACTGATAAGGTACTTTCAGCATGGTACCATACGATTGATGTACTTTACAAGGGCTAACTCTTACCCTTTCAAGGTCTTAACCCAAGATGGATGGTTCAAAACGGGTGATCTTGGATACCTTGATCACGAAGGATTCTTGTATATTCGTGACCGAAGTAAAGTCGCATTTTTTACTATCAGAAAGACCTCGCTAATATTAAATTTATAATTAGTTAAAGATATCATCATTCGTGGTGGCGAAAACATAGTGAGGGAATTTTAGTCTTTAATTTGTGTTTCCTTTCTGATGTCGCATCTGTAGGATTCCGTTTCAGTAGAAAACGCGATTTACGTTGATGAGCGGGTACTTGAAGTCGCTGCTGTCGGTGTTCCCGATAAGCGTCTCGGTGAACTAGTGGCGGCCGTCGTTTCTGTTAAACCTGCGTACCACGACAAGGTGACTGAAGCCTCCATTGTCTTGCTTGCATCAAAGAGGTGAGTCAGCTCTACAGAGTGAGACAATTATTGTGAATGACCCCGTTCTAGCCTTCCAAAATTCGCTGTACCTGTCATGGTGTTAATTCAAAACGAGCCATTTGGTTAGTAACATTCATTCATAATCCAAACTGAGTATGAACCGTGTTTTTTTCTACAGAACGAACGCCATCAGGTAAAATCTTGAAGACAGACTTACGCAAGTTGGCGACCGAAGCATGGCTTAAGAGACCGTCACAACCCTCTGCGAAGCTTTAATGATTAGGATGGATCTATATATACGTTTGGATATACCCATTGTTATCTTATCGAGATGTATGTATTGTAATGATGATGTCAGAGATATTCACACGGATGGTGCCGTTATCTCAGCACATGACTATGTTCAAGAGTCGGAGTCAAGACTTGAACTGGGAGACCTCGGCTCTACGGCTGCCTACGGTCCTCTCTTTCTTTTCGCGCCCATACGACGAGTATGCCATAGTCTGAATGGATCGCTCAAGCCCAGTTTCGTCAAATCCTACGGGGAGCTCTAGTTCATCCAATGGGCCCAGATCAGGCTCAGCACCGTTTGCATATCAGACGCGTCTTCTCGAGCGTACTTCATCAACTCGTAGCGGAGGCACCCTGTCGAGGAGCAACTCGCAATCAAGCATCAGCCTGCTAACGAACACCACTGGATCATCTGTGGCATCTAATGTAGCGCGGCGATGGACACCTTCGCATCGTGTTGGAAATAGTCTTGATCTTGTGCGTGGGAGATGGGAGGAAAGGTCGAGAGAAACGGACGAGGCGTCGACGAAAGAGCTTCCGAATTTGAAGACTCCAGGTTCCGAGAATCCCCTCGATCGTGATCGGCCGCTTACTCCCCCATCCTTCACGACAACGACGACTCCCAAATACCTCAAGCGCCAGACTCTTCCCGCCCCTATTATCGCCTCACCTCTTTCTCCAAACTCTACCGGAATCTCAGTAGAGGCAGATTCCCATACAGATTCCACTCCTCATCGCATACATATTCCGGTACAGCTTTCTCCAACAAAGTCTTATTCATCCCAATCAGATACCTTTGCCAGTTCCCCAAATCCACCGTCTAGCCGACTACATAGATCATATACTCTTGACTCGACATCAAAGTTGACAACTCCTTCAGGGTCAAAGAACGATGCCAGCGGCCCTAGTCCATCCTACCTCAAGTCTGAAAAATCGCCCTCATTCAATGGTCCATCCCCCAGGCCTCGATCTGTTGTATATCCTGACAACAACGTAACCCCCAGCCGCACATACACCCCTCTCTCAGCCCGTCACAATTTTATATCACCTTCTATTGATTTGACCTTTCCTACGCCTCCGGCTTCCCCCAGTAAACCTTCCATACCTTCGTCTCCCATGCATCCGCCTGTGTATCGTAGTTCGTATATGGCCAACAAGAAGTCGGACTCGTACATTGAGACTCTGTCGGTGTCTGGGAGACGCAGACTGGGGAACCATCTGCCCCGCATTGCGAGTGGGGATGGTGATGATGTTCCTGAACCGATCGTGCGAGAGAAGGAGAAGGAAGTAGAGACGGAAAAAGAAAAAGAAAACGTAGTAGACCCCCTTGGACTTCGCAAAGATAGGGCCAAGATGTTACGCAGTCGCCACATCAATACGAATTTACAAAAACCGGCCTTAACACCCTCCGGAGTCCTTCAAGGAGATGGAGTTGCTGGTTTACCGGGTCGTATACCCTTAAAAGCTCCTGGGCTTGCTCCTACTCCTACGCCCTCATCTCGTCTTTATGGTGGATCCTGGGCCGACAAGCAACGGCATCTTTTACAAGCGTATGAGTACCTGTGTCACGTCGGAGAAGCGCAACAGTGGATCGAAGGATGCTTGGGTGAAGAACTCGAGTTTGGTGTTGTGGAGCTGGAAGATGGTCTTCGAAATGGTGTGGTACTGGCGAAACTTGTCCGGTCATTTTTGGGGGAGAATGCTGTCCGCAAAATTTATGAAGTATGTGTTTGCTCTTCTTGCTTTTCGTTTGACTTGCTCTCAACTACCCTTCCCCACAATAGGCTCCTAAGCTGGACTTTCGCCATTCCGATAATTATCAGCATTTCTTTAGATTTGTCCGTGAAATAGGATTACCCGAAGTAAGAGGAGCTTCTCCAGAAATAATTTTGTGCTCACAGTTGTTTTAGTGCTTTATATTCGAATTGACAGATTTATATGACAAGAAGAATCTTCCGAAGGTCATTTATTGCATTCACGCCCTAAGGTACGGCTACTCTTACCGTCTTACATACGTTTCATACTCATTTTTTTCTCTAGTCATTTACTTGCTCGACGTGGAATGGCCCAACGGATAGGGAACCTTCTTGGTCATCTACACTTCTCTGACGATCAACTCTTGCAAACCCAGAAAGGTCTCAAAGATGCTGGAATAGCGATGCCAAATTTCGGTAACGTTGGCAGAGAGCTAGCGAAGGAAATTAACGAGGAACCTGAGGTGGAAGTTGAGACAGAGGATGAACGTAAGTTCCATACTTCATTCCACGAAAAAGTGCGATTAATTAAAAATTCACCTTGCAGGGCGAGACAGGTTGCTACTCGAGAACGAGTCTTCGATCATTTCGCTACAAAGCCAATGCCGAGGGTTCCTTGCCCGTAAAGCTTTGGTCGCCTACAAGGGTCGACTACGCCTCGCTGAACGTCATATTCTTAAACTGCAAACACATCTGAAAGGAGTTTTGGTTAGACGGCAAATACGCGCAGGCCGTCATGCGAGGGATGCCTTGACACCATGGGCTATTCATCTTCAAGCTCGAATCAGAGGCATTCTCTTCAGAAAACAGTGGCATGCCAAGCTACGTTCTTTGAAGAGATCTGTTCCCCATGTTATCAAGCTTCAGGCACAACTCCGTGGAGTGCTTGTACGTCGCCGCGTTAACCGTTTAAAGACTGCCCTACGCAAAATTAGTTTCCCAGCGAAGAGCATGCAAGCAATAGCTCGTGGACATCTACTTCGTCGGACCCAAAAAGAAATTGTTAAATCTTTCATTCAGCCCAAGGTCTTCGAGTCTGTCACTTCTCTCCAGGCTCGTGTTAGGGGACTTCTTTTACGCCGCCAGCTAGCCAAGCGCATGGGTCGGTTGTACCGTACAGAAGATAGCATTGTCTCATTGCAAGCTCACTGTCGAGGAGTAATCATGCGACGGAGAATGCGATCCCAACTCGCTAAACTCGAGAATGTTACCCATGTTGTAATTGCTATACAAGCTGCTGCTCGTACATACCTGGCCAGGAAGCGGTTATTGATGCTAATCCGAGGCCTACGGAAAGCTACTGGCGTCATTGTTGGCTTGCAGGCCCGGGCTCGAGCCAACTTGATACACCAACAACATGTCAGCCTCAAGAAGGCACTTGTGGATATCAAAACGATTAAAGCTGTTGGCGGGTTGCAAGCGGCAGCGAAAGCATCTCTTATTCGTAAACAACACCGGGAACTGGACAAAAAGCTTGATGTAGTCCTTCCTGATGTTATCGGACTGCAAGCTGCTGGTAGGGGAGCCATGCTTAGGAGCGAATATCGGGCATGGAGGGATCACTTGCACCGAAGTCATCCTGTTGCCACTATGCTTCAAGCGTTACTGCGTGGGACTTTGCTTCGCCGTTCCTTCCGCAAGAAGATGGAATACTACCACGAGAACCTTAACAAGGTTGTCAAGATCCAATCTCTTTTCCGTGCTAAAGAGACACGGGAGCAATACCGACAGCTTACCTTGGGCAAGAACGTCACTGTTGGAACAATCAAGAATTTCGTTCATCTTTTGGATGATTCGGAGGCTGATTTCCAGGATGAAATCAAAGTCGAGAGGTTGAGAAAACGGGTGGTGGAGCATATCAGAGAAAATCAAGCTCTCGAAAATGATGTCCAGGACCTCGACACCAAGATTGCCCTGGTACTTGATAACCTCAGGAGCTTTGAAGACGTTATCAAGGCTGGAAAGCGACATGACAGCGCTGCGTTACATGCAGCTCGTGTTTCCCTTCTTGCCGCTCATGGGGACCCATTTTCTGGTCCGAATACACTTGACCAAGACGCTCGCAAGAAGTTGGAGTTGTACCAACAATTGTTCTATCTACTTCAGACTCGCGGTGATTATTTGAACAAGCTTTTTATCCGACTTTCCAAGAATGACTCACCCGAATCTGCGCGTCAATTCACGGAACGCGTGGTCCTGACTTTGTTCGGTTATGGTCAAGACAGGAGAGAGGATTTCCTTTTACTTAAACTATTCCAGGTTCGTGATTTCAATTCTCGTCTTGTGTGTGCACTGAGCATATAGTATTAGCTTGCCATCAAAGACGAGATCTACAATGCTCCAACTCTCGATAGTTTGGTTAATAAACACCCGATGTATATAAACATCGCCGCACATTATGTTCGATCACGACAAGTGACCTACGTGCGAGACGCTTTCCAGAGCATCATACGAGAGCTCATAGATGCCGATGATTTGGACCTTGAGGCTGACCCTGTTTTGGTAGGCGCTATTTCTTCATTGGACAATCGGTTTGCTCATCCTTTTCGATGAAATAGATTCATCAAGCACGCATTGCGGTTGAAGAAATGAAATCCGCCAAATCCAGTTCAGTGCCCAAAGATCTTTCATTCCGCGAAGCCGTCGTAGATCCAGATACTCGGGCAATATATATTCGTCGTTCGTTTCTTTTTCTCTTCTTATTGTTACTTTATTCTGATCATTCGTTGAACTCGGAAATAGACCTACAAGTGCTTCAATGGTGGACAGAAGCCTTTGTCAATGCCATGGTCCAGTCTACCAAGAAGATGCCATACAGTATGCGCTATCTTGCGAGGGAAACCCTCATGAGTCTTAGGGTCTGTGCCGTCGTTAGTATGATAGAAAGACTACTGACACTCATTTTATTCCATAGGAGAAGTTTGACGGACATTCTGAAGATGCTTTCAGTGCTTGTCTCGGAAGGCTGATATTCCATCGATATATCAACCCTGCTCTTGTGTACGTGTTATGCTATACCGTAGATTTTAAATTTTTCATCTGTCCTATAGTGCTCCCGAAACGTTCGACATCGTCCCGAAAGCAGTCAACATTGGTGGCGCGAAGAAAAATCTAGCTCAGATCTCCAAAGTCCTCTCCCAAATTGTGACTGGACTTGAGTTTGATGAAGTACAACCTAGTTATGTTCCCATCAATGATTTTGTACGGAAAGCCATCCAACAGCTTTCAGCGTGGTTCATCCAGGGTAATTTATCGAACGTTACCCCAGAGAAAAATCTACTGATATTGTTTCCAGTCGCTGATGTACCTGATGCGGAAGCACAATTTCATGCTCATGAATTCATGGATGCCACTGTGCAACCAAAGCCTATATACATTTCACCTAATGAAATATATTCAATACATTCGTTGTTGATCCAGCACCAGGCTTTCTTGGTATGTTGATTGAATCCTCTCTGACCGATCCTTAATTTATTATGAAATAGGAACCCGAGCATGGTGGCACTCTGAAAGTCATTTTAGCAGAACTTGGCGGAGTTCCTCATCTGGATAACGAAGAGTTGAAGGATGCTCGTGATACCGCCATCACTCTTCAACTGACCAACCGCTTCGCCTATGTTCAAGGTATTTCTTAAATTAAAATTGATGTCTATTATGTTCATGCTAAAGCTTGTTCTAGACCCTCATGCTGAAGAAAAGACACTCTGGGTGCAAGCTAAGCGGGGTGTGCTAGCCATTCTTCGTGTCCAGCCCGCGCAAGATCTTTTAGAATCACTGATGCGACCGGTCACCGAAAACGATGAAATTCTATGGGAAGATATTCTTGAAGCTGAGATTGAGAATGAAATCCGACAGATGCCCAGACGTCAACCTTCTAACATGGCGAATGACACCGCCTACCGATTAGAGGATATCAGATCGTATGTTCCTCGCTTTGCTACTCCAATGTTTTTTAACTGTCTTTTCAGATTGAAATTTGCTGCTGTCAAAGCTCTGGCAATCTCAAACCTTCTTGAGCTTGAGAAACAAGGGAAAATAACTCGTGAAGATGGTTTCCAGGGTATCTTGAATGCAATCGCAGGAGATGTGCGGAGCAAGCACAGGAAAAGGCTTCAACGCCAGCAGGAAATGCAGAGTATGAACGAAGCGCTCCGACAATTAGCAGAACGCAAGAAGTACTTCGAAGAGCAGATCGACAGTTATAACAATTACGTGGAGGGGGCTATGAATACTATGCAAAAAGGAAAAGGGTATGCCTGTGTGATTGCAGTCGTGTATCATAAAATTACTGACATAATTGTATCTAGCAAACGACGCACTGTTCTTCTTCCTTTTACCAAACAGTTTTTCCACGTTCGTTACTTGCAAAAAACTGGACAAGCTCCACAATTTGGTTCCTTCCTCTATTCGGCTAAAACGTTCTACGAAAGGGGTATTCTCCTCTCAATCGACCAATATTCTCCCCGTCAATTTGATAAGCTTCAAATCACGATGTCGTCCAATATAGCGGGTGTTTTCAATCTCTCTCTTGAATCGAATATGCTGGGCATTACTACCCGTATCGCGACTGAGGATATTCGGATGGAAGATCTTTTACAGGCCAAGTATGAAAACAGGCAGTCTTTATCGTTGTTCAATGGTAAAGTCAAGGTCAATTTTGAGAAATTCCTTTTCCAAGTTAACAAAAAGTGTGTTCTCAACTCCCGTTTTGCTATGTGGACTTTGGAACTAATTTTCTCTATCCAGATTCTATGCCCAATAATTTTTGGACTCTGCATGTTATCGTAGCTCTGCTTATCTATTTTGGCATTTCGAATTGTTTGACGCATTTGTAATGATACCATTTTTTCGTGTATTTTATACTTGTACAAGTTTAGACATAAATTTCATGACCTGACGAACCTGACGACATTGTTCTATATCACAACGTAAAGCGGAATTCTGGGTGGCGATCACCAATTGGCGCTCTAGTTTTCCCTTCAGCGACGAGGTTTTGATATTTGGTGATATTGTCGTTGCGACGGCCCTGTTCACGAGCTCGGTTTTCCCAGATGCAGTAACAGCTGTAAATTGTTTAGCAAGCTTTCTCATGGCCAAGAAGTAACCTACACGTTGAGTGCTGTAAAGAACCATGCAAGCACGACGAAAACGAGTGCTATGGTATGCCCGCGGATGTACTTCGGTGATTGATCTAAACGGAACAATGTTGGTCTTGGCCCAAAACATTATAGGCACGCGAGCGCCTAAACTGACCTGGAGTATAAGCAAACGTTGCGACAAATCCACTGAGAAGTTATGTTAGATTAAATTGCAAATAATATAAGGTGTTCTTACCCAGCATTAGCAATGGCTAGTTGCAAAGCAGTGGTTGCTGCTCTCTTGTAGTGACCACTGCTATTATTAGGTAGGATAGATCTAGATGTGTTATCAGCAGGAGCCGTGGGTGGGGCAGCTCAATTATATCCTTACAAGATACTTGGTGCAGATGGGTAGCTAAATAGCACAACGTGGGTTAACATGACGAATTCAACGGAAAGAATGAGACACCAACACTCCGGCAGCCATGAAAAACACAGCGATGTACCGTGTACGATTTGTTTCGGCTGTTATGGCAAGAACATATCCTGCACGATGGCTGTTAACTTCGTAGATAACGCAGAGTAAATTCGCACTAACCGACGATGGCAAAAGGTAAACATATCAGGATAAAGGGCCCACGCCATCTGAAACGATCGCTCAGAACGGCAACGCAGACTAAAGCCGCTCAGTCTCATGCTTTCAGAAGTATCATACGAGACATTACCTGTGAGAACAGCTGCTGGAACATATGGGGGAACTGAAGTATTTAAATTAGAACTTTTGTCATATAGCCGAGTAGTTAAATTACTACCTGTGTGAAGTTGGGCAGCCGGCCCTGAGTATCCCAGACCGGCTACAATGGTAGGACTACTCCTCTTAGTTTTATAATTGAAAGACTGGAAAAACAAAGATGGCACTCACAGAAACAGGGAGTAGGAGTACAAACTGACAATCAGTCCAAAGTACGCCATTCCAGTGAGCCAGACTTGTATTTCGAAAACACCTGTCGATAATAGATATATGAAGTACAGTCCGGAGTAATTGAAATTCTGGAGAAAAATACCTCTCCAAATTTCGCGCCATTCGAATGCTTCTTCCACCACGTTCCCATTTGTGGAGCTCGTTGTTTCGGCATGCTCTAATTGGATGTCTTCCTCGCCTTTCGCATCTTCGACTGACTTGGCAGAAGGAGGGCTTTCTGGATCGAGCACCACTGATGATGTAGCCCCGTCCAAATTGAAGCGCTCGACTGAAGGAGAACCCATCATCATGAGTTTCCGGAAGGTTTTTTGAAGACTTACGTGCAAACTCGCGCTCTTCATCGGTAAAGAAAGGTGCAGTAGCAAGCCCCTCAGGCAAATACCACGCCGCAATAAAACTCGCGATAACAGTGGCAAGTCCTTCCAAGATCTGTAACAAGCGTGAATCTCGGCCAACAGAATGAACTACGCGTGCGTACAAAGATCCATCGCCAGCCGGCGAGTGAGCCGACCCCGTCCATCTTGAGAATGGCCGTCGCAAGAAGTCCTGTGGGAAGGATCAAAATGATGTGCCTGATCAAATAGAAGAATCGGACTCGCCACCGAAGGCCCCAGAAAGAGAGGCTTGTGAAGAAAATGAAAATAAGCTCTCGAATTAGCATAATGACGGAGGAAAAACTTACCAGAAGCGTAGAATATACCAACCCTGACCAGTAGGACTATGTCATAACCCAAAAATGTTTGTTTTTTATTTTGTTAACGTACCTCAATTGTAATTCATGACGCTTATAGAGCGTACTCAAGTATAGAATCTATCCGAATTCGTGAGTATATTTCCCATTTATACGCACAATAAATGGACTTACAATTCCCGGGAGCAGGCCGCCTTCAAATAAACCCAGAAAGACTCGAATAGCGACAAGGCCTTGGAAATTTTGTACCTAGTAGGTTCATGCCGTCATTTTAACGTTACGCCCACCGTGAAGCCCTCATTAACCCACCAGTGATGAAAGTGTGGTGATTACACCCCATAAGCAGACGAGCAATGGGATCCATCTCTGTTGAATATATAGATGAGATCTTCATGTACATCATGCGCATGCGCATACACGTACATTTGGTTTCATTTTCTTCAAGACCATGTTTGACGGTAGTTCCACTAAGAGGTAGCTGTTCACAAAGAATTATGATTTGATTGTTTTATAAGAGCGGCGCACTCACGCAACATAAAATACTACAAACATATAGTAAGCAGGAAGATTCAGATTCAGACAGGCGTCATAAGATACTTGCCGGCCAACACAATGTTGAACTGGTTTCCCTGTAGGTGGGTATCCCTCTCAAGACCCGCTATCCTAAAGCAAGTCGTAGATATAAGTTGTCTTTACGATAGGTTCTACCGAGAGATAATTTACCTTGCATTCCCTACATTGCTCCTATCGATGAAATTTGCCAACCAAAGCTATAACATCGTTATCGATGGCGCTCAGAAAAATGTTACTGACATAGGTGACTTACGAGAGCCAAAGGAGGCAGAACATGACAGTCGAGTTTCCAGAGAACCCGTTTGGACATGGCTTTGTGCCTTTCTGAGGCCTCGGTGACCTGAAATTGACCTTGCTTTTGAGCTGAAGACATGGCGGTAACTGAAGGAAGGGACGAGAATCCGAGAACCGACAATCCATTTTGATCCTGTGGTTATAAGAGGGATCTAAAGACATATGGTGGGGGAGATGCATGACAGGATTTTGGTCCGATGCGGATACTACGACGCCAAAGACTGGAGAAACGGCAATCGTTTAAAAATAGCTAACCGCATTGATCGCGAATAGGAAAGACAAGGATAGACGAGTACACGTGACCGTACAAGTGACATTTCTGGGTAATTCAAGCGAACTCATTGAGTCAATAACCGCTATACATCAACTAAACATAGCTTTGCTTCTTCCACGATGTCCACATTCCCTTACGCTCGGTATCCTCTACCACAGGGATGGACAGAGCACCTTGGTAGACTGTTCCATCAGGTATCTATAATAACGGTCGTTTAATTGATATTTTTATGTTAGGACCTACTGGTCAGCCATACTATTTCAATGCTCTTACCCGAGAATCGACCTACATTCGGCCTATCGTACAATCTACCGAACCGGCAGATAGCACCCCCAAGAAGAAAGAGAAGCCCTTACTCAAGACACCTATACCGGGAACTGATTGGTTGAAAGTAACAACAACCGAAGGCAATGTCTTTTATTCTCATAAAATCAGGAAAGAAAGTGTTTGGACAGTGCCTGACGAACTGAAGTCTGCATTGGAGGCCTTTCAGGCACAAGAGACCCAAAGGTCAAATGTTGACCGCCCTTCCGAAGGACCTGGTAAACAGACGGAACAAAGTAAACGAAAGGCCGAGGAACCAGTTCCTGTCGATGAAGTCATTACAAATAAAAAAGCCAAAATTGAAGATGAACAAGAGGGCACTAGTGAGGACGAATCCGAGGAAGAGGAGGAGGACTGGCAACGTGAAGCAGCTGAGCAACTGGCAGCTGAAGCAGAGGAAGAACGACTACGAAAGGAACGAGAGGCAGAGCTGGAAGAACATGCCCAGAGGGCTGCAGAAGTGGTCGTACCTTCACGGGTTGATCTTTCTATTGAAGAGGGAAAGGCCTTATTTAAGGTACGTAAACAACAATATTTTTTCTCTGCCTCTCCATTCACTTCGGTTTCAGAATTTGCTTAGAGAAAAGGACATTAATCCGCTACATCCCTGGGATAAGTCCTTGCCTCTATTCATATCTGATCCTCGGTATGTTCTTCTACCCTCTGTAGCAGCTCGGAGAGAGGCCTTCGACGAGTATTGTAAGGAGAGAGCCCGTGAACTACGCCAATCTACCGTCAAAAAAGAAAAGGCAGCACCAAATCCAAAAGATGATTTTGAACAACTTTTGAAAGAAGAAATAAAGAGCACAAGAGCTAGTTGGACAGATTTCAGAAGAACATGGAAAAAGGACCGCCGGTTCTACACTTGGGGACGTGACGACAGAGAACGAGAGAAAAGGTTCAGAGATTATTTGAAGGAGCTTGGGGAACGTATGTATTTATAATACTTCTTATAATTGGGAGGCTATACTGACTACTATTTAGAAAAGAGGGCTGCGGCACAGAAAGCGGAGGCCGATTTCTTTGCACTTCTCAAGGAGCAGTCATTCCTCGCCCACGGTACTACTTGGAAAGAGGTATTATCGTGCCCCCTGAAATATATAAAGCTTCAGATATAATAACCTTCCTCACAGGCTAAAAGAAGCATATACAAGGACCCTCGCTATGATGCTGTTGGATCTTCAAGTCTCCGTGAAGAGTTATTCGACACATTCAAAAAAGGGAAAGATTCATCAGCCGCACATGGTCAGGCACCTGCACACGATCAATCTTCACATGAAAATACCTTAGACCGCCAGGAACGAAGAAATCGGGCAGTGAAGGAGCGGGAAGATAAAGTCAAGAATGAACGTCAACGTTTAGACGCAGAAATCGAAAAATCCAAGGCTGGCATAGATAAAGAGGAAGGCGAACGGTTGTTTAGGTGTGCATGGACTATCTTGATTTATGGAACACTTGCTGTGGCACTCACGCTAACTTTTCATTCCAATTTTATCTAGGATGCTGTTAACGGATGCAATTCGTGAACCACAAGTACGAAATCTCTGTCTACATGGTCCGTTATTAACTTCTTCAATTAGACTACCTGGGACAAATCCCTTGCACAACTCAAGACCGATCCCCGATTTACGAGTTCCCCGCTTTCTCAAAGTCATCAAATACATCTATTCAATACCCATGTGTCGCATTTACGTGAGAAGCAATTGGTCAACCTGCACAGCGTTTTCCAAACGCATTCCCCATCTTTGGCGACAAGCTTCAACGTATTACCTCTCAACACAATCATCTCCTCAGCTCCAGTGGTCAAACTTGGATTCGATGAAGAACAGTTAGAGGATGAATTCAATAAGTGGCAAAGGGAGAGGACTACAGCGTGTCGTGCTGCATTCGATGAAATGATGGAAGAGAATTCGTTTGTCGAATTCTGGGGTCGTCTAAACAAAATCGGTGGACAAGGCGTGAGCGGCGGTCTTGAAATTGACGCCGAAGATATAGGGGAAACAGGAGAAGAAAAAGTTGACATGAAGGCGTTGGCAAAGAATGTTGATATCAAAGAAATGGAAAAGGTCTTGAAGGTATGTATCGCATATTTGTTGTTCGACTGTTTTGTTTTCTCATCCACCTCAGAACGACAAACGTTATATCATGTTTGACCATGTTCCTGAGCAAAGAGAACGTTGGATCCGGGTGAGCGATACCTCAGACAAGGACTCTATCCAGCATATTGACGTCATCTCAATTTCTATAGGACTACCTTTCCCGTCTGTCGGCATCCAAACTTTCCGTCCATGTAGATGGTTGAGGATTGAAGGTGGCGCACAAGTTCATCCAGCAATGCACATTTACCGTTTATTCATATTTGCGGCTCCAGCGTTTCAGCACTCAGTTGTGTTCTTTCTTTCTTTAGGTCGTGTACTCTATCGCCGTACCGGAATAATATCTTCTAGTTACCGCGATAATGTAGAAGTATGTGGCTGAACGACGTGGACGTTTAGAAATCTACACATGGATCTGTCGAAAGTTCGTTGGCGCATGAGTATGTGCTTTCTCGTTTGGCAGGGACCACGAGCGTTAGTGTTTCGATTACGGTCATATGACCGATGTGGTGGGAATAAAAGCACTTGAACCTGACGGCCACGAAACTGACACGTCAGTCTACACATTATTCGGGAATGATCGCGTTTGATAATCCATTCACATATATACTACGCGCGTAACCTTTCCGTAGTCCATTAGCTGTGAAGTACCTGTACTCGTCAACGCGGGATTGATTCTAAATCTGGTCACCCCGTTGAGTGAACAAATCAACGACAATGCGTCTAGTTCGACCATTACTTTTCTCCTTGGCCTTTCTATCTTCATACGGTGCTGCAGATGAGACGGTCAAATCCAAGCATAATTACCAGGTAAGCTATGGATCTTTCTCTCTCTCTCGTGGAATGCGATC
The DNA here is from genome assembly GCA_964017145.1 of Agrocybe praecox. NCBI lineage: Eukaryota > Fungi > Basidiomycota > Agaricomycetes > Agaricales > Agrocybaceae > Agrocybe > Agrocybe praecox. The sequence continues at coordinate 1,913,916 of OZ024843.1, read as the reverse complement.
TGACCACGCTCTACCGTGCAGAGCGATGTAGCACGGCTACGGAAAATCGTGATCAATAGGTAAGAGCTTTCGCGAGGGGTGACGGGTCAGAAACACTTCTTGAGCTTCCCTCTATCTAGTCTTTATTCTCATCAGTGAGTACGCACGGCCATCCACATTAAGAGACGATTCTCATTGTTACACTAGGGAAATCTTTATTCGGGAATTAATTTCAAATGCCAATGACGCCTTGGAGAAATTGCGCCTTGTCGCACTCACGGACAAGAGCGCCTGGGATGGCACAGACCCCTTGAATATCACAATTAAGGCCGTGAAGGACGAGGATGGGAAGGGAGGACGTTTGATTATCACAGGTGGGTTTCCCTTGCTACTCGAGGTCGGCACTTGTCTGATGAGATACAGACACTGGTATTGGAATGTCACCGGAAGAGCTGACCAACAACCTGGTATGAATCCCAGACTGCCTCAAGCCATACACGAATAATGGTTGATAAATATCTTTGCGCAGGGAACTCTGGCCAAGTCGGGAACTTCTGACTTCTTGGCAAAAGCTGAAAGCGGGGACGCTACGGCAACCGGAAATCTCATTGGCGCCTTCGGTTTGGGATTCTACAGTAGTTTCTTGGTAGCTGATCGTGTCGAAGTCGCGTCCATTCCACCAAAATCTGAAAACAATCCCCAACCTGGTCAACACGTTTTTAGCTCCTCTGCCGACGACAGCACATTCGATGTCTATCCGGATCCCAGAGGCAATACTTTGGGACGAGGGACTGAGATTACGCTCTTTTTGAAGCCGGAAGCCTCAGAGTACCTCGAAGTAGCGACCCTTTCTGCATTAGTGTGCGTGCCACATCGTGCCTCAGAATACTAATTTATTGACTTCCCTTCCAGTCACAAACATTCCGCATTCTCGTCTTCATTCCCAATTTACCTTTTCGAGAGATGGACAGAAGAAGTCCCCGATGAGAGTGAAGTTCCCGCAGAGGCTGAAACAACCTCTGCCGCTGAAACGTCAGAAACGACAACATCCGAGGAAGTAGATGCTGACGAAGTTATTGTGGAAGATATCACCAAGGATGACGAAAAGATAATTGAACCTCTAGCGCCAAAAATGGTTAACGTCACCAAAGAGCAATGGACAAGATTGAATTCACAGGCTCCTCTTTGGGCAAGGTTTGTTTCTTCACTTCAGACTGCCAACGAATCGACCGAGGCTAATAGACTGCTACACCAGAGATCCAAAGAATATCACAACCGGTATGTTCCTTTTTTCTCCGGAGAAACCATGAAGCACGCTAATTTACTTGAAAGATGAGTACAACTTATTCTACACAGCGTTCTTCAAGGATTTCGACAAGCCTTTGGCCTGGCAGCACTTCTCTGGTGACGCCAGCTCCGGCACAGCCTTCAAGGCCTTGCTGTTCTTCCCCTCGAAATTGTTTGTTTATTTTCCTCCTTTGCTCGAAGGTTACTCATAGTATCATAGGGGCGAAGATTTCTGGCAGAAGCCATTGGAGTATAGGGCAAAGGACATCAAATTGATGGTTAAGCGCGTATTTATCACCTCAGACTTAGGAGATCAAGCTTTGCCACAATGGGCAAGCTGGGTTAAGGTCGTCATTGACGGTAATAGTCTTTCTCGTTGATCAACCATTAGAAAATTTCCTGACATGGCATATTATTAGCTGATGATCTTCCACTCAATGTTTCCCGAGAGACTTTGCAATCCAACCGATTCATGAAGCAGTTGCGCTCGATGATCATTAAACGCATAATTCAACTTTTCACGAAGATCATGGAAGGAGACGATGAAAAGAAAATTGAGAAGATGCAGGAAGTTTTTGGATCAGTCATTAAGCTGGGCGCAGTTGAGGATGCCAAAAATCGCGAAAAATTAGTATCATTGGCTCGCTTCACGACTAACCAACGAAACAACACTTCATTTGACCAGGTTTGTCTTTTTTTTTCCTTTTTTTTTTTTTTTCATGAAGACATACCTATTTTTGACGGGTTTGTATCCAGTACCTCGAGAACAGGAAGAAGGGACAAAAGCAAATTTTCTACCTTGCCGAAATCGGGAAAAAGCCGGAGGATTTGGTCCAGAGCATTTTCATTGAGAAACTTCATGCTCGAGGATACGAGGTTTTCCTTTTCACCGAACCCTTGGACGAGATCATGATTGGTCATCTTCGTGAATGGAAGTAGGTATCATGAAGATCGTCGAATAAGAGGCGCTTGCTCATCATGATTACAGGGGCATACCTTTCCAGGATGTTGCCAAGGCTGGTCTCAAATTCGGTGACGAAGGTAAAATGATATACCGACGACTTTCAATGCCTAAATTAATTTCTTGTGGCCTAGACCTTGATCCCGAAGAAGAAAAGGCGCAACAGAAAGAATTGGAAGAAAAATTCAAACCCTTGGTTGACTACCTCAAAGTTCAAATTGGAGACACAGTCCGCGATGGTAACTGTATAATTACCTGTCTGAGCCTCTGACAATGCTGACAAGCGGCTTTAGTCGTACTCTCCGAGCGTCTTGTCAAGAGTCCTTGCGCCATCGTCGCAGATGCGGCTGGTTACACCGCCAATGTGCAAAAGATGATGAGTAAGTAATACTTATGGGCATTTGTTTGTGCTTTCTGACCTTCTTTGCAGCCGCCGCAAATGCCAAAGGCAACAGGGGTGGAATCTTGCATGAATTTGCTATGAAAGCCAAAGTTTTGGAAATCAATCCACGCTCTCCTCTGATTGAAGGGCTTTTACGACGCATCAATGACCTTCCCACAGATGAAGACGAGAAGGACGTGGATGCCGAAGAAGAAATAAAAGAAGTGACGTCCATTTTGATAGATGGCGCACTTGTCCGCTCAGGCTTTGAAGTACCTGACAGTCACAAGTTAGTATTCTCCAATTTTTTTCTCCAAGCGTAAGACTGACTTTGCTCGATGATCAGATTCTTCACTCGCGTTGATCGTGTTCTAAGGAGGTCTCTGGGTGTTTCGGAGACTGCAGAGGCAAAGGTTGACATTAAGCCTGCACCTCCTGTTGAGTCTGAACTGCCCACACCCGACTGGCCTGTGGATGACGGCAAGCCTGGTGTAATTCTCCCAGATGACTTGAAAGATAAAGTAAGCAAATGCGGTTCCGTGGCTGTTCTGTGACACTGACTGCGGCTTCTTTCAGATCTCATTGGAGATGGAAGAGATTGACGAAGATGGAAACGTTGTTCCCCAACATGATGAGCTATAAAGTAGTAGATAGTAGATATCATGTTTAAAGGAGGGAATCTATTTATAACCCAGCTGATTATGTAATAAATAAAGAGAATGAATGAGGTCTCGCTTAATTTATGGTCGTAAATACCACCAACAACATTTGGCCACCTTACTTCATACCACCACCATCTCCTTCACCGTCTGCTCAGGTTCAACCTCTCTTTATACCCACAGTGCCTATTGCACTTTATTTCGCTCCCTTTACACCATTTAATATACTTCTCTCCTAACTATGTCAACACCAGCACCGTTCTCTCGTCTTCAGCTGGCCGCAGCCTTGTTAGGTGCGTTCTGTTTGTCATATGCGAAGAAATAGCGTTCCAATCCACTTCTATCAGAATACGACAATGATCTCGATGACCCAAATGCACCCTATCGATCAGCTCAAGACAGCGCGATTTTCGCTCATTTACGGCGAAACCCTGCAGCCCGCCCAGATCTAGTTTCTCGCAGAAGCGACCTCCTGGGAGTATCACTTCCAAGCGACACTGAGAGTCAAGCTGGAAGAGAATCTGCCATAGGTACCAGACGTTCCAGGGCTTCGAAAGCTTCTATTGATGCTCTCCGCAATCCTTTTGGCGCTGACAATCAGTCTGAATTCGGAGAGTTAGAGGAAGCAGACGAAGAAGGACTGGAAGTGGATCTTGCATCATGGGGTCTTGACTCATTTATTCCTAAAGACAAGGCGAAATCTACCAAAGGGAAAGGCAAACAACCTGCACCAGCCATTAGCTCGATGCGTTCGCGTCACCCATCCACCAATTACGACAGCTCCGTTAAACAGCCCCGACGGGCAGTCGTCACCTCCAAATCTGCAAGTTTAGGTGGGAATATTTCAGACCTCGAGATAGACGTGCGCGAGGTCGAACGACGTCGCTCCTTTGGGTCACCTTTGGATCTCGTAGGCATGGAACCATCAGGAATACCTTTCACTAGCCGCCCCCGGTCCACTTCTCAAGGATCCAGAGCACTTTCTCATCCAGAGTTGGTACCTTTCCCTACGACTTCGGCACGTTCCCCATCTCCTGGAATAGAACAGACCCTTGCGCAACCTACGCCGCACAACCGGACTACTTCCATAGCAAGTATGATGCACAATGATGGTAATAAAGAAAACCTCGATACCAGACAGCGAAATCTTTCGAGTGATACCTATGCAATGCTGAAACCCCAAGAAGACAATCCGTTTGCCATTCAGACCACTGGTCACACTTCTCGTTTTGACCCAAAATCTGCCTCGAGAGCTCGATCGATTTCGAACGCATCATTTGGGTCGAGAATGATGCTCGAAAACGACGAACAATCAGTCATGACAAGAGATCAATATCCCAGAGAAAGACCCTATTCGACCATGGACCTTTTGAGACCGAAAGTGCTCGTCATGCCCAGCCCCCTCCAGCCTTCTGCTCCTCAAATGCCTACCCAACCTAATCAAGCTCTTAGAGATGGATTTGAGTTATCTGCAGACGGCCCACCACTGCCGCCTGGTGCTCGTTCGACGAGGCGGTTATCTACATCATTGTCTACCTATGGAGGAAATCCCGATAGTGTTCCCTTGGCCTCAAATTCATTTACGCCCAACCCACTACTAGATCTCTCCCTTTCACAGAAGACTTTCAGGAATACTTTATTTGTGCCAGGTGAAGCTGCATCGAACCTGGAAATGAACAGACTTCCACGAGCAACTGAGGATGGCGAACAAGCTGAATTATACCCTACTCCGCACGAAGAAACTCAACCTGTCGCAATACCTGCTGAAGGGCCGTCAAAGGCGTCCAGACCAGCAGGGAAGTTGTACGGGAAGAGCCTCATTGACGACTTGGAAAATCGAAAAGCTCAGATGCGAAGCAAGCAAAGGTAAGTTTTTATGAGACTCATCTTATTATCACTCATATTTTTGTCACTTCTCCAGAGTCTTTACGGGTGATCAAAGACCCTCAATGATGGCGCGTGATCAAACACGCTCTAGCACGTTAATTGATCCAGCAACTCTACAAAAGCCTGTAGCTCAGAGGAACAGTTCTTATGGCTCTCTAGGCAAAGACCAAGCCGGGTTGAGCCGACACCCTTCGTTAACAATGAAACCTCTGCTCAATTTCGACAGCGAAGACAATGGTCTGCAACCCCCACCGAACAACCGTTTACCAAGCACCCGATCCGTATTTGGAGTTGATACCTTGTGGCAGAGGGAAATGGCCAAGTTGAAAGAAATTCAAGCCGCCGAAGAAGTCGAGAAAGAGGCACAACGACAACGAGAAGAAGAAGAAGAATCCAGGAAACAAAAAAAGAAAGATAAGCGGAAGAAGAAGAATAAGAATGCTGAACTTGAGCCAGAAACCCAGGAATTGCCTTCTCGCGTTTCTGTGGAACCGCCGGTGCTTCCCGTCATTGAACGCGCTACCAGGCGGGCACCTCCGAAACCTTCGGATTCCGATATAAGTTCGGAAAGTGAAGACGATGAGGTGGCTTTACCACCTGCTGAAAGGGAGCCGTCATGGCACGTTGGTTCTTCAGACGAAGAGAATGCTGGTCCCCGACGTACAACAGGTACCGGACCAAGATACCCTACACAGAGAAAAGCCTCCAAGTCATCGGTTCCTGCACGCCCTTTAGATAGTGACAGCGATGAAGATCTTCCCCTTGCAGCTACTATCCATAAGGCAGAAGCCCGTGCAGCTTTCAAAAGTGCTGATGATTCTGACGAAGAAGACAAACCGCTTTCGCAAGTCTTACGGTCCAAGTCAAACCAGCCTTCTGGAGGCTTCCTAGATATGCCAAGCTCCTTCGGTAAACTTTCCTTCGATGCCCAGCGTCCTTTAGACGAAGATGACGACGAACCTCTTGGATTGCGTGCGTCGAGAATAGTGCCTAATTCTGCAGGAAAAGACGAAGACGAGGATGATTTACCACTTGCTTTTCATCCAGAGCAGCAACGTCGAACACAGTATCAAATACTAGCACACGCTCAAGCGCAGCAGCAGCAAATGGTGTTGCAGGCGCAGATGCAGAGTAGCATGATGATGAACGCGTCAATGATGATCCCAGGGATGATGAGCCCCGGCTATTACCCAAACCCAATGATCAACCCAATGGCAATGATGCCGATGCAAGCCCCTGTACCCTTACCATCTCCCCCGCCTGTCCAGGACGAGATGAAATTCGGGTTGGTCGATCGTTGGAGACGAGATGTCGTCACAGAAAATCGCAACGCGTGACGAACGAGGAGATGGATATATAAATGGACTATGAAAGCAGGTACAGCACGGACTTCTGGGATCAGTAGTAATTATATATAAGTAGCATGATAATACAGATGTGATGTGATAAAAACGTCCACGTTACGGCGCAATGGTACTTAATAAGAGGATTGAAAATGATGGAGCAAGATGGACTAGTACTATATGAGCGAAGAAGTACAAGGTTCTAAACGTGATTTACGAGAACAGAAGTACAGATAACAGTGAGTTGATGCTAATTTGAAACGAAACCTCATTTCCCCGGAATGAGAATTTTTTATTATGAAGGATTGATCACTTGGAGCTTGCGCCGGGGCACCGTAACAATGGAGACTTCTCTTCTGTCCATTTCTTCTTCAATTTGTCTCTGTCGGGTATATTCATCAATGTCTTCATCGTTGACGTCAGTCTCAACGCTGAGGGGTTGCATCTGTGACTGTGCATCATCGGTATGTGGTACAACTTGGTGAGGAGGGCGATGGTGGGTATAAGGACCTAGAGGGGTTGGACCAGGCCGAACATGTGGGTTTTCCAAGGGCATAGACGGGAGCGCCTTCCCAGTCAAATTCCATAGAAAGACTGTTAGTATAGAAGAAGCTGGCCGTCGATTCCAGGAAAGGACGACGATGAGGATGCAATACGCAACGACCCATAATAAGAATAGGGCGAAAAGATAGCGAGGAGCTCGGAGCCACAGTTGGGCCAATGCAACACCAGCTAACCCGAATAACGAAACTTGAAGTAGAGCGTGAGATGCGACGGCACGTAGCGGAGGATACTGGAGTATGGGTACGAAAACAGTGGGTGATGGATTAGAGCCTGAAGCGTTGGAATTGAGATGGGCATTGTGAACTTGAGTTATGGCATAATCCAATTCACCCTGTTAAAAAGGATATTAAACATTAGAAGAAATTTGATATAATAATGAATTACTGACAACAGCGTTAAGGCTCCTCCTTCTCAGTAACCAATCGATTTCTCCCAGACTTCTAGACGAAGGAAGGGTATAAGAGTTACCTCCATTGGTACTTGTTGACAAGCCTGGTTCACTAATAAGTCTCGCTCTTGATTTTGCTGGTCGGCCTAAAACTTCAAATCCTTTGCGTTCAGTTGGTGAGGCAGATTCCGCGGACGCAGCCCCGTCATGACTTTGGCGTAACATATATGATGCATCCCACGATAATGTTCTCGATCGAGGGGAAGCAGGCGGGGAAACATTCTGCATACTTGGGGTATAACTTCGGGGAAGTGGGGTTCCCGGGTCCAGCTTTTCATTAATGTCGACAGAGTTAGATTTTTCGCCGTCCGTTTTCTGACTTCTCGTATCATCATGTCTTCCAAGCAATCCAAAACAGAAGGATAGGAGATAGAGCAGAGGAACAAGCGCATAAAGACATAGGAAAAATGCAAGACCGGCAATTCCATGTGCGGTCTTGAGATGCAGTTGACGAGTCGATGAAGGAGACGATATTGTCGTGAACGATAGGATGAGCCCCACAACACCAATCACGTAGGCGGCGAAACCGAGAATGGCAAACGTTGAAACAAAAAGGAGCCGTTGATGGGGCATCCATCGTTCTTCGGTACTGATTTGGGTCCAGCGGAAGAAAATAACAACAGGAAGTAGCATGACCACCGATAAGGGAGCAAATAGCCTATGTGTGAAAGAGGTGTTGTAGAGTAGTGTGCTTCGAATGACTGTAGGTTGTGCTCCATCCCCAGCTCCAGTTCCAGGTGTGGTACTGTTGCCGTGACCAGTGTTTGTACTTGGAGGAGGACTGGTCCCATTCATTGGAATCACCGAAGCGCAATCCTTGAGATACTCAACGCGGACCCCTGAGCCGTCCGCATCGACGCCAGTCTGTAGGTTCCCATTTCCAAAGCCCGCCCACGTGAGATTCGAAGGGGTGATTACACCGGCATACGCCCTAAGTAACCACACATCTGAGAGGAAAGTCCCGTTGGCATCTTGACCGCCAAATATCTGGTGATAGACAATGAATGGTAAGAAGGATGTCGTGAGTGAACTCGCGACGCACAATTGTATCGGATGCTTTATTTCGAGAACTCCCAACAAGAGCTTCTGTAAAGGAGACGCCGGACGCGCCTTCTCTCGCAGTTGGGAACTGCACATTACCGGAAGAGCCCGGATCGCCGGCAGGTAGAATTCTCGTCCATGTTCCTGCGTTTATATCGAGAATCGCCTATAACGAAAGGATTATTGACAACGAGGAAATATAAATAGCTACAATACTCACCACTTCCCCGTGGGCAAGTCCACCGTCATCCTTCCAAAGAGAAAGATTAAAATTTCCTAACAAAAGGAAAGCCTGTGATGTAAAAGAGGTAGAGAAGGCATTGAGATTTGGAACGAGGACAGGGGAGACCCTGGGTGCTGGACAAACTACGGGAGGAATGGTAGTTTGAGAGTTCGTGTCAGTGATAAAAGAATCTTGTTTAGCACATGTTGCATTAGTGGCGGTCGGTGATGAAGTTGTATCACACCCCCCCGAGGTAATTATGTTAGTCGATATTACAGTACTGGCTTGATCGATACGAGAAGGCAGGGTATTAACAGACAAGTGTTCCCAGCTGCCTTGAACCATGTCAGGAAGATTAGAAGATAATGTCCCAGATAGCTCAAGTTGCCAGACATCAGAGAGTGGATCGCCAGTCCTTCCATTGAAGCCGCCAGCAAGTAAAAACGTGTTGTTGGGACCTGGAACGATGGGGTCCTGGCGGAAAGGGGTCCTAATATCAATTCCCCCAGACGCGCCCCAGCGAGCTGACGGACCTCCAGGGGAAAGTGTAACTTGGGACCAAAATTGGTTGTTGAAGTCATATTCCTGTCAAAGTTACGTTAGCCGCCAATTATTTGATTTTTTCCGAGTAGATGTAGCAGATACCCAAACGTCTGAGAGGGCTTTCCCGTCTCCATCCTTCCCACCAATCACAACAAATCCGTGCCGACTAGACACGCGGCGTCAGCGAGGCATAACAACTTTCGAGAGCGATACACCTAACTTGCTCGCGGCAAAGTCGACTCCTGATACAGCAGCACTCCTCGGAGGGGGACTTCTTATTAAGTTATTGGGTGGCGAAGGAGTAAACCAAGTAAGGGTGTCGAGGTTTAACCTGGAATATGATCAGTAGCAGAAGGTGGTAGGAAAGATACGGAACGAACAAATAAGTTTGGGACTGGGCAATTCCACCCTCTGACAAGCCTCCGAACACGATGAGGGAACGACTGTTGAAATAAGAAACTGTCAGAAAATAGTGGTTTAAACTCGCACCTAGTTTCGTCATAGCCCACTGAAGCATCTCGCAGTGAAGGTGGACGGGTAGAACCCCCAAGAAGGGGAGATAAGTTGATCCATTGGAGAGGTGGTACGGGAGTGGAGGTAGAGATGTTTTGTGCATGAAGACATAAAGGAGAGAAAAGGAAGAAAAGGAAAATAAAAAGGCAACTGGCCATTAGCAGGGACCACACCTGCTTGGATGCAGGTGGAATGTTGAAGAGCAAGCCTCTCACTAGCACTGATCAAATCCACGCCGCTCACACATCTCCGTCTTTCTCTCCCCGGCCCGCTAATTACATAATCATATCCCTTGAATCAGAACCACAACCATGGATGTTCCCAATAAGCGTCTTCTAACAGAAGAATCCCGTCAATCTTCATCCAACTCGGACAACTTCTTTCAATCATCTTGTTTCAGGTCGGTTGCTTCATTACTTTCTTATATCACTGCTCCTTAATCTCTCCTAAATAGCACCTCCGAAGACCTTACGCAATCCTTGCGCAATGCCGGCGCACGCGTTAGAAAGAGTACGGTCAATCTTTCATCACCGCCTCTACTCATTTTGACGCGTCCACCGCGTGTTTTTATCATTTAGGCGTTCAGGAAGGCTATCGAACAACCCCTTCGGCATTCTCCAGAGCTCAGTCTGTGGGCTCCATCTTCACGCCCATGAACGCGACTCTGCAACATGTCTATGAGGACCCTAATTCGCGCTTGCAGCAAGGGGACGCCAACGATAGCGTTCGTAAGAGATCGCGTTCTGCTACGAGAGAGGGGTCTCCAATTCGTGAAGAGTCCGACATGGAAGGAGTCCAAGAACAATCAGTACCTGGAGCACCAACAAGACCCATGAAACCTCTTAGAACCTCGCGTAGAAACCTATTTGAAACGCGCTCCCTACCGGCTAGTGCGTTCGCATTTGGAGGAGCGAATCAGCCCAATACCGCTTCTATAACCGAGGAAACAGATTGGAGCGAAGACATGTCTAGCCAGACGTCGAAGCCTGCCTTTGAGCCCATTGTGTTCGACTCCGAGTTCTAATTTCTGTGCATGCAATATATGCGCTTTCCAAGTTTATTTCTATCTGGTCGTCAGATATCTTCTGGTTTGAACCTTTCCCACTAGGAAACCCTTGTATTTGTACGCATAAAGAATAATTCCAAATTCTGCACCATGTTTAATAGGAGTACTTTTCACACTTACTGAATGTAAAAAATATCACATTTAAACCTAATACGAAACCGAACCTTCATACATAATGCATAACACATAATAGCAATGCTCGTGAAGTTTGTTCACTGTCGCGCAAGGCCCATTTAGCGCGCGTACAGGGGTTCCAGACTCGGTACAATTGAATGCTGCCGAACCTGAGCGTGTGAACCTGAGCGCCGAGTGGCACTGTTCTTCAACTCTATGGCTCAGGCATTGGTCATCAGTCGTTGGTGAATGCCTGATGAAATCATGCCTCCGAAACAACCACAGCTAGGCAGCCTTGCTTTTCAAGGGCCCTCACTGAATCCACAAATCATTCAAATATCACCCAAGACGTGTCAAGATCTATCGCTCTTCAAAGGTTTGTCTGCTTTCAATTTCTGAAATTGGTCGGGCTCCGACATGAATATTTCTACTAGGCATCTTAAAGGAATACAGACGTTTAGATGACGCGATTACTATGAGACTCAATAGGGCCGATGCCTTCATGCGGGATGAAGACCGTATACATGGTCTCAGTCCAAACAAAACCGTGCAGGATCAGGCGTGTGAGCAAGTATGGCGGGAATTGGTCGGTGAGTTTCGTTCGTTTAGGCGACTCATTGTCTCTTACACCATGCTCTCCTGTATAAACAGCGAACTGGAAGCGGCGAACTCAACTAGTCGACTATTGCGTCGGTGTCGTGGATCAGTCTTTGGTGGAAAAGCGGGCTGCAGTCGAAGGCCTAGCACAGGACCCATCGAGTCAGAGGAAAGTTCAAGGAGAAATCTTCGCTGATGAAGTAAAGGTATGTAGATAAGTATATGAAGCTCCAAGTAAACCATAATTTAGAACGCCTGGTTGTTTTCATCTTTTTATAGCGCAAGCAAGTGCATAGAGAATTGGCAGTCGAATCCATCGTTCGGAAGCGTGTCGCAGACAGTGCGTTGCCATGATATTTGCTTGCATGTTTTACCCTTTCTGACAACAGCCACTGTATAAACCAGCATTCCGATACCGTTGTCAGTATTTTACTCCTCCGCAAACAGACGCAGAGGCCCGCAAAATGTGGGAGGCTGCCCAAAGTTAACTTCAGCATGTTCTTGAATACTTATATCTGCGCAATGTCCCTGCGCGTCCCATTCCCTGTGGCCTCCTACAACAAGCTAGCAAATGGTCATCTATGATTACGTGGGATTCTCGCAAGAATGTCTCGCATGTCTTACCGACGAAAGCGAATGCAGATGATAAGATTAGTGTACAACACACCCTAGCCATAATACATTTCGCTATTGATCATAAATCCTATGCGATGCACATTTGAGCCAGATGGAATGATCACTTCACGCGCATGAATAACCAAGACGTCGCGCAAGAATAAATATAAGTGGGAAGATATGACGCAATACAGATGGTTCTCGCGAATTGAAAACGGTCTTGCACTTTTGACTCCTTTCACTTATCTCGACCATGAAATCTCAGTTGGCGTTACTTGCAAGCTTGCTTGGCTCGTACACCGTCCTTGCAACACATCTTCCTATCTCAAGTTATAATTCTCAGAGTAGCCTGAATGTCCCAGATATCAAAGTCTCAGTCCAACTGGGAGTCATGAGTCGATGCCCCGATGCACTTCTGTGTGAGAGCATGTTCACCAAGGTTCTGCAGAAAGTCTCCGACAAAGTCGACTTGTCCTTAATCTATGTAGCCAAGTGCGTGCATTATAGTTCTTCTTATCGCTCACCACCGTCCCGACATATACTTTGCTACAGCATTGATGACAAACAACCTGACTTCGGGGTTAAATGCCTGCATGGCCCTGAGGAATGCGCAGGCAATGTACAACAGCTTTGTGTTAACAAATACGCGCCTTTCGAAAACTGGTGGGAGTTCGTGCAATGCCAAAACTTCCAGGGACGGGAGAAGATCGGGAATCCCGACATTGCCTTGAAATGTGCCACGACGGCTGGTGTAGACTGGGAGACCAGCGGTGCTGGAACATGCGCAGGTCTAGATGGAGATGGTAAGGGAGAGGAAGGTGTGGCTTTGCTGAGAAAGAGTACCCTTCTAGGAAAAGAGTTGGGAATCCAGTAAGAAACGGACTTCTTCAGGCAATACCTGGTTTAATGGTCATCATTTAGGAAAAGCTGCACAGTTCTCATCAGTGGTCAAGCGGTATGCGTTCATGACGGTACATGGAAGGACTGTGAGGTTAGTGCGCACCATAAGGATCCACTTCCTCATCCCATTAACAAGACCCAACCCAATAGAACGGACATACAATCAGTGATTTCGTCAGACAAATTAAGGACGAATATGAGCGGTTAAATGCGGCCTGAATTACTTCTGGAAGCAGTTACAGTCTTCATCTGTTTATTAAATGGTACTTTTGTCCCAAGGGATCTTCATTCTTGTTGTATAGTGGTATCGAGCGCCCTTGTACAGTGTCCATTGCGCAAAAGGAAAGAGAAAGAAGTAGTTTATTAGCCCCATACTAGTTCAAAAAGTATAACCACGGTGTTTATCACTATGAGGGGTACTGATATGCATTTTAAATCAGCAAGTCCGGCATGGGATATAACACTTGACACGTACTTCGCATTAAAGTGCGCACAGCGCTGATGAGGTCTATTAGCCTGGCTTTCATTCCTACATCCCCCTGGGTAGCGCTAAAGCCATTCTGATCGTATTGTTGTTGGAACCCTGTGTTTGCGTCTCGTACTTGACGGGTCGCTGATAGCCAGCCAACTGAACAGAAGAATCTTGTTAGTAAGCTCACAAAAGATGGACAGTTCCACGAATTTGCTTACTTCGAGCAAGGAAACGTTCTTCGTTAAGGATAGCAATTGCATTGATCAGGAGCAATGCAACATACAACATCGTCCCGATTCCGAAAAGAGACATTTTTGTGGTGGGAGGAAGAAGAGAACGAATAAAATTAGGGTGGTCGAATCAAAGTGACGCTGAGGCAGCGCAATCCGGTCGACGGTCGTATGCAGCAGTGACCGCGTGTTAACTTTAAATGACGACGTTGACCAATTGGCATGAGAGCGTGACAAGGTGGTCGTGTCGCGTGATATGTGACTCGTCACTAGACTTCCTGCTTTAGTTTTCGTCAACGCCCGGCTCAATAATATATCTACGAGTCGCGACTGCCATGCAAGCTTGCCTCAATAATGGTGTGTTTTCCTGCAAACGAATGTCCTTATTTGTTCTAATTGTATTGAAAGGTTCCCGCATGCTGAGGCGCTCGGCAATACCTACCAGCGTCATTACGCTTCCTTGTAGGCGAAAGTATGTCAACACGTCCTGGGCTTGATCCACTAGAATTCACATTATAACTTTCAAAGTGCGAGTTTCATGAAGCCTTTGGACTGGGTCAGAGAAAGGCTAGCACCGGCTGTTAAGGATACCAAAACGAAGGAAGAGATAGAAGCAGCGAAGGCACAGGCTAAGAAGGAGGGTATGGCCAACGTATTCGAAGATGTTGTAGGAGGAAACATTCCAGGTCGCTCCGAGAAGACCAAGGTTGAAGAGGAGAAACCCACTGCCGACAAGAGTTACTCAGTGCAAAAAGCTCTCAAGCCAAAGTCCGACTCCGTGCGTCCTCTTCTTTTCACCGATCAAAACTCGCACATTGACTTTGTACCCAGCATAAATATTCAACAGCCAACTTCAAAATCTCACATCGTAAACTGAACATGCTGGGGAAACAGATTGCAGGAAAACCTATCGACTATGCTATCCTGCAGATGCAGTTCAGTGAGAAACGCGCTAGCAAACGTATCATGAATATGCTTGCCACGGCACGAGACCATGCCAGTCGATACAAGCGTCTAGAAGAGGGGAAACTGATTGTCGGTGAGTAAAATACCATGTTTATACTCACCAACCACTAACTACGCGTAACATGACTTACAGCGGAAGCCTGGGTGACAAAAGGTCAACGACCACCAAAACGGATGGAGCCTAGAGGAAGAGGTCATTATGGTACCAGGACACATTTCCACTCGAAAATGAGCGTCGTTCTCAAGGAAGGTAAGACGATAGAGGAAGAGAAGGCAGCAGCGAAGAAACGCAAGTTAAATAGAATTGTGTCGGCTGCTCTCGTGCGTGAAGACAAGCCCATTCGTAACCCCTCACCGACATGGGGTTGGTGAAATATTTTACTCTTACATATATAATACCATCATACCGTTTCTAAGAAATCCTAAAAGCGTTCGTTGAGGCAAAAGGCATATCGGACATTCTCTTTATACGGTATTTTTTGCTAAAAATAGTGCACCAATTGGGACACGTTGACACTCCGAGTCTTTACCAATTCGGACGTCCACACACGCTCTTTTCGTTACACTTATCACAATGCCAAAATGCTGGCGCCTCCTTCCATTCCTTGCCTTTGCGATCTCTGTGTTTGCTTCTAGCCAGTCATTTGAAAATACTGCCATTGTTCGCACTGTTGAACTTGGTGGTGCTGTGGTCCACGTCACGACGACGTATGCGATCAAATCTCTGGAGGACGGGCAGAAGGCGTATACGATTGCTCTTGGACGTGACGAGAAGGCCAAAACAAGTTATCTAGAAGCGAAAGTTAAAGGTCAACAAAACGCGTTGCAAATCAGAGAACACGCTTTGGATACGAACGAGTACGCGAGAGTGCTTCGTTACCAGCTCATCATGAACTAATGTATCATGCAGTGACTACTACCTCGTCGATATCATTCTAGCACAACCTCTCTCCACCAACAAGACTCTCAATCTGGTTGTAGAAACTCTCCAAACACACGCAACGGAACCTTGGCCAGCAACTGCAGCGCAGAAGGATGAGCAGGCCCTTCGGTATACTACCGACTTATTTATTATTAGTCCTTACGCTACCACTGCCCAACGCACAAAGATAAAGTATGTGTATGCGTTTTGTATGTAACTTCCGGCTCACCGCCTCTTCTAGGGGCATGACACCGCGTATCATCTCGTACACGACACCAAAGGACGTTGAAAGTTTCGCTGGGGATACCCCGGTTTCGAAATCTGGCGCCACGGTCGTATATGGACCCTATGATAACATTCCACCAAGTGCATCATCATCCTTTGTTGAAAAGTACCAACAACCTGTCACAATTCATTACAACCACGATCAAGCCGTACTTGAAGTTCTCAAACTTAAGCGTTCCGTCGAGATTAGTCACTGGGGTGCCAATCTCAACACTGAGGACAATATTGTATTGCACAACGCTGGGCCCAAGTAAGTCCCAATTTCTAATACTTTCGTCACTCTCTAACTTTTGTTAGATTGAAAGGCCACTTCTCGCGCCTCGAACACCAAACGCAAGCGTTCTACAAGCGCG
This sequence comes from Agrocybe praecox, assembly GCA_964017145.1. Classification (NCBI taxonomy): domain Eukaryota; kingdom Fungi; phylum Basidiomycota; class Agaricomycetes; order Agaricales; family Agrocybaceae; genus Agrocybe; species Agrocybe praecox. Next base: position 1,897,566 of record OZ024843.1, on the reverse strand, counting down.
CTTCGCCTCATACTCTTCCCGCCTTGACACTCCACCTTCCTTCTGGGATCAGGAATACTTACTACTACGACACCATTGGTAATGTTTCGACTTCGAAGCTTAGAGTTGCACCTTCAGTTCCCAAGAATAAGCTAGGCACGCAATTTAGTGTGCTGGAGTTCAAGCCACGCTACCCTATACTTGGTGGTTGGAACTACAGCTTCACTCTAGGATGGGATTCCCCCCTTGCAGACTCGGCCAGTTATGACAAGTCGACTGGTCGCTACAATGTTGAAATTCCCATCATGACACCTATCCTGGGTGCCGTCGTCGATGACGAAGAACTGACCGTCATTCTACCGGAAGGCGCAACGTATGTTTGGCTTTTCTTATTACTCTACTTATTGCTTACCTCTATGTTTCAAAGGGATGTACAATTTGTAACGCCTTTCCCTGCTCTTTCAAACTGGATTGGTACACATGTCACATACTTGGACACGATCGGTCGCCCGGCTTTGACCTTCAAATATAAAGACCTTACCAACTTGCATGCCCAAAGTATATTTGTGCGTCCGTTCTATTGTATGCTTGTTTATACAAACTAAACTCTCTATAGGTGTCATACAAGGTCTCCTGGTCCGCGCATCTCAAGAAGCCAATTGCTGTTGGGACGGTCTTCATGGGTCTCTTTGTTTTGGGCGCCATTACACGAAGAGTGAACCTCACGCTTCACCAAAAGAAAAAAGTGTTATAAATACTGAGAATGTTAATTTATGTTGTTGTACATGTTGCTATCTTAATCATGACGGTAGCTTCATTTGACCACGAATGAAACTGTGAAGGGTTATGATTTGACAGCCCGAGGGAGGTGCCATGCTGAAGGTAAAGCAAAGGCATTATTAAAAAGCGTTTCGTAGAAGGAAGAAGGAAATCCCTTACTCAGTAACAGTCATGAATACATTGTACCATCCACTCGCAACAATGCACCGGTAGTAAAGACCTTGGTTGGTTTTTCCGCCGGGAAATTCATAGTATAATTGTGTAGCTTTCCATCGCCAGTACCCGTCGGTAAGTCCCTCTCGTTTTGTTCCAAGGACTAGTTGCATCGGTAACTTGTGTATCTCCGTCGAGTTGAGAACATTTACTGGGTAGACAGTAGTTTCGTTGACGAGCAACCAGAGTTGATTTTGGTTGATGTAGAAAGTAGGCGGCGCCTGCATGTTCGTTCTAATCGTTAAATTTCCGCGTGTTCCTAAAGACATTTATTAAATCAAGCTACCGATTAAAGGTATTGTTTTGATAGCTTACCTAGGCCATCGATTGGTGCCAGGTGATTGGTCTTTGTAGTAAGGGATCCCATCGCTTCAATGTACGACGATCCTGGAATCAACGACCCAATTGAACCACGGCCGTTCATTCCTTCCCATGTCGGTACAGCAGCGATAAAGTTCCAAGACAAGAGAAAGACAAACAACGCGAAAGGGATGTCTTTGAAGGAGTACATCTTCTCAAGAGATTAAGAGCGCGACGGCGGACCAAGCACAGGAAGAGCAAGGCTTTTATTCTCTCGGAAAAGCATCGCAAGTGGAGATGGATACCTGCTTTGATTTGTCCGAACTTGAAGCGGAAGGAGAATCTCCGTCTGGGGAGAAGCGCGGAACTTGGGGTCGCGAAGATACTAGCAGGGCCACGTATTCCACTGATTTTATGACGTTCTGTAGAACACTGCAGTGGGGCGCCTTTCATTTGTATACGTGCTATTTTGAGCTAGAGTTGTGGTTGCTTGATTCAGAACAAGTCTGGTTCACATTGTTGATTCTTAAAGTCCAAGAACACCTTCGTTGTATAGATTGTTGAAAATTCAATTGACGGAAAGGAAGGCAGCCATGGAGGATATCGAGGAGGAGAACGTCGCCGAGGGAGAGCCTGGCTGAAAGAGGCTGAGAGTCTATTTGGTGGTCTAATTTTGACTTGGTTCCCATTAGGGTCTTGTGACTAACTTCTTAATTTTTCCGCTCGACGTGCTATACACGTTACTCTGTCCCATACTACTCGCCTTCTTCACAATGCTCCGAAAAATTACGCAGGGTGCGGGAAATATCAATTTGGAGCGTACATTGGCCTCAACAAATTCACAGTCCTTCAATTCCATCTCATTGAAGACTTTCTCGACATGGCTTGACGCGCATCATATATCTCAATTCACAACCGGACAGGTCTCAACAAGGCCTCTAGCTTCTACATCACGCACAAAAAATGGCCGGCGCTTTGCTTCGACGCGTAATTTCCCTCGACAAAATGCCAGCAAAACTGCAGAAGATACAGCACAATTGCCTCGGTTCATCCGACGGCAACTTCTACAACAGAATGGGACGACTTCAGAAGCTAACTTGAACGCTATGAAGACAGATCCGGCCAAAAGAAGCAACAAGTCGTCTTTGGTAACAAAGGAGACCCAAAATTCAGCGTTCCGTTCGCGACACTATGATCCTTCTCAGGAAACGACGCCAAAATCGGAGTTGCGAATGCTTGAACCTCATGTACTTTCGGAACGTCTCAAAAAGCTCTGCGATACTGGAAAGATTGACGATGCCGTTTTCATGTTGAAGAACGCTCCGCTAGACGCCCAAAACACCCCCGTTTGGAACACTTTAATATGGGAAACACTGAAAGCTAAACGCTACCAGTTGAGCTATCAGTTATACGTCGACGTAAGTGGCTCGAGGTAGCAATGACAAAGAGATACTTATATTATATTGTAGATGAAGAGGCGAGGGTTTGCTCCCAGTACGAGGACATATCAAACCATTTTTACGGGCCTGTCGCGGATTGAGCATTGGCCTACACATCCAAAGCAACTGGAAAACGCACGTTCGCTATATCAAGCCTTTCAACGTCACCTTGAGTCCATAAAACGCTACGACGCGAATGATCCAGAACTTTCCGTTGATCCTATCGCTGGTTACATTCGTATCCTCGGAGGCGCTGGACACTATCAGGACATTTTTGATGTCTTTTATGCCTTGGACCATGACGGACCTTTAGCGCCAAATCAGTATATATTCACTGCGATGTTTCAAGCCATCAATACTGCCTTAGGCGACACAACTGAAGGTCGCGTGAAGGTGGCAGGAGATGCGAGACTTCTATGGGGACAATTAGTCAAAGCGGCCAAAAAGAATCCAAAGATTACCGTTGATTCGCATACGGCTGTATCTGCGGTAAAGGCTTTGGGAGGTGGAAATAAGCCTGACCACGAGCTGGCGTTCAAGATTTTGGCACAATATTTCGGTCTTGAAGCCAACAAAGCCGTATCAACAGCTGGTTTATTCTCATTAGGTCCCGAAGCCCTAGCATCCGCTCTTAGGCTCTGCAATCAAACTGAAAACTATGCCATTTGCAGACAATTCTTCCAGCAAGTCAAAAGACGACCCGCAGAGAATGGTGGAGCATCAATTTTGGACCGGGCACATATGGAAGAAATCCTCAAGGCTGAAATTGCCATGAAGGAACCAGGCTTGGGTTACCATGCTGTTGAGACCCTCGAATGGATGTTGCGTGAGGAAATTACTGGAGTTAATGGACCCAAAATACGCCCAGCGCTTTCGACATACAATCTCGTCATGCAAGCTTGTTGGTACAGCGCGGACTGGAGCTCTGCTACTAGGACATTCGACTTGATGACCGGATACCACGCCCACGACTTTATGGATGGATCCGTCGCAACTGTCCCTAGACTCGACAAACGAGGTCCTGGAAGGAGTCATGAAGCATCCGCTGAGTTCGTTTCGATAATGCTCAAGGCGGCGCTTGCGACTAAGAATCGAGCCGATATGCGTCAAACTTTGCGTATCGTTGACTACCTCGGGTTTGAAAAGGTCCTTTCAAGCGGTCCAGCTGAAAGGCACGACACCTCGAGATCAAACAAACACAAATCTTTCTATGGTGGTAAACTAGCTTCAGCAATCATCGAGACGGTGGATGCTGTACTGGTAGAGAACGGAAAATATGCAAAACCAGAAGAAGCCAAAAAATGGAGAGCGTTAGCGAAAGATGCGAAAGCGCAACTCGAAAAACCTCAAAGCCTCAACGCCTCAACGCCTACAAAACCATTCTCTAAATCGATTGGCCGTCGTACTTGACGTCAACAAACCCAGCACCCCCCCACACACATATAGATACCTCTAGTCCATATTATGGAATTTACTACTCACCTAATGTAAAAATCTTAATCCAATAAAGACAGGAAATATTTGATAGATATCTGTATTAGAAAGCGACCAGCTATTAGAAAGCGACCAGCGTGCGCCAGAGAATCCATATCCACGACACATATTAAGAAAAGTCCGCAAACAAACTACTAACTAGTATGGCAAAGCACTACGATGGTAGCTGAAGTGTCCATTAAAAAGGCATAAATTCATTCCGTTCATTCAACTACGCGACAGATTTTGGTCTGTCCCCAGGAGCTGGTTGGCCGTCCCGGCCAATCTTGTGGAAGGCTGGGCTTGGAGGCACAAATGTGTCTTCTGTCAACGCCATTGAAACTGGTTCGTACGTGTGCTTTGAAGATGATGGAGAACCAGCGATGTAGGAATTTCTGCCGTTCATGGGCATGGCACTGAGGTTGGCCAAATTCGTGGAGTTGAGGGGTGAAGGTGTCTGGCGACTACGAGGAATGCGGGGAATAGCGCGCAGGCTGCGTTTGCGGCAGAATGAAACCAGCCATACGATGCAGCAAACGATGAGGATCAGAGCGTTGAGAGCAACTATACCAAGCATTGCGGGAATGAATTTGCCGATGAGTTCGAGAGACTCCGAGATGTCAGTGGAAATAGAAAAGCTGGGGGCGACAGAGATGCCATCCAGGCCGACAAAGGTGATGTTGGTCCTTGGTGTTCCTCCGCGCTCATTGTGGAAATCAACCGAGCCTTGGTCTGGGTCTACAATAGACAGGAATTTCATGTATGGATCTCCCATATTTTGGGCGTCATCGAAATCTCCGAAGTCGTACATGGAATAGACCGATCGTAAGAAGTTATCGCCTACTAACCAGTCGCTATAAACAATGTCAATATAATTGTCTTGCAGGGGTTATAATTGACGCATACAAATCGATTCCCACCGAGAATGACTGAGGGATGAATGATCCAATGCACTGAGATGGATTGGCCGGCAGGCTTGGGTTTACATCGAGGGGGTGTATAGGGAAGACCTGGGTGCTGTCGGAAAGGAAGGTGAGACCAGAGGAAATTATCTTACGCGTGGCAAAAATTACTAACCCTATCTGCATTGCCATGTTGATTTCTGCCGAACAAGGGACATTCCAGTAACCTAATGCTGGATCGTAAGAGGCTCCATCTATGTTGCCGTAGATCGCATCACAAATTTCCTTTGGCGCATATCTATGTTATTACAAGACAAATAAGTATTCACCCTGTATAGATAGTAAAAAGAACACATACGTGTAGGAAGAACCACTGTCCATTAAGGCAACAGCCTTATTGCTTGGGGCACCAGAGACCTTGGTAGTTGGTACGGTGATTGTCTCATTCAAGACAATGATAGCGTCGACCAGAACGTTCCACCGGTATGGATTTTGAATGGGCCAAGTAGGAATCTTCGCATTGCCCATAACTGCGGAATATGTGGGATCAATTTCCCCTGCCGGCAAAAAGTTATACATCATTTTTTGTGCGGAGCAGGCTCCCATCCTTACCGACTGAAAAACTCCCTTCCACATCATCGCCAGGTTCACTACTTCTCTGCAGAGCAAAGGCAATAAAGTTTGGTTCTGATGGATTGGCTTCGAAGAGATTGAATAATAGACTGCGTCCACTTGATTTGTTGGTACCGTTGATGGCGAAGTCAATTGAGGACAGTCGGGTGAACCCAAGCCCTGCAATGCCTTGGGCACCGTAGGTGAATGCTGGGTTATCCACCGTGTCGGCGTCAAGAAGTGCTTGGGAGGAAACGTTTATCCTTAAAAAAAACAATTAGAGAGTTGCAATAGTGACAATGTGAAAAAGATATACCCAACAAACTCCACCGCTGCATACACTATATCCCCAGACGCCCAACCAATCGCATACTACAGAAGTAGACATTAGAGGACGCAACGACTTGATTCTGGTTTAGACCCACAGTTAGATTGGCGGTGAGACCCTGCAATGAAATTGTTAGGGCAATACGCGAAAACAAACTGGGTGAATACTCACTGTCGGTGTAGAATTTGGTAGAGGATGTGTTTTGCCTTTGACGAATACATCCGACGAGCCCGTGTCAAGCTGGACAGGATAATCTGGATGAAGTTAGCGCCAAAGGACAAACTAGACTGACAAAACACACTAACCAACTCCTGCTATGGTGATCTGGAATGCATTAAGCAGATATAAAGAATGAAAACCAGAAAGTTGAGCATACATTGGCAATATAAATCAGGTCATGAACAGTACTGCGAACCCGCTTTAGCGCCATTCAAATTTTGGGTAGTGAAAGGCTAAAACCTACTTAAGATCGAAGGAACTATCGGAAGATTCTGCGTCGATGTTCGTTTGGAGGTCGGAGGGGGATGAGCGTCTCTGAAGCCCTGATGAAAGTTGGACTTTCTTGAATTTGACGATGTGAGCTGACGTGAGAGTGGCCATGACGGCCAATGAAAAAGACGGATAGAATTTCATCCTCGTGGAGTGAATAACGAATGTTATATGATATAATGAACGTGCTGATAGGGAGTAATAATTATAGGGAGGAGGAGGGGGAGGCGTTTGTCGAAGCCAACGACTTGACCGTCGTCGTCTGACCGCAGGTTCAAGGCTGTGAAACGGGAAGCCTTGGTCCTTGTTTGTCTTTTTTGATGTGGGAATCATGTGTACGTAAATTTATTTCTCCCATTTTTCTTGTCTTTTTCGACAACTAAAGCTACTGATTGCACCGAGAATACTGTTCCATGCTTGCTATAGAGAATGTAGATCCATGTCGACCTTGAGTCTGGTTGAATGGAATAAGTACAGGCAGGCCAACCGTTGTCAGGCAAGGATTAGACTATCCGGCAGATCGGCATCTATATTTATCACTCCCCCTTCCCCAGGTTTTAATAGCCGGTCCGGAGCATGGAAGGGATGTTCAACCAGGGGCTCTCAGCCTCACTATCACTTGCACTTCCATGGCTGCTTCTAGGAATACCATCTTACGTCTCATAAATGCCTCTCAGAACTCTGCGTGTCCTTGCCATGGATGCCGTCCAGCAATGACTCCAGGCAGTCAACTTCAAAGCATCAATCAGCTCAGGAACTTCGCTACCCCTGTGCACACTGTGGAGAAAGAATATGCCTTCGAGGTGTGTTCTCCGTGTAAATTTCTGACTGGCCATATCTAATGGCTCATAGGTTGCAGCATCGAACTTGAGGTTTGGAGACGGTGTCACTGCTGAAGTTGGAATGGATCTCAAGAACATGAAGGCTCGCAAGGTACCGTAACAATGTTCCCTCACAGACCCTTCGCCATCAAACGTGTATGCTTCAGGTTGGTGTCTTTACGGACCCCAATATCGCGAATCTTCGTCCTATGAAGACGGTGAGTGTGTAATGTAACGAGTGATAGCTATTGGGTGACCAAACGTTGGCGTGCCATATAGGCTATTGCGGCACTAGAGGCGGAATCCGACCTTCCTTTTGAAGTGTACGATCGTGTGGTTGCAGAGCCCACAGAAGACAGCTGGCGCGACGCCATCTCCTGGGCTCGTAAACATGACTTTAGTCATATCCTTGCGTGCGTTTCTGCATTGTAATGACACCCTTTCCCCGTCTTGACGAGCAATGTATACCAGTGTTGGAGGCGGTAGCGTCATTGATACGGCCAAGGCAGCAAATCTGTAAGGTTCTCACCCCGTAGGACGTCATAATCAATGCTCATTTCATCAAGGTTTTCCATCTACAAGGATGCCGACTTGATGGACTTCGTTAATGCACCAGTTGGGAAGGGACTTCCCATCACCAAAGCATTGCTGCCTCTTATTGCCGTGCCTACGACTGCAGGGACGGGCTCAGAGACCACTGGTACTGCTATTCTTGATATTACGTCGCGCTCTTTCAAGACTGGCATTGCCAACCGAGCGATGAAGCCAGTTCTGGGCATTGTGGTAGGTTTAATTATAACGACGCGAAGTCCGTTCCAGATACTGACCAACTCGGTGGACAGGATACCCAAAACACGGAATCTTGTCCGACAGCAGTTCATATTAGTGCAGGCCTTGATGTTCTTTTCCATAGTATGGAGAGTTACACAGCCATTCCGTGGGGTTTTTTTTGTCATACGAAAACGATTAGTCTGATTGATTATACCCTGAAGATACACTGAGCGCACGCCACGACCTGCGAATCCTATCCTCCGACCTGCTTATCAGGGAAGCAACCCAGTCGCTGACATTTTCTCACTATGGGCTCTTCAGACCACTGTCAAATACTTGCCTCGCGTCGCCAAGAATCGCGATGATTACGAGGCTCGCAAACAAATGCTGTATGTCGACGTTTTCATCTGGTATATATCATTACTGAAAATATTTCAAATAGTTTGGCTTCCTCATTCGCTGGTATAGGCTTTGGGAATGCAGGTGTGCACTTGTGCCACGGCATGAGTTATCCTGTAAGCAGCACCATCTCATCTATTAATCCCGACAATTTCTTATGGATTCTCTGTTAAGATCTCCGGACTAAACAAGAAGGGTCCCAAGTATAAGCATGCCGGATATGTTACTGATCATCCTATAATCCCACATGGTATTAGGTACGTGGTCGCAGTCAAATCAATTGAACATAGAGCTGACTTGACATACCAATTAAGTGTTGCACTGACCGGTCCTGCTGGTAATTCCTGTCTTTGCTGAATCTCTTTTTTCACGTGCTCACTTTCAATTAGTCTTCCAATTCACTTCGCCTTCTTCACCCGAACGTCACCGTCAAGCACTCGCTATCTTCAATGGAACAAGCGTATCTGATCCATCTATTAATAGTATCCCTGATAGGGAACTAGGCGCCCATCTCTACGAGTCGATCGCTCGTTTCTTGGATAATCTAGGTGTCCCTCGTGGTCTTAAAGCAGTTGGGTGAGTATGCGACATTGCTCTTTTCGTAGCCAATGTACTAATGGTCAATCTTGAAAAAAGATACCAAAAGTCGGATATTGAAAAGTTGGTCGAAGGAACCTTGCCACAGAGACGTGTGCTGGATTTGGCGCCCGGTATCGGAGATGTTATCGGCTCCGACGGCAGAGAACATCTCACAAGAATCATGGAAAGTTCATTCGAATACTAATTGGAGGACCAACTGCACCGAAGTGTATCGTTCTTTCTTGGAAATATTTGCGATTCGCCATGATACCTGTACTAAAATGAAATTCCATCTTTATGCTACCAATGCCTTGTTTTTCGCTTGCCGGATTGCGTTTTCTTTCACTAAGTCGTCGAATTTTACTTGAGTCCCCCCGAACATGTCCAAGGCGCTGAGAATTTTATTCGTCAACCTGCTTTCAGAGCTTATTTGATATTAGGAAACCAACCTGCCGTATGTCAAATCTACCCGACCTCCTGAAAGTTTGTCGACTAGAGTTAAATCTGAAATATCTTTCTCGACATATTCAGGTGTATGATAAGGTGGGGCGTAGATGATTCAAGTACCTTTGGCGCCACCAGCATATGTGGTCGGGATCGTAACCCACTCTCCGAGTTCTGTTTCCACGTCAGGAGATCAAACCCGAAAGATGTATCACTTTACATACTCTGAACGAGCTCTTCGTCTATTCCCTGGCAAAGACCCTCTACGTCGGCAGCATGGATTAAGAATTCACTGCGAATAGTTGAGAATCCTAGGCGATAAAAATCAAGAGTCAACATACCTGCAATACTCGGCGAGCATTTTGAGCGATTCTGAAATTTCTCATCATAAATGGATGGATATTTTATGTTAAAAAATTCTAACCTTCCGATACCTCCATATCGGTAATATCTTGCCATTTGTTCATCGCAACTAGCCATTTGTTTCCTCGGCGTCGACAACTAGGATCAAAGCATCACCCAGTCAGTATCTGGGTCGTCAAGAATGCTAGATCACCCACCTAACGTCGACTACGAGCCTGTCTTTTCCAACGACGCCAGATACCGCCTTCAAACGATCGAGAGAGAAAATGCCTTGTGGGAACAGATAAGACGTAACAATGATCTTCCCGGCACCGGTAAGAACCAGAACACGAGAAATATGACACTCCATACTTTACTAGCACCAGCGTCTATCCAGTATTTGGCATTTGAATCGTTTATGCCGCCTCCAATTTGCAGAGAATCTAAGCTTTCTCGATCATTAGATGTTTTTTAGCATTTCAGTAGCCGGATGTTCTCGAACCTGGCCACGCCGCCAAAGCTTCTAAAGCAGCTTCATCATTTCCCGGACCAAGCTTGATTATATGACCTCCTTCTAGATTATATTGTTTGTAAATCTTTGCAAATTCTCCAGAAGATTGTCTGCACGCAGGAAATGACGATTCAATATTAACAGGCTATCTTGTTGAAGGGCGGGCGAATGAGCACCTTGCTACAAAGTTGGTCCTCAATGTTTCTGGAGAGCTGTCGGACAGGGTTCCCCCTACTATTTGCTTAACTTGACCGTTGTGCAGGTCGATGCACGGTCTGAACAAACTACAGCGTACTGGCATAGTTTTACACTGAAGGTAGATAAGATGACCGGACGGGAATAGAAAGTGAAGATAAGATAAGATGCCGGTTGCCGTGGCGTGGGATCAGCTTTACAGTTCACAAAATAAGGTTCAGGACGCAAATGTGGAAGTGGGAATTTGGTCATCGCAAAGCACGACGCTCCTCAAGGTGAGTAAACTATTGATATTTTTTCTGCTGAATTGCATTGTCTCCGGAGTGATGAGCTTTGTCGTTTCCGGGGGATATGCGGCAGGTTGAGAAACGGAGACTAATTTCGATTTTGTGATATAGATCCCACCAAAATGGCAAAAGTCAAGGCCTACGAACTCCAATCCAAGTGCGTGAAGGAAATGAGGGGCTGGAAGAGAGGACTGCATATTGATCCTGGTTTCTAGGTCGAAGAATGACTTGTCTAAGCAACTTCTTGAGTTGAAGAACGAACTCCTCACTCTGCGAGTGCAGAAGATTGCTGGTGGATCGGCTTCCAAGTTGACCAAAATGTGCGTGGACTTGCTGTGATTTCTGAAAATTGTATTGACTTGGATAATTTCACATAGCTCTGCCGTCCGCAAGTCCATTGCCCGCGTCCTTACCGTTATGAACCAGAAGGCCCGCCAAAACCTCCGTGAATACTACAAGGACAAGAAGTACCTCCCCCTCGACCTCCGAACAAAGAAGACAAGGGCTATCAGACGGCGGTTGACCAAGGTGCGCCACAGCGCTAACCATTATGATTCATGAATCTTATACCGTTTACGATCTTTATTAGCACGAAGCTTCGCTAAAGACCTTGAAGCAGACCAAGAAGGACCAGAACTTCCCTATCAGGAAGTACGCAGTCAAGGCTTGAGGGTTTGGAGAGCCGTGCGGATCTGGGTGTCGTCTATGGGTTTATGCATATGCTGTAACTACACATACACTCCATTTTTTTTCTCAATATGCCATAAACCTTGACACTATAGCGAGTTCTGTGCGGTAGCGCTGATTACATAACATTATAAATTTGGAACCTCTGGTCGTGTAAGGGAGTAAGTGAGACACAACAGGCGCTACGAATTGAGAGGCTCGGTGTCGCATTTCCCCGAATAACATATGATGTTCCTTCTCACCATCACTGAGCGTTTGTATTGATAGAGCCCGACGATGGTGAGCGTTTCTTCCACGGTCTATTGCTGGATGATGAGCGGAGAAAACCACGTGCTGTCATGACATTCTTTCGTGCATGAGGTCACGACTGAGAACGCTTCTTGGCGTTATCGCACCAACTTTCTTTCTTTCCCTTCCCTATGCCTCAAAACCAGATAGCTAGGAAGCAGTCCCGTTCTGACGACTCTAGCTTACAGCAGAAATCCCCTCGTTCTCCATCGGCTTCCCCCAAACTAGAGTCCAAGGCCCGACCTCGCGAGCCTTATCCTATTCCAAGCAGCAATCCCGTCAGTCAGTACACCCTCCTTGAGAAATTAGGCACCGGAAGCTTTGGAACTGTGTACAAGGCAATTCACAATGATACAAAGCAAATCGTTGCCGTGAAACAGATTGGTACGGGTCATTGCAGACTGGCTTGCTTCCATCTTGCTTATTATCATGATGTGCAGACCTAGAAGACTCCGATGATGACATCTCAGAAATCCAGCAAGAAATAGCCAGCCTTGCGCAATGCGACTCGGAATACGTGACACGGTACTACGGCTCTTTTGTGGTCAACTACAAACTATGGATTATAATGGAGTACCTTGCTGGAGGATCCTGCTTAGATCTTCTGAAACCTGGTGTTTTCTCGGAGGCGCATATAGCAGTAGTCTGTCGTGAGCTGCTTCTTGGACTTGATTATCTTCACAGCGAAGGCACCATCCATCGTGATATCAAAGCAGCCAACATTCTTCTATCTTCGTCTGGCAAAGTTAAACTTGCGGATTTCGGTGTAGCGGCTCAGCTCACCAACACTCTTCGACATACATTCGTGGGAACCCCCTTCTGGATGGCACCTGAAGTCATTCGACAGGCAGGATATGATGCAAAGGCAGACATGTGGAGCTTAGGCATCACAGCCATCGAGATGGCGAAGGGGGAACCTCCGTTGGCTGAATACCATCCAATGCGTGTTCTGTTCCTAATACCCAAGGCCAAACCACCAACACTGGATGGTCCCTTTTCCGCTACCTTCAAGGATTTTGTGGCACAATGTTTGACCAAGGATCCCAAACTGGTAAGGTTGCTTTAACAACCGGTCCGAGAAATATTATATTTAGCGCCTTCTACAGCGTCCTAGCGCGAATGAATTACTTCAACATCGCTTCATTCGAACCGCAAAGAAAACCTCATATTTGACCGAGTTAATTGAGCGATACCAAGATTATCGCGCTCGTTCTCCTCCCAAAGGCCAGGTTAATCATGCTTCTATCAGAAGTAATGACACATGGAACACCAACAGTACAATACGAAGCGAGTGGAACTTTGATACTGTCAAGTCTATGGCGGCGCTGGGTACATTCCGTGGAACTGTTCATGATCTGACAATGCCTCCTGGCATGGTAGCAGAAGAAGAGGACGAAGATGATGATGAATTGTTATACGAGGCTGACGGTTATTCGTCAATAGTCACTGATGCGGCTACAAGAGGGAGTGACCCTTTGGTTTCTAGTGGCCTTGGTATGAATACCGATGCAGCACACTCAACAGTGATCATCAAGCCCCTCCGTTCAGCATCGGAACCTATTGAAGATGCACTCTCAGGTAATTTGTATTCCTCTTCCTTTTGTTCTACAACGGGTTGACATGGCTTCTAGGAGCACCCCCTGCGTATTCCGGGTCAATGCGATCTCCACGACGTGCGTCTTACGCAGCGCGCACTTCAATAGATGGTCGTGGTACTGTTCTTAGTCCCGCGGATCTTGGTACTGGCGTCGACACGATCCGGCCAGTTAAAAAGGTTGATGGTGCGGGTTCGTTGCGGTTATCATCTGAGTTTGTGGGCAGCATACGCAAGGAAGCAGGGCCCACGTCGCCACGTTCACCTTCAGGACACACTCGAGCTCCGAGCGAAATGTCCAAAGCAGGACGGTCATTAGTGGATGAGGTCGTTTTACCGGTTTTAAGCAAGGTACGGTATCTTTACTTATCATTTATTACCTTTCTTCAACTGAAATTTATCAGGCAATCCACGACGATATGGACGCTCGCGAGATTGAATCACTGAGCATGCTTCAAAGAGGATTCGCTGAACTCAAGGAAGTAAACCCTGAACTAGCATACAACGTGGTTCTTGACATACTGCAAGGCATTAACGAGTAAACACTCCTGTTTCCTCTTGTGTGACTCCCATTGCTGACTATTTCTTGCAACAGGAGTCCAGGCATCAGACAACACGTTCAGACATCACGAAGTCTTTTCCCTCACAAACGTATCATCCGCAGGAGTGAGATGACCGCCAAAGGCCTCGTCGTCACAGAAGAGCAGGAGGATATATCTGGCTTACCATCTTCATCATCATCAAGTCCCCCTTCCCCGATGTCATCACCAGCTGCTTCAAACCCAGGCGACTCGAATTCGAATTCGAATTCAGCAAGGAAATCGCCCATCGCTGAGCTCCTTTACATGCGCTGGCTCGAAGGCCTGAAACTCAAGTGGCCAAATATCCTGTCCTCCAGCGCGTCATAAACCAATAATAACCGGGCTCCTCATTCGTATTCATGGTCTTTCCTTTCTTCAAGATACCCATTTCATTTCAATTTCGATATCAAATACGCCTCAATACCGCAATATCGCAAAGGAATCTCATTGACCGATAATCATTTTCTTTTCTTTGCTCGATGCTTCACTGACTGACTGACTGACATGACAATGCGGCGCTGCTACATTTTAGTATAATATCTGGTCCAGGAACAATGCGATGACTCGCGTATTCTCCTCGTTTCTCGCCTTTTTCTTATGGTTATTGAACTCGTTCATCACGCGGTGGTGTTGATTGATATCGCAGCCATCACACTGCTAATATTCATTTTCCTTTTTGCTTGCTTGCTTATTTACGTACGATTACACCTCATGATTATTTACGACAACAGATCCCTACGAAATCCGAATTTATCATACCTGTATAGTCAACCCTTGTCCAATGTCTCAAAAAATGCAATACAACAACCTTTCATGAAACCTAATGCGTCAAACTCACTCATAATGCGCGATATGACTTGTATTAATGAACGGGATGTCAAAGTACTATACGAAATTTTTGTATTGCGCGCACAAAGGTTGACACCACGAATTATTATATGTATGTAACAACGTCCCAATTACAAACTTGGTACGTCCATGATACGAACGATACACTCGAGAACCAAAGAGTTTTTTTAAATGCCTGGCGGGGGTGACACTGACAATTTGAATTAGTAGGTAAGTCCATTTGAGCACTACAAAGTCCCGGAGATTAGTAGATGTAATGTATGTATGTAAATGAATGACTGGGGCGCTTGTTTTTCTTGGGGGATCGAAGGATGAGAAATGGGGGATGAAAAAAAAGTGAATAAGGTCCATGATAGAAAGCAAGGAAAAGTAAAGTAGCACAATGACAGGGAACAGGGACAGCAAAATGGAGAAACAACAATATCGTGATCGTGGCGTTCAAGAAACGTGAAGTCGTGGTCATGGCAAATAAACTGCGAGGAGAACTGATGACAGGAAGAGCAGCAGCAGGAGGGGGTTGTTATAGCAAAGTACCAAAGACACCAGTTATAACACTGATGACTATCAGGGAAAGATACGATTTGCTGAGGAACAAGGTGTCGCGATTGCCTATTGATGAGCTTTTCTGTCCTTCGCCGGTGTTGGTGGTACTGGGAGTTCCTGCCGACGCGCTGGAAGAAGAAGACGAATCGGAAGAGGATGAGGACGAAGAAGACGAAGATGAAGACGAAGATGAGACTGACGAAGAGGATGACGAAGAGGATGACGAAGAAGAGGAAGAGGACGACGAAGAGGATGAAGAAGATAGAGGGGGTGGGGACGATGATCCGCCGTCGATTAGGATACCTGCTACCTTGACATCATTGGATTTAGAGTCCTGAGCATTCTGGTACGTTCGTCCATCGTTGACAACCTTGACTAGGGAATCAAACTTCCATCCGGCTGCTGCAATCTTGGGGAAGGAGGCGATAAACGAGTCTACAGTCCTGTCGACGATTTCGTGCTCGAGAATAATGAGTCCAGGGCTCTTTGGGCCTATACCGAGAAGGAGGAAGGTTAATAATTGACTTTTTTGGACATGAAATTATTCAACAAACGAACCAGCTAGGAAGTTCGTCAAAGCCGCCTCGATATTGGGTTGGGTAGCTTCCCAATCATTCGTGCTGCTCGTTCACATTGTTAGGCCATGGATCACAAGCAAGATGAGACGAGATAAAATGAATGAATGCTTACTCTTTATTCCAAAACACCGTCTGTAGGCCGAAGACCTGAAGATCAATGGGCATTAGGTAGGCTGCATTGATAAGAGATAGGAAAAGAACGAACCTCTTTGGCAATGGCACCAGTTCTGGCATCAGAATCGCCATAAGGAGGTCGCCAATACCTTGGGACACGCCCTCCAGTGGAGTTATGGATGAGTTGCATCGTCCAGCCAAGCTGTCGGAATGGATGTCAAGCCCGTAAAGGAAAAGAAGGACAGCACATATACTCACCTGTGCAACGACATCTAAATTACTGTGGGTCGTCATGTAAGGATGCGTCCAGGTATGAACAGCAATATCATGCCCGGCGTCAAAGGCCTGCTGGAATTCATTTGGGTTTTGAAGAATATTGATACCAATCATAAAGTGAGTCGTGATAACGTTATTGCTGCCTAAAAAATTCAAGAGCTTAGGGGTCGACTGCATTGCGAAAATGGTCAAATCGCGGTCAAAAGACAGGGGAACATAACAACATACAAGAGACGGGCCATCGTCGAACGAACTAGCAAAAACGCCATTGGGGGAGTCCCAAATATCTCCAGGAATTCTGCACTTGTAGGTACCGGAGCAGATTGTCTGAGAATTAGGGTCCACGCCCGATGGATAAATTGGATTAGTGTTCGGCGCTGACTGGGTTGGGATAGGAATGTTGGGAATTTTTCCAGCGGCCACAGCGGCGTTGTAGGCGTTTAGCCAGGCAACAGGAATTGCATTGGGATCTGGTGTGCTCTGAGGATATGCAGCAGACCATGCTATAGAGTATATATATTTTAACGGAAATAAATGAACGAAAATAAAAAAAGCTTACTTGGACTGCCTACACTGGGATAGGCAACACCGTCCGTTCCGGGTGCACGGTTAAACAAGGCGTGAACGGGATGGTCCTCAGGCTGATGCCAGGTGTCCGGAAGAGCTCTTTGTACGTTATGGGCATGAAAATGAGCCCCGGAGGGATTTGGGATAGCTGCAGCACCAGCTATGAGGAGAAAAGAAACAAGGGATAAAAACATGGCGGGTGAGAGGGGGGTGAGACGGTAAATTGGCTCATTGGCTTTTTTTAAGAGGAGTGAAGACAGATCGAGCACGGGGTGAGTCGACCGTAAACTGTCGGATGCGGCTGCCGCTCATTATATGTCTTATCTTCCTGCCAGCGTTAACCGGAGAGGTTCAAGTCACCGACGATCCCGTAAATGTCGCCCTATTAATAGATTTGTATTACACTACACATGCAAAAAGGGTATTTAAGCAGCAGGTGAAGGTGCTGATGATCCTGCTCTCTTCAAAACGAGGCATCCGTTCTTCAGCTGTGCATGTTTCCGTACCATTGCCGAGAACTCTTGTTTCTTCGCCGGATCTGTAAGATATGGTGTAAAGTGATGGATGCAGTCTCTCGTGCTCGCATTTGACGTATTTCTCAGCCAGTCCAGCAACAGGTTCTCCAGCTCGGCTGATGAAATAGCGCCCTCCGGTCCTCCTATCACTGCAGGCTTGCGCTTCTTGAGTTTAGGCACATTCGCATTAGGCCCGTTGTTATTCGCTTGATTGCCGTTTACTGCTTTCTCGGGCGAATCATCAGCTTTCCGTTTCACCCCAGTTTTCTGGGCGTCGCTTCCTGCAGCTGGGCTCGTTGCCCTGCTGAGCGGCGACTGTCCCCCGAGTGGGGAATTTCCTCGGCTCGCATTTGGTCCCTTTGGTTTTGGAATCTTGGGACTAGTCGCTCGCTTAGCAACCACAGAATGTCCTCCATGACCGGGTGAGAGTATAGGTGAAGCTGGACGGGAGCCTGGAGCAGGCGGGACAACTGTAGGGCGGGGCACAGGCGGTTTAGGCGTCTGCGACCTAGACTCAATTTCTTGTTGCTGTTGCTGAATAGCCGCCGCGGCAGTACCAATGACTTCCTCTTCTTCTTCCTCTTCCTCCTTTTATAAATTATGAGCAAAAACAACGAATAAATACTAGACATAAAACTTACAGAACTGGCATACGGATTTTTATTGTCGTCATCAGACTCGTATGCATCATTGCCTTCTCTGCTTCGAATAAGCTTCTGCATAGCTTTAGCCTGTTTACTCGTTCCAGGCATTTCTTCGTCATCATCTTCAATTGCCCCATCCTCTCTGAGCTTATTCGCCGTTTGGTATTCCTTCTTGAGCTTTTCCTAAAAAATTATAATACGTGTGAGACAACAACAAGGAAGCAATAGAAGACATGTACGAGCCTCAAGTTCCTTGGCTTCTTCGTCATCGTCATCAACTTCCATCTTCTCATCGTCATCTGCAAAGTCTTCCTCGTACACTTGTTCATCAAGGTCACCTTCCTCACCCAGTTCTCTCCTCCTCTTCTTTGCCATGCCATCACCATCATCTTCACCGTCGTCGAAGAGGTGATCCATTCCGCTGTCCACCGTTTTCAGCTTCCTACCGCCAGGTCCCAGACTTTGCCCAGACGGCCCATTGGTTGAACCAGAAGCTTCCGCTTTGAATAGAGCTGCCGTAGCAGCGGAGACTCCTTTCCCTTTGTTGAACCGCGACAAGAAAACTTGGGGGTCACGTTTGGCATCGTTATACTGCTCGGAGTAGAAGAGAAGAGAAAAAAGAAAGAAAAACATTAGTTGGTCCGGATACATTATACTCGATTAATATCATGTTCAATACCATTGAGTCCACACCCGCAAGATCTTTAGGAAGGTTGTGCTCAATTCGTCTTTGGAATTTATACCATCGATGGGCGGGGACGAACTTGAATGCATCATTCGCCGCTGGCATAAAGAAAGCGTGAGTGTCTGCCTTGGACGCATCCTCCATTTGCCCTGTCCAGTATTCGCCAGTCGTCGGGTTCGAATCCTCCATCACCCATGGGTATCTCTCCTCCCTGCGCAACTGACGAACCTCATCAGGCACAAAGAACACCTGCCTCGTCTTCCGCTGGAACCTCTTCTTTGCATTCGCATTCGCACCACCACCCTTGCCTCCCTTATCTTTATCCTTACCCCCCGCACCTCCTCCTCCTCCATTCACCGACGACGAAGCTTGAATGGGCCTCCCATCCGCATCCACCATGACCATCTTCCCGTCTGCACCAATCACAGGCTTCCCATCGGGCCCCAGCATAGGTCCTACAGCTTCCGGAGCCGTATTCGTCGCAGGCCCGTCCTTCCTGATATCCTTCCTATTCAGCTTTATCGGCTGCTTCCACTGGAAGATGTCCACCGGCCTGCGCGACTCGAACTTCATCACATCGTATCGCCACCCATTGAGCGCAGACGAGAGCAGCTTGTACTCCTGATACGAGCCCTCGGGGAGCTTGAGCTCCTCTTCCTCCGTCTCCACCTTTTTCGGGGGCGGTCTTCGTCGAGGTGTCTGTCCATTCGGCTGCTGCTGCTGCTGGCTCCCCTGGCTTTGACTCGAGTTCGGCGTAGAAGGTCCTGCCTTGGGAGATGGTGCTTGTGTCTGCTGCTGCTGCTTCGTGTTCTTCTTGGGGTGGAAGAGCAATGCCATCGAAGCCGTTTTAGGTGCCATTTTTCGTTTGACGTGGAGTGGTGTTGCGTCGGTCGTGTATTTAGATCGTTAAAGATAATAAATTGGATCCAAACGGAGCCTGTCAGTCGTGAAAAGCCACTCGTAAAGATGAGATGATTAAAATACAAGAAACAAGGGTCGGTGCGCGTTTGAATGAATGAGCGTCAAGGAAAGAGGCTGCGACGCTGCGTGTGTATGTAATCATAATGCCCATGGCTCTGTTTGTTTAGGCGATAGGCGAGGCACGTGAAGTGAATTTCAAAGTTTTATTTTGAGACAGCGACGTCCTTGAACAAAAAGCTTCTTCATCTTTGAAACACAGCGAAAAGCACGGATGGTTGACAACACACAATATTCTACTATAATGCAATTATACACAATTAAATTTACCGTCCGTCGCAGTTTTTTATATAAAAAAAGGTTGTGCACAACAAATCAAAAATGTCTGGACAGCCCACAAACTGTAGAAAATGAAATCTCAGGAGACCCCCAAAAAAATAAAGTAAAAAAAGAGATCGTCTCTATTGTCCAGAAGTATAAAAATGAACAGATGAAGAACTTTTAAAAACAGTTATGTACTACAATCAAATCAAATAAATAGATGCGATCACACAGGCCCAGGGGGCAAAGCACGCGTCGCGAAAACCGAACCTACCCCGGAGCCTCGTGCAGGAACACGATCATGTTGGATGGGGATCTCTATGAATACCACCGTTTTGCGATGAAGATGTAGGGGCAGAGGCGTAAAGGTTTTGCGTCGACTCCGGACGAGAGTCAGAATGTCCAGAGTGATTCAAAGCAGCATGTGATTGTTGCATATGAGATGAGGGTGCGTACAAAGATGGTGGTTGCCCATAGCCAGGATGAGGTGACATTCCTGGAGGAAAGTTAGAGGAGTCTGGCCGCTGCTGCTGCTGATTGAGCTGTTGCTTAAGTGATGAGACTTCTTGTTCCAGCATCTTATGAGATTGCTTTAGATTGGTGACATATTCAATCGCTTGAGAGCCATCAATTAGTCTCCTTTCCAAGAAAACTGTAATTGAAAATACCTTTGCTTAAAATTTCCCATTTACTAGCCTTCATGCCTCGGTCAGACGGCAATTGTTCGCGAAGTTCATCAAAGAGATCCTTCATCTCTTTTCTCCTCTTCCTTTCTGCAAGTTTGTGAGAGACACGAAGTTCTGGTGAGCGCGAATACGGCGTCGCGCCCGTTTCTTTTCCAGAAGAGCCTTTGTTAGCATGCGGCGACCCAGTATTGGATACCTGCTCTTCTTGCCCAGAGGAAAGCCCAGATTGATCGGTATTTTGACGTGACGGAGGACGAGATCGGGAGTGTACACTTCTTGAGGATGAAGGGTGTGTCAAATTGTCAGGGACTGACATTCTACGGTCAGGTATATAATTCACCGGCGGTGGGATGGTATTCGCCTGATGAACGGGATCAAAATGACGGCTACTCTGAGTCGAGCCGTTGTTATTGGAAGTAACGGGTGATTCGTCGGATTGAGAATTGGAAGGCCATGAGAAAGCAGCCAAACTTGAGTGCATTCTCCCGTGTTGAGACTCTGAAGAGTTGTAATTCGAATTGAATGAATTGATGCCAGGGACGGTAAGGGTTGGGAACAGAGACGGAGCAGACTCTCTTCGATCGTTAGAAGACCATTGAGTACTTCTGGAGTCTACAGAGTTGCGACGGTCATTCAGACTCAGCTGAGCAATCCTATGCGTATCTATTGTAGAGCCTCTTCGTTTAGGAGCAGGAGCGTCGATGTCTACGTCCATTATACTGGGGATTCCAGGGCCAACTAGTTGTGGGTCGACATCTTCACCGACAGGGGGAAATACATTTCGATCTGCAGACATTTTCCTCTTGGTGCCATGGAGGGCAGAGAGGCCAGGAAGGGTAATGTGGTTCTGACCGACAGCTATTGAGTGCCTTCGCATGGTGAAATCAAAGGAAGGTGGATCTCTGATATGACGACGGGAGAGAATCGAATTCCTGTCATTATCGACATCCATATGGTGGTCTCTCGGTAGATTAGACGCTACAGCTGTTTTGTTAATGCTACATATAGCGTTTATGATCTGATGGACAGGCACCTGGAAGGTTTCTCGACGATCCTTGAGAGTCGTTCGACAAAGAAGGGGTCGGACGATGGTCTGGAGAGGGAGAATGAAGAAGCTTTCTCAGCTGAGAGCCTGGTTCTAGTGCTGGGTGTGGGGTTGCGTCACCAAAAACATAGGGAGAAGAAGGACGAGGGTCAGGCTTTGAGTCGTGGTGAGGATGATATGGTCTGTGGTCATTGACTGAGGGCCTCCTTTGATTCTGGAGAAAATCGAGGG
This sequence comes from Agrocybe praecox, assembly GCA_964017145.1. NCBI lineage: Eukaryota > Fungi > Basidiomycota > Agaricomycetes > Agaricales > Agrocybaceae > Agrocybe > Agrocybe praecox. Next base: position 1,875,580 of record OZ024843.1, on the reverse strand, counting down.
AGGCGAGGTTGACGACGGGGGAAAGTCTCTGCTCGCTGTTGTTCGAGTCCATTATGTGGGAAGAGGTCGTTGAGTTGGAACATTAGTGTGCAAGTCAATTATGGGTCGCTCGCATGGAAATCCCAAATTCGGTTATATTGCTCACGTAAGTAACCAAATACATCCACGTTACAATCACGCTCCATCCACGATATTAAACATCACATCCCTCCGTGCTTCCTCCGTCAATGCGATCGTCCGCACATAGCCACTCCGACCACTGTTCCGTGTAACTCTTCCATCTTTTCTTTTTCCTCTTTCCTCCTCCTTGTCCTCAGCTAGAACCATCTGTCGCACGTACGGCATGTATTCTAACCATAGCGACCCGTTTCCTCGAGACCACACAGCCGTTGGGCATATCTCTCGCATCACTCTCCTTTGTCTTTCCAGCATCTCATCTCCACCCTCATCTCCCTTCACCTCCACGCTACACGAAAGCGAGACAGCAGTCCATATCATGTCTCCCTGTCGATCATGTCGTCCGAATTCAAGCCTGTCTTTCGCGTGCTTGTCATGCAGTATAGTGTGTCCTAATTCGTCGTTTTCCGAGGGTAAATAACTAGACAGCTCTTCTGTCTATATATTGTTATGTCAGCAACCGCTTCCAATTAATGCAATAATTCATACCACGACATAATCAACCGCGTTCTGCTTAAGGTTTCCGTCAAGGTAGGACAAGAATTCGATCTTTTGCACCATGTTCGTGGCGTCTACTTCCTGCTTCAATGTATCTGAAGACCGTTCAGCTCCGATTGCCTCGGAGAAAGGCCGAGAGGGACTTGTTGAGCATTTCACTTGTAGTGAATTTATTGCCCGGCGAAGGTCAGGCTTTGGCGTTGCAGATGCATCACCTGAGTGCAAATACACCTTTGAGACTGCATCCCGCGCAGTACTATACCCTTCCGCTAAGCAAAGCGCCTGAAGGTAAGATGTCGCAACATCAACGGGGCATGGCACAAAATGAATTATACTTTGCAAAGGCAATTCATATATCGGAACCAGTGATATATCTAAATAAGGTGAGCATACGAAAACATTTGTAAAATTCTTCATTTGCTCACCATTGCATGTACAAATGACAGGCCGCTTGCACTCCTTTATGATTCTAATGACGGTTGTCCAAAAATTCACGTCTTCCTTGAACAGAATATCAACCTCTTCGAGCAGAACCAGAGATTGTCGAATCGGTTTAATCCTAGTGCTCGGCTGCTCTGGCTCACTTTCCACTTCAGGTGTATCTTTAGCAGTCCCTTTCTTACGAGGAGAATATGCTGCTTGAAAATTATCCGCAGATGGATTATCTTCGCCGTTGGACTGTGTGTCATTCCTTTTCGAAAGGAACGACTTCAGGACATTTGTATTTTTTTGGAGGACGAGGTGGTTCTTGCCGACTTCACCAATAAGGTTATCGATATTAGAGCCATTGCGCCGTCCTACGCCCGGATAAACCTCAAAGACATCCCAGCCCAGTTCTTCTGCGCACGCGTAAATACTTGCCGTTTTGCCAGACCCTGACGGGCCTGAGATTAGTATCGTGTTATGTAGTTGGCCTAGATCGTCTTCCTTTGCATCATTGGAGAAGAGAGGATTAGCGCGAGTAGCGGAAAATTGAGAGCTCGCGGGAACCTCGGATAGGATTTCCCCAAATTCGTCCAATTCTTCATAGTAGGCTTCAGGCTCAGATTCGTCGCTATAAACGATCCAACTGTCGTCTTCCTCGTCAGAGTCAATGCGTGATTTTTTCCTTTGTTTTTGGATCGTTCGAATAATCCGAGAGCGTTTAGTTCCCCTGTTAGATTGTTTAGATTTCCCTTTAAGAGATTTAGGTTGTTGTACATCCGTAGAATTTTGCTCAGTATTATGCTCAAACTGTAGCTCGAGAGCACGAAGCCAATTTCGAAGATATATCGCGCTCTTCTCGTTGCCAAGGACTTCCTGAGCGCAAGATGGTCGCCACTTCTCTGTCCATGGACGGCGTGATGTTGGCCAATTGTCTGAGCCATCGTTGACAAGTCTCGCAATAGCTGGATGGTTTTTGATATATTCCTCCGGTATACCATTAAGCTGGCTTTTCTCGGGAGCATCAGATATCCGATGAACCCAAGTTTCCGTAGGTGGTTCTTCTGGGATGGTCTCCTGTCGTTTTAAAAATCCATACCCTTGGTTGACATCGGCCTGAATCTCTGACTTCTTCGAGGGTCTCTTCGTAAAAGGTAAATCTGGTCTGGGAATCAAGGTCTGAGGTCCTCTGACGTGCTGCGATTCTGTGTTTGGGAATGGGGCAAGCTGAGTCGTTGAAATAGGTTTCGATGTTCTCGTGTGCGCTTGTCGCACAGGTGGCGTATCCACTTTCGGCTTCGACATAAAAAAAGGGTGTATGGGTCTGTTGACATCTTGAGATGTAAAAGAAACTCTGATGGGAGAAGAGGAGACAATAACGATTGGCTCGTCCCGCGTGCTCCCTTTGGACTTGACGTTTTTCTTTTTAGATTTCTCGTCTCGAGCAGGACCAGGAGGAGCTACTGGTGGTGGTGGGAGGATAGTAATGGCATCCTCGTCCATAATCGTGATAGACGGACTCCGCCTTTCTGACAAAAGTTCCTGCTTGGGAATATCTTCCCCAGCGTCGACATCAATAGCCTCGGTTAAATCAATTAAAGAATTGTCGACCACAGTTTTGGCGTCGACCGGCGAAGACTCCACCACTAGAGATTCCGGTTTGGATAGCATAATTGATTCATCCGCAGGAGGCATAGAAGTAGCGTCAGCTGCCAGTGCCGTTACAGGATCCTGGGTCAAGACCTGAGGTTCGGCTGGAACCACTTTAGGAGCATTCTTCGACGAGAAAGAGCGGAACAAGGTCGTTTGCTTCAAGGATGCCTTGGACTAGCATTATCATATGAATTAACCACAGCAAGCCGCGAGAGGGGGCACGACTCACCGAGGAAGCTTGTGTCTTCGTAGCACTGTTCTTCCGACTTCCTGAAGCCATTTTGGACCAACGATTACGGGTTCAAATTGGAGTGGTGAGTCAAGAGCTCAACCGACGTTTTCTACGCTCTGGAAAAAGTGGTGGAATCCTCTTTACACGGTTGTGGAGGCGATAGTTGTCACGAATCGTGGGCAAGACGCGTCTCAATTTCCGTTAGTCACGGGGTGGACGCGTTAATCGGCCAAATCCGAACCAATTAGCGTGGTCCTGAGTAGCTTTCGTGTTACTCATTATCATTCGGCCTTTATTCTGGGATACTCCACGATGTCCAACAATTTTCTAGATTCTGCAAAATGGATCTCAAATGAGTATAGAGGTAGCTCAACTCCCTCTTTCTCTGGCGAGATCACTAATTATCTTTGCACAGACCTCAATGGTACTACGATCGAAATTATAGAACAGCCCCCAACAGCTGTTGAATTTACAAGATTGGTGCATATTTCGCGTCCAGTAATAATCAAAGGCAATCATCTATATAGCTATTATATCGAGAAAGAAATTCTAACTTCCTCAAGGCTTTCAGTTTCCCGCACTGTCTTCCTGGACCGATGAATATCTCAAACAAAAGATGGGAACTAGGGAAATCTCAGTGGCAGTGACTCCTAATGGGTGCGCAATAAACAATATTGCAGAAGAAATGCCTTCATAAGGACTCAAGGCTCGCAGACGCGATTTCTCCTGGACCTGATGGAAAGAATTACTTCGTTGAGCCGCATATTGAGAAAATGACCATTGAGGCGTTACTTGCATCGCTCTCCGATCCAGGCAAGTCGTCTTGTCCTTTTTAATATGTTAATCTTACCTCTTTGCGTAGAGAGAGAAGTTAACTACCTCCAGTCACAGAATGGTAATCTATTCTCGTCGATGTCATTCGACGACCCTCCGGACGAGCCCAGCGATTCCGAATTTGAGCCTTTACTCAAAGACCTACCAAAGCAAATTCCATGGTGCTCAGAGGCGCTAGGTATATCCGAAATAAATAAATCAAACCAGTTCTTAAAATCTGACGAATCACTGGTATAGGACAGCATCCAGACGCGGTTAACATATGGATTGGGAATGAGAGGAGTATAACGAGCATACATAGTGGTTCGTTTCTCGCGTTCCTAATCTTTGCATTCCTGAGATTAATGTCGTCTTCCAACTCTTGTGTCTAGATCCATATGAAAATATTTATACAGTTGTTCGTGGGCAAAAGGACTTCTTCCTGTTGCCACCAACTGATTCATGGTGTTTGAAAGGTACATATCCCGTTTAAGCCTCTATATAACGTGTATCTAATCTTTTTGTGCGATATAAGAACGCTTGTATCCACACGCAAACTACTCCCGTCAATCAGATACCGGAACGCTGGAAATTCTCCCGTCTGGACCAGATACGCCCAAAATACGGTGGTCCTCAATCCAGGATCCCACGGCGCCAGGCGCTCTTCCAGAAGAAATTACACCTATAAGAGTAAAATTACGAGCTGGAGAATCTCTATATCTTCCTGTAGGCTGGTGGCACTATGTTCGCCAATCCGGGTTAACTATTGCATTGAACTGGTGGTATGATGCAGAAATGAGAGGAATGACCTGGACCACACTTAATTTCCTACGAAATGTAACTCATATCACTGAAGGCGCTTAAGTAGTATTTTGATGGCATCGCAAAATTTATGATAACACTCTAACAGCAAGTTAGAATCTTAATATTTGAGTGCCCATCATTAAATAACTAATCTGGCTTTTCTTCTCACTATCAAAGAAAGTAAACCAGTGATTTCGAGCTGTGTCGACCAATAGCGGGCCGGCCACTCCGTCATGTCACTGCGATGTCACGTCACAATAATTTCTTTCCAGGGACCTTGGTCTGTAATTTGTAAATACACTGCTTGCTTAAATAATTTACGAATCCTTTCTCTACCCTCAAAAATGGCCAAAGACAAGTCAGAAAAGCAAGACAAAAAGAGAAAGGAAGTTTCGGAGGTTCCGGACGATGTCGACATGGGCGATGACACAGTTGAGAAGGTGCATTCGACGGAATTTTTGGCGTCTCAGCACTGAACTTTTTCCGGAACACAGTCACCCAAAAAAGCCAAGAAGGAGAAGGATGAGGTCGTCATTGCCGTAGAGGATCTATCACCTATTGCTCACCCTCTGGCCCAAAAGAAACTGGTGAAGAAGCTGCATAAGACGATCAAAAAAGGTACATTTTGTTTGCATGTCTCTTGGTTTCCGATCTAACGTCCATGGTAGCTTCCAAAGCGCGTCAAGTGAAGCGGGGAGTCAAAGAAGTAGTCAAAGGCATCAGAAAGGGAGAGAAGGGGTACGTTTATATATGCATCCCTGAAGAAATATTGCTGACGATGTTTCAGACTTCTCATTCTTGCTGCTGATATCAACCCTATTGATATCATCTCTCACCTTCCCGTTATGAGTGAAGAGGCTCAAATACCTTACATTTTCGTCGCTTCCAAGGAAGAACTTGGCCATGCAAGCTCAACCAAACGACCCACGAGCTGCGTCATGATTTGTCCCAACCAGAAACGGCGTACGAAGAAGAAGGACGGTCAGGCGGACGAAAAGGATGAGGATTACAAGGAGCTTTACGAAGAGTGCTACCGAGAGGTAGAAAAGCTCGATACAAAAGTTGTTTTCTAAGTTTTTTGATACCTCATTCCTCTCAGTGTATAGTACTTTCATTCCTTTTCATTTTCTGTGCACAAACACGCGCATTTTTTCTGTTCCATGAACATACGAGAAGAGATTGAAACCACATGCGCGTTGTATATCTGAATATTCGTCGATCTTACGACCGTTGGCTAATCCCCAACGACGGTGGAATAATATTTTCGCACGATCTTTCCCAGGTTTTTGATACACTAAATTTATGCCGAGTACCCGACCTTGACCCACGTCTCTACTCTCCACGTATCCAGATACCACTCCTTTCTTGTTACCACTATGCCAGCACCTAAAACTAAATCTGCGTCCACCACCAATGGAACTGCAAAGGGAAAGACCCCTTCTACCAGTGGAACCGCAACCCCTGTCATTGAGAAGGACACGCCAGAAAACCTGGCCTCGTTCGCTGGCGGAAGACCCGACAAAAAGGTGTATGATGCTGAGCAAACAAAAATTAAATCAGAAATAGATGCACTCCAAGCAAAACTGGTACGTCCGTGTCTATTTCCAATGTATATATATTTTATAGAGAGTAACCAAATAACGTCAGAGTGTCGTTCGTGACAAAATCGCCAGCGCCACGAAATCTGGCGGCCCTGGAAATGACCGACAGAAAACTCTTCGCGCTGAACTTGATAGCATTCGTGATCAGCAATCTACGAACAAGAATAGCAGAGGGAAGCAACTGGATCAAATCAAGGCTCTCCAGGAAACTATTCAGAAAAAGGTACGCCACCACGCACTATCTATTTCTCCGGAATAGTCCTCTAAGTGCTTCGTTTTTTAAACTTTCAGATCAAAGATTTGCAAGCTGCCAAATCCAAGATTCCCTACAAAAATGTCGCAGAAGTTGACACGCAAATCAAGTACGGATTGTTTTATTGCGGAGCCTGCAGATCGCTGACTTGTATGACAGAAATTTGGAAAAGCAAATCGACTCTGGCAACCTAAAGCTTGCAGATGAGAAGCGGGCTCTTCAGGAGGTCAGTTCGTTGAAGAGGAGCCGTAGGGTTGTCGAGGGTTTCCAGACAGAACAAGACACCATTGACGCTGAACGTCAAAAAATTGACAACCTCCGCAAGGAGTTCGACGATCCCGCCGCCAAAGCCATCTCTGATCGCTACGAGGCTATTCAGGCTGAATTGAATGAACTGAAGAAGGAAAGCGATGAGGCATACCACGGTCGTTCCAAATTATTTGAGGAGCGCGACAACATTCAGAACAAGCTGAAGACGCTCTTCGACGAGAAACGCCAGTCTCTTGCGCTTTACAGAGAAGCCAACGACCGCTACTGGAATAAGGTCAATGAAGACCGTGCGAGGCGCGCCGAGCGAGCACGAACTCAACGTGCTGAAGAGGAGGCCCAGAAAAAGAAGGACATCGCTGAACGTCTTCTCGAAGAAGCTCAGGCCCCTGCTTTCCAGGCCCAAATCGAGGATTGCCAGACTCTCATTGATTACTTCTCTGGCAAATCGACCAGTGTATCCTTCAAATCAACGACATCTCTTCCTGCAAGAGCTGAGGTTGCAGGTGTGCCAAAATTAGAATTCCGACAGGTTGAGGAGGCGCCCGAAGGTCTTGTCGCCCGCAAGAAGAAGGGCGAGGAAGACAACACCTACTTCATCGCCTCAAAGAAGAACAAAAACGCTGGTAACACCAAGAAGACAACCCCAGCGCCTGCTCCCAAAGCCAACGGAAACGGCAATGCCGCAGCCGCAGACGCGTTCAACGCACCTCTGCCAACGCTCACCGCTTTACTTTCCATGTCAATCCTCCCTCCTGCTTCGAAAGCCGACGTGCCTCGCCTCATTGAAGACCTAAACACCAAGAAGCTCTGGTTCGAAGCCAACCAGAATCGTGTGACGGCCGAGAACATTGCGAAAGCCGAAGCAGAAATCAAACGCTTGACAAAGAGCGACTCTTCTGAAGCGCCCGTTATTGAAGCAGAAATTCCTGCCGAACCAAAACCTACACCATCATCTGGTCCTTCATCAGACCCGGTATCAAGTGAAGGAGTTGTCGAAGAGTTGGAGGTTGTTAAGGAGGAACAAGAGATTGCTTCGTCGTCTTGAGTTTGCTCCATTCTCATGGAATACTTCAAGAATACTTTTAATTAAAACCAATATTAGCTTCAGTTTATTATCCCCTTTCTTATCTAACACGATATTTCATTCATTGGTTTTGGAGGAAAGATAAATTAAATAAAAAAAAGTGGATTTGAGCGAGATAAGTAAGTATATCAAAACAAAATCCGTGGGGGGAGAACATACTCAGTATACAGTTACTAAAAGGACGAGAACGAATAGAGGAGAGACTGTCAAAAATGGATACAGATAGGCGGTACTATGAAACAAAGTGGGAATAACATGAGACCCAGAATACTACGAGACCAGCAACATAACAAGAAAGTACGCATCAGAACGAAACGAAAGTTCGTGGACCCAAGGACAAGAAAGAAAAAGGAAACGAAAAGAAACGAACAAGAGAGGGACGACAACATCATGCCGTAGATTGTTGTTCCAGTTTTACAGGCTCTGATTCGTGTTCGGATTCACTGGCTGGTGTAGATGCGCTGAGGCCGAGTTCCTGGGGGTTAAAACTCGAAACATCAAACGCGTTTCCTGACCCATTGAAGTCGGAAAAGGATAATCCACTTTGGTGATGGCCAGAACCCAGGCCGTCATCTTGCGCCGCTGACGTGTCCATGTAGGACATGGAGGTGTAAGCATCCGGGTTGAATGCTGAACTACTGGGGTCTAAGGAACCCGATCCAAACGAATCATGTTGAAGAGCGGCCAACATGCTCGATGTGGTTGGTGTGTGTGCCATCAAATGTTGCGAACGTCCGTCCATCGAGCCGAAACTTTCTTGGCCGGCCATGGGAGATAACGAGAAAAATTGTTGTTGGATGACCGGTTCCACGGATGCCGCTACTGAATTAGTGGACAGTGCGACGCTCCTGAGAACGTTGACTGCGATCCAATCACTAGAAAGATAAAAAGATACAGATGAACAAAAAATCAAAAGGAGGCTGTACATGTCAACAATTACTTACTCGAGGAAGAGTTTCAGTATCTGGAAGGCGCCGAATGCTGGGTCGCTACGGATCGTCTGCATAAAATTAGTCATTGATTGTTAGATGATAAAAAGAAAAAAAATAGAACTCACAAGATCTCTCATTACTTGACTTGTAACATATCCCCATCTAATGAGAACGCTGCGAGAACTCATTGTTCCTCTCTCTTCTTGCCCAGAATGGTTTGCATTACGACTGCTTCCCATCAGTCGTTCGCAACATTTATCCGCCCAACTCATTACCTCGCGTACGGGTTCGTTGGTCTTTGAAAGACTGTCCAGAACTGAAACAAATTCGACCTCAAGGAGTTGCACCAAATCTTCGTGACGGCAGTTGCAAACTAGGGCAGATTGGTTCCGAACGGATTCGAAATCAACTTTTTGCCAAGATCTGCGCATCTCGGCCAACTGTTTCTGATTTGTCAGAACAGTGTTAAGAGCTTGCGTCACTTGATAGATATCCAAATATCGCACTAGAATGAAACGAATGAATCCCGCGTGAGTTTACAAATCACAAGAAACGGCAAAAACATAATGCGACGTACAGACAAGATGGCCGAAGCGGGCTCCGAGTTCGACTTTTGGTTCGACAAATGTATTGCCGTAATTCTCAAGCGCGACAAGAAGAATCTTTTCCATTTTGAGGGCAAGCTGACGAAGGGATGATAGAGAACCTGGGGCGATTGGTGTAAGCATCTGCGAGCGCAAAACCTCAAGGATTTCCTGGTAGATAGAAAATGTCAGATAAAAATCTTTGACAAGCTATTGAAAAAAAGTTGGTCGTACGTCGTAAACGATAGCATCTGCCCGGGCCATTACACCAGCAATGGCGGGTACATGCACGATTTCCCGGTGGAAAGCATCCAAAGTAGTCCAGAAAGTGCGCAAGTGCATTTCGAATTGGTCGAATCTGAAAGATCGGATGCTTTCCAAAAGCGCGTCAAGATGGTCTTGGAACCAGCCCCAGACTTCCCTAGCAGCCATTCCATGGGTAGATGTTGAATTCGCAACAGCATCCTCAATTGATGGAAAGTTTGGCAAAAGCCGAACGGAGGTACCTTGTTGGCCAGACAAGTATGCCGTCGTGCTAGGGGCAGACGACGGCGAGTGCGCCTGCTGCAGGGTCAAGTTCGGCTCTGCATGAGGATGGCGACGAATTGTGGCGGGAGGCGGAAAGGTTCCGGTCGGCCGACCCGCTGATTGGACTTGCGATAACAGAGTCCCGGCGGTAGGGGTCTTGTCGTTCAAATTGTCGAATGAGAGGTGCTGCTTGGCGTCGTTTGAGAGGGTGAGAGAGTTACGCTTCGATCCAGGAACAGAGTTGTGTCCTTCAGAATCGTCTTCGTCGTCTTCGTCAGAGCGATCTTCACTCTTGGAGGTTGGGTCCTGGTCCTGACTGAGTCGGGCGGCGTTGACAGAGTTCTGGGCGGCGTGGTTGTTGGATTTGTGGATATAATCCTGAAGCCATTCAGCTTCCGCTGAGGTAGCGGGTCGGATTCCGCAATCTATGTACCACTGATGTCAGCTCATATTGCTCCCTGATAATTACGAAATTTGCTCACAATGATATTTACTATTACCTCTCACACCCAGCCGTCTAGTTTTAATAGTTGGGAAGCAAAGACGGATTGCCTTGCCCAGCGTGGCAGTATTAATGTGGGGGATTCCATATTGGTCACAGACCCTCCTGTAAGAAAAGTAAAGGCCTTGTCGGGGGACATTGCCATCGGGGTAAGGGGCATAATTTGCGGTCAGCCTGAAACGAAAAAAAAAGTATGTCAGTTAGGGGGTCAAAGCGCCGCGGAGAGAGTATACGAACCATGCTTGAACAAAGATCTGTTTAGCCCTATCAGAGGCACTAGTGGTGGTAGCAGCGCGAACGTTGGCAGCAAGCTTTTCGAGAGCATGATCCGGACTGAGAGTCATCCTTCCGAAAGCCCCTGTGGTGTGAACGGCGTCCTGATTGGGCGTCATGGTCTGCTGGGGATGTCCGGTGAACATGGTCTGATAATCAGGGGTCGAGCTTCCCAGGTACATCGACATCTCCTCGGCATCGCTTGCTGAAGAGAGGGATTCGGTGTCGCGATTGTAGGGCGAAGGGCGCGGGATGCGCATACCGTGATTTGGGCGAAAGGGAGCTTTGAGAGCAGGATTCGAAATGTTGTGATTTGGGGGTGACTGGTGGATAAAAATTGATGAGGATGGGAAAAAAACCCAAAGAGAAGAACAAAAAGAAAAAAAAAAGAACGTACGGGCTCGGTGTTGTGCATGAGTCCCTGATGCCCCATATGATAAGACCCTCTGTAGAGCTCCTCTGGCGAAGGACCCATTCCCTGCTGCTGCTGTTGTTGTTGGATCCTGTTCATTCCTCCGTGGGACGACTGGGGGCGGGAATGGGAAGAATGGGTGGACGAAGATGATACTGAATTTGAACGAGAATGTGCTGGGAGGAACTCGAGGGGCATCGACATCATCTGAATGTTGCTGAGGGCTGCCATTGAATAAGAAAAGAAAAAAAAACAAAGGATGGTGGTGCTCCTAGGTGGAGAATTGCAGGCGGACCAGCCGAATAAAATGAGTGGAATGGAGAAGAAGAAAGAAAAAAAGAAAAAAGAGGACTGCTGGATGTAAAGAGGAGAGGAGAGCCGGCGACAAAGATAATTGAGCGGAAAGAGCTGTTCGGAATCAAGCTGCTGGTTACCAGATCACTCACGAGAGAGAATTCAGAAGGTGTAGTCAAGACAACTCTTAAACTATCTATTCCCACTACAGATTACATCATACAATCAGCTGACCTAATTATCCCCTAACATACATGTATTTCCGGAATCGTCGACGCAGCTTAACCCGTTCATCGTCCGCAATCTGACGTCCAAGTCGTATCCACGACCCAATAGTCAAGTCCTGCATTCGGTACGGCGCGTATTTGCTCTTTACAACTCCACGCTCTCGAAGTTCCTCAGGCAGGTGTCTCAACGGGACCGGGTACGTGGCTCCTCCTTCAGGGTGCAGCAGGTCCACCGGATAGGTCAGGTATTCAAGCTCAAACTGTGGTCTATCCGTCTTGTTTGCACCCCCGAGTTTCGGCGCATAATACTAGTGACCCTCGTTAGTCATTCTCCACACCCAAGATTCCTTACTAACCTGTGCATATCCTAGTGGCGTGAATAGCTGGTTCCGTCTTGACGGTGAGTCTGGGTCTGTTTTCCGTCGCTGGTCCAAGTGACATTTCCACGTATATTCATATTCCTCCGATTTGCAATGCTCCGTCTTGTTGCCTTGATCGCCCCGCTTGTGTCCATGTTTTCGTTTAGAAGCTATCGTGGGTTTCTCGTGGCTGCTGATATTGTATGAAAACACTCGGAATGCCGGCAAGTACGGGTTTGGCACAACGGACGGTGCGACATTGACAACTGCATAATCTGCCAGTTTGGGTGACTTTGGTAGGGCGCTAAACTCATCTATCAGTGTCTTGAACAATCCGGCGTCCCCAGCAATCTCCATTTCCTCTTCGTTTCGAATGGCCCCCTTTTTGTTAGAAAAAATTTCGAGATCAACGGCTTCCAGGAAGAAGAACTAAAAACAATAGTTTCATCATTTCTCAAGACGCTTCGGCACGCACGCTCTTGACAGAAATAACATACATGGTCCACATTCATATGCTACACCGAGAATCTGGTCAATGCGAGCTCAACAATAGAGAATTCCGTTTATGCACATACCCCGTATAGGTGTCCCAAAATGATATCCTGGAATCGCAGGGCTAGGTCCACATAGCGTACATACTATATGCGGGTGTCGAGTATCAGACCTTGTTAACAACAGGACAACAAAGATGGAAACCAAACGTACGCATTCTGGGAAGTAGTTTCCCGGGGAAGGAGGAACATGTCCTGATGCAGTTTAAGTCAAGCCGACGATCATGTTCATCTTTTAACCTACCTGATATCCAAACCTAGCATCGTGATTAGTTGTACTAAAAAAAAAGAATGCACAATAAACAATCTTACTTTCATTCCCCTCTCTCGGAACATCTCTAATTGGACCTCTAGCCAATCGATTTCCAGATTCCCTGGATCGTTCCGGTCCTTGAAGGAGCATCCGCCCACCACTGAATAGATATTCAGACGCAATTCTCAAAGGCAAACAAATTTGCTATACCTTTGTTTGAATCATAAAAATACATGGTATTCAAACTAATGACGCCAAGCTCGTCTGGAATGACGTCGACGGCGTAATATGCTCCTCTTTGGAACACTTGCAGATAGGGAAATGGAATAAATGCACTCCATATCCTGAGATACGATAGTTGTATGAACAATTTCATTCGACAAACCAATTCACGTACGATGAAAATTCATTAGTGATACTGTTAGGACCTGGAAAGGGCAAATATCAATCATCAGATTTTGTCGCGAACAAGCATGATGTGATACATCTGCGGCGTGCGTGCGTGCGTACCTGCAGTAAAAATATTCTATCATCACACATAAGCTGTGTAAGCCACGACGAACGTGTTCAATCAAGAGGTCGAATACTAACGTGTGCTACATAGATAGGTAACGAACAAATAGGGCACAAATGAGCCAAGCCATCGTAGTGGTATTCAAGACATTAAACTTACGCCAGACATCGTTGTTTCCTATATTAATTTACAAAAACAATAATTAGCACTCTCCGCCTGTGACGGAATTATTCTTGAGACAACACGCACCCAAGCTTGGAATAACAGGGATCCCTTGGCTCGTGAAAATCTTCTTCATCTTAGCAGCAACTGCTCGATTTAGGTCACTGATTTCCAAAGGTGTTCGAGGAAGCTTGCGATCGTTGTCGTGTCTAATTCGGAGAAGACGCGAGTTTTAGCACTAGACCGACGCGATAGTACGTGCGCGTGAAGAGCCAAGGTGGTGCTAACCTCGCATTATCTCCTGTCCCTGAAGTTGGACAGCTCGGTTAACAGAGACTCCTATGAGCTCATTATACCTAGGCGTGCAGATAACGTACAAACAACAAAATCAATCTCGTCTGCCCAATTTTCCTTTAAATAGTCTAGGGTGTAATTGGTAAGGCGGAAGGGAGAATCACATTCGCTAGTGAATTGACTTTAGGAATGGAATGGAATAGAAATGTATGGAAAAACGTACGAGTATGGTGTACCATAAAACCCTGCAATGTTCTTTTTCTTTTTGTCTTTTTTCCTGTGGCACGCTGTTGACTCTGCAGAGTGTGGAATATAATACGGATCCGGATGCATGTCTGTGATATGCAGAAAACGTCCATGAAGCTTCCTCGGTTCTATTAAGGGACAATATTAGATTGTGTTTGGAGAGCAGAAACTGTGCGTACTGGTATTCTGGATAGATAAAGGTATTTGTGCTGGTGACGAAAGGACTAGGTCTAAGACAAAGGCAGCGATGAAGACGAAGAGAGAGAACATGATTGAAGCAAGACAAGTGAATGAATGCCTCAGCTACCAGAGCTGTTTAGATGTGTAAGAACGCCCTCGCACGTTCGTGCTGTCGATGTTGATGTCACTGTGTATGAAAGGAATGAGTTGCAGCCCTGTACTGACTATATGCAGCCCGATCACGTTTCTCCTTTTAGAAAGGTCTTGGACAAATTTACATCCAGTCTGACTCGTCGTTCTAATAATACAAAGACGTGTTTATTCACTGGCTGGTACAGAGCAATCTATATAATATGTACAAAGAGATAGGATGGTGGTATACAAGTGCGAAGCGAAGAGCAGATGCGACGATGAAAAAATAAAGATATGTAGATGGAGAATAGAAAAGAGCACAAGGTCACTGTCGGGATTACTTCAGCTTCGTAGTGATAGGCCGAGTATTGCTGCAGCAGTCCTGTGATTCATGAGTCGACTTCTTTGCCTTTGTCGGACGATGGAGGGCAAGAAGGATGTCTACGTTGTCACCGGTGTTAAGAACATCTCGGATTGATTCTTCCGCAAGGTGGCATATCTGGAAATGGCATGCGATCGACATCAGGCGTCCGCACATCACGCCGAGCGCACATGAAAAAAAAAAAAGTTGACTCACCCTGCTGTATCCACCCGTCTGAAGCTGTGAACGACTACTTGCAATGGCATTATGAATAGCGTCGTATGCGTATCTTTTCCTAAAAAAGACGTCCGGCGTTAACAAAGTGACGGGCGCCCAAACAACAGTGCTTACAAAACGCTTTCAAGCTCGGAACGCGTCCTCGGCAATAGGAACAAGTCATTTCCACCGAGATAGCGGTCAAACGCGCGATAAGATGCGCAGCCTGCGACTAATGACTCGTCGACAGAAGGCTGGTCTGTGTGCCAGTCGAGATAATTTTCGCTGGGTGGGAATTAGTTGGGGGTCTAACGAAAGAAGAAAAGAAACGTACGTGATGTGGTTGTGTGCGGTAGCCTCTGGGCTATGGGGGGCAAGGAGTCTATCCATTGTTGTGGAAAGAAGGAAGGAAGGAGTGGGCTGAGGTGGCAGTAATTTATAATGGAGGCTTAACAAGCGCTGACGCAATATACTGAAGGAGTAAGGGTGGATGTGTGTACAAACGTGAGATGTGAAAAGAAAGAGACAATTTATCTGTCTTGATTCGGCCTTAAACCCAAAATTCCCCACATTTTGATCCAATCACAGCCTGCAAACGTGCTTCGGCCAGAGCCCTCGGCTTACGCCACTCCCTCTTATCGTACCATTAATCCAACTTTCTCTTGGCACTCTTCATCAATGTCTGATCCTCTATTTCGTCCACAGGCCGTGCACCAATCCGCTACTTTTCGGTTTCTTCATCGAGTAAACTTGGAACACGCTCTAAACTTGCAAACCTACCTCGAACTCTACAAATGGTCAACTATTCACCTCGATGATTTCTGGAGTCTGGTGTGGGATCAAACAAATGTCATTGGAGTGAAAGGATCCCATGTAGTCGATAATACTGCTATGCCTACCACCAATCCTCCCTGGTAAGCATCATCTTCATTGATTTCCACTAGTCTGATTCAATTCATTCAGGTTTGCTGATGCACGCGTTAATTGGGCAGAAAACATGTTGCACTGCCGCTCCAACACCAAGACCGCGCTAATAGAAGCTAGTTGTGTCCCTTTCTCACCTCGCTCGCCTAGATAATTGCTCAGCTGTCTTCTTCTCCAGTCGAACCCACTCCGGACCACCCGGATCCTCGCCTCAGACGCGTCACGTACGCAGAATTATATGAGTTGGTTGCAGATTTAGTTTCAGCCCTACTTCACCACGGAGTTAGACAAGGGGACAGAGTTGCGGCGTATTCTTCGAATTGCATCGTCAGTCATCTTTACCTGACGGGCCAGTGAATATCGGGGATTATAATATCCTTTTATTTCGCAGGAGAACGTGGCTCTCTGTCTAGCGACATCGGCCATCGGCGGAATTTGGGTTAGCGCTGCTGCTGATTTTGGTCCTGAGGGTGTAAAAGAGCGGTACGTTCATTTGATCTCCTTTCTGTCTGTCTGTCTTCCATCTGACTCGGACAAACGATAGATTTGAACAAGTTCAACCAAAGTTTATATTCTCCGTAGATGCTGTTGTGTGCGTTACTATCCCTTTTTCCATGTATCCCTTCTGGAATGGATTTTGCGTTATAGCTACAATCACAAGATTCATCAACATCTGTCCAAGCTTTCTACCCTCTTATCCGGGTTGGCTGACAAAATAGCACCGCCAAAAGTGGTGATAATCAGTACACTTTCAGATTCTCATCATCAGCCAAATCCAAAGCGCGAGACATGGGAGTCTGGATGGCTCGCATGGGAAGACTTTGTGAAAGAAGGCCGGCAGCGTAAGCTCGGTCGCTCAGAAGATGGGGAGATAGAGTGGTATAGGGCTCCATTTGACTGGCCCCTATGGATTCTTTTTAGCAGTGGGACAACTGGACGACCAAAGTACGTCTCTTCACACACGGTTATCTCAATTGAATTTTCCTAATAAAGTAATTCTGCTCAGGCCAATTGTTCACAGAGCCGGAGGGATGCTCCTTCAGGCAAAGAAGGAATTTGCTCTATGTGGCGACCTTCGCCCTGACGACGTCTTTTTCTATTATACAACAACGTTGGTACTTTTAACAACATTCAGGGCCCTTGCAATTATCCGAAATCACGTCCTATGACACTGATAGACATCTGTGATTTTCCTTTTCTTGCAGGGGTTGGATGATGTGGAATTTCCTTGTAGGGGGGCTCAGTATCGGTTGCACTCTTGTCTTGTACGACGGGAGCCCCCTAAGAGATGCGAGTCTTCTTTGGAAGTTGGTTGATGAATTGGGAATCACTATTTTTGGAACGAGTGCGAAATATCTTGACCAGCTCTCAGTGAGTACCCCTTTTTCGAGGAATTTGTGCAACCCATAATTAATGAGGGGATCGGCAGAAACAATATCGACCCCGAGAACACCATAGCCTCAGTACGCTTCGCCATATCTATTCAACAGGATCTCCTTTGGCTCCTCCTCTGTTCGATTATGTATACCAACATATTCACCCCAATGTCCTTCTGGGCTCTATTACCGGTAAGCATTTATTTAGACGATCGGTTTTTGCGCAGTCATTCTCAAGAGAAGTCAGGTGGGACGGATATATGCTCTTTATTTGCCGGAATGTGTTCTGCGCTTCCTGTGTATCGAGGGGAGATTCAATGCAGAATGCTTGGGATGGCAATCGAAAGCTTCTCACCCAGTGGAACCTTGAATGAGCCTGACGAGGCTGGCGAACTCGTTTGTGTAAAGCCATTCCCATGCATGCCACTTGGATTTTGGCCTCTGCCTGGATATGGTGCGGATGATGCGGATGTCAAGGCAGCAAAGGACCGTTTTCAAGAGTCGTACTTCTCAGAGTTCAAGGATGTGTGGTGTGAGTGTCTCTTTTTACGCTTCGATATGAAGCATCAGATGCTCATCTGAATGGTGTATGAGAAGACCACGGTGATCATATTGTCATCACACGTTCGAAGGAGGGCAATGGAGGAGGTTTGATCATGTTGGGACGTTCCGACGGTGTGCTGTAAGTCTCTTTCTACTCTATCTTCGTTGCCAATTTTGTCCAAGTCTAAATATCAGCTGATCGACTCTATTATTAATACTCCCCCCTGCAGCAATCCCGGAGGCATTCGCTTTGGTTCCTCGGAAATCTATGAGGTCCTGGACTTGTGCTTCAGTAACTCGACTGCGGGGGAATTTAT
Source organism: Agrocybe praecox (assembly GCA_964017145.1). Classification (NCBI taxonomy): domain Eukaryota; kingdom Fungi; phylum Basidiomycota; class Agaricomycetes; order Agaricales; family Agrocybaceae; genus Agrocybe; species Agrocybe praecox. The sequence continues at coordinate 1,857,592 of OZ024843.1, read as the reverse complement.
CGTCGCAGACTATTTGGCAGTCGGCCAGAAAACGGACGGTGGTGCGGATGAACGGGTGATACTATTCGTGAAACTTCCAATTGGACAGGAGATTTCGGAAGAGTTTGAACAGAAAATCAAGGCCGAAATCAGGGCTCGAAGGAGCCCAAGACATGTTCCCGCTCGCGTATGTATCTATCTCGTTTCCATTCTATAAATCACATTCTTACCCAGTTATGCACTCGTCTGACTCGACTTCTCAATAGATTATTCAAGTTTCGGACATTCCCTATACCCTAAACGGAAAACGCGTGGAGGTCCTAGTTAAGAAGGTGAATAGAATGCTGAAATTTTTACTGCGCCGAAAGTGCGTGTCCGTTACAAACTAACCCGACACCTCCGACAGATCATCAATGGAGCCCCCTTGTCGTCTGTAAATCCCGCGACGCTGATGAATCCCGAATGCCTGATGTTCTATAAGGATGTTGGAGAGTTTTTGCGTCGAGAACGCCCTTGATTGCAGCGTTTAATATACCATACAATGTAGATTGAAATTCAGAGAATGCCATGAGGCCATGGAGCGAGCACGGAACATGTAAAATGCTATAACGGAGGACTGGCCCAGTCGTGTGAGTAGAAGGCTGCCTTTTGAGGGGATGTGGCTGTGTTGAATTGCGCCTCGAGGCCCATTGTGCAGCGTAGATAACTCCGTTGGTCCCCCTCATCTTATTTGAGGCCGGACTCTCTGTTTTTTTTTCTTCGGGTTGCCTTTTGACCTCGCTGTTCGCGCGTTTTCTGCAGGTGCCTGTCTGGTCTGCCCCTCCGGATACCTTTCATCACGTCCTGGCTCCCTTCTGCATGTTCATGTCCACCGCGTGCTCTTAATTACATCCGTCTCTTTATCATGTCGCCTTCTCGAAACGAATCCACTTCTCGCCCAGGTCAACCTCCTACCCCTACTAGAACACGCATGCCTTCACTATTCAGCACTATTCGCACTTCTATCTATGGTGAGCAGATGCTCTTCGTTCGTTGCTTAGGGGTTTGAACGGAAGCTAATCTGTGTTCAACACCAAAGGCACGGTCATCCTCTTCACTGTAATATGTTTGGGAATGGCGGGGCATTTTCAGTCGGTTCTGGCTGCTTCGGACCTGAGTGAGTAACTGGTTCTATCTTTGTTCTCCATGGTTCCGCTAATCCGAAAATAGCACGTTTTGTGCCCTTCGCCATTTTCGTATGCTCTGCGAGCATGCTGATTTTTGTCATTCTGTAAGTTTTTCTCGTTTTTTTCGGATATATTCGCCGACTGACTTTGCTCTTAGTATCACCTTCAGTTTTTTCCTTCGGGGAAGGAATCCTATTTCGACACGGATAGAACTAGCTTGTCTGGGATTGGCCGGTATATTTTGGCTTGGTGGGTTTCTCCGCAACGTCCGCAAATAAGTTGGTCACTCAACTCTTAAATTCCGAACGTGCAGTTCTGGGTGTTTTCCTGGTGACTTCCGATGCGCAGTCAGCGGATGTAGAGTGCTTTTCGTCTGATGCAGACGGAACGGTTTTGGATGATGCAGTGGCCGATTGTGAGTTATTTACTGTCTACTCGAAGTGATTAATTTGCTCATACTTCTAATAATGAAGTCCATACCGACCAGTACCAGGCTATGTACAGGGTGTTGATGACCTTTTCATTAATGAATGCGGCTCTCGGTACTTGCAAGTTTCTTTTCTTGCTATCAATGTGCTGATCATCCTTTACCGTAGTTCTTTTTGCCCTCTTTGCACTACTTTTCCTGGCAATCCGCAGACATCGCAAAGGCGACGAACATATGTGGCATGGCCCTGTTACTTCATGCGCTTGGTTCAACAATTACGAGAACACAAAGCAGGGAATGGGCAAGACAAGCAGTTCAAGTGTCCTGCCTGTTCTCCCTGTAGCAACGGCATACATGGGTCAACCCGTATACACAGAGAAACCTGAGAGACAAAGCTCAAGACGCGACCGAAACCACGATAACACGACTACACGAACGCAGACATCACGAAATCCTTACCCAACACCTTCCAAGAACAATGAGCCCAGCCGATATCCATCACAACGCTCCCAGCGACAGCCAGGTTCTGGAAACTCTCCGCGATATGGGGCTTCAACTGTACCTGATTTAGAAAACGGCGGTATGCTGAACCCATACAGCAGGACGCGCGGTTCTCGATGAACCCGGATTTATTTTGTGTAGCACATTTTGTCTCTCCTCTCCCCATATATATATATAGATGATGGACCTGTACACGGCGCGCCAGGCCTATCATGATCATGTACATTAGTTTAGCTGGCAGTTAGTGCCAGCAACAGTAGCAGTATATACGATTAGATAGACGAATATAAAATGATTTCATGATGCGTAGTGGATATGACCGCCAAACATTATTTAAATACATGTGGCCGCAGTTTGGGAAGCATATTAAACGTCATAAACAGATTATGACATCTATAAGGCTAGGTCCTAAATAGAAGGTCAACCATTCTTCTTTTCATTCGCTTTTATACTCCGTCGGACGTTCATTGTCCCTCTCCTCTCTTCCTTAACCTCTTCCCCTCATCATGACCGTGCGCTTTGGGAACAACAGATTGGTCTTTTACGGTCAGTATCACGTATATTTTTAACCCCACTATCCACCCAGCCTGATCTATCTCTGCTCCAGTTGTTACTTTTTTCTTGTCAGGTAACGGTTTCGAAAGAGACGTGCAAAGATGTGAGCGCTGAGATCGCTACACAGCTGTTGTTCTAGGGCTGGCAGCCAACTTTGCCAATGAATTTCTACCCCACTTCCATCGTAGGCATAAACTCTCCAGTTACCTTATCTTATAATCTGCTGATAACTTTCTCGTTATATACAGCAAACTTTATCGTTTTTTCCTTGATTGTATCCTCAGCACAGATATTTGTATTTCTATTAACGTCAGTATCCAACTTGCCGCTAGGAGTTTCATGGATTTCTCATCTCGATGTTCCCGTAGACTACAATGGGCAACACCAAGGACCGAAGTAATCACTGTGTTCATCATGGGTATTCTGTGGTTAGGTATGGAGATAAATGCCGCGTTTAGTGTTGAGCAGATATACTGACGTCATTTCCCCCCCGCTTTTCACAGCGATGGGTGCTTGGGCGACGTATGATGCGTTTATTACCGGTCAATCTATCAATATCTGACTTCATGCTCACAGGGATGTAATTGGTCCTCTTCAGTGCGACGGGTTGGGTGGTCAAACGACTCCTGCAAAAAATGGTGTCGGTGAGTATTGCCAAGTTATAAAGGTATCTTTTTTCGCCTCTAACTTTGCGTCAGTCAGCGCCCAAGGATTTTGCTATGAAATGAAAGTTATCCAAGCTTTCTCATGGGCATTGTTCTCGATATTCGTCATCGCATTCTGGATTTTGTTGCAATTAATCTCACAAGCTGAACGGTTTGGACGCTATCGCATTTGGTCTGAGCCCATCCGAGGTCAGTTTCCCTTCTGAGGCATTTCAATCGTTGAACTAACTCTTTGGACCTTCCTTCTGTAGAGCTCCCATGGTTCGGAGAAATGCCAGGTTACTATAACTCCAATACCTATGAGGCCGGTATGGCACAATACCCACCCACTTCGGCTGGACCCTATGGATACCCTTCACAATATGGTGCTGGAATGCCTGCGCCTGCGCCTGGTCATTCCATCATTATCCATCCTGGTATGAACGGCGGTCCGCCAACGATCAGCCAGGTTCCGATGTCGGCCGTATAGTCTGCACGTTCCTGTCCGCATTGCCCACACCCGATACACGGTGTGTTCCAAGTACACGATTAAGAAAAAATAGACCATTAACGAGCAGCATGGTGTTCTTATGCGGTGAAAGGCTGCACAAATACTGATTATGAATGATTTTTTTATGTGTTTCAATGACCACTTCTTACGTTTAGGTAGTCGACGTGCTCTGATCTTTTGGCCTCATGTAGTTAACGTGTGGATACCTCATGTACTGTATAATATCTCATACAAAGAGCGATGATTTTCAAACGAGATTGTATCCATCTGCTACTCAAAACACCACTACTTTTCAATCATGACGCTCTTCAGCAACAATCCAATCCGCTCCGCCGCAACAGGTACATCACATATGTGTGTTATAAGATGGGTCAAGTTGACTGACGATTCTGGTAGCTGCTGTTGTGGTTTCCGTCGCACACTTCTCGACGAAGTTTTTGTCATCACTCCGTATGCAAAGCCACGGAATTAACCTGAGCTTGACTGATAATCGTCTCCCTATCATAGATGCTTTCCAACTTACTCAAACATCTATCGCGATTCTGTCCATGTTGACATTGGTGTTCATGTGAGGCTCAACTGCTACGTTCGCATTCTGGCCACGTGTGAAGGGACTCATTGTGATAATTTAGGATTATGATGCACCACCGAATGGACGGCCAGATGTTGACGCGGTCACAGGAAGAGATGGCTATGATAGGAATATTTGCTCTATTCTGGATAGGTGCGTTTTCCGGGTGGGGCTGGACATTCTGAGGACCAACTGACATTATAAATAGTCGTCCTTGTCGGTTATCGATCCTTAGCAGGCCAGAGAGGAGGTAGCAGCAGCAGCGCAGACTTGGTAGTTCCCAAGGTATCCCAAGATACAAAGTCGGGCTCCGGTTCGTATGGCTATTGGGAAGATCCATGCGCAAGAGGTGATGCCTATTGCGTCTACGAGGAGTATTATTCATACTTCTAGACCCTCCGGCTACCTGGGAGAAGACGACGAAGGCTGTATAGACACGTATGTGCTGGGCACCATTATGTATATTTTCATTATTCTGGGCCTACCCAAGAGATTCTTTATGGTATACAAAGTTTCCTAGAGGAAGATTGGGGAGGAGAATTCTTGAAAAACACCGGCTGAAGAACATGAGGCGAGGAAGCGGCCTTGTTCAGTCCAAGATGCCGCGTCTGTCCCGTTTCTCTTTTCTGGTAAATGTCCATGCTACGGATTTTCGGATCATGGGCTGTGATAGAAATATTTGGGGACAAAGGAAAGAATGGAACCGGAAGAGGCCAGCGTTGAGTTGGCTGTCCATTTTGGGTGATGTAATGGATGTTCGGTCGTTCCCGACTAGTTAATTGGTTTGTCTGCACTGCTTGATACTCGCCCACAACCATCTCATCCTCCCTACCTCCTGAGTCTCCTTCGCCTTTGTACCCCTACCTTACTCCTTAGCTTGATCTTTGCTGAACTTTTCCCCCGACATTATGATAAGTTACACTTTTTGAGTCATCTATGGGCACCTTGTGCTGATTGCGGCTGCCTTATCTCTCTACTCTAATCCCAACAAACGACGCATAGAAACAGATGTCATGAAGATGTACTGCGTTATCCAAACCTGTCTCTAGGAACTCCTCGCTTATGTTCTTTCTAGGTTGATGTCTGATTTCGATGTTAGTCTCGTCAATGACAACATGCAGGAGTTCTACGTCCGCTTTTTCGGTCCTGATGAGAGTGAGCATAGCCTTATCGTCCCGCAGTGAGCAGAAAACTCATTACTACTCATCACATTAATTAGCGCCATTCGCCGGAGGTGTATGGAAGATCCATGTCGAATTACCCGACCAGTACCCTTTCAAGTCACCTAGCATTGGATTCATGAACAAGATCTTCCACCCTAACATCGATGAACTGTAGGTTATATAATTACTGATTCATCTAAGTCTTGCTTAACAACTATCGTATAGCAGTGGTTCCGTCTGTCTTGATGTTATCAACCAAACATGGTCACCCATGTTCGGTGAGTGAATTTGTTTTGCGAGACTGCTTTGTCCCCCTCAATTCCAGATCGGACAGATATGATCAATATATTTGAGGTCTTTTTGCCTCAGTTGCTGCGCTATCCCAACCCCAATGATCCCTTGAATGGAGAGGCTGCTGCACTCTTGATGCGACACCCCAAGGAGTATGAAGCCAAGGTTAAAGGTAAGCATATTATTCAAGTAACTCCTCAAGATGTGCCAATCGATTGCTAACCACTTTGTAGAATATGTCCATCGATTTGCTACCAAAGAGGCTGCCGATGCTGCTACAGATAAAGATAAGAATGGCGATTCTGACGAGGACGAAGTGATGAGCGATGTTGGAAGCATAAGCGGCGAGGAGTAAATGACACCATGTTTGTTTTTCCGACACATTCGGTTCGTCGATTGCGTGGTCGAACCGCCGATACCCCTTGTCTTCATCTTTAGTTCATTGAGGCACACACATTCCACTCATCTTCCTAGCATTACTGTACCACTACGCCAAACGCCCAAACACGCTTTGTTGTATTTATTTTTTTGATCTTTTTCAACTCCTACTTCATTTGGTCTCTTTACAACGTGTTGTACAATTATTAGGTTAGATATACAAAAACAACAGAAAATGCCAAAAGGGAATACAATAAGTGGGTTCGTGGATGTGTCATGGGTTCGATTGAACTCCGTTTGGTTGAGTGGGTATGACCGGCTTCGGTTGGACGAGGTCGTCCACTTTTTTCTGGATGTCCGTGGCAGTCTAGAGGAGGAAAGCCCAAATGAGTCAAAAACACAGAGACATACGGCAATTAGGCGAACTTTGAATAGAAGGTCTATCTGAGCCTTGACGTTATCCACTGTAGCAGATTTGGCTTTGCTCTCTTTCAATAAATCCTCCGTCTGTTGCAAGAGTTCCTTTCTCTTGCGATCCAGTCTAACAATTCTACTGTTAGATTCATATGAAATTGATGGAAAGAAAAAACTTGCCGTTGACGTTCTGCCAGCTCAAAATTCAGACGACTAATCATGAGTTGATGTTCGTCGGCCAGTATTTCATCCGTACAGGCTTCTTCTGGCGCTAGTTCCTTGTATTCGTCCAAATTATATAGCGGAATATCTTGGTATATAGACCTGTTGATAGCCAGCACATATACCGGTAAATGGCTATTTCGGCACGACATGGAACGAACGAGAAAGTACTCACGCAAATTGTCGACATTTCTCGATTTCTCTCTCCAGATGACGCTTCTCGTATAGCAAGTTTTGCAGGTGAAGGTGTGATTGGTCCATTTCCTGCCTGGCAGCGGCTGTCTCGTCCTTTTTGAGACGCGTGGCGGTATATGCAGCGCGATTGAGAGTCTTTAGGCGCCCGACCAAGGCCATGGCACGGATGTGCATCGAAGCGGTGTCCTGATGGAGGACAGCCGGTGAGGAGAGCTCGCGCAGCTTGTCGAGAACATCATCCGGAGAGGGTGTGTAGCTGTCAGAGAGCATGGTGGGAGGTGGTGACCGGCAATGAGGATGGCGAGGTCGGTGAATGGTTCAGGCGTGGGAATAAATGGACGGACATGGACGGACCGACGGCCGACAACGATAAGATTGGGGTAAGGCTCTCTGGAATCCTGCTTACGACCTAAGCCTTATCCCACATCATCACATCATTATCGTCCCAGGGTTAATCTCTTCTTTCTTTTCCTTTCTTTTCTGTTTACCACCACCATCAGTAATCATGCCTCGCGAACGTTCGATGTCTGGCACAATCCCTTCCATGGAGACCGCTCATGACGAGCTCAAGGACAACACCATCATCATAGGCACGTATCCGATGCCTGATCTCTTCTACGGCATTGGCTTACTTGCCCATCTTCTTCGCAGTCCTCGGCGCGTCTGGTGATCTCGCAAAGAAAAAGGTGTTTCTCCTCCACCCCCTTTTTCTGATCAAAAAATCTAATCTTATCTAGACTTTGCCCGCTCTTTTTGCCCTCTATCGTCAAGGTTTCCTTCCTCGAGACTGCAAAATCGTCGGCTATGCCAGGACAAAAATGGACAAGCCAGAATTCGATAAGCGTGCCACTTCTTACATCAAGGGCACCGATGACAAGGAAACTGCCAATGTCGTTGAATCTTTCAAGCAAATCCTTTCTTATGTCTCAGGAGACTACGAAGATGGTGCTGCCTATGACAATCTAAACAAGCACCTGGAGGAGATCGAGTCGAAATATCAATCCAAAGAACGCAATCGCATCTTCTATCTCGCTCTCCCACCCACAGTATTTATTCCGGTCTCCAGAAACCTCAAGGAGCACTGCTACAACGCAAAGTCCGGTGTCAATCGCATTATCATTGAGAAGCCGTTCGGCAAGGACCTCGAGTCCGCCCGAGAGCTCCTCAGCTCCGTGAAGCAATACTGGACTGAGGACGAAACCTTCCGTATTGATCATTATCTCGGCAAGGAGATGGTCAAGAATCTGCTTGTCCTGCGTTTTGCTAATGTGGCGATGGGCGCCGCTTGGGACAAGAATTCCATCAGCAACGTCCAGATCACCTTCAAGGAGCAGTTTGGTACCGAGGGCCGGGGAGGCTATTTCGATGAATTCGGTATCATCCGTGATATCTTGCAGAATCGTAAGTGTCCAAAGGTTGCACACACAATGGTAAGATTTGACTAAGCATGCTTTCAAGACTTGCTGCAGGTTTTGAGCATTCTTACTATGGAGAGACCTGTCTCGTTTGCTGCAGAAGATATCCGCGATGAAAAGGTTCGAACCTCTTGGTGGATCCATCTTATCAGTGTTGCTCAATGACATCATAATCTGAATTCTAGGTTAAAGTTCTCCGCTCAATCCCTCCCATCGAAAGACAGGACACACTCCTTGGTCAATATGTTGCAGCTAACGGAAAGCCAGGATACTTGGATGACAGTACCGTTCCTCCCAACTCTGTTTGCCCAACATTTGCTGCGACAACATTGTTCATCCACAATCCCAGATGGGAAGGTGTTCCATTTGTCCTGAAAGCCGGAAAAGGTTAAAACTTTTTACTCGTAAACTCTAGGTAACATAATGGGCTAACTTGTGTGTCTAAATTTTGATAGCCCTTAACGAAGGCAAGGTCGAAGTCCGAATTCAATTCAAAGACGTCACTCAGGGCATTTTCAAGGATATTGCTCGCAATGAGCTTGTTATCCGCATCCAGCCCTCTGAGGCCGTTTACCTGAAATTGAACGCGAAGACCCCTGGTCTACACACCAGAGCAATTCCCACTGAGATGGACTTGACATACAAGAGACGTTTCTTGGAGGCGAATATCCCTGAGGCGTACGAAGCTCTTATCCTCGATGCTCTCCGCGGAGACCACTCGAACTTTGTTCGTAACGATGAGTTAGATGTCGCTTGGAAGGTGGGTTGAATTTGTCCAGAAAAGATGAAATTCGTATGCTGATGGCAATTATATCGAAAAAATAGATCTTTACTCCAATCCTTCACTGGATCGATGGCCAAAATGGACCTGTTCCTCGTCCTGTTGCATACCCTTACGGATCGAGAGGTCCTAAGGAGTTGGAGGCTTTCATTGAAAAATACGGTTATAGACGAAATGCCGACGCTTAGTGAGTTATGCTTTCTCGTTCCGTCTAACCCGGGTTGCTGACGTTCTATTCCAACAGCTTCTGGCCTGTGACTAACATGGCAGCTCTCTGATTTTCACAAATAAATCTGTAATTGTAAACGATTAGAAAATTGATAACTTGTTAGCTTTCAATGAAAGAAATGATCCAGGGCCTGCTTGAGAGGTATGAGATAGTTATACAGATGAAAAAGTAGATGATGTCCAAGAATCAAGATATAAATGCTTCGCACGACCGTCATGGTGCATAAACACGGCCACCTATCAAGTGCCATGGTAAGGAGATGGAATCGACATAATAAAATAGATGGCGGACCTTTGTATGTCTTTTCGTTGGGGTCCAGAATCTTCTTGAGCTTTCCACCGATAGTTCGTAGCTTTATGCGGCATTCGTCCAGACCTCTCCAATTTCCCGCCGCTGTCCAGCACTCGGAACAAGCTCGAGAAGCACAGTCGACAGTTTCAAGTTCGAGCTCGTTCCTATCATGAAGTACTACGACCAGATCAACAAGGTGGTCTAGACCGAGGAACCAAGTTGACACTCCTTTCTGTGGGTCGGTAGTGGTGTCTGTGACCAGGAAAGAAGAGGCAAGGTTGATACAGTCGCGGAGCACGGGTTGGCTGATAGTAGACGACTTTGTGCGTCGCGAGTCTCGTGCTAGAATCTGGGTGACGAAGGAAACGTAGTTCGTTGCAGGCATCTATTCATGAAGGATTAATATGACCCGTATTTTGAAGAGAAAGAAAGAAAGCGGACTGCTTCAATGTCACGAGGGAAGTGATTGAACTCGCTCCCTGGCTCTGGTGGAGTTGTTGGTTCATTTTCTTCTGAGGCTGCATTCGAGGCTGTGGTACCTGATTCTGGGGGCATGGTGGTGCATCAAGGGAGTGCGGGTATAATAATCATCGCAGATAGAAAGAGGAAGAACAAAAAGTTAAATAATACGCTAATTTATGATCGACCCGGCATTTGCCACAACGATCAGGCACTGATTCGCTCGGTATTTGCCGCACGTAATACTCATCGCTGTACGACACAACAGCGAGCACATATAACCATGTCTGCGTTTATCACTCAGTTCCTCCAGAGTATTACTCCTCCTCCAGTCGTTACTCCAGAGAACTATGATGGTCTCGAGTACAGGTGGAAGGCTATTGTTTTCAGACCAGCTTGTAGGTCTATTTGTCTGATTTCAATCAACAGTTTGTACTAACAAAACTAGTGCTGCAAACCGAGGCTTACCTATTGGTTGTCGTTCTATTCTACATTGCGTGGGCATATATTGGCTCTTCTATAAACTCAAGCAAGGCAAAGAAATGGTACGTCTTTCCCAGACGCGTCCGACGCGACAACTCAACCGACGCGTTTTCCCCTGATGAAACAGGCTGTCGGCCCATCTACCATTATACGAGCAACAGTTTTCCAAGCCACAATCTCGGGGCGGCCTCATCGCGGATGGCAATAGCGACTTCTTCAACTTCTCCACCGGCCGTCGCAATATCGCATCTCTCCACACCATCTTCACCCTTCGGCCACGTCATGATTTCTTCCAGTCGGTATTCCAGACCGGAAAGACACTTGTGGATTTGCATTACCGCCCTGTGGACGACATCCAGCTTGATTTCCAGCTTTCTCCCAGCGCGCTCACAGATAGCTTTGTATGGGCGATTGTGGCTAAAGATGAGCTCCTATCCGTGAAAAATAACCGTTGGGATTTGGTGCGTGTATTTATGTCCTTGAAACATCGTCATCTGTTGCTTATTATCATTTAACAGACATTTGCTGGTAAGACCTCTGAGCATGCCGCACTCCCTTCAACTCTCCTCGTGATGACGGGTGTGTACTATTTTTTTGATTGGGAAATATGATTATTTATCATGTCCATTCAGAGTTTGCTGATGTCACCGACAACTTACTGAAACCTTTGGGCAACTTCTCCTTGGCTAACGCTCTCAAGGACCCCAAGATTTTGCCTTACTTCCGGTCTCTCTCCGTATGTTAACTCTATCTCTTACTAAGTAGTCTTCCTCTAATTTATCATTTTCTTCAACTTAGATTACTGACCAACCACGAGACCGACCAACGACACCCATCCCAGCCTCCGGACGCGAAAGGCACATCATTCTAAGCCTCTCCGCACCTTCAGGAGCCAACGTCGCCGACACCCTGCCACTCGTCACCGCTATCTTCCAGCTTGTAGATAACCTCAACAAGATCAGTTTGCGCCCGGAGACAAAGACCAAATTAAGGAAGTTCCGAGAGGACCTTGACAAGTCTATCAAAGAGGAGGGTGAGAAGGAGGCAAAGGAAGAGGTGCATATATCAGCATTCTTTTGTTTTAAATTCGAATTAACCTTGCCGTGTATCTTCAGGCTTTGGACGCTAAATTGGCCGCGAAGCGCAAGGCGGAAGAAGAGCGTATCTCCAAACTTAGTGCTGCAGACCAGAAGAAGGTAATCTTGCCTTTTTTTCTTCTTCGTACTGGTGTCTCATTTCTGATGCCTCTATTACCACCACCAGGAAATTGAGAAGGAGCGCAAACGAAACATGCGCAAATCCCAGGGTAAAGTCGTCCGCAAGTAATCGGGTTCCTGGTTTTTGTCGTCAGAGACTGGTTATCATACTCTTCCCCCTGCTTTCATCCTCGCCGCTGTTCACACTTCAGGCTAATTCACTAAAATGCTGCACACAACATTGTTGTAGGTTATTTATTTACTTAGTATACATAAAGTATCGTCGAAATGTATGGGTATGGATGTGCTAATGGAATGAGAGAAGCTATTATATTTTGTTGTACCTACATACAGAACTATATTAGTGTGATGCAGGACGAGGTAACTCCTTCGCTGCTTCCTTGTTTGCAACAGGTTTGGTGACCACTAATGTTGATGCTGAACGAGGTAGTAACTCGTCCCGTTGTTTGGGAGAAGAAGCCTTCTCATCTTTGCCATCTTCATGTATGGCTTGTTCGTTTGTTGGAGGACTCGTCACGCCCGTAGTGCTTCCAATATTAGGAGTAGTCGCCGCGGCCGCACTCCATCTCGCACCCCAGCTCGTGAAGAATCTCAATAGCCACATGGGTTTGATACCCGGATGCTCAACGACATTACCTTCTCCATCCTCTTCCAAAGCAGGCAGCTCACCGCCAACACTCGCAGGCGTCAACGGCTGTCCATCCCTATACCCACCACTACCACGCTCGTCGAACATACTCTCCTCTTCCGCCTCACTCTCTGTGCGTCCTAGATGATCCACTAGACGCGGTTGGCTGTCCAAGGTCCACTGTAGACGATTGAACGACCCATGAGCGCCATGCACACCCGTAGGCAGACGCCGACTGCCGCTGGCGCCTGCCCCTGCAGCCCCGTTCGCCCCGAACACCTTCTCGCGCAGTTCGAACACTTTGTGTCGGGCAGGACGCACAGCCTGCCAGAGGTCGTCGTCTACCTGGAATTGCGCAGACTCGTATTGGAGCGTGTTGGTGGATTGCAGGATCTTGACCGAGCGCAGGCGCGCAGCGTCGATGTCTGCTAGTATGGACGAGGCCCGATCGATGTCACGAAGGTTGTTGGAGTGCGTTTTGTAGTGTTCGCGAAGTGTGGAGTTGGTTTTGGAAATGGACTTAGCGATTAGCTGAATGGAAATGATGATGAATAAAATGTTTTTTTTTTTTGATAGAAAGAAGCAAGGTAAAATGACATACACCAGCAACAGCGAGCACATTCTGTATGTGTTCTTCCCTCCTCCGCATGACAAGGAGGTGACCACAAAGATCAACATCAATCTTCATCTGTTCAGGTGTCAACACTTCCACCACCCATCTGAACGTCTCTAAATCATGGAAGCTCCGGCGCCTATATGACCGACCAGAATAAGAATTAGCCACCGAACCGACTATTTCCTTTTGCGGTTAGATATGACGTACCGTTGCATATCGAATGCACGGGCGCCTCTTCTCCGTCCTCTCGAACGTGAGAGATCGCCTTCCCACCATTCATTATCGGATTCCGTACCCATTTCATCTTCGTCTTCGTAGCCGCCCTCCTCTTCTTCATCAATCCCTAAAGGTTCCTCGGCGAGCACACCCTCACCGTCCATCACACTCATCAAACTATGGAACCTCGCTTTCTCTCTCCTCCTTGACTTGAATACCGCACCTGCTTTCGAGCCCGCTTTAGCCTTGCCCCTCGCTTTATTACCGACTCCCAACCGACTAATATCACTATCGTCCGCTTCGCTTCCCTTATCCCTCCTCGTCTTCTTGCCCGTCGTACTGGCCTCTTCGCCTGCTTGATCTTCCTCTCCCTCCTCTTCAACGTCCTCCACATCATCTTCTTCCTGTTCCTCCTCCTCTGCTCCCTCCAACTCTCCCTCCGCACTAACAGGATCCGCCCAGCTCGCCACGCGCGCCTGCACCTGCTGGTAATGGGGCTTTCGCGCAGCCCACGATGGCAGCTTTTTCTGGCGGACGAGCCGCTCGAGGGTGCGCTCGTATTCGAGGAGGTTTATCCTCGAACTGCTGGCACTTGTACTTGCACCTGCGGTTGCTGTGCCCAGGTACAGGTTGCTGGTGCTAAAGTCAGCGCCGCCTCCAATTGCCGAGAGCGTGGTCTTGGTGGTGTTATTTCTGCCGAGCATGTTGAAGGGATTTGGACGGTAGTCGCCTATGTAGAGCGGATGTTAATTGTAAACTTGGCGTGCATAATGACATATTAAAACTCACTAAGAGGCGAAACTTGTCCACTGCTAAGTAGATCGTCGTCTGAATAAACATCACTGTCGATTGAGATATACGTGTTAGCAAGCTGCATTCAATAGAATGAAAGGAAAACGCACTGCGAAAACACCATTGGAGGTAAAGTAGGCGATTGGGCTCCTGGCGGCATAATAGTGGTCGACCTACGACTAATCGACGGCCGACGAGGATTCTGATTTATGCTCGGAGGCACAGGGGTCGAGGAGCCGATGATGAGCTTGCTCAATTGGGATGGAGAGGCAGCTGGGGAAGATCCTCTTGATTGTGACTGGGATTGAGGGACTGATAGGTTCGCGCCTCGGTCTTTCGACGTGGATGAGTCAACGTCTCGTTCTCGTTCTTTGCCTTTCGCACTGCTTGAAGTCAGTCCCGGTGAGCCCATGTCGACACTTTGGTTTTTCCGTTTTGCCAAACTTTAGAGATAGATAGAACGTTAAGGACGTCATTCACACTCAGTCCAGAAATAAGAGTGTACATACCCTGCCCATGTACCCAGCTTGCCTCTGACCCTTCCGCTCCACATACCTCCGAAGGATTGAATGTTGCCAACGGGGGGATTAAGAAAGACATCGCTCTCTTCTTCTGTAGATCTCCCATCATACCGGTCCCCATCGCTGGCCACACTACCCCCAGCAGCCAGCTGTCTTCTATTCCGATCTTGCTGTTCTTGTTTCTGCTTTGACGACCACTTGGTGGCGTCTGATGACCGACTCCGCTTATGCAGCGTAGAAGGCGGCCTCAAACCCAACCCACCAGGACCGAAATTCGAGCCAGGTAACGATGATGAAACGGACCGCGAGGCCAGACCACTGCCTGCAACGACGCCTTCAGCCTCCTCACGCATCCGGACTAAGTCGCCTATGCGTCCGCTCCATAGAGCTCTCACTGTCCCCCCGACGGCGCCCGCGTCCCTATCTCGCTCGTAGTAGAACCCAAGATTCGTCCCAGCACCACTTCCTACTCCACTCGAGTTGGCTCCGACGCCGCCTATACCAAGGTCGATGCTCTCGCCCGCACGTAAGCTGAGACTGGTCCTGTCCTTTTCTTTTTTACGCCGCTCGCGCCGGGATGATATGGGGTTGTGGCTGCCGCTGCTCCCGCCACCTGCACTGCTTCGCAGAACAGAGGCGACGAACGAGGAGAGATCTATGGTGGGCACAATGGTGGCTTCTCCGCTGGCGCCCAAGCCCAAGCCACTGGCAATCCCGCTGAGGATCTGGCCGCTGCTTGACCCTGCGGTCCCCGTGGCGCTAGTGCCTCCGCCGCCTACGTTTGCAGAAGCGGTGTTTGATACCCCGACATGAGTTGACGGTGACCGTTCGGCAAGAGATGATGGTCCTTCACCTCCGCTCATGCTTAGCGTATGTTGTCTGCGCTGTTGTTCGAGGCCACTGTTGTTATTGTCCCCATCGCTGTCTACGCCGCCGGCTACGAGTCTATTCTTTATGACGCGTCGGACTTTGCGATTTTCAGCCTTAAGTTTAGCGTCGTATGCTGAAGTAATGTTCTGCACTAGTTCGCGTGTTAGAATAGCTCCGACGGGTAAGGTAGAGGCTGCTGAGATGGCTGCTGCGGCAGCAGCAGCAGAGAAAAAGTTGGTAGGAGGTGGCGCGGCAGGGATGAGCGATTGGGGTGACGAGAGGGCCGGGATCGAGGAGGATTGGAGGAAAGAGGAGATTGCGAGGGAAAAGGCGTAGGGGTAGAGGAAAGGATCGCGAGGGAGGAGATGGGTGTAACCCAGATAGGCAAGTTTGTTCCGGATAGAGAGAACGAGACTTAGGAGAGCAGAAACAAATAACGGGTCTGCTGTCCGTTGAGTTGGCTGCAGGCCAAGAGTTAATTTTAATGAATGACAAGTAAGAGAAAGACGGACCTCGAGACCAACGCAGGGACCTCCGATGTGTGATGTCCAGAGCTGGATGCCTTGGACAGTGTCATCACAGAGCAAGCCATCAAAGACGAGATTGTGTGGGACTACGGGCATGTTGGGCATGCCAAAGAGGACGAGACCTGCCTGGACAAGCTTTACGAGCTCGAGGACGGTTGTGACAAAGGACTCTCTTGAGCGGGCATTGCGAAAAGGGAGCGAAGAGGTGCTGCTGTTCAACGGGAGATGGTCGACAGACGTAGGTGGTGCAGGGTCTGCGAGACTGTACAGAGAGATGAAGCGCTCCTTTGTAGACTCGCTCGGGTCTTCGAGGGTGAGTGCGGTGCGACCGCTGCAGCCGATGCGCAGAAGATTTATGTTTGCATAGAGCTGGTCCTTGACCTGATTAAAGTCCCCGCCTGGGATCTGGACAATTGTGTAGTCTGAGCGAAAGTGAGCAAGAGAGGTGACCATGAGGACACCGTCTGGAGTCTGACGAGGCCTGGCACCGTCTGCGCGGAGGAGAGCGATGGTGTCATCGTAGACCTGCTGTGAGTCTGGCTCGTAGGCGTCGAGAGTGACGACGTGCTCTGGGTTTCCTGTGTAGACGACGAGGAGAGTTGTGTGTCTACGCTGTAGAAACCATTTCTCTACTGCATATAGCTGATAATTTGGGATGCGTTTTGGCTGATGTACTCGTTTGAAGGATGTGGACGGAGGATGGTTAGTGAGAAGGAGGAGTTGCATGTGACCTCTTGATCCTGTCCCGCCATCGGAGACGGACCTATGGTTTATAAAGAGGTGGGAAGATTCTGATGAAATTATGGACCTCACATGTCCCCTCTGCGCTCTTCCTCTTGCAAACCCCACCACCCTTCACTGCGGTCATTCTCTCTGCTCCTCTCACCTCGATGCTCCCACTTCCTCATGTCCCGTCGCTGACTGCACAACTTCTGCCTCAACTCCACACATACCTGCAGACTCTCGCGTCAGGTTTACACCTGCACCAACTCCAAATATCCTAATCACTCCTCACCGCTCAGATGTCGTTCTCAACAAGCTTATTACTCTCCTGAACAAGCGCAATCATCCACCCCCACCCCCTGATGATGAAGACGATGAAGACGACGACGAAGATAATGACCCTCGTCCTCGCAAACGGGCAAAACATACTCATCAAGAAGAAGAAGACGACGATGACAATGATTTATTGTCTCATTTGCGCTCTGTAGCTACTCAAGAGCGAGAAACCCCTGCTCATATCCCTCTCTCCGATCCAGACGACGAGTTTGACAAGAAACTCCTTGAAGAACTCACCTGCCATATATGCTATGTTCTCTTCTATCAGCCTGTAACAACGCCCTGTCAACACGTCCGTATCTTTCTACATACCCACTCCGATCCAAGCCTAATATATCTTGTTCTAGACCTTTTGCGTCAAATGTCTTCAGCGCTCCCTTGACCACAACACCACTTGCCCCATCTGTAGGCAGGAACTCCCAAGCTATTACTTTCAAGATCAGCCCGTTAACAAGACCATATTGTCGATCAGTATGCGCTCTTTTTACTCTTCCGGAGCTTTAAATGACATGACTCTTCAGTTCTCAAATATCATCCTTCTCTCTACCAGGAACGTGGCGCCGCAATAGAAGAAGAAGAACGTCATGCGCGTCTTAATACCCCTATTTTTGTATGCACTCTCAGCTTTCCAGGCGTACCAACTTGGTTACATCTCTTTGAACCTCGGTTCGTCTTCCTTTTTCTCGCACGCAAACCTTTTCTTACTCTAAAAAAAAGTTACCGTCTAATGCTTCGTCGCTGCCTTGAATCTCCGAACCCTCGCTTTGGTATGGTCATATCTCCGAAACCCGGCGCCCCTCAGGTTGATTTTGGGACCATTCTCGAAATTCGTAGCGTCCAAATGCTTCCTGATGGTCGAAGCTACGTAGAAACATATGGGTCTACTCGCTTTCGTATACTAGAACGAGGGACCCTGGATGGCTATATGGTCGCTCGTATTGAAAGGTGACCGTTCCCTTTTCTGTTTCTTGCTTCCGTTTCTAATTGTTCTTTTGGTAGGATATACGATTATCCTGATGATACTACAGAAACCCTTATTTTAGACGAGCCAGAATCACCAGAAAGGTCCCCGACGCGCGCCGAGGGAAGCCTCGTACGCCAAAGGATTGTTACCTCATCTTCTAACAATGCTAGCTCTTCGTCTTCAAGATCAACTGCGCATCAAGTCCAACCGACCAATGAAGAGCTAATGGCAACATGTCGGACATTTCTAGACCGCCTCCAACGAGGTGCCGCACCCTGGGTCGTTCAGCGGCTATCGAGTCAATATGGAGCAATGCCTACCGACCCCGCTCTATTCGCCTACTGGGTTGCATTGGTCCTTCCCATCGAGGAACATGAAAAGGCCAAACTCTTGCCCATTCGAAGCAAACGCTTACGGCTGATGCTCGTAGTTCACTGGATAGAGCAGCTAAATAATAACTGGTACGCCTGGCTGTGTTGTTTCGTCCTCGCGCCCCTTGAGGGCTGGCTGTTTATGGGCCCGGGCCAGCTGTTCTTTATCCTCCTGCTGTCCGTCGGCTGGGCGATACACTATTATTGGTCGAGAGAATATGTGTTTTAATCATCCTTTAATCCCCTTTCTTTATATTTGGTCTTATACAGGTGGTTCACGAATGGGTGCACGATTTTGTGATTTTCCTTCCGTACTGTGACTGTACTGTGTCTTTTCCTCCCTGTTCGCCTTTTCTTTTTGGTCTAATTGTGGGTTTGATTTTGATTTCTGGTGAGTATCATGTATCATTTGCCTTTCCTATAAGATGCAAGAGCTCAGTTTTAATGCTAAATAGGCTTTCATCGACTGAGCGCCAGGCTTCTCGTCACTGCTTGCATATGCATTCACCACGCCGAATACCTCGCACGAACGCAAACTCTTTAACGGAAGGATCGATCACACATATTTCCCTCCCCATACACTTTTTCTTACACCTTAATATATACAATAATTCTACCATCTTTTTGCAAATTATTGTTATTGGAATGTAACTCTGTGGACGTCCAGTTGCTAAACTTTTTTGGATTTATCATCCATCCATCCACCCACCCCTCCCTCGGCGTATTCTCGAATATGCGTACGAACACTCACATGCTTTCCTTTAAACCCTTAATCTTCTCCTTTATTTCGTTTTTTACTTTCCTTTCCTTTCCTTGCATTTCCCTTATCTCGACTTCTTCGCCCCCTCCGACGTGCACGGTATCCGTATCCGTATCCGTTTTTCTCAGTGGATTTGGGACTATCATTATTTTCACGATCTGAAATTTAAAAAACGTTATTCGAGCCTCTCTATGTTACCGCCCATCTTACCCGTTTGACAAGTACCGTAAGATCGGTGTGACGCTTGTCAAACTTGGGATTTCGTCATTGGTCACTGGTCCGCGTCATCCGTCCCCTTCTGGGCCGTGTCCCTGTCCCTCTCACACCCACAAATCTACCTATTAACCTACCTACACGCACACCCACGCAATTTTGATTTGGCTTTTCTCCGTCGATTTCGTTTCGCCGGGTGACAGGAAATATTAACAGACAACGAACGCGGTTACATATTACTGCTACTTGCTCCCCTTTCGGTTCTATTTCCGTTAACAATCATATCCATCCGAGGCGAGGTACGGGCATGGGCATGCGGGGTCGATTCGTCGCGTCTATGGCATTCACCAGGCAGGCAGTCAATCCGCATCTGCAACGACAGCGTTCGTTCATTCATTTCCGCATTCATATCATATCCTGCCAATGCATCGGCGTCTAATCGACATTGATATCGTCATCAAAGTTCAACGTACTACGTATGTATGTACACAATGCATTTGTGCATTATTATTATTATCACATCTGCGTCCGAGTCTGCATCTACTCTGGAGCTCCTTCGCAAGCTTGCTCGCTCCCCCCTCGTCGGTCGTCTTCGATGGCCGGAATAGAGATACATATCGTGGAAATGGAAACTCAAAGGAAACGAATCGAAACAATAGCGGCTCTCTTGGGAATGGAATTGACTTGGGGATGATGACGCCGGTGATGCATGATGCATGATGGTGATCAATGCCACCGGCCACTGTAGCGTTCATTCTCTCAATCATCGTCCCTGTGAGAGTCATTTTTTGTAATTCACAGTGGTGATAAGGACCGAGTATTGACCTGATCCTTTTTGCAAGTCCGACCGAAACTTGGGTACATGTTGACAGGGTGAGTGTGCGTGTGCGAGTGTGGGTTGCTTCATGTTTCTTCAAGATTTGTTCCCGAATCAAAATAAAATAAATCAAAAATCTGGCAAGAGTCTGGACCCCCGTCAATGAATGGAAAATGAATGAACTAGTCGACGCTTCAACCCTGAATAGATATAGGATTGATATAGACCTCCTTTGATGTTTGTCGCCGGCCGCAATAGTGTGTGTGTGTCTGCAATAGATGAATTATAACAGGCTCTCATCCGTCTTCCCGTGTGGGGAATGTGGGGTGGGTCTGGACCCCCGTCGATGGTCGGTCGGTTGGTCAGTTTCCCTTGCCTGCCTGTCAGTTGGTCGGTCGGTCAATTCACGCCCTCCTTGACCTCCTTACCGCTCCTTGCCGGCTCATATGATGGTCCCATGGAACTCGTAGGGATCAGATCGACGTGACCCCGCGCAGGTAATAAGTGAGTGAGATGAAATATAATCGGTGCTCAGGGCGCCGTTGGCTTGGGTAAGGTGTAGGTATTACACTTGCTGAGTATTACTGATTGAGCCGCTTACAGTATACGTACGTGTGTGCGCCTCGACTCTCAAAGACCCTCAAGATAGGCGGTAGGCGAGGATGAATGGGCGGCTCTTTCCTACTCAATAAGACCTAGATACACGCTACTATACATAATTGATTTTAGGATCCCATGTCACCGCTACTACATCATATTGTCGTTACAATTCATATTGCTATGTGTAGGTATGTAAATCAATTTCCCAGTCTCCCATGAATTCAATACGCGTTTAAACTTATACTTCATCATTTGGAATAGAATACGATCTAAAAAGATGTTCGCCGTAAGATGTGGATGATGTATGAGTATGATGTATAAGGACGAGTTTATACTTGTACTCACTAATAATAATTTGAATGTGCTGCGCGTCCGAAGCTGTCTTACAAGTACATTGTTCAGCCTAGAAGTAGCTATTATGTTGTCCGCTCCAACAGTGATGTTTAATTTTGAAATCGACCGTAACAGCTCCCACACTCGTACTCGTAGATTACTTTTTCCTACATCAAGAGGTGCTAACTATACATATCCACGCATTGGGACTCTTATATCCACCTGCAAGTCATGTGTTTTTATGCTTCTTGCAGAATGAACGACAGTAATGATACTTACTTATTACTTCGCCGCTGTTTGATCGCCTTCATCCACTCCCACCTGCTAAGCGCCGGTGCTCATGTGGCGTAGCGCCGATCTGAGTTCGACTTGCTATATTCGTTCATTACGCCGTTCGGACCTTGTCGGACATGGCGTCTATTATTTTATGTTAGAGTACATACGCCCAACCACATCCCTTTGTGTTCCGCTTGAACACTGCGAAGGAGCCTAGAGGCTGGCCTCCTCGGATCGTATATTTGTGTGTACACACCATTTGTGGGAATTGTGCAGTAAATGACTCCTAGTCCCGATTCAGACTCAATTCGCTTGGGTGAAGGACTCTGGACATCGCCGACGTGTCTGTGGCACAGACGTGGCACAGACATGTGCAGTTTAGCCCAATCCACAATGGGCAATAGCACTTCGATGTGATCCCAAAAAAACCAAGTCAGGTCTCGGGTTAACTCTTTTTGACCATCTTGCCTTTCCAAACTTTTTACGTCCTCGTTTACCCCATCATAATAAGTATCAATTCGGGGAAACAACAAAACCCTCAGGGAGAGCTATCTCACCTCCTCCACTGGATATTACATATCATAAACCTTCAGCCTTCAGGTCTGGCAAGAAAAGACCCTCGATATAGCCAGGAGCCGGCCGTAGTCACTACTACGATACGATGGATATGAATCGTGATGTCACTTATACTAGGTACCTTTTATCAACCTTTTATGCATCCACATCGAAATTTTACTTGTGTGTCCGCAAAGAGGATGTAGATTGCAAAGAAGGTGTCAGACACCTCACGTACTTCTCATTAAGAGTAGGCAACGCAATCGATAAAACATTTATGAGGATAACGTTAATATTGCGCAAAACCCTACCAATCACCATGGATTTTTTTTGTTAAATGCTTGGGTTGCGTAAATACACCTAGGATGCGATTACGAAGGGCAGAAATATCGGAATAAAATGCCCGGTTAGTGAATCTAGGGCCATAAAGTACAACCGGGTTATCGGCTCAACGGGACTGAGACACCGTCCTGACACGAAGAGGCATCCCATCGGTGGGTTCTGTGATCGAAGAACGGCGACAAAGTTCGAATCAGAAACATGAAACGTAGTCGGATAGGGCAAGTACGCAAATGGCACAATTAGAAATTGCAAATAGCTATCAGACGTAAAAATCACTTACTTATTGTAATCGCAGCAGCAGGTTCTGCAACTTGTCCTGTGAACATTGGTTCGAACTCAAAATTTACAATCAGGGCACTTGAACAGAACAGAGCGGATTAGGTGTAAAGAACCAAAGAGCACATAAGACCGTAACATACGCAAGGACAGCCTTCATCTCAATGATAGACATCGTCTTTCCTATACACGCGTGTGGCCCTGCAATGAAGGAAAGCATCGAGAACGTTGGGTGATAGTCCTTTGGAAGGTTTAGCCAACGCGCTGGGTTGAATCTGCCCAAGATAATGACAGGTTAAATCGTGCCGTTTCGAGATGTGATGCCAGTGTATGCAGCCCAAGTCGATGGAACTTACTCTTCGGCATCTTCACCCCATATTTCTTTCCACGTATTGACAACACGGATCTAAAAACATAAGCAGGACGTTTGGAACCACTTCATTTCCCATAAAATTTTGTGCAACTCACAGGTATGGTAAAGAGGGTTCCCTTAGGTACGAGGACGCCTTCGATATAGTCTGTCTTAGCTGCTACGCGTACTGTAAGCGGAACTGGCGGCATGATGCGAAGACTCTCCATGCTCCAGATCAGGAAGAGTCGCGAGTCAGTATGAAAATCGTGATATAGTTTGCATGCAGTATACTCACACAACACAATCAAGGCATTGGAGGTCCTTCAAAGTTCGATAGTCAGGCCGAGAATTCCCCGCAAAGATAGGGGCGAGCTCCTCTCGCAGACGCTTTTGCCATGATGGATTGTTCGAGAGATGCCAGAGAGTCTATTACCCACAAAGTAAGGTTCAGCTGAGGTTCCCCGTGCAGAAAGGCATCGTATATGGTACATACCCAAGTCAAGCCAGATGCAGTGGTTTCATGACCGGCACCTAGAAAAGTAAGCTAGATAGCCAACTCAGAAACGCGGATGTATGAGGGCTTTTGGATATTAAAATCCAACGACTAACCACTTGATCCATCATCGCGCGATCGCTCATAGCATAACCCCCTTTGCCTCCATCGAGCTCCGCTTTTCGCGCACGCACAAGAATGCTCATGATGTCTTTTTTTGCATCCGAGTCATTGGCAACGATATTCAAGTCCTGTAGCTTCTCTGCAAGCATCTGTCCAGAGAGCTTCCTGATACGATACATGGAATCGATGAGCTTGCTAGAGGCGGCTACAGAAGTAGGAGTTGTTAGGCTATACCTGTGCTTCAGCCAATATACAAAACATACAAAGAAACGGCACTTTCTCAAGCCAATGCCGGTGATGATACGCCCAGTCGGATGCCAGGAAACGCGGTCCTCCAGGTAGAGAAACCAACAATATAAGTCTCGCAAGATTGGAACCTAGTCCGTGTCAATTAAGTGGCTGTTGATTCCTGGCTAAGAAGAATACTTACCCGATTGCAAACTGAGGAGAAGCTCATAAGCTTCTGCGAGTTCGTTATGTGGATTGTGTAATGAATCTGCATCATAGCCGAACGCAGTTTTGCAGATTATATCCAAGGTCACTTTACTCACTGGTGGTTGAAAAATAGTTCAAGTGGTGATCTGATAAATTTGGATAACACTCACTCCAGTCATACACATGAATTTCTTTCCCTTCCTTTGAGTCATTTACCTGTGCTTTAATGATATCTACTAGGCTAGTAGTAGTGTACTTGTAAAGGCCGACAGCATCATCAAACATATCACTCATACATACCTATCAATGGGTTCGAAATACATAGGAGTTTCTGTTAGGTTGCGTAATCAGAGATAGCTGAAGTGTGTGCAGTAAATTCATTGCTTACGGGCCATGAGATTTGGGATTGAAAAAGCAGGATTCATGGCTTTGCGCATTTGCTTATGATCATCACCGGTGACGGTTAGTAGACCGTAACCTGTTACTAGGCCCAGTATATTTCGGAGGAAGGTTGGCTTCATCCATTGTAAGCAATAATTATGTGAATGACGGTGAAAACAACACACTCTGGGGTAATCCAACCAATCTTTAACTAGAATTTTGTGAAGAGCTTCTGGATTCATGAATATCAACCTCTCAATGCCCACCGGCCCAACTACGCGCACTACTGGCCCATACTTCTTGACCCATTCTCGTTGAGGAATGCCAGTTTCGCTGCGGATTACGGTCAGTGATTGGCCAAGGAATATGTTGCCAATTGGTGGGCCGGGTACATTTCTTAGAGGCGACAGGAAGACAGGCCACAGAATGAGCCTATGTATTACAAGGTATATGATATATCCTGGATACACAAGGAGTGAGTTTCGAATATACATCAAACATAAGGGCACACCTATCAGGCCATATAACAAGTGGACAGGCTCAACGAAACGGTTATTCACGAGAGTAGGTGACATGGCTTGAACAAGCCTCAAGATAGCCTTATGTTAATCATGCTCATTATAAAGTAAACGCAAATGCTCATGATTATGATTATGTTGTAGAGTGAGAAAAAGAGAGGTCATGAGTCCGTTCGGGAGCTGAATAAAGCACAGTGATGACGTTTATTGATTGATCTTCACCCGTGTCTCTTTGAGTGCTACTGCGATGTCGGAGTCCTCCAGCAAGGACCCTGCAACATCAGAGGATCCTCCTACAGATCTCACTCCTCTGCGTGCTCACTATCTAAAGAAATCTTTAGTTCAGCTCCAGTTCTCTAGAGAACTCGACTTGATAACAACAGAAGCCCCTGGAAATGTCTCGACGTTATCATATCTTGGTCCACCCTTCAGTCCACCTCCAAAGGATGCACCCTTCTTAGATCTCCCTTTTCTACGATATATATTTCGTCAATTCGTCCTGACATTTCCGTTTATGGCAGCTGCTCCAAAAGATTTCTACTCGCAGAAGCTTCAACCATTTGCAGCTGCCGTTCTTGCGCGGAATATCTCCCCGACGTCGGTTCTAGACGAAGGAGAATCGGAGCAAGCCACGAGAAAGAAATTATTGGCTAAAGTTGAACGGAACCTCTCTCTCTTTGTCAATTCGGCTACAAAACTGGTAGAACGTGAAGAAGTCGTGCGGCTGACCCAAGCCGATCTCGATAGATTAGAAGTTTTGTCGAGGAAAAGACAAAGGCGCCTTGGTAAAGAAAAGGATGTATTCGAGGTCAATATTGTGGGCGTACGGACTGTTGTAGATAAGGGACGGATGCGCAGTAGGGCTCATGAGGTATAGGTTTCAATGCTCTTTTCAATTAGTGAGACTAAATGATAAATTTTGTACAGGAATTTATTATCAGGACCAGACGATCTAGATACCCCGACGTATATGTATCTCGACGCTATGGTGACTTTAGGACACTTGCTAACGAGGTACTGCATTGTTTTTCCTTTTGACGAAGAGTATTGATCGTCCTTGTAGTTGTCGAAAGCCCATCCGCAGGAAGAAATCCGACTTCCGCCCGCTAAAGATAAGACATATGTCACAGCCCCACCCACGTCCCCTATTTCTGCGCGAACATCTACATTTCCGTCACCCTTGTCCACTTCATCGACATTCAACGATTTCAACGATGGCAATTACAATTATCAATATAGTCAAGATAATGTCTCTCAGGTCCCTTCACGTCTCGCTCGGGAGAAGAATCGCCTAACACTACGGTCTTATCTCAACTCTGTGCTTGGTTCTTCAACTATCGCCTCTTCACCTGTTCTTCGATCATTTCTACTTTCTGGACAAATCACATTAACCGCTGAGGAAGTCGAAGACTCAAAGAGGAGAGAGGAGGCAGATAGGGTGCGTGAAGAGGGGAGAAAACGTTTTGCTAAAGAGATTGCAGCGCGAGTCGACGGATTGAGGGACGCAGTCAAGAGCGTTAAAGGGGATATTATGGGTCAAGGTGGGTATTAATAGCTATCCGAAACGAAAATTCGACTGCTTAGGATGCTATTCACAGATGGCCTCACTCACATATTTGGGACCATCAAAGTCACTCCAGATATACGATATCTACCGGACAATTACAAGGCAGTAATAGAATGGGGACGAATTTCGTTAGTTTTTATCCTTAAATTGGTAAATGAAAACATTAAAACTCATGATTATGGCACGCAATAGTTTGGCTTCAACAGTTTTCCATATGTTCATCGCGTCTGATGATGCTTCAGAAACATTTGCTGGTTTAAAACGTATACATGGGTTAATGCCATACTTCATGCTCAAGACAGCTCTGAAAATCACGAATCCCGTTAGCATGATACGAAGTTTGTGCTTCAGCCTTTTCACAGAACGATCATTTACTCATAGCGTCTACAGATGTGTTGGATCTGTTTCTAGCGCAGCCATTTGGCGGCCGAAGCCTGTTGCAACGGTTTGTTTCTTCTTTCAAGTTGTGTGAATGACAAGCTGCTTATTATCATTAAAGGATGTTCACGAGTTCTCTCACCGAAGAAGTTAAGGCACTAGGAGAAGAAATCGAAGCAGTTAAGGATAAAGTGGACGACCCGATTATGTGCGCAAAAATCCGACAATTTATTTACGCCCCTCGAGACATTCAAAACATGTTCAAAGAAGATGCCGGTTAGTCTTAAGAAACTAATATTTGCTTTTGGACAGAAATATTGAATCTGAATTGGTACTGGCACTGCAGCATCGGAGCAAATGAATATTCTCACAGTCGTCCTGAGGTCTGCAGAAGAACCCGTCTTGTCTCGTACCCAGATGCACCGTTTAGCACGCGCGCATAAGGCCCATATGATTTACTTGAAGCACAAAGAATCCTTGGATGACTCTGACGACGACGACGGACCTCAAGACGAAGATGCATGGCTTCTAGAAGACCTGAAGGTCCTTGCTCATCTATACTCCAGGTTGAAAGATCGCGAACAACTCATTGAGTTGGTCTTCGAGGTAAATACCCCAATTTATTTGATTTGTTGTTTTCTTACGCACTTATTATTATGTACCTCCGAGCAGGGATTTACCTCCGAGCTATTGAAGGATATTATTACTATATTCTACGCCCCTTTGGCGCAAGTTTACAGGGCAGCCAGTATAGCTGATTCGCTCGGTGATCTGCAAAACTTCATCAACGATCTCATAAGAACTGTGGAAAGCGTTGAAGAGCGTAAGAGCATGCTCCTTCTCCTTCTATAGAAAGAGTCACTGATCGAAATTCGTTTATTAGTTAGCCAAGAAGACCCTCATTCAACCGTGAAGGCTTTTATAGATCTGATAGAAAGGCACCAGCAATCATTTTACAGTTTTGTGCATAAAGTACACTCAAAGGGGGAAGGGCTATTCGATAGCCTCATGCGTTGGATAGAGCTCTTTTTAACTGTGGTACGAGAAGGATTTGGTGGACCCATCAGCCTCGAATTCCTTTTACCATATAAGGGCCAGGAGAGGGATGACATATTGGCTGAAGTGGACAAGGTTGCACAATATCATTACAAACTCAAGGTTCTTTACGAAGATAAAATCCGGCGCCGGTTTGGTAGAGCACACTCCAACGAGGCAGATGCAGAAGATGAAGCGACTCAAATGCTCGTCAACGGTGTCGTGGGGCAAATCAGCTTTGGAGATCTGGTGCAAGGCGACGCTATGGATTTAGCTGCCGAGGACGAGGAAGAAGAAACAAGCAGCGAAGAAGAAGAATATTCATCCAGTGAATACGAAACTAGCAGTGAAGCCGACTCTGATGAAATCGAAGAAAATGCCAGGAGTCCTGTATCCAAACCAAACCATCCATCATCTCCTATTTCTCTCTCAAACACAGGGTTTTCAAAGGCGCCTGAGCGTCATTCTCGCAGCACTCACCGCCATGCAGTAGACGGGTATACAAAGAACAACATCTCTATTGCTTCATCGAGCACAACGCAATTACGGACAGAACCTTCTCCGGGGGAAGTCCCCAAACGCAAACGATCGTTCTCTTTGCATAGGTCACGATCAATGAATTTTTCGCTCAGCAACCTTTCCTTATCTCGACGCAGTAACGATATACCACCTGTCCCTCCTCTTCCTGTACACGCAAAGAGTGCACATGTGGCACCATCTAAACCCCTCCCTCCGAGTCCCACATCAGATAATGATCTTGACGACCGCCCACCACCAGTACCACCTAAGCCCCAATCCACACGAACTCAAGTGCCCCCCGGACAATCTACTTCGACCTCGAAGGCAACGGTGCAGAAGAAGAAGAAAGTTGTTTCCCAAGCAATAAAGCCTCCTGACTTGAAGCACATTCCTCAGCTCCTTCCCGTTTTCGTTGAAATGGTAAGCTATATGATGTGATTTCACTATTTATTGTTTTCATATTTACAACACCATTTAACAGATGCAGCCTCTGCTACGTACTAGAAAACCTACTTAATATTTTGGAGTTTTATGTCCTTCAGTACGTGTATGTCTTATGTCTTATGTACTCACACAAACAGGTTATTGTATCTTTATGAAGTCAATAATTTCATCTTAGTAATTTAATTTGTATAATCGATGACCTCCTAATCCGTACAAGGGCCTGTGACAGTTTGACGTGGTAAATTTACACCGCCCGTAGATCCATAAACTCCGTGTCGAATTCCTGTTGAGACAAGGCGCCTTGACGGACTTTCTTTGCCATCTTTTCTTCACGTTTTAAGTCAGCCCAGTCATCAGCAGCATCTTCAGAATTTGAAGCATCGGTTTCTTCCTCTCGCCTCCTCTTACCGGTCGCCTTTCCTTGATTCGAATCCTGTGAGGTATCTATCTGCGACTTTAACCATTTCTTTTTCATTTTTCGCTTTTCGCGTCGTTTTTCTTTCTCTTCCTTCTTATCATTTTGCTCACTCCAGGCCTCTGTTTTCTTCTTCCTTTTCCTTTCTACAGACGGACCGTCGCTCAGTCTATTAGCCTTGGAGGCCGCGCTTTCAGCTAGTGCGGCCAGACGTTTTGCTTCTTGAGCTGGGTCAGCATATGTAAATGTATCCCACTATTGATAGATGTGAGAAACAAGTGGGTTTTCATGTCTTGCTATAACACACCGAAATATCCATGTCTTGCCATGATGTCCGATCGGCGTTTTTGAGTTCAGGCATTTTTGGGAGCCTTAGCAGACCAAAACTTTTGGCGAGTGCGATCATATCAAGGTCCTTTATCCTGAAGATGTATGCTGCTTCATGTTTCGAATAGGCGCGAATGAAAGAGACGAAAGCTTTAATGGACTGGACATTGTGTTAGATGACTTCACTGTCCGTTGTATTGAGGAGACTAACTTGATCATGGTGGGCTCTATCTTTCACGAGCAGTTCACGAATTCTACGAAGAAATACTTCCACTTCCGGATCCTCCGGCAAAATCCCAGTTTCAGTCACAGCCTTTCCATCTGCCGTAAAAGGCGGCTTTTCTTTGATAGGTATCTTCCTGATGCTCAAGAAATCTGCGTAATTGCGGTATCTTAGATGTAAATTCTTTCATAGGTGCTCACTAGCTTACCACAAAAGTCAATCTCTCTTCCGGAGAGAAGCACCCATGCTCGTCCATCTCTTCCGGCTCTGGCAGTACGCCCACAACGATGAGAAAACGTCTTTGTGTCGGTAGGGGGGTCAAACTGAATGACGACGTCTACGGTAGGCAGATCAAGGCCTCGAGCAGCTACGTCTGTAGCCAAAAGGATTGACGGGAACTCGGGAGAAGGGATGGCAGAAGAAAATGCTTGCAACGTTTTCGTCCTGGCAGATGGGGTAAGATTTCCGTGCAGCGAATAAAATTTTGCTTTGACAGGAGTGAGTGTGGGAAGGATCTTGGATGGTTCAGTATAGTGATTCATGGCAAGCATATATAATCTTACCTTATAGAAATAATCCACGCATGCACATGTAGCGAAATACACAATAAAGTGGGATGACTTCATTTGAGATGCTTCATGAGAGATTATGCGAGTTAGCTGAAGCAGTTTGTCAGAGGACCGACAAGCAATGTAGTTATTCTGTAAGCTGGAATGGTCATAAGTGGCATACGGTATATCTAACCACAATATCACGTACTTGGCAGGGATTCTCCTCTCTTCTATAAGCTCTGACATAGCGCCCGCTTCCGGGCCCGCTCTCTTCTTTTTAGATTGCACCTTTACGGTGATTCTGGCAGGATTTCGGAGACCCACTCGCACAAGTTCTGACAGTGCATCTGCATCAGTCATAGTAGCGCTGAAGAGACCAGTACGACGTTGCTTCGGAAGATGAGTTATTATTCGGCTGAGAACAGCTTGGAATCCTAAGTCCAACAATCTTTGAAGATTATCAACCTTCTGGTTATATGGCAACGAAGAAGACCGACCTGTCTGCTTCATCCAAAACCAGAACTTCTAATCCTTTCATATCCACAGTGTTCCGGCCCTGACCTAACAAAAACTCTTCAATTCTGCCAGGCGTCCCTATTACAATGTCGGCACCGGTGGATAAAAATCTTTCAAGATCTTGAGCGGGAGGAGATTGTTCAGAGGACACTAAAAGCAAAGCGGGTGGATAAGGGTTCTCATTTTCGGGCTGAGACGCCAGGAACAACGAGAAAATGGAGTGTATTTGATGAGCAAGTTCTCTAATTACATATATGATGAGAAAATTACGTCGAGGATTGGAATTCACATACCGAGTTGGACTAATTATCAATGCACCGACTTCGCGGTTTTTGAGTCTTGTTTCGCGCCTTATGAGACGCTCAAGGATGGGTATCACAAAGGCCAAGGTTTTCCCAGATCCAGTTACTGCTTCCACTACGACATCTTTGTGCTTCATAAATAGCGGTATTGTTGAAGCTTGAACTGGAGTCATCCTTGTATGACCCATGGATTGGATGACATCTAAACTGGTCAATATGAGATTGTGTCATTTCAATGCAGGTAGATTATCTTACATCCAATCAGTGAGCGATACCGGAAGCGATGACCATAGTCCTGCAAATGCGGTAGAAGAAGCAGACATTTTCGTGCAAATGCAGGGACACTGAAGACACAAACCAGTGAACGCAAAGCGAAACTAAAAATGGCAATTGATTACTTTCAAAAATTGATCGAGGTAGCGGGCCGCTCAGCCCGCTGCCCGCACCATCATGCTCGCAAAGAAACAGAAGTAATCATTCCATTTACACTAAATTCCGGCCTATATCTACCCATTTTTATAGCTAAAATCCTAACAAAACTTATGTACCTCCAATATAAATCCATTGTAACTGCTATATTAATCTTCCTCATGTAGGTGGGAAGCGCTTAAAGGTATATCTGAAAAGGAATGGTAGTTAGTGAATGAAATAAAATAACGATTGCTAACATACCCAAGGAAAGCCAAGTCCTTGCTAGCAGCGTTGGGGTCTGTCGCAGAATAATCAGGCGTTTGGTCCAGCTCGTCCGTCGGGAAATATGAAGTATCCGTGATGGACCGCAAATGAGGCACAAAGGGTGCATCAATTAATCGAATGGTATCCCAGTCGACACCATAGAAGAAGTAGTGCTTTTTTATCTGCTCCACAGATAGTCGCTTATCATGCGAAGTAATAAGTCTAAGGCTGGTTTAGCTTCATTCTCTTTTTCACGACGAGGAATCAGATACCTTTTTATGAGATCTTCCGCCTCCCTGCTCAGATGCACATCATCTGGGAAAGCAAGGAAATTTTGCCATTGCATAATTTTCTGATACGTCTCATGGGTATTTTCCGAGCAAAATGGAGGATATCCCACAAGGCACTCAAACATGATAGCGCCTAGTGACCACCAATCACACGCCTTATCATAACCTTTCTGCAGGAAAATCTCTGGAGCAATGTAATCCGGGGTACCGACGGTCGAGTACGCCTAGATGATGCGCAGAAGTGTGAGGGCCAATAAAAGGCAATAAAAGAATTCACTGACTAGTTTCCGTCGGTTGGCCTTCCAGGTTGCAATCTGATCTTTGTTAGTCATCGTTAAATTTATCGAATCCACCATAACGCTGTTCCGTGAGTTCGGTTGGGTGCTACGTCCCGATGGGTTTCCGCCATTTTCTAGTAGACGCTGATAGTAGCTGGAATCGTGTTGCTTGTGAAAGCCAGTCGACAAACCAAAGTCGCTGAGCTTAACGTGTCCTTCCTTGTCGCTGTAAATATGTCAAAGTTAGTTGATGAAAGAGTAGCATACTTGTTGCTCGGAATTAAAACATACATCAAGATATTGTCCGGCTTGATATCACTGAACCAAGGAAAACATTAGTATACACTGCATGTCATATTATGTATTTACATTACCGGTGAATGAAACCGAGGTTATGAACAGCTTCAATAGCGAGCACGCATTCCGCAAGATAAAACCTTGTTACATCCTCGGAGAAAGTGTCATATTTGATGAGCATCGTCATCAAATCACCACCAGGAAGAAATTCCATGATCAAGTACAAGTTGGCAGCATCCTGGAAAGAATAAAACAATTGAACGACCCAAGGGGAATCGGATTCGGCCAATACGTCTCTTTCAGCGCGAACATGAGCGAGCTACACAAGTCAAAGTCAAATAATTAGTGAGGATCACGCATACAGTTAGATGTGGACGAACTTGGTCCTTTTTCAACATCTCGTCTTTCTTCAGCAATTTCATGGCATAAATTTTGCCGGTGTCTGTCTTCTGAACCAATCTGACCTTGAGCATAGTTAGCATCGGGAGTTGAGGATAAGAAACATAAAACAGACTTCACCGAAAGCCCCCTTTCCAATGACCTTGACTGTCCGGAAATCGTCGAGGCCCAATTTCGTCCGTCTCAAACGCAAGAAAGTCGACTCCTTCTTCCCGAGTTGCTGCAGCTGACGATTTTTCCTCTCTTCGGACATCATACTCTCATTTTGTAAGCGTCTTTCTAGTTCAACACGTCTGCTCTACGGTTAGCTTGCTTCCAAGGGGCTACGATTGCGGATGGCTACCTGGTGTTACGTTCTATTGCTGAATCGACTGCAACCTTATAGTAGTGCTCCAATTTCAGTTGCGCGCTCTGAGCCTTGGGCACCGCCCCTTCAGAGAATCCCTTCAAGCTTCTGTCAAAGTATACATCTGCAATGCAATGAACTCCCAAGGATGAATAAAACGTGAGCATTATACGTACAGTCGTCAGGTTTGTCATTATTGCTCTGCCCGTCTGATTGGAGACTCCTACTGCTTTGAGAGGCTCTTGAAGATAGGTTCGTGTTGTAAGACATGGTGAAGCGGTTAGTTCATAACCCTGTAAACTTGTGGCAATAGAGAGTTGGAGTATTTAGTAAGTTACACGGTGCCGGAATGGTGATCGGGATCAACCCAGGATCGACTATATATTTGGTGTGTTACCTATTCTTAGGAACATGATTATTGAAAGGTAAGTAGTATGTACGCTACAAAATCTGGTAATTATAACTTTACATGATACATGAAGAGGGTGCATAGAGAATACATATAACAAACAGGTATATATGAACGGTCTACGATAATCAAAATACTATTACATGGTAACTCGGGGCATGTAGCTGGGAACTTGTACAGATCAGGAATTTGGGTACCAATTGCCACCCTGGCGGCCATAGTCACTGTCGTAAGTTGTTGATGAGCTGGTAGAGTAGACTGACATCGCATCTGAGTTTACTGTGGGTCGGGGACTCGATGGAATACCAGAGTGATTATGCATTGGCCTCGACGGTGCTAGAGAGTTTTGCCAAACGGGCAGTATTGAAGAATCGCTTGTTACTGAATGACGTGAATTCATAAAGTCGTGATTGGTGAAAAGGAGCGATTGTTGACTATGAGTAGGGTGTATCGTTTGCGTGGGTCGGTGCGATATGGGTCTTAACTGGGCAGAAACAGAAGAACTAATGACAGAAATTAATCGGGTGCACATGATAGGAAGATAACATATTCTTACTTGTAAAAGGCATTAGGGTCGTGTGAGGCGTTCAGGGTATGTTGAGTTGCGATATTTGGGGTTGGTAATTTACGGACCGTTGAGGAAGGTTGGGTTGATTTACTATAAACCACAGCAGGATTGAAATCAATCCGAGAAGCGGTGGAAGTCGGAGGTGGAAATTGAGATATCTCTTGTGGATGGGAATAACGATTGGGCGAGAATGTGTCAGACTGAACTTGAGAACGAGGGACTACAGGTAAAGACTGTCGAGTGGGTTGAGGAAGTTGTCTCGGAGTGATTGGATATTGGCGATATGGATCATATGATTCCCCCAACGTTCCGTCTTGATAAGAACTACTAGAAGAGCGAGTACTACGTCCATCTACTTCAGGCCCTAATGTCGATATATGATATTGTGAAGGTTTACTATTCGAAATATTTGAATCGCTATGTGTGGTGTTGTAATCGGAATGTGACTTCTTTTCGATCCGCAAGGGCACGACCCTTGGAAGAGGTAAATTTGCAACAACGTTGGCATACTGCGCAGCCTTTGGTGCCTGTGAGCCATGAGTTCTTCCTGAGCTATCCGTGAAAGTACGAGGGTCGTATCGCTCCCATCCATCTTCATCGACCGTAGGAGATGGCGTGAGAAGAGATAGCTCAGTTGTTCGCACTGTTTTGTGATCGAATTCCTCTTCAGAATATGCAGGAGGCGGTGGACTGTAGTCAGGATCCATATTGCCCTGGATGGTGGTTGAAGAATGAAAAGGGATTTCCTCGCTTCAATCGGTGTTCCCTCTTTTGCGGTCCTACTGGGCGCCAATATTACCGAAAGCAGGGGTAATTCAGTGCACTGCCTCATCAACATCCCACGATGACTGATATTTTTCTACATAAAATACAAGATACATGGTCGACTCAGTAAACTCTGAGTATCAGAGCAGATATTATACTTGTTTCTCGTGTAAGAAGCACAATATCAAGGCAGCGATCATAGTGAGAAGAACTAGGACGCATTTCAGCCAAATTAACCTCAAATAAGTGTGTTACATAACCCCCGTCTCTCATGGAATGCCAGCACGCTGTTTTGAATTTCCTCCCATGGGTATGGCCCCACGATACTATAATTGAAAGTACAACACCTAAAAGTGTTGCATTATTCGGGATTACACTTCAATCCCTTCCAAATTTGTTCCCTAGTGAGTATATCAGTACCTTTGAAAGAAAGAGAGAAAAGGACACATACCAGCTTGGGAAGGCGTACGTGGACATCAGTGCCTGACAAAACCTCTGATTCAACAAAGGTGACGTAAAAGTGGAGATGATCTTACCCCAACCATCCAAAGATACTAGTTCTATCTTTCCCCCGAAGTACCTATGATTGTTCAAATATGTATAAATAATAAAGAGGATATAAAGAGTAGTGTTGTGCAAGACGCACGTTGAATAGATGTTGCTCATGGGTAAGCCAATACCAATCCTAGATTGGAAATTTTGCTCTGCAATCTTCCACGATTCTTTCGAAAGCGTTTTCTCCCAGCTTCCGATTTGCTCATCGACTGTCGCCTTCAGCCCATGTTCACTCGAACTTGCGGTTCGAAGAGCTCCCAGTCTCTCATCTTCTAGTCTCGTCGCATTTCGAACATGAGAAAAGGAAAAGACGTCGGACGGATTGACGACCCGATTACGCGCGTCGTGCAATCCTCCACCTACAAAAACATATCGTCAAAAAAGCAACCAATATTCCTGTGAAGTTTAAACAGACACACACCTTGATCACTGATTCTGATACCGACGTCATGCTCGCCTGAGGCGATAGTGACCTGTATGGGAGGTAATACTGGTGCTTGCGAATGTTTAGTATATGTCGCCCTCATTGACTGGCATTAATAGTGAGATACGCGAAAGAAAAGGGGGGGAAAGAAACCTTACATTCTTGAGTAATTCAAAGATAATATACCTGCTCAACTTTTCAGCACCGAGGAAAAGAGAATTGATGGGATGATTCTTACTCGAAGTGTTCCCGAATATATGCAAAAGTTGTGTCAAGATGACCATCGATCTGCACTTCAGCTCGCTTTGGATGGGTGGTGGATCCAAAAGATTCTGAAGTCCATAATGGACTTTCATTCAACAAAGTTGCGCAATGTTCCACGCTGCGCTTTACGTTGAGACCCGTGAATATGATGCCAACGTGAGGTTCCCCGTTCGTTGTTTTACCACGACCCAAGAAACTGTCCGAAAGAGCGATATGATGTTCCGCCAAAACACGTCGAGAAATCCTTGAAATTAGCATGCGTCTCATAAATGAGTCCAATTTATCGGGAGGTAGATATGGAGAGGAAAGAGATAAGCCGAGAGAGAGATTCGGAATAACGGGAGCACTGTAAGATGCATAAAGAGTTATTTTGCCATAAAAGACGAGACAGTGGAATGCTCGTAACTGTTCATCTAGAATTGTACGAAGGAAGTCGCAAAATTTTGTGTTTTCCTCCAAAGTTCTGATGATGGGATACCGTCGGAACCTACGTATATTGTTTAAAGGTCGGATGGCAAGAGTAATCAAGGGCTCACTTTTCGAAAGCTGACCAGTACAGCTTTGGAAGAAAGGGTCAGACTAAGATTCATCTTGATTTACTCCCGACACAAACCTCATATACTTTGTCTACCCCTTCTTGTGTAACAACCACGTACGGCAAAGCTTGTAGATCCCGTAGACGGTGAGCAATCCTGACAGGTAATTCTGTTCTAACATAGTTTGCGCTCTAAAACAATAAGTCACAAATGATATATATGTAAGCCAACGTGTCTTACAGTGAGCAGTCGCTCTTCGTTCATATGTCGACCGAAATAAACCTGATCGAAGGGTGCTGTCGTTAAC
Organism: Agrocybe praecox; assembly: GCA_964017145.1. Taxonomy (NCBI): domain Eukaryota; kingdom Fungi; phylum Basidiomycota; class Agaricomycetes; order Agaricales; family Agrocybaceae; genus Agrocybe; species Agrocybe praecox. The sequence continues at coordinate 1,820,272 of OZ024843.1, read as the reverse complement.
AGATATCTTCATACTTGGGTTTCTGAGATTCTCACTAATTGGCGCAGAGTTAACCTCTTTGCTTCTTTCGAGGCATACAGTTCCAATTGTCTATTCTGGTAGAAGTGTAGAGCGGTTGATTCATGTCGAACGTTCTTGATCTCTCCAAGGAAAGGCAGACGGCGAAAATTGCCAAATTTCAACATTCTGATGTTGAGATGAAGGTAGCATGGAAGCTTTCGCAGACGTCGCTAAGAAAGATATATCACTCAAGGTTAGCGAAACATGTGAGATGAGGTCGAGTACTGCAGCGGATCGAGTCAACGTTCAGCGCATGACGGCAATCAGTAACTATATGCAGCCACCTTCCCTGTTTCGGAGTTATTCGGCATTTGGGATAAATTACTATTATTAGAAAATGATCAAGTTGAGAGACCAAACATGCCCTTAAATTCCATTATTTCCCCGAGATAAGTACATTATTTGTATAAACGCGAAAGATAAAATTGTCATAAAAGACCTTCTGAGCGCAAGGCACCAACTATCAAGAAGGCAGAGCGCTGGTCTCTGTCCACACCCACCCAATCTCCTTGTTTCCAATCAGCAACATCAGTATCATCCCAAGCATAAGGATCGTCAACTTCTTCCTTTTTCTCCGTTTTATTCAAGAAACTGACGTCGTCGCGATCCCATAGAACATCTTCCCACTGAGCGTCGCTAATAGTCACCGCGACAGTTTTGGCATCTCTGACGTTTGGAAGAATAGAGGTCAACAGATTGGACAATAATTCGGATGTACCATCCGCTATAGCGGAATGAAGGACAGGAAGAGGAAGATATTCAGCCTGAGATGCACAAGTCAGCATACCACAAAAAAAGAGCAAAAGGGTTCAACTCACCTCCAAAAGCATGCCTTTCACTGCACCACCGGCCAAGATAACATTGCCGACTCTAACTAACCAGTCAGTACCAATAGAAAAAATTAGGCCATCAATAGTTAGTTGTTGTCCGCTGATTTGATTCCTTGGGCCGTTGCTGGTCGACGTTTGTCGTACTGATACCCAGTGTGCTTTAATCTGGGCTATAAGTTGTTCAAGAGCTCCTGGAGGCTTGAGGGTTAGAAATGTGTTGCGATAATGTGTTGGTTGTTGGAGGAGTGCCGCCTCTTGGCCTGGAGGAGCCACAGCTAAGACATCTGCTCGACTAGGCGCAGCTGGGTCTTCCAACAGAATGAAAACATTTTCATCCAGAGTAAGGGCATACATATTCCGTTCTGAGGGTACCTGATACCCTGGAATTTGACCAAATAATGACCGATAGGATTTAACGGAAAGGTGCCATCGTCCGCGAATTGAAGCCTACAGCGGGTTGAATTTGTCGGCGATAACTATAGATTAAAAGAATTTCATTTACATTGTGGTTCATGAGCAGATTGTCTCTAACTAGCTGAACGCCGGAGGGAGGTGCATTGAGCCATCGGGCTAAACTGTGTTAGAAAATCTTCAGTGGTGCCTCCATTGTTATGGTAAGCATTCATACCCAGTAACGCCCATTAATACAAGTTCATGGGTTCAATGGAGAAGAGCCTTTCAGGGTCTAAGCGCTAAGCACTAATGTAGGCTGCGTAATGGTTACAAAACAGAATATAATCCAATGGCAAGGCAGGGCAAGGCGTGGAAGACACCCGTGACTTATCCTTCGAATCCGAGCACGTGGTGTTATTGGACGCGTTGTGACACTTGGGCCATCTTTCTCTTCAATTTCATTACTTAGTTAATTTCTGTTACACAAACGCGCTTATGGCTCCCAAGAGAAAACGCACAGAAGCTAAACTTGATGACCCTAAACAATCTCCAAAGCGACCATCTCGCTCTTCTAGTCGTTTGAGCCAACCCATTTCGTCACCAACCAAAGCAAACGCAGCTACAAGTTCTCGTCGCGCTCAGGTGAACACAACTTCAAACAACGAGCCTAAAGTAACACGACAGACCAGACAACGTAGCCGACGACTAGAAAGTGGGGGGGACGCGCCTAATGGCAAATCAGTGCAACAAAATCCGTCGCGGTCTAGGGAGACTAAAGAAGATATCCTCATGCCATCGACTGAATTCGCTCCCACGAAACCAACCACAGACGAGCAAGTCGTCCAAGATATAAGTAACTTACACTCTGAAATTTCTTTCAAACGGAAAAGAGGGAGACCCTCGAAGGCTGCAGCCGTGGAGGAGCTATCGTCTGGTATGTTATTGTCATTTTCAAGCGTTTGGCCAAATTCTTATGAACCACAGATGCACCCCCATCTGTCCCAACTATTCAAAGTCAGGACGACCAACATAACGCTTGCAGCACGACGACCGTCAAGAGCGCTCTTTCTTCTCCAATCCGTAGAGGTGTGGAGGTAGTCATTAGCAAGCCCGGAAGCACCAGTCGTTTCCCTACGCAGCAACCCTCAATAGCCGCACCGTCATCGGATAGTCTCATTCCAAAACACGTTGGAACACAACCCACTCTGGTGGATGACGCGATAAACTCCCGAGAGCATCTCCCCCGCCTTTTAACAGATCAAAAAAGGGTCGTTATGGCATCTTTCAGGGCCACAAGTTTGCAAACAGCCAGTGTTGAGGATGGACCCTCTTTGAACGATTCTGCAAATAAACAACTCCAGGACTTACTGAAAGGGACGATGGAAAGAGCTGAAGGGAACAGTTGTCTTTTACTTGGGCCTCGGAGTACTGGGAAGTCCAGAGTACGCATCTCTACTCAGCATGATAAGCCTCATCCTAACGGCTCCAACAGATGGTAGACAAATGTCTTAATGATCTTCATACAATGCCGATCGTCCTACGTCTTTCTGGTTATGTCCAAAATACTGATCGCCTTGCATTACGAGCAATGGCATTCCAGCTCCTGCAACAGACAGGGTCCTCGCTACTCCCGGAATCTGCAACTGATAACCTCGGTGGTGACCCGGAAGAAGAAAATCCTTTCTTGGAGCCTCTTCATGTACACTCCAATCCCTCAACCACTGCTCTCTCTCTTCCACCCTCTTCGCACCTTCACTCTTTGGTTCCTCTTCTTCTCACACTGAAGCGGCCGGTGGTCGTGATTCTTGACGCTTTTGACTTGTTTGCTTTGCACCCTCGTCAAGCACTATTGTATTGTCTTCTAGACACCGTACAAAATTGTCGAGCAAATTCCGAAAATCGAGGTATAGCAGTGATTGGAATTACATCCCGAGTAGATACTATTCAACTTCTGGAAAAACGCGTAAAAAGTCGGTTTTCTGGAAGGACAATACGGACAGCTCCACCGAGCAATTATAAAGACTGCTTATCTTTGGTTCGGAATAGTCTCCTCTCACCTCTGGTCAACAACTCCGGAGCAAACCACGTAGATGACTGGAACAAGAGATGGTCGGCTAGTGTCGAGAATTTCCTAGAGGACCGAGATGTTTCTAATATGCTCAGAGAAACATTCAGCATCTCTAAGGATGTAAATGTTACATTCAAGATTCTGGTTAGTTATTATACCTCCGTACACCATTTGTCATCTCAATCACTTTCAGGCAAACGCCATTGTTCATCTAAGTCCAGCCCAGCCATATCTTTCCCGCCAACTTTTATCGGCTGCTATTGAATCTCAAAGGTCGCGATCTCCAGAGCTTCACTTTACATGTGCGTTTGCTCGTAAACTTTTCCCTGGTAATAGTGACTTACTTGACATGCTAGCCTTATCTTACCCATCCATATGTCTGTTGATCGCGAGTATACACATCGACACAAGTGGCCATACATCTTTCACCTTCGAGATGCTTTTTGAGATCTTCCGGGACGAGATGCGTGCATCAATGTCAGCGCCTGTACAAGTCAACGGCGGTGGTATTGGATTAGTGCGTTGTACTCGTGAGGTCATGATGAATGTCAGTTCATTTGCAATCCCTGTTGAATTACTTTGTTCATCATTCCTGTTTTCACCAGGCATTCGAAATCCTTGTTTGCGCTAAAATATTCGCGCATATGAACGCTCCTTCTTCCAATACAGCCAAGGAATTTGTGAGGTATCGTTCCTCTCTGGATAGAAATGTTGTGAAAAAAATTGTGGATAAAACTGGGCAGACGCTTCTAAAGAAATGGTTTTACAAAGCGCAGTGAATATGTTATTATCAGGCCTATTTGAAGGATATGGGTTACACGGGGGACGACATTATGTATCACTACTGTATGATTATTTTGGCTACGCTGGACTACTAATATTACATGTTCCAAAGGTGATGAATTGGATAGCATAGCATGGAAATTGGACGGACGTGCTTAACACGCAAGTCCTATCATGCAACTAATTGGCATGGAATTGAGCAGATTAGTATAGCTCTAGTTGGTTGTCAAGAACAATACATATACCTCGGATCCCGAAACTCCTGCTCATCCCAGAAGGATTCATTTCTCTCGCCAAACCCGTGGATTTCTACATATAAGGTCACGAATCTCTCAGTCATCAAGGAATTGGGCTTACCATCAACTTCGAAGATGTCTTCTAGAGAAACAGGACGTCGTCCAGAGTTCCCAGGTGTTACGTCTACGCTTTCCTGCTCAAATGGCTCCTTCGGGGTATTCGTCGTAACCATTGCCCTGAAATTCTCATCCAGAAATAGGCTCTCGTCCCAAGCACTGGTTTCCGCTATAAGCTCTTCCAAGAAAGTTGTCAGGCAATTATCCGACCGGGATTTTGCTACATTGTAAGGTAACTTGTTCTGTGTGCTTGAGTCGTCTACTAAGAGGTCGTTAGCCGAAGACGGCGGTACTGGCGGTTGATCTGAGGACATATCCAATGTGTGCTCTGTTATATGCGGTGAAAACTGTTCTTCAGTGGGCGTAAACACGATACGCAGAGGAGATGGGCCAGGTTTAGGACTTCGAGTGGTTCGGTCGAAAGTTGGCGATCGGAGCTTTGGGCGATATTTTATAGGATTGAGGGGAAGGATTGTAGAAGGATTTTCGTCGGATAAGGATATGAAGCTCAGCTGTTCTGAAGGTGGTTGATTGTTGTCGATTTCAGTCATAGGTTCGATACAAAATGGGTCGATAGCAGTTGGCGCATTTGTCTTAATCGCGTATACATGAGATTTCTCGTATTCAAGGGCAGGGAACTCAACCAGTGCCTCTCCCGCTCCGCCAGGGTCGGTCGTCAAGTTGGCTATCGCGTTCTGGCCAAGTTCATTGGCATCTGATGGGTGGTCGTTGGCAATGACTCTATTTGCCTGTTCTATGCCCAGGGCATCGTGCATTGGTGGCATATCATATTTGTCGACATAAGCAGGTTCAGGAGTATTTATTTTCGTTCCCAAGTAAGATCCATCAGGTTTACGACTCCATGGAGAATTACTAAGAGCCAGCGCAGAGCAGTGATTTTTGTCGTCTACCAGCGGTAACAAACCAAATTCAGTATCCGAATTTCTGGATAAATAGCGACACCGCTTGACAGAGAACACTTTCGATGGCTGCGCGCGTAGAAGAGATAGCCGTGGGTTGAAAGGAGCATCCTTCAGATAAACATTTCTGATGCCGAGTTTCCCAGCACGATCATGACATCTAGGGACAAATGACACTGGAAGTCGCTGTCGCCGCGTCCTCGTTATCTTGGAACTGAGCGGACCCAAATTTCCCTCAAGAGAGACCGAGGCCGGAAAATAATAAGGGTCGCAAATTTTAGTAAGATCGTCGTCCATGACGTTTGAGTATCGAGTTTCCCATGAAGGAGATCCAAAAAGTCCGATGAAGAAAGCAGATTTAGGTATTTTCACTGCCTTGGAATTCTCACGACGTTGGAAGAGCGACGATGAAGACTGTGACCACGAATTGTCCGATTTTAGAAATGTTAATGATAAGTGCTTTTGCAGAGCCCAATGTTTGTGTCTGTGAAAAGGTTTACGGCGGCGAGTTAGAAAAATACATTTGGCTAGAAGCAAGAGCACGAGTAAGAGGCATATTGTCAGGGTTGCAACGAAGAATGAAGGCTCCTTTGAAGCAATATTACGCCTGCGAGGAGTCGGAGAGGCGTCCACGTATCGAATGAGACAGCTTGGTAGAAAGACTAAGAGAGAGAAAGTGACGGCCAACATCGAGGTTAAGCTGGCTACTAAGCGACGGGCGTCGTGAGCAAACCCAAAGGTGGACTGACGTCATCAACTATATCGTTATCTTATCTTTTGATGAGATTCCTTAGAAACTCTCCGCCACTGACTGATTGGACGCAATCGATTTACATACATAACATCTTACACGTTTGAACATACAATAATTTAATATTTAATAATCATTCTCAGAAACTTCGTGGAGTTTCTGGTGAGCTGGTTAATTTCAGTCAGTATTTTGTCCAGTACATATTCGGCACACATACCATGGTGTTTGGCTTTCTCTCGGTCAACAAAGTCGAGCTGCGAAAATGGCATGAGCACAAAGCGGACTCGGGAGCAAGAATCATCCTTACTCCTTTGGTCTCAACTTCCCTATCGATGAAGGCTCCAGCTAACCCGGCACTTCATACCCGTGGTGAGTTTTTCTTTTCAGTTTGGAAAAACAAAATTTGGACTTACAGAATCTCCTTTGCTTTGGCGTGCGAAGCAGGCTGACCATTTGCCTCAACGTGTTTCTCGTAGCCTTTCATGGCCTAGAAAATGATCAGTTCATGTATGTACGACAAATGCGATGTGCGCTACCTCATAGGAGGCAGCTGCGGCAATGAGTTCATGAGACAAAGATGCCTTGTGCTCGTCGGTGCTTGCACTTGTGACCTGACATAGGAGAATATGAGTAATCTTCCATTATGATAGAAGGAAAGGCGCACTTGAGCATATGCGTCTGCTTCATAGGAGTCGTCGCTGAACCAACCCATAGTTATATGTGTGAGTGTGTAGAAAGAATTGAAAGTGAGTAGAGAACTGGAGACCAGAGTGAGCACGATGGACCCTTTTTATACCCCCACAGATAGATGTCCGCTGATCGAAATGGAGACGACCATAATTCCATATGTGTATATGGAAAATTGGGTCAAAGCAACGTTCTAGGACGCATGACCATGCTGTCCATCGGAAGTTGCTATGATGGGAGAGATGGAAATTACAAAATCTATTTCCGTACATGGTTGAATATTTTTAGAGCTGTGTAAGTGTGAGAGCGACCCGTCCAGCTGCATGTGCCTGATTGGACATCTATAATTATCACCACTGAATCAACGCGCGCAGTGAGAAAATGGAGGAGATATCATCTATTTTAAGCACTTACTATCAGGGGGCGAACAGAAAGTCGTTGCGCCATCTTATGCAAAGTACGAGTGCGAGATGATTCATTGACGACGAGGTTCCAGAAATTTTTTACATCGCCGCAGCTTGACGGCACAAAGTTGGCCAGAAATCAATTACATATTCGTTCTTCCATGCCAGTCATTAAAGATGATGCAAGTGCGGTGAAGCGGTGTTGGTCCTTGGAGAGTCCTTGGAGACCAGTGACCAGTGACCAGTCCAGTTACGCAATATCATGTGACTCTCTCATCACAATCAGCATGAGTCATGACATATATCACGTGGATGAGCCCTATCGGAGTAAAAATACGTCAGAGCAATTAACGGTCGGACACGACTCAAACTCGATTACTTTCATTTATTATATTTTGACTACCACTTCCTCTTTCGCCAATCATTCATATCTTTGTATTTTTCTTTCAGAATTACCTCCACTTTAGTCGGTAAGTTGGGCCTCGCTTGCTACAGCGTATCACCACCAAGAGTCATGTTGACAATCATCCTGACGGTGCTTTTACGACCCCAGATTCCTTGGGGATCTGTCTTAACGACAACGTGTATTTGGCTCCTATTCTTGCAATTAGGGAGCTTGCAAGTTACATCATCTCCCTGTCTCCATACCCTTGATATCAACTTCTTCGCCGCAAAACATGGCTGACCGAAGTAATGGCAAGCTCCCGCCGTCCCTTACTCTGCAAGAATTACTTGAACAAGATTTCGTTGATGAATCGTAAGTTACGACGCGCAACTCGATACCTCTGCTCATAAATGTAACAGACATATTGATGCTTTCGATCACGCCTTGCGTTTGGACGAAACTTATTTCGACCATCAAGGGGAGGCATCTTCGCCTCAAATTTCTGGAACGTCTCTGCATAGTACTCCCCGGATTAGGAAGGTTTCTGCTCTATCAGACTTTGCCCCAGTAAATATGAAGGTTAAACGGTACGTGATATAGCTATATTGACGCGCGCCTATTTTTCTCATGCCGCCACAAAAACAGACGCAATAAAAAGAGAAGCAAGAATGACAAACGTAGTGATTATCTATTTCTTCTTCTTCGCTGGCCGCTGTTGGTATGTTCAATGGACATATTGTTTATGAATCGCAAACTAATAGACTTCATTCAGATTTTTATCTTTCTTTTCATTGCCGCTGAATTTGGGTTCTATGTCATCATCAGACAGCTTGTAAATACGAAGGAATGGATATCAGCTTGTACGTGGGATTACTATGCGTCCTTTTGCGTACTTAATTTATTGATGCACTTGCAGGGCGCGGTCAAAAGGGCAAGTTGAGAATGAATTTGCGGGCTGCTAGAAACTACGAAGTGAGTAACATGTGAGAAGCATTACAGTGGAAAATTTATGGAAAATTTCCTCCTAGGAATGGAAAGAAGCTGCTTCAGTGCTAGACGACTTTCTTGGATTTGACGAATGGAAAAGTCAAGATGAAGATTCGTACTACGATTGGAAGCTTGTACGGAAGGTAAAGTTCCACCGAGAGTACATCTATCTTGCTACGTCAAACGTATTAAATTGTTTATCCTAGGTTAAAAGGTCTCTCAAAAGTATGAGGGAAAAAAGCGACGTACGAGGGTGTATGGGCGTCTTGGAGACATGCATTCGGTCAAACTTTGCTGCTGTCGAATCGTCTAGGTGTGTTCGTTAAAGGTCTTAAATGTATCAATTGATTTGTTCAAGTCATTCATAGGTTGTATAGCGAAGTGAGTATTCAGGAGATTTATAATTATCTTTTTACTCATTATAGCTTATGTAGACGTTTCTAGGCACAAAGAACTTAATAGAATGTAAGCCCCTGGATTGGTCTCAAAGATTTTACGTGCTGAATTACAGTCACAGCATACTTTGACGAACTAGAGTTGACATTAAAGTTTATAAGCGAGACGCCCGAACTCACCGTCGACGAGAAAAAAAGATTTTTCAAAAGCACCAACACCAACCTTGGCATTTCAGCCTTGTGTCTCTCGGGAGGGGCATCCTTTGGGTACTGTGAGTACAATCATGTGTTACTGTCTCTAATGGCTGATGGAAAATAACTAAATGGAAATGTACTGCAGACCATTGCGGAGTTGTCAAAGCCTTTTTAAACTCGGGACTACTTCCTAGGGTTATTACTGGTACAAGCGCTGGTGGTCTTATTGCTGCACTTACTTGCACCCGCACCGACGAAGAACTTAAAGTTCTCCTTGTTCCGGACTTGGCTGATAGGATTACAGCATGTGAGGAACCAATCAACATTTGGTTCAAACGTTTTTGGAAAACGGGCGCTCGTTTTGATAGCTTAGCGTGAGTACTCTGTTCCGTCAGTGTGGGGCTTTGGGGGCTTATACGTTTTATGATTTGCCTTGTAGATGGGCTAGGAAGGTCAGTTATTCCATCCATGGCTTCAATCCATGGACCTCAAACATGTATCATCCTATTTCTAGTGCACCTTCTTTACGCGAGGATCAATGACTTTCAAAGAGGCTTACTTGAGGACAGGAAGGATACTTAATATCTCCGTTATCCCAGCCGATCGTCATTCGTAAGTCGTTTCATAGATGTCTCGTGTCTGGCCCGAACACTAATAACAACAATGGAAGCCCAACCAAGCTTCTTAATTATATGACGGCTCCTGATACAGTCATCTGGTCTGCACTCCTGGCATCGGCAGCAGTGCCCGGCATTTTAAACCCTGTCGTGTTAATGCAAAAACTCAAGGATGGTAGCATTGTTCCCTGGAGCTGGGGAAGCCGATTCAAAGATGGGTCTCTGAGGTGAATGACTTTTATTGTCGATACTCACCTCAGATTTACTTGCTAACCATGCATCAGAGTTGATATCCCAGTCCAAGCTTTGAACTTGTATTTCAATGGTCAGCCCATCATTTGAAGTGTACAATTTGGCTTAACCCACAATCATTCCAGTTACGAATCCTGTTGTTTCACAAGTCAATCCTCATGTGCATTTATTCTTCTTCGCTCCGAGAGGATCAGCAGGCAAACCGGTAGCCCATCGCAAAGGGAAAGGTACGACCGTTTGAACATGTGGTTTTGACTTCGACTGAATATCAGACGGGATAGGTTGGAGGGGAAATTTTCTGTTATCTGCCGCTGAACAATGGTTAAAGCATGAATTAACGAAGAATTTTAAGGTTATCCGAGACCTTGAACTCCTTCCTCAATTGTTGGGCCAAGATTGGTCCAGCGTTTTCTTGCAAAGATTTGATGGTGCAGTCACGTAAGTCGCGATTTTCTTCTTCACTCTGAACAACTTTGAATAATGAATGATTCAATTAGGATTTGGCCAAAGACTCGGCTTCGGGTTTGTTTAAATAAGTTGGTAATAGAAATTTTTGATTGCTCATGGTACTTGCTTTAGGATTGGATACGAATCCTCACTGATCCTGATCCTCCTGAACTTGAAAGAATGATACATGTAGGTGAAGCGGTAACCTGGCCGAAGGTAGGCGTTATTATAAAACGGGTTGTGTTTTCACTTGTGCCCTTGCTGAAATGCCTGTTTGTAGCTTCATATGATTGAGAATCGCCTAAGAATAGAAAAGCAAATTTTGTTGGGCCGACAAGCAGTTCATCGTGCGTATAAAAGTAAAGCGAGAACTCCTCACGAGCCTCGGCAGCTCTTGGTGCAGAAGTCACTTCCGGGAGGTTTAGAAGGATTGAAGCGACCTTCAATCTCTGTATCACCACCGCCCTCCGGGTCCGACCTTCCTCTCTCAGTGGACACCGATGCAGAAGCTGCTTTCGCACGAGGATCCAGATTCTACAGACGAGGGAGGGAATCGAGGAATCCATCACCACATGGTACTCCACTTCGGGATGTGAATGTGTCCAGCGGATACGTGCGGCGACGCCAACGATCGCATGATCGTCCAGAGATTGTGGATGAGGAGGATAAAGATCTAGTGGATGTGCTCAATCCAAGTCGATCTCCGACTGCCGAAGCACCTCAATCGAGCTTTTTCTCCAGGATACGCAATAACTCCATCCCCAAATTATCATTGAGTCCTTTTACTCTGGAGCATGAGTTATTGTCACCGCGGAGAGACTCTAGTGCTGATGTCCCCCCTGAGTCCAACTGGAGTAGCGAAAGTTCTTCCGATGACGATTATCCATTGCACGAATGATGCTTTCCCGCTTACAAGAAAGGAACATACAATATGCTCATATAATCAGCCATACTACAGCTGTATAACTAAATATTTCTGTTGTAATAACGTCAAAATTGTTGTAATACCGACCAAATATATATGGTAGAATAATGAATGACATGACATCATAACGCGCTACACTTGAGACTGACTTCTAGTCAACGTTTGGTCTTGGCTTGGTCAGTGCCAATTCAACGTTCAACATCCTTTCCACCTTTCTTCAGCTACACCATCGTCACTACATACCTGCAAGAATGGATATCTCTAGATCATCAATGTCGACTTTTCTCCAACAACTGCCATCTGCGTCGCGCACGGAACGACTTAGACGATATAACTTATCTCGAACCCTGGCTGCACATAAGCTGGACAGAGTGAATGTCCTTGGGAATGAGGAAGACTATGGGCATATAGGGCAAGTTGACAGTAGAACCCTCTCAGCAAATGCTGGAATGACGGGCGTCATTCAATTTCACCAGTTGTGTTAATGCACTGAATTGGGCGCGGGATGGAGAAATTCTTCTCACTGGAGGAGATGATACCACTGTCAGGATTTGGAAGATGGATAGCAGCGATACTACGCAAGAGTATCCATTCATTTCTCGATCCGTTATCCACACGAACCACCTAGCCAACATATTCTGTGCAAAAATGTTGCCCATGTCATCACGCATGTGAGCCATGGTCGTACCCTTTTTCGTGGAAGTGCTCCTGATCTATGTAGTGTCACTGCTGCTGGAGACAAGCAAGTCCGTGTTTCTGACGTGAATACCGCCCTGGGCGCACTTAATACGTACGCCGGTCCTAGTGATATTGAGACTAACTATTCAGCAAATCAATGTTGCGTACGCGTCCTTCGCTGTCATCAGGATTCAGTAAAGAAAATTGTCGCCGAGGATAGTCCTGACTTATTCCTATCCCTCTCAGAGGTGCATTTCTTCTCAGTATGTTAGGAGTAATGACTCACGTCTAATTGTCATATTGCAGGATGGCACCGTGAGGCAACATGACTTAAGAACATCCCATACATGTAGGAGAAGATCGTGCCCTGCACCACTTGTTGACGTTGGACACGAGCTTTCTACAATCTCTTTTTCTCCTCTGGTCCCCCACCAAATTGTGGTTGCGGGAGAAGGGCCTTATGTCAGTCGATCTGAGCTTCGAATGGCTTGCTGGTATCTTATGCTAACCACGACATCGAGCAGGGTTATCTCTATGATCGAAGGTACTCCCGGCGCTCGATAGAGCATGACTGGGGACGGCTACCTAAGGCAGGAAAAGCAGCGACAACTTGCGTCAGAAAATTTGGACGCAATCCATCTCAAAAACCTCAGAATGCCGCGCGCGAGCACATAACTGGTTCTCGCCTTTCTCAATCTAATGGCCATGAGGTACGATCGAAATTATTTTACGGAAAGGCTGATAGCAAGTGCATGTTTGTATAGCTTCTACTCTGTCAGTCCTGTATTCTTTCGATGTCTTCTATATGTCTCATGGACAAAAAGCGTATAGTGCAGATGGCATTTATATATTTTCGACCAAGGACGAACCAACTACGAAGGATGATATGAGTTCTCCTAACCCATCCTCTATCGAGCAACAATCCAACGTGAGTAGTAAGTGTTTATGAAATTTGACCCTGACCGACAGAAAATCAATTAGGAAACTCCTAGTATGCTTGTGGAGACAGACGTTGAGCCCGGCGCAGAAGGAGAATCGGAAGAAAGAATGATATCCGATCTTTTTGGCTCTCGGGGTTTATCGTCTCATGGAACAGAAGATTATCAACCTGATATTCCGGTGGTACTGCCCAGGGGTCGTTATTCCGGGGCCAGAAACATAGAAACGGTGAAAGATGGTGAAGTTGATTTGATAGTGCACTTGTACCCGACACTAACATTGAAGCCGCATCTTATTTGCAGTTAATTTTTTGGGACCCGATGATCAGTGGGTCGTTTCGGGATCGGATGACGGCAATTTTTTTATTTGGGACAAAAATGTCGGCAACGTACAAGGCATCTACGAGGGCGACGGTTCCGTCGTCAACGTGATTGAAGCACATCCGCACTTTCCACTCATCGCTGTGAGTGGTATAGACACAACTGTCAAGGTACGCACTTCGCTCTAGGTAATACATTCTTGTTAATGATCATTTGCCTCTAGCTATTCGCTCCAACATATTCGAATAGTTCCTTCTCCAGGATGGATAATGCGGAACAAATAATGGAACATAATAAAAGAGCACGACCATTACGTTTTCCCAGATATAATATTGCAGCATTACTTGCCGAAGCACGGAATGCAGCTGAGGGTACCGAAGGGGGTCGTTCTCCCATAGAATGTATCGGACAATAATTAGGATGAGCTATCCATGTGAAAGTATGGGGGCAAACACATTTTTTCGCTTTGTTTATAATCAGGCTGGTCTCGAGTCTCGGGGGACTGCCGCCTTGATAATATAGCAAAAGTAACGCCAATGTCATTGCTAGGAAACAATACAATGATAAGAGTACAACTATGGCACATCTGTAAAATGACGGCGCTGTGAATGGGCTTGAGTAAATACTAGTAGCATTGAATGCAGAGGAAGATTAACGTTCTCGCGATACCACCGGTTGTTCTCGTTTACTTAGCTTCTACGGCAAAGGTTACGAGCCCCTTTTCTGTCAGATGCTGAACGATGGATTCAACCTGGATGATATCAGTTTAGGAGTTAGCAAGTGATGAATGTATAAATAAAAAACGAACATGAGCGGCAGTCAATCTAATCTGGGTATCCCATCGTTTAGTATATGGGGCACCAGTATCTTCAGCTTCTTCAACATCGCCTAATCCACCTGCTTTGCCTTGGGCATCATCTTCTTCGCGATTTTTTTCAAACCAAATAAGCCTATCTACTTGATCTATGCTGCCACGTAGCCGCCCTTGCTCGATCATTTTCCGGGCCATAGTCTCTGCTGCGCCAGGGGTCAAGTCTAACAAAGCACCGAGGCCTTGGAAAGTGATATTGTTGTATATGTTGGAGCTGGCAAGTAGGTTGTGTTCCATAACAGCTCTGTCGAGAACTGTGGATGGCCCTGTTCTCGTGCTGGCGCCTGGATCGAAATCTGCTCCAGTGTCATTTCCAGCTGACGCGAGTCTATCATTTGAAGATATAGCGATTTTAGCGAGCTGGTGGGGTTTCAAGGATTTTTCAAATTCTTTGACTTCCGTAGATCGCAATATGTGATCTAAGAACATTTTCGACAGGATATTATATGTTGGCAAATCAACTGTGCGCTCATCTCTGTACAACGATGCGAGGACTCGCGAGCGATTGGGGCCAGCTGGAGCTAGGACAGCGCAGGTTACCGCTGCTAGACTGAATATAGGTAAGATACATGCACGACTAATCCACAGGTGGCCAAAAAAACTCACAGCATATGGCGACGTTCCTCCTCATCGATTTCCCCAACATAGCTCAATTCATGATATCGACTCGCTGCTTCTAGGAACTTTCTGCTGTAGTCGCTTATACGCGCCTGACATAATTTGAATTGCAGGAGCGTCTCTCGGTCGCTGGCTGAGTGCACAAGAAGAGCAGCACGATTATAATAAGTCTCCGCTTGTACTGAATCCTCGTCTTCCAGTAGCAGTCGAACAATTCGAACGTAGACACGTAATTTCTCTGCATCAGGGATTGACCTAAGGGTTTAGTATATAGTGAATTTAGAAATTGCGCTCCAGACATTCCTAGACATACCTTTGACCTGAATCCAAGGAAATACCCATCAGGACCCTTGCCGCATCACTCCATTCTTCTTCTTGTTCCAGCAGGTCCGCAAGTTGGAATCTCAAAGAATTGACCTGTAATAAGGTTGAGAAAGCTGGAAACATGTAACAATTGACACTTACCTGCTCCTCATAGCTGACAATCCGTGGCTGAACTGTAGTCAAAGTATCTTCAACCACGCGCTTTCGCAGTTCTGCATCTGTGATTGTGCCTTCTCCGAGTACTCTGACAAGTTCAGATAAGACCTGCCGACCAACTACCAGACCGACACTATCTTGATTAACAACGGTATCAACCAGTGCATGCAGATCTTGT
The DNA here is from genome assembly GCA_964017145.1 of Agrocybe praecox. Taxonomy (NCBI): domain Eukaryota; kingdom Fungi; phylum Basidiomycota; class Agaricomycetes; order Agaricales; family Agrocybaceae; genus Agrocybe; species Agrocybe praecox. The sequence goes on along the minus strand of OZ024843.1, from coordinate 1,804,736 downwards.
GCAAGTGATTGTCCCGATTGCGACAAGATTTCTGGAATGAGTGAAATAAAAGCAGGTCCTTTATCTTTCTGAGTAAGGGCAGAGATCTGTGTTAGCTTAGCTTCCATAGTTGGTCACAGGGTAGGGAGAAAGGATAACTTCATGCAATTGTATTGGATGGGATGGAGTAGAGAAATGGGTAAACAACCGAAAATGTGGCGCTTCGACCCGACTCAGTCAGATAACGCAAATAACAGTAACGTCTTCAATGACTCTATCTTAAGTACTTATGTATGATCTTATCATTTGCATCAGCTGATCACAAACTTCACACTTGTAATTTTCCTCAAAGTTAGTGCATCACCAAATCCATACATCACTGGTCAAAACCCGCAATGTGATAAAAATTCGACGCGATTTATTGATCCATAATAACATAAAGGAGACAGAAAATAACAAACATTTTACAGCTTGGTTTGCTTCGTGCCGTGCTTCCAGAATGTGAAGTATGCTATCGACATAATCAGATTGAGTTACGTGGAAAGCGAGAAATATAACATACGAGTTACACCATCCTCCTAATTACAAAAAAAATAGATCATGCTCGTCAGTGAAACAAATCTCAAATGGGAACATGCTTCCTTACGCGATAGTTAAGGAGTGCAACCATACCCTCAGGGTTCATGCTTTCGCCGGTGTACTATGTATTGAAGGGCATCAATATTATATTCAGTTAAGTATGTATCAAAGCACGCACGAATTCATAATCCTTGAAATTGGCAACGACTTTCTTGGCGAATGCTGCAGCGCCCTTCTCAAACTCTGCAACTTGTTCAGGGTGTTTCTCGGTCAAGACCCCTTTGACGGCCTTCATGTATCCCTGTAGTACACCGCAGTTAGTCTACTATGCAAAATATGTTTTACGGGGAAAATATACCTTAAGATAAGTAAGGTACGACTTCTTGTCGAAGGATGTAGGCTGAAGTCTGAAAGAAAGCACGACGTTGTTGACTTGGGTTGCACCTTCTTCTTGAAGGGCCTCCTCTTGCTCCTCAGCAGATGGGTTGGCGCCTGTTCATGATATTAAGTTCGATAGAACGATTATAAGAAGAGAAACTAATCAGACCGATATCGACATCTGCACCAGCCTTGACGACAATCATCTGGCAATCGACCTCGTAAACGATGTCATCGACTTCCTTCCTAGGTGTGAGATTGAGTAATATGATGGTTGTTTTGGGTACATAAGACGTACAGAGGGAAAGCGTCAGAAAAAAGTTCATCGCCAACGAGGATGTCTTCATACAACAACATGATGGAAGTAGAGAGAAAATTTTATAGTGGACAGAGCGGAGAGAGGTGTCAATATATAATATCGATCAGAATTGATCTTATCTTCCCATGGTTTACGTAAAAATGTGGCTATGTAAAAAATTGCAATAATCTAATTTCGGATGTGTAAGTGCTCTCAATAAAACATGGACTATCAGTCCGTCGTCGTCAAGACCCATCGACGGCCTCCAAGTACCAAACATACCGCAGAATCGAGATATTGGAGACAATTCAAGCACCCTGTATTTGTCAAGGAATATGCCCCAATAACCTCTGTTCATTTCTCCCCATCTAAACCACATAGGTATGCTGTAACTGCCGCCACAAGAGTACAAATTTATGCACCACGCACCCAAAAGCTCACGAAAACGATTTCACGCTTCAAAGACGTCGCTCGAAGCGGTTGTATCAGAGAGGATGGCAAACTTGTGGTGGCGGGCGACGATAGTGGTCTAATTCAAGTGAGTTCACCACAAACCTCCCTTCGTTCACTAGAATCTTCGCTAATCCTCTTCAGGTTTTCGACATCAACTCCCGCGCAATTCTACGCACGCTAGACTCTCACAAACAGCCTGTCCATGTCACCAAATTTTCTTCCTTATCTCCCACCCATGTATTATCTTGTTCTGACGACACCACCGTCAAACTCTGGGACGTTCCTTCGCAAACGCCAATCACAACATTCACCGACCATACAGACTACGTTCGCTCCGGACAGGTCTCAACTTCAAACCCCAACCTCATTCTCACAGGCTCGTACGATGGAACAGTTAGATTATTTGACTCAAGATCGGGGAGCTGCGAAATGTTAATGACCTCTGAGAGTGGTCATGACCATACGACAAAGAGTCCAGTCGAACAGGTCCTCATGTTCCCATCAGGAACAGTTGCTATGTCGACTTCTGGTCCCATCCTTCGGGCTTGGGACTTGGTGGCTGGTGGTCGATGTACACGCGCACTTTCGAATCATCAAAAGACGATAACTTCACTTACTTTCAACGCCAAAGCGGATAGACTTCTCACCGGAAGCTTAGATCAAATGGTGAAGGTTTACGATGTCAGCACGTACAAAGTTGTCCACACCATGCGTTATTCTGCTCCCATTCTTTGCTTAGCGGTGTCGGTGCGTGCATTTGCGTTGCTGTCGAAAAGGCCGGACAACTGACTGTTTCAATAGCCCGACGATACTCATATACTAGGCGGCATGTCGGACGGCACATTGTGTGTGCGTAGACGAGATCCTAAGGCTTCTGAGGTTTCTCAAGCCGACGAAGCTCGCTTAGATGCCCAGGCCATTATTGCGGACTTGACCATTGGCCATGGCGCGCACTCCCATAAACATCATTCCCAACCAATTGCCAGTTCAAATGACCTAAAAATGGAATCACAGAATTCTAGGAAGTTGAAAGAATACGACAGACTATTGAAAAATTTCAAGTATTCTGCTGCCTTAGACTCTGTTTTGAAAAAAGTACGTTTTCGCTATCCACCAACCTGGTTACACTTACATGTACCCTTTTAGAATGTGCCTCCAACAACGACATTTGCATTGATACAAGAACTTATTCATCGGGATGGTCTTAGAATTGCCCTTGCTGGTCGGGACGATGTTATTTTGGAACCTATCATCCGCTTATTGCTTAAGTATGTTGCGGATCCTCGATTCGGGGAGCTCGTGGCAGACGTTGCGAGCATTGTCCTTGGTATGTTTATTGCAGCAAAGAAACATTATATTATCGTTAACTTGTCGTTAGATATGTATGCTCCCGTCATAGGACAAGCGCCATTGATTGATGGTCTTTTCTTGCGGCTCCAGAAAAAAATAACGGCCGAGCTTCGATTCCAAGAAGAAATACTTAAAACAAAGGGAGCATTAACTATGATGTTATCGTCAACAATTTCGTGACATCCTTGGTACATGTTTTTTTTATAGCTCTGTTTTCATTTAGTAATAAGTATACATCTACATAATCAGACGCACAACACCCTTGATTAAGCTTCTATCAAACGACATCCAAGGCCGACATCAAGCCCTGTAATATCTCTCTCTGAGATATCGGTGACTCATTGTCTGTCTTCGTGTCACTGTCGTCGTCGACGTGGTCATAATACAGTTGAAGAGTCCGTAGAATATCTTTAAGACCTTGATTTCGTCGGTCTAGCATTCTGAGAGCATGCTGTCGTATCTGTGTAATGGATATGAGCCAGACGTTGCAATCTTCCATCATAATAAAGCATACGTACACCGTCATCTTCCATCATTAACCATGCCAAAATATAATCAACTGTTTGTAACACAAACAGACCGCCATCTAGACGTCGTAAATAGAAGCCATCTTCGACGTCTGGGGTCAGGCCTTCTTCTCCTTCGTCTTGCAAAATGATCTATAAAAGTGTAAGTAGGACAATTTCGAAGGAACTCTGAGAAGGCGCGCCTGTTTGTCCTTATCGATTTCAGCGTCAGTAGCTGACAGGCGTTTTCGTGCACCATCACGGATTTCAATGAGTTTGTCAATTTTCTCATAGTCCGCTTCCACGAATTTTACTATGACTCTGATTCGGGCTTGTGATTCAGAAGATAAATTCGTCAATAAGGAAGAGATTATCCCTAATATGTGACCGATGTCTTCAGAAGCCGGTGTATCGACTGACGCCTTGTTTTTCTTGGCAGTCTAAAAAGTGAGGTGTAGACGTGATATAAGACACAGAAAACACTTGTCTGACCTTTCCCATCAATGCAGTAAACAGGGTTTTTAGACCCAATGCACCAACAAAAGCTGTGCATAAATCGGCGCCAGTAGGGCCCGATAATGCATAATCTAACAACTTGATAGACCTGGATTTCGAATCCATTTTCTCTCTGAAAGTAATAAAATGTTGGCAGTTCTGATATTTTAAACTTGAGATAGTGCTTACTTCATCATGAGAATCATTAAATCCGGTCCTTCTGCGTCAAGGAACAATTTCTTAATTTCTTTTTCATTCAAGGCAGAACATAAGGTATCGAAGAGATTTTCCATAAATTCAGTTTCCTCGCTGTCGACAGTATTTCTTCGTCGATATTGCTAAACAAATAAGTTAGGCACCGAATAGAAACCAAAGGTCACACATTACCGAAAGAGCTTTGAGAATGATCTCCACACCATTTTTCTCTCCAAACACCAATTTGTTTTCTGGTTTATCCTGTAAGAATATCGACAATAGCTCTGCTGAATAGCCACGGTTCTCGTCGTGTGATTTCGACTGGATTCTATTCAAAAGCCAATCAAGAATTGTCGTTTTCGATACCAAATTTGACGACAGCCCCGGGTTCAAGGCAATGAAGTTTTCGAATATTCCTGGGCGACGTAATGTCAGTTTGAACCGGATTTCAGTGTGTCAGCAAACGTAGCTACCTAAGATGTGAAAAACGCCTTGCCTATCTGCTTCTTCTGATTCATTTAAGCGAGCCAAGTTATCAACCAGCAGCTCCAATGTTGAATTCTCAATCTGCATCCCCTCAATTATTATTGCCAAACGTCGAACATTAGAAAAGGGGCTACGCACCAATGCATCAACCAGGATTTTCGTGGCTTCCTCGGATTCTTCATTTTCTTCTTCCTCGTATTCAACCTCGGCATCTTCATCGGTTAGTTCGAATATAAGTTCAACAACATCAATGACAATGTCCATGTTTTCGTGAGTAAGAAGCCCCACGAGCAATGCAATTGAGCCAGATCGTACAAGCTCTGTGTATGCCAATGCCGGTGACTGAGACAGTGGCAGTAAACCCTTAATGGCGCTGTCGAGGTCCGCTTCTGAGTCGATGAATCTAAGACGAAGAGTAGGGAGTTCACGTGAGATCGCCCTGACAGAAGCCATATCGTTAAGAAATACTCACCTAGAAGGATCTCCTGGGTATTTCGATCGTTGGTCTTGGTTTTTATTAACGGCACGTTCGAATGTTAGTAGTAATCTGCGAATTTGAGTTATGGACAAGGTCTGAATCTTCATCCATTTGCTTGAGCTGATGCCTTCCAAATGTGGAGTATCGAAGGCATACCTCATCGTCGTGTATATTTCCTTCTGCCTTTTCAAATATATTGAGAATTTCCTTCTGTTCTGATGTCAAGCCACCGCCAAAGAAACGACCTTCATCGTCTTCTTCCTCAAAGTAATCTGCATCGCCGCCTGGGGCAAATTGCGTGTTTGTTTGGCTGTCTTCGTCAACATCTTCAATTGTTGTTCTCCTTGATATGGACGTCACTTCAGGAGAACTTGCAGTGGAGGAAGAGTCCATTTTGAGTTTCTTGAGCATTTCAGGAGTAGGATTATCAGGAAGTTTCCTTTTGTTCCCTCCAGGAGGGAGTTTGGGAACCTACGCAGTAATTAGTCATGAAAAGAGACAAGACAGAACTGGGGTTTACCTTGAAAAGTTTGTCAATATCCATTATATATGTATGTGAGGCGCGACTTCGACCGTCTTTGAGTCTTGATAGTAGGCTTGCAATATATATATAGTTTCAGTAAAGTGTTTGCGGGGACCTTGCACCCTTGGCTTGAAGGAGGGGTTCACGTCGCTGATTAACACTTGAGTAGTATTTGGATGGCGCGTCGTGCAACCGTCCTCAGAGTTAAGTTATGACGGTAGAAATCAATATATTCAGTAGTCACATGATTTGGCCTGAGTTTGGTATTGATACAACCTGAGCAAAGTTGGAAGGATATATTAACCAATTCTTCTCATTTGACTACTACTTCCATGTCCTCTTGCATATGACAATGGCAGCCCCTTCATCCATGGAGTCGATGCCTAGTGCGACATCTTCCGCTGCAGCGTCTGACTTAGATTTGAGGATGTCTCGCATCGCTGACCCCAACATAGGTATGTCCCTTTTTGAAAGATGCAGGCAATACTTGATTACCTTCACCCAGAACTTCGTCAGAGACATGCTGTAGCTTGCGAGATACGTGAAATGTTAGACACAATGCGCGACTCAGAATCAGCGCGCAGTTTACCGCGTCTGGTCCGACCATTGTTGGATTTAATCCGTTCGGGAGAACCTTCCTTTCGCAAGGATTCACCTGAATATCAGTTTCGTCGAGTCCAGTTCGACATTCTAAACCGCCTCCCCGTCAATGAGGCTATTCGTTCTCTTCTCCCTGCAATCTTCAGTTGCATGCTTCATGTTCTTCGGCACGACAATGAGGATAATGGGGCCACAGCGTGTAAGATGATGGTGGACCACATTCGTACCTATCGATCAGCGACAGAAGAAGGCTTAACGGAATTCATCACCATCTTTCAAGAAGCATGCCAAAATTTGAAAGACCTTGTTCCACAATATCTAGGAGCAGAGTCAGCACCAGTCGACAGCAATATTGCTTTACTCGCATTGCGAAGCTTCAAGGCCCTTGGTGAGATGGGCATGGTGATGGTGATAATGTCACAAATGCATAGGAACTTGGTCGTTGCCACCATGCCTACAACAACGCCACATGCCTTCAGCGTATTGGCCCTCGAATCGCCAATACAACAGCAAGCTCGAACTGATCATGAAGCAATGGGGGGAATCTGGGCTGGCATGTCTCCATCCATGAAAAATCCCACCGTTTACAACGACTTTATTCAAGCTCAAATAAAGGTTATTGACGCCTTTTCTCTTTTACTTTGATTTCTCATTCTTTTTTAGATGCTCTCATACTTGGCCTATGTTATGCGGTTTTCAACGGATGTGTCAGACTCATACGGCGAGACCCTTATTCTAACTGCCCTTCGCCTTCTTCAGGACTGCCCGGCAAACGGTGTTGCCATGAGAAAGGTATGAATAATTGTTGCGCAGGTGTACTTTGCTTACTGTCTTATAGGAATTGATAGTGGTATTCCGTCATTTAATGAATACACCGCACAGAAAAGCACTCTATGATCGGTTGGACAAACTTTTCGACGAAACAGTGCTTTTGGGCACAGGAATAGCTAGTCGTGAGGCATTGAGGCGCGTGCATTTCCACTGGATGTTTATGTCAAAGACTAATTAAATAGTTCAGGGCTAATGTATACACCGCGGTGACTGACCTAGTTCATCACGTTCGGAACGATTTAACCGCCCCTCAACTGGAACGTATAGTTCATGTTTATTCGTCTATGATGCACGATCCTGCATTAGGATTCAATTTGCATACTTTATTCGCCAAGATGATGTTTGGGCTGACGGATGCTATCCTTGCAAAGGAGACCTCCCAGGGTGCAGCCAGATTGATAGAAGCTATGTTCGAAACATGCCTTGAGAAACTTGAAGGTCTTTGCATCGTGTATTCGGAGGCATCTGCTACCCTTGAACGGAGCAAATCTGTCTCCATACCTGGAACGATTACAGATGTAGGATTCATAGAAAAGGCTAGGCCCATAGGTGGTGCCATAAATTTAACTGAAAAACCCGAAGACGTTCTACAGGGTATGTGTTAAACTTGTAATCCAAACGACTCCTAATAGTTGAATTTTCAGAATCGCGTCTGGTCTTCCGAACACTTCTTCATGGTTTCCGTGTTTGTTTGGCATCATTGAAAAAATGCGAGGCTCCAGCTCCGGATGGAACATTAATCTTTCGATTCTTTGAGGCGTGCATTCGTTGCATGTCACAATTTGAAGACCCTCGGATGCAGGATCAAAGCGAACCGATAGATTGGTTTGGACACGCTTTGACGGAAGTCAACTTACATGTCTTTCAGGAAGTATGGACTCACAAAATGGACTTCTTTTTTGAGCGCGCTCGTAAAAGAATTATCCTCCTAAATGTGTGCCAATTTCTTTTCACACGAGACACTACCTCCGCCACACTCTTGGCAATCGTACTGCAATTTTTGGTCGACCGCCTTCCTCTTCTCGGAGATTACGATGATTTAACAGCAGCAGCGACCATTCGACTCTACAAGATGGCTTTTGCAGCTGTTGCCACCCATCCGGCTACGAATGAGGCTATACTTGCGTCACATGTTAGCAAGTTACTTATGGATTGCTTTCCCCTCGCGGCCAAGGCAACAAAGCCAACCAATTATTTTCATTTATTGCGGGCCCTTTTTAGGGCAATTGGCGTTGGAGGAGGTCGCTATGAACTCTTGTACAATGCCGTCGTACCCTTGCTGCCAGATATGTTGGAAAGTTTGAATAGGCAGCTTTTGGCGTCGCAGGGGCAAACTCGGGACATGATCGTGGAGCTATGCCTTACCGTTCCGTTGCGATTAACTCATCTTCTTCCGCACTTAACTTACCTCATGCAACCATTAGCCCTGGCTCTCAGAGGCACCCCGGAGCTTGTTTCTCAAGGCCTGCGGACCTTGGAGCTATGCATTGACAATTTGACCCCAGACTTCTTGGACCCAACTTTGAGTACAGTTCTTCGCGAACTCATGGAGGCATTATTCAACCATTTGAAACCTTTGCCTGCACCACACCATCCGGCCCACACTACCATCCGGATTTTAGGAAAACTAGGCGGGCGCAATAGACGCCTACTCACAAAAGAGCCATCGTTGGTTTATCGGCATCATTCTGAACCCGCCAAATTTTCTATTGCCTTCAGTGGTGTCGTTGAGAGAATAGAAATGGGTCCAATCGCTGGACTGGCTTCTCGAAGTATTATGAAAGTCTCGCCTCATGATCGAACCCATGTATACAACTATCTAGAAAATTGTTTGTCGATGCTATTCCACGAGGTAAGGTCCATCTTCTTTTGAAAATAAGCCACACATTAATCTTTCATAGGGCATAAATGGACGAAATGTGGAAGAGACCTTTGTTAGTACCTTGGAGGGTATATTCGACGCTTTGCACCTCCCAGAAGTCCAGGATCAAGCGGAAGCGTATGTTCGCAAACTTGCCCAAGCTATTTTTGAAGAAGAAATCAAGCGAGGCCAATCTCGAGATGCTGGAGCAAGACCTACACCTAGCATCATTCTTTCTTGCTATCTAGACGCTCTCCCGCACGCGTTAGCCCGCGAGCAACCCGAGCAGGCCATCAAAGCGCGTTCTACTATTTCCTCGATGATTCATGGTCTTGTATCTATGAATGTCAAGGTTGACAAAACACAACCAGAAATTATGTTAATTTTGCATCAAATTGCAAATCGATTCACCGCTCTGTGCTTGGATGACTCGTGGACTCGGAAGAGTGCTGGTTGCAATGGCGTCAAGATTATGGCACAGACACCCGAACTGGGTCCAAAATGGATAATCGATCGTGAACTCGACCTATATCGCACGCTCTTGCACATTCTGAAAGACCTTCCATCTGACCTACCACGCGACGTTGAAGATGTCGTTGACGTGCTTATGACTGTTCTACGGATCAGTAACACCGATCTTGATCTCACACTTGAGTCAACCCGCGTAAAACTCGTGCATTCAGTTGGAATATTCTTCCCTGAGCTTCAAAGTCCCAACCCTCTAGTCCGAAAGGCGGCTCAAAACTGCCTTGGCCTGCTAATGGAGCTGACCGGAAAACCTGCAATTGAACTCCTCATGCCGCATAGGGACCGAATGCTAATGGGAATATACACGAAACCCCTCCGAGCTTTACCATTTTCGAAACAGATAGGCATGATTGAAGCCATCCGTTACTGCGTTACGTTGGACCCTCCGCTTGTTGAACTAAACGACGAACTTCTTCGATTGCTTCATGAAACTCTGGCCCTGGCCGATGCTGATGATACGCAGCTTTTAGGCCCTCGAAACCTTCGTCAAGGAGGCCTCGAGGTTATAAAATTGAGAGTGGCTTGTATAAAATTATTGACAGCCTCTATGCCTCTGACGGACTTTTTCTCACGCCAACATCAAACGCGCCAAAGGTAAGTCCAGGATGTGGACCCTTCTTTTCCACTCGCGCTTACTGAAATTTTGAATAGGGTGACCAGTGTTTATTTCAAATCACTCTATTCACCGTCTCCAGAAGTTAAGGATGTTGCCCACGAGGGTCTTCGCATGGTCCTTACTCATCAGAGTCGACTGCCCAAAGAACTGCTACAGACTGGTCTGCGACCAATCCTGATGAATTTAGCAGATCCTCGTCGCTTGTCTGTGCCCGGATTAGAAGGATTGGCCCGTTTGCTTGAACTATTAACAAACTATTTCAAGGTCGAGATAGGCCATAAACTCCTTGACCATTTCCGCATAGTAGCCGACCCACAGTTGCTGCAAGACTCGTCGAAGCAATCTCTAGTCGATAATGAAGGGATCACCAAACTTGTCCGTTTGGCAAACATCTTTCACTTGCTACCCTCTGCAGCGAATATATTCCTCGAGCAGTTGGTCAATGCCATCGTTCAGACAGAGACACAGATGCATTTTTCAACGAAAAGTCCATTTTCCGAACCCCTGGCGCGTTACCTCGATCGATACCCCGCAGAAGGAATCGATCTTTTCCTTCGGCACCTCTCTTATCCTCGGCATCTCAGGACACTGCGTAGTATATTGCAAGCTGATCTCGCCCCCAACCTACTCCGCGAATTAGCTTCCAGAACCCCAGTTCTAGTTAACCGGTTAAGGGCAGGAAATGAACGGAATGTGGTCGTCAGTGTGCTCAGTTTGTTCAATGACTTGGCAGACCTTTTGCCTTCATGGGTCAACGAATTCGGTTATGCTATAAACGCAGTCGTCGAAATGTGGCACAAGAGTGTACCCTCATCGGAGAGTCTTTCTGCCGTTGTTGTGGATCTATCGCAGAAGTATTCACTAATGCTCTCGATATTCGTCGAGGCCCTCAAGTTGTCGCCACGAATCGACCTTTTATTCGAAATCACATCTTTGTATACATTTGATCTCGGTATAGATGTCATCGGAACAACCCAATTCCTCTACGAACATGTCGCACTCAGCACGGATATCATCTTTAAACGCAACATTCTCATGCGATTCCTTACTTGGTTCACAAATTCGGACTACTCCCTTGCCCAGAAGACCATGTTCATTCGTTATATTGTGACACCTATTCTACTCTCTCACGCCAAAATGCCACTACAGACTGAAAGCCTTATCAACACTGACTTCATCGATCAATTGCACCGTCTCCTCTGGCAGCCCATTAACGAGTCACATGCATTCCAAGAAGTAGATGATACATTCCGTATCGAGATCCTGCACTTGACTACAGTCTTGGTTCAATACTACCCTAATCTCCTGGATGTTGCAAAAAAATCTATCATGAAATATGCATGGTCATACATCACACTGAACGATGACATTATCATCAAACAGACATCGTATCTTCTTGCCGCCCGCTTTTTTGCAGCGTTCCCTACTCCACAAAAATTCATATTACGTGCATGGGTGGGACTGCTACGCATGCCCCATCTTGATGGGCGCATAGCTCTACGTCAGGAAGCCCTCGCGGTGTTAGCACCGTCACTCCCACAGTCAGAGGGAACTGAACCAGGCCCTCCCGCATGGGCCACAACTACCAGGAGACTCTTAGCAGAAGAAGGCAATGTTACAATGATGACTATATACCATCTCATTGCGAAACAACCTCAAATCTTTTTCCCTGTTCGCTCTCTTTTTGTGCCCCACATTGCAAATCATCTAAATAAATTGGGCATGCTTCCATCATCTGCTATGGACACACGACTACTTTCAATTGACCTGCTGCAAGTTATATTCAACTGGGAAGAACAGACCTCACAAACTACGAAGACAGACCCAAATGCTATGCAGACCGATCAACTTCATGATGATTCGAATTGGTCAACCCCTCTGATTCTTAGGGAAAACATGGTCAGCTATCTAGTGCGCCTCTCGACTTTCCCCCATGACCAACCCACTAGGATGGCCTTGTTACCAAAAGCATTATCATTACTTCAGCTAATCGTGGGGCCAAATGGATGGACAGATGTGACCGTTGGTTTACGTTTCTTCTCTCGCGTGCTCGAGGTCAGTTTTATGTACTATTTGTCATGATTTCGGCTGATGGGTTTTTGTAGAATGACATACCGATAGACAATGCCAATACACTTGCTCAGGCAATATCGAATGCTAAAGTGCTCCGGGCAATCGCTGCAGAACAACCCGACTCTTGGTATATGACGAACGCAACCATCCTACAGAAACTCATCCGTAAAGGCTTACTCGTTGAAGATCACACTATGAACGACACATTACATCCTATCTTTGATCAATTAATTCGTCTATATCCATTGCCTAAAGAGGATGAAGAGCAACACGGGGAACTATCAGACTTTCATGCCTTCGTTTACTCTTCTGTGGGAGAAGGCTTGCGTAACTCTACTTCCTCTCCAGGAATACTAGGCATGCTGAAATCGGTCGTGCGCATCGCACCAGAGCGCATTGAACCGTTTAGCCAACCCCTTATGAGACTTCTTAGCAAGCTCACGAAAGAACACATTCATTCTACACCGACTTCCCCAGGTTATGAAGCAAATGTTCGTCTGGTCTTGACGATTCTTGATATCTGTCAAATGTCCGTCGCATTCTTAGGTGATCAACGACGTTGGCTTTTAAGCACATTGTGCGTCTTTGTTGACAAGTCTAAGAGTTTGATCCTGTGTCGATACATCTTGGATCTTGCACGCACATGGGCACTTCATAGGCAAGAAGCGTATCCCACTATGAAGGAAAAGGCCACACTTCTCCAGAAGATGACTCTTTACGAGAGCCGTGGGGACGCAATTTTCCATCCGTATCTAGAACTCATCTATGAGATCTATACCGAGCCATCTCTGCGACGTAGTGATTTGACAAACCGCCTCGAGCAATCATTCTTGTTGGGCTGTCGTGCCAAAGACTCTGCTTTACGAGAGAGGTTCATGGACCTTCTTGACATCAGCGTTCCTCGATCATTGTTTGGCCGTCTAACCTACGTTCTAGGGGTACAAAATTGGGATGCTCTGGCAGATTACAATTGGATATATCTTGCTCTCCACCTCATCTTTGGTGCGACAGACGTTGAATTACCAGTCAATTACAAACATCAACAATCGTTACATTTATCTTCCAATCCTATCCTGCGACCCCAACTACAAAGCATTGTTCGTCCAATGCAGCGCTTGCTATTCTTGGATCCCCAAGCTGCTCACGAAACTTGGATCTCCTTGTTTCCAGCTATCTGGTCATGTTTGACGAGGCGCGAACAGTCCGAGATTACCAATCATATGGTTATTCTTCTCAGCAAGGATTATCATACGAAGCAAGCATCTCTCAGGCCAAATGTAATTCAGACATTGCTTACTGGCGTTCATGCCTGTTCTCCCCCAATGACTTTGCCTCCCCACCTTGTCAAATATCTAGCAAAGTCCTTTGGTGCCTGGCACATTGGTCTCGAAATCCTCGAAAAATCTTTAGATTACATCAAGGAAGATGATGTCACTATATCCGACCACGTATATGACTCTTTAGCAGACGTCTACGCAGAACTAGCCGAAGAAGATATGTTTTATGGTCTATGGCGGAAAAGATCCATCCGGATGGAAACGAATATTGGCCTGGCGTACGAACAAGCTGGCATGTGGGAACAGGCGGCTCATACTTATGAAGCGGCTCAAAGTCGTGTGAGGGCCGGCACTATTCCATTTTCTGAAACGGAGTATTGTCTATGGGAGGACCATTGGGTTCTTTCGGCAGAGAAACTACAACAATGGGACGTTCTCTATGATTTTGCCAAAGGAGAAAGCAATCACGAATTAACGTTGGAATGTGCTTGGAGAATCAAGGACTGGCACGAGAATAAAGAAAGTCTGGAGCAGCAAATAAACCTGCTTCCTGAAGTGCCCACTCCACGCAGAAGGGTGTTTGAAGCATATATTGCCCTACTCAAAAATCCTGCTGCATTGGACAAAAACCTTGAGTTTACTAAATTCCTGGAAGACGCTATGCAGCTCTCATTAAGGAAATGGGTTGGACTGCCGCAACATTTGTCTGTGGCGCATATCCCTTTGCTCCAACATTTCCAGCAGTTTGTTGAATTGCAAGAAGCCGTTCAGATATTTGGGTCTCTTTCTCAAACAAATGCCCAAAATCTAGAAAAGAAATCTTCCGAACTCAAAATGGTTCTTCAAGCTTGGCGTGAGCGACTTCCAAACATTTACGACGACATCAACATTTGGAGCGACCTCGTTGCTTGGAGGCAAAATGTTTTCAGTTCGATCAACAGCGCATACATGCCACTCATCAATGGCCTGAATCAGGGGGGGGCCAACAATTCAAATACCTTTGGATATAGAGGTTACCACGAAACAGCATGGATTATCAATCGTTTTGCCCATGTTGCGCGCAAACACGAGCTTTTAGACGTCTGTTTCACCGCCCTCACGAAAATCTACACCCTTCCCAACATCGAAATATCGGAAGCATTTTTGAAACTTCGTGAACAAGCACGTGCCCATTATCAGAAACCTAACGACCTTCAAGCCGGTTTAGAGGTCATCAACAACACCAATCTCATGTTCTTCTCGACTGCTCAAAAGGCAGAATTTTATACTCTGAAGGGGATGTTCCATTCGCGACTTGGACGTACAGAAGATGCAACTTTGTCCTTTGGACAAGCCGTTCAACTTGATATGTCACAGGCCAAAGCGTGGGCAGAATGGGGTCGATTTAGTGATCGCGTATTCAAAGACTCGCCCTCGGATCTTAGTCAAGCTGCCAATGCTGTTAGTTGCTATCTACAAGCAGCTGGCCTTTACAAGAGTGGAAAAAGTAGACCTCTGCTTGCCAGGATATTGTGGCTTTTGAGTTTGGACGATCATACTTCAACGATATCTAGAGGCTTCGATACTTACAAAGGGGAAGCCGCATTCTGGTTTTGGATAACGTTCATTCCTCAGCTCTGCATTTCTTTGGGGCATCGTGAATGGAAACAAGCGCGTTATCTGCTCTTGAACCTTGCCAGACATTACCCTCAGGTACGTCATATATTATATATCTTTGGAAATTCTCTACTTATGATCAACGACAGGCGATATTTTACCACCTGCGAACTAACCGAGAAGAGATGCAATTAATGAAGAAAGCAATGGCTGCTCGAGCAGCCCAGGTGTCCGCGAATTCCGCGAGACGTATTAGTTCGGAACAACCTCAAAGAGACAATAGCGAATCTGCGCAGATGGACACTTCCACGCCAGCTACCAGTGCTCCAACTGGTCAGGATCAAAGCACTGGGAGCACAATGCCCATTACACTACCATCCAATGTTGCTCTGCCGGATCCCACGCCTTCACAACCTCGACAAGCTTCGGAACATGTGGACGAAATACTTCAGACGCTCAAAACGACCTTCCCTTTACTAATTCTCAGCCTCGAAACAATGGTCGATCAAATACACCACAAGTTCAAACCAAGCGCCGATGAAGAAGTATATCGAAATATTTGCATGCTCTTATCCGATGCAGTACAGGTATAGTCATGGTCATTCCAATGATTCACTTCGCTCACAATATTTATCAGAACTATGTTATCCGCATCAACTCGCCGGATGATGATGGGCTGCTAACGGAGAATACAAAAACCACTATTGAGCGTATGCTTAACAACATGCCGCTTCCTTTCCGGGTCTGAATCTATTCTTCTAAGAACCATTTTCATGATATACTAACCTCTCCATAGGACGAGTACCAGGAAGAGTTAATGAAGAACAAACCAAATCACTACCAATATATTCAACGCCTTCAACGTTGGCGTGATAGATTTGAAGCAGTTCTCGATGCGAGACCCCGATTACAGCCCCTAGCTATATTGAGCCATTACTTGACTGAATTCCAGTACAGCAAAATCGATGAGATTGAAATTCCGGGCCAATATACCGAAGTAAGTTATCATACTCTGCTTTTGATGTCGTGCTTGACATGACACCAAATAGGAAAGGGATTCCAATCAATACTTCATACGGATTCAAAAATTCGCCCCCAAGTTTGAAAATTGTCGTTCAAACGGAGTTTGTTGGAAGAGATTGACTTTGCACGGCAATGATAATTCAAAATCGTCGTTCACTGTACAGCTTCCTTGCAACCGACAATATCGTCGCGAAGACAGAGTCATTCAAATGTTCAGGACGTTTAATGGGTGAGACCCAATTTGTTGACCATGTGGCGTGATTTCTCATGGTCCTACCTAGCGCGCTGGCCAGAAATAAAGAAAGCCGGAAGCGCAATTTAACATTCCATCTACCAGCCACAGTCTCGTGTAGTCCTAATGTCCGTCTTTACCAAGTTGACTCGTCATATATATCTCTTGGAGATATTTATGATTTACATTGCGAGGAAATGGGATTCTCCAGAGAAGATCCTATTCTCTTTGTCGGGGAAAAAGTTCGCAAGGTTCTCAAGCAATTCCGACAAGATACTGCAAAGCGACAAGTGATTTTTTTTTCCTTATTGGTAGTTCTTATGACTCAATGCTCTTAATATAGCCAACGAAAGTGGAATACATCACTCTCAAGAAAGACACATGCGAGGAGGTCAGCACGAAAATGGTCCCAGATGATGTGTTATCCAACGCAAGTTTAATTTATCTAAAACCTTCTTGGATGTCTTTTGACTTCAACCCGCTTTCAAAATAGTATATGATTCGTACAATGGATGGTCCCGATGAACTATGGCGAATGCGAAAACAATTTGCTCTCCAAGTCGCATCATCTAGCTTTATGACCTATCTATTTTGTCTTTCTAGTCGCCATCCCTCGCGTTTTCAGATTTCTCGATCAACTGGCCTTATTGCAATGACGGAACTTTTACCTGGTAAGCGAATTGGTCGTAGAAGACATTCGATTTGTTCTTAAAGACTGTGGATTACAGGTATCAACGGGCAATCGCCTCTGTTTGCGACTATCGACGTCGTTCCTTTCCGTCTCACACCAAACATGCAAAATTTCTTAGGTCCCATCTTTACCGAAGGACTCTTGGCCTCGGGAATGATGGCTATTGGGCGGTCTTTGACTGAACCGGAGGTATGGGCGTTCTCGTACATGTGAATTCAATATTTACTAACAAAACTATATTAAGTTCGATTTGGATCAACAACTATGCCTCCTGAGTCGCGACGAGGTTTCAGCTTGGTTCACGATGCGAGCTCGACCATGGCAGGTCGATGGCAATTTTCGCCAATATGTACTCAACCATGTCGACAATATTGTGAAAAGAGCCGAGAGTTTAGCGTGCAAATTTGAAAGAGAAAATGTGCGTGTTATTTTATTATCTTGTAACGACAATAAATTCATCGTCGCTCGAATTGATAGCCTCCTGTCAATAATGGTGCAAATGCTTCAGTTCCAGTTGTCCAGACAGTCACAAACCTAATATCAGCGGCAACGAATCCAATGCAACTGGCCAAAATGGGGGAATTATATCAGCCCTGGTTCTAATGTTTTACCTCTCGCGTAATTGTCATATCTTTTGTTGTGTTTTGTCGTTTTTGTTGTAACATATGAATATCCATTTTTATTTAGACTTGCATATGCTTTACTCCTGTAAACCTTTTATTGTTGATGTATGTAATTTATTAAGCGCTTTGACATGCTCGACCACCTAGGTAGGGTGTATGAAATAGTATCGCATATGTGCCGTAGGTGTGTAATGTATTGAGCGTAAAAAGTAGATACATGAGGTAGGAGTCAATGAAGAACAAGTATTCGAGGTGTGTATGTGTTGGTCGTTAAGCTTTCAAGTTACTGTCTTCCTTTCTTTTCTTTTCGCTCTTTCACGTTTTGTCTCCAATTCATGCCATTCACCTTCTAGGTCCACCAGACTGTAAAACAAAGTTCGAAGGCGTTGCACGGTATAGATTCAATTTACTTACCCAATAGGAGGACTCGCCAAAGGCATTTCATCGCTAAAATATGGTGCTTCTATGGCTTGCATAGCTGTGATTCTTCGGGTTGGATCATAGGCAAGCAATTGCTGTGCAAGATCCAGAGCTGCAGGCGACATCCACCTATAATTTTCTGAGCTTTTATTTTGTGGATTCTGCTTCAAAACCTTACTTTTGGAAAGCTTCTCGAAATTTACTAGGTATGGCTTGATGTGGTTTTACAAGCTCATACCATGGTAGGTTGACTACGTCGGGCCAATTTTCGACTGTCGGCGTTCCCAATAGTCTGAAAATGACATCGAGTTGATGAATTTCATCTGCTCCTTGAAAGATGGGCTTCTTAGTGAATAATTCGAGCATAATACATCTATGCGACAATTTAATAAATATGAATGGAATAAGTTAATACAATACAATACACTCACCCAGCACTCCACATATCAACCTCGGGTCCATAAACGGTAGCACCAAAGAGCAGCTCTGGTGGCCGATACCAAAGTGTTATCACTCGGTTGGTGTAATCAGCGCGTCTGCGCTTCTGATAAAACCGGGCTAATCCAAAATCTGCCAGCTTTAATTCGCCTCGATTGTTGATTAAAATGTTCGACCCTTTGATATCACGATGGATTACCCCTTTATGGTGAAGGTAAGCCAAGCCAGAAAGCATTTGATGACAAAGCGACTTCAGGTGCTCGTCCAGAAAGGTGAACTGAGTTTGAGAGAGAACACCAGTCAGATCATGGTCCATGTATTCGAAAACCATATAAACGGAACCTAACATTGGCGTGAGTTATGTCATGAAATTCCTTATCTGATTCAACCTACCATTTGACACCATCATTTCGTACAACCTAACGACGTTGCTGTGCCGAAGTGACTGCAAAAGCTTGATTTCTCTCATAGCAGTCACTGGGAAACCATCCCTTTCTGCCTCCATGCGAATACGCTTTAAAGCAACATAGGCGCTTGTGACTGTGTTCTGCGCTTTGTACACCTTGCCAAATGTACCCTCGCCCACTTGCGTAAGAATTTTGTAAAGATCCTTGTGTGCAACAGGCCTTGCACCAGTATGAGTTTCGTGTCTGTCAGCTTTGGAATTTTGGGATTCATGAGGTTCTTGTTGTAGAAGTTTCTGCGGTTCTGAAAGAAGGGGATTTGGCTGATGATGCTGCACTGATATGGCCTTATCCTGAGTTAGCTGTGATGTGAGTAGCGTTCCATTAGTACGGTCCAATCCAATATCCACGTAAACAGAAGGCGTCTCTGACTCCTGACAGGGTTGAGCGTGATGTTCTCCGTGGAATGGTTCATGGTGCGATACGAGGAGAGAACTTTGAGGAGTATGAGGATCTCCCCACACACGCGGTTGTAAAACTTCGTTTGTTGATGGCTCGAGGGTGGTAGTACCAACAGCACTAGCTGCCGGTTCCAACCGAGGTTCGTCGGACGTAAAATCCATATCGTCGTCGTCCCCGGGGAAGAATTTTTTCAACGACGAATTGGTTTTACCGATAGGTTTGAACCCTGCATTCCTACCCATTGTTCGTATGGGTTTTGCTGCAATGTCTATTTTATCGGGAAGCCAAGTGGTTGGCGGTGGAATGTATTCTGCCTCTGTTTGACGAAGTCGGCCATGAGGAACTGGGATTGAGGAGGGTGGTGGCATGGTCATGGGTATGTTTTGTTGATCACTAGGTAGTGGTGGCAATACCGCATTAGCATGGTGCAATTCTCGTTCAGGTATGCTATAACTGGTTCCTATAGAAGACTGGGGTCGAGCATCTCTTACCCTACGGTCTTGCTGATGTGTTTTGCCCTTGCCATTCCTCGGCCCTTCACGCTTGCGAGATGTGAAACCATTATTGGTCAATGCTGTCGAAATAATTGGAACGCTGTCAGATGTAACGGGGTTCGAAGGGAGCCGATGAATTGAGCGCGCATTGCCAACTGGACTTCGGCTTATGCTTCTATCGGAACCTGTAGTAGAAACAGCGGAAGGACTTCTCCTACGCTCGACCACGCTTATCGGGCTACGATTTGGGCTCGGAGATCTCGACGAATATCTTTCGAATCGCGTATGTCGATTTGCGCTTCTTTCACTTGGAGTCCGACTTCTCATTGTTACACGACTCGAATCTCTTCGCCGCCGTTTAGAGGCGGGAGAGAAAGAACGCGATCGAGAACGACCCCTTGAAGAGCGAAAAGACTTATATGAACCAGTTGGTGACCTGCTCCTGGAGCGAGAAGGAGACGGCGAACGAGGATGTTTGCGCCTAGATTGATGGGGGTCTGCAGGCGGTTTGTTCGCTGGTCGACTGGTATCTCTTTTTGTCCAACTATTCGTTACGTACCGGTTAGCATATGTCCTTATTTATTACTATATACGCACTTGTTGAGATCACCATCGTCTGTGCGCCATTCTCGTCTCTGCCTATTGTGATTCTGACCCCGTTTATTTTTTGGTTGATTTCTCTGGCCATTTTGGCCCCTCTGTTGATTGTCATTGCTGGTTGAGGATTTCCAGGACGCAGCTGGTTCCCATGCCCTCTCTTCTATAACATGGTGAGGAGTTTCGTGTAACGAAGAATCGTTGTGGTGAGGAAGTGGCTCGCCCCCCCATGATAACCGTTCTCTGCGTCTTGAGTCCCATCCTGAGTCACTCTGAAACTTGTGAGTCGAATTTTTATCTCGTTGGCTATCTGACCGCCAATCATGGTGCCTTCGATCGGACCGACGATCAACCCTCCCTACGTCTGCCCCCCAGTCATCCAGAGGTTGACTTCGTGGGTCAGTTTGTTCCCAACGCTCCGGATACATAGCTCGCCCGTGTTCGAAAGAAGGTGGATTGACCATTCCCCACGTGGTAGGTTCTGGAAATGAAGAGGAAGATGCACCATTGTCATAACGGCGAGACCAGTCATTGCGAGATTGATTGTAAGTTGAATGGTCAATGTCTCTCCAACTCCCTGTACTTCTCGGTATAGGTTCATCGTAGTTTGTTCTGTCATCGCGGGAATACGGCTCGACATACGGATATCTCTCAGTCTCCAAGTCAGCGTGCCTCCAGTCAGCGCCGTTTCGCCGTAAGCGAGGTTGAACGTCGCGGTCGGATGCATATGTCATTCGACTGGGTATAGGAGGTGCTCTGTAGTTTTCAGGTATGTGGAAGGAGGTGTGTGATCGTGAATACCCTGCGTCTGAATGAATGCTGTCGGCTGGTACATTCATATATGTGTCGCTATCGCCATCTTTGGTACCTCTAGCACGTTTGTTTTTGCCTTGACGCATTTGTCGAATAAAAGAGTTGTAGCTTGTAATTGACCGGGTATCGCTTGAACTTGAGAACTGTCGTGGCTGGAAAGAAAGCAAGGGTCAACGTCCGGACACCGACATCATGATTGACTATTATTGAATATTCACCTCTTGAACCTGGGTATTCCGCTTGATACATAAATAATTAGTCGGACAAAAGTTAGCCAAGGCATTGTCAACGAAGACTCACAGACGCTGACCCAGTTATTATTAATATAACACTCGCAACCTGTCCGACGTGATGGTTTTTGCAGGAGAGGATTTGAATACGGGCACCTTAATATCCGTTTTCTGCTCGAGGACACTGGTTAAGTGTGGCCCAGAAGAAATCAAGTTCGCGAGGATGGTGCCTAAGAGATTGCTATGTAACGCCTGTGTAAAGTTAGACGTCAACATGCAAAATGCGATTATTATTTATTGAATCACGCCGGCATACAACCGGCCAATGCTACCCAATTTGAATTTGAAACAACTGCCATCCTTTTTCAGTTTTTCCCCTCCACGTTCAGCGCCACTCAAGCGTTGGTAAACTCAGGCAAATTCATCGTAAAATTCACGATTTGTTTTTCATTCTGATCACATAACTTTGTAGAATTACACACAACTTGATTAAATATGTACATGATGTATATATAAGAAGACCAATCAAGGTCTCTGTCCTCGTTTAACGAGACCTTCGGTTTGCCGGAAGGTATTGATTTGCCCTTCACTTTCCAGCATCATCTTTCAGAGTATTCTCAGAAATCGTATCAATCGAAGTGTGAATAGTACTTACATCTTCTGCCATTGCATGTACACCTGATCCTGGTCGGTTATACATCATAGCATTTGCAAACATCAAATATATATCTCTTTGAAATTCGAGGGAGTTGGCAATGACACCGTCTTTAACCCTCGTCTTGATTGTTTTCAAATCCATTGGGCGTTTGACAAATTCATGATAATCTGGTGCGTCAGAATTCTTAATGGGATTATGGAATATATTGCCATTCCGGTGTTGAGAAATTTGTGAATGGAGCATCCCAATAACGTTCTGGAATCGCTTTAATGCAACTTGTTCTTCGGTCTTTGTGGTATGTCGTGTTGCGCGTGTTCGTGTATGGGAATTTGAGCCTAAACAAAATTTCTTGTTAGTTAGGAGAATGCCAGGAGACTTGATGTTCTGCGGACCTGCTCCATCCTCGTCTACAGGTTCCGAGTCTTCACGGGCCCGTTTTTTATCAGGGGAAAGTTCATTCTGTTCCAGAAATGATGCCTTTCGTTTACCTGAACGAAACACATCAAGACAATCAAATAGTGAAAGGGGACACAGCACACCCTCACGACGTCGCGTGGTAATCCCTTCGAACGGAGACGACGTACGCTCGTCTTCGACGGCAGGAGTATCTTCCTTCTCGTCAATTTCGATGTCAATGTCGTTGTCAGAATCCAGGATGGCCTGAGGCTCTATTTCGTAAAACTGAGCTTTAGATCGAAGACGTTTTCTAGTTTGTGGTGGAGGGACAGATGCTGCTGACGACTTGCGTCTTCGAGACGAGCCTAAGAAACAGATTAGCATATGTCGTCCTTTATATAAATTCCTTACGCCTTGTTTGTACTACAGGTTCTTCGACGTCCGAGGGAATTTCCTCTTCCGTGGGCTTTTCTTCTGGATCTTCAGAACCTGCAGTGTGCATTGCTGGGGTATTTGCAAGCTCGGACTCGATATCAACATCCATTTGTTCTGTCAAGTCAACATCTTCATCCTCGCTTTGATTTGCGTCTGTCAATGCGTCTTTCCCTTCAATGGGACTCTGCACAGATGCTCCTGCAGTTGGAACCGGAGACACTCGATCTGTACCTCTGTCAGATCGTGGCTGCCCACCTGTTTCCTCAGTCCTCTCTTCTTCGTCTATTACATCTTCTATTTCTCCCTTGTCTTGCGCCTCCTCGACCTCGACCTCTTCATGGCGGTCTGCTGGATGTTCCTCGGCTTCATCTTCTTTCAGAACGCTAGTTGTCTCCAATATTTCTATTTCTTCCGCCCTTTCCTCCTCTGTTGTGTCTCCCACATTAGCGTCCTCCGAGTTGGTTTTCGGGGATGACGGTAAATCATTAAGTACTTGATTCGTAGTATTGGGTGACTTGGCCAGGTCGCTTCCCAGTGGGATCGAAGATTCCTTGGCTTTTCCATCTCCGACATCTATCGCATCGATTTGGCTTCTTTCTTCCAGTTTGTCTTCAGAGTTAGCCTGGACAAGCAATCTGAGTATGGTTTCAGACATCAACGGTGCAGCGTAATTCACCTCGCCCTCAACGGCAGTACCGGGCCCTAATGAATTCGTCTCAAGGTCGGGATCATCATTATTAACCAATCCATCTGCAGACTAGGGGGGAATCAGAAAATGTTTATTACTGGGGAAATATGGATAAGACGAACTTCTATTGATTTCGTAGGGATAGGCGACCGCTGGGTAGATTCTGTTGCCCTTTCGTTCTTTGCTTGGCTATCACTCTCTCGAATACCAGTCCTTATGTCTTCAATCTCTTTCAAGATAGTCCTGGAACCGCATATTTGTTTAATGTTCTAGTAATGGGAATTGATGTACTCACTTGAATTTAGTTTCCTCGGCCAATATGAGGCTTTGAAGTTCCAGAAAACGCGAACGGTAGTGTTTTCTTGCTAACTGAAGGTTGACAGGTGCTGCTCAAATTCAGCGGGGGGGGGCGCGTTAACAATTCTATCATATTTACCGTGTGGCGCATTACTTGACTCATTGCTGATTGCGTTCGTTAGTACAAGGAGTACTGGAACAAATTATGACGCACATTTCGAGGCCAGCTTCTTTCATTAACGCTTCATACATTACATGGCAGGACTAAAAGAGCTTAAGCAACCGACTGAAGGCGTAAACTTTGGAAACTATTCTTTACTGACCTGAGGATTAAAGAAAGCTTTAGGCCGAGTCACAAGCGGATGTTTCGCGAGAATCTTTGATATAGGAGTCCAGGAATTTGAGCCGGCGCCCAATTCCCATACCGCCTGCGCCAATAGGAGGGATTCGACGTTGTTCAACGAAACTTGAGCTTGAGGGCGTCTGTTTGAACGGGAGCTCATTACTGTATGTTGGAATAGAGGTCAAGAATTATTTATTTATTTATTTAGTTGGTAAGGTTTAGCAGAGTTGAAGGTCCGACGATGACGTTGATGGCAACAACGGCACCAGTACATAAGTAGAGGGGCTGCGGGGTATAGTAATACTGGCTCTTGAACCGCAACCATGATTCTCTCCCCACTCTTTTTGTCGCTACTTCCCTTTGTCGCTGCCTCTGGCATTCACAAGCTCAAACTCAAGAAGCTTCCATCTGCTGCAAGCAACCCTGACCTAGAGAGTGCTTATCTCGCTGAGAAGTATGGCGCGCCTCAGCAAGCCCAGTTTCCCCTTATGGGAGCAGGTGGTTCAGGTCGTCGAGTAGAGCGCCCCGCCATGAAAGGAAACGAGCAATTATTCTGGACTCAAGATGAGCTGAAAGGTGGACATAGTGTCCCTCTAACGAGTTGGTTGCAATTCCACGTGTTTTAGCCTTCGGCCTGGTTTACTTATATATTTGTTATAGACTTCATGAACGCGCAATACTATACTGAGATCTCTCTTGGTACCCCTCCCCAGACTGTGAGCATACAAACAATGTCTCTCTAACTCGGTTCCTCTCCAGTTGACACGTGCTTCTCTATTAGTTTAAGGTCATCCTTGATACAGGGTTCGTTTTTGCGTCAGCCGTTATGTCTGCCACGACACTAAGTAAACTTCTCTAGGTCAAGCAATCTCTGGGTACCAAGCACCAAGTGTACCTCTATTGCATGCTTCCTCCACACCAAATACGATTCTAGCTCGTCCACCAGCTACAAGGCCAATGGATCTGAATTTTCTATTCAATATGGATCGGGTTCGATGGAAGGTTTCGTCTCTAACGATATCCTTCAAATTGGTGACTTGACCATCAAAGGACAAGACTTTGCTGAAGCCACCAAAGAACCCGGCCTTGCATTTGCGTTCGGAAAGTAAGATTGTGTTCCACCTATGATTTATATCGATATCAATACTTCAAATAGGTTCGATGGTATCCTTGGTCTGGCATACGACACAATCTCTGTCAACCACATTACACCACCTTTTTACAACATGTTAAACAAAGGACTCCTTGAGTCCCCTGTGTTCTCCTTCCGCATAGGTTCTTCTGAAGATGATGGAGGCGAAGCTATATTTGGTGGTATAGATGACTCTGCTTACACTGGCAAGATTGATTACGTGCCAGTACGTCGAAAGGCTTATTGGGAAGTTGAACTGGAGAAGTTCACTTTCGGCGGTGAAGAAATGGAGCTGGAGAATACTGGAGCAGCTATTGACACTGGTAGGTTAAATCTTTTGAGAGACGTTGCATACTTTTTGACGTCGTATCAGGCACTTCCTTGATCGCCCTCCCTACTGATATTGCGGAAATGCTGAACACGCAAATCGGAGCTAAGAAGAGTTGGAATGGCCAGTATCAGGTTGATTGCTCGAAAGTCCCTAGCCTCCCAGATCTTGCTTTCCACTTTGGTGGAAAGCCTTATTCTCTGAAAGGTTCCGACTACATCATGGAAGTCCAGGGAACTTGTATTTCTGCCTTCATGGCTATGGATATCAACGTTCCTGGCGGCGCATTGTGGATCATTGGTACGTACAATTGGATTTACTTGTAAGTTCATCTCTAACAAAAGTCTGGCAGGCGATGTATTCCTCCGCAAGTATTATACCGTATATGACCTTGGGAAGAATCGTGTCGGTTTTGCCCCTGCTGTTTAACTAATTTAGATTTTTTTCCATCTTTCCATGTTGCGCTGATCGGGCTATGTCTGATATCAAGCTTGGAGTTTTCGTTGTATATGAAATATCACTACGTAGTTACCTTGCATATTGTCCTCAAATGATAATACACCATTTGGCTTGACTCGATGAACCAGATCGTGACCCGTGGGTATATGATATCAATTGCAAACGACTACATAACCATAAATAAACTTTTCCGTATTTACTATTGCTGCACATTGCACAAACCAGCCCATACATACGTCGTTCACCTAATGGAATCTACACCTTCGCCGACTGGTTCCCAGCCCACATCCAGTATATCTGCTGATGCACTGGCAGCAGCCGCAGAAAGACGCACCCGTGAAGCTACGCCTATCCTCTCCGCTGCGCAACTTGCTGCTGAACATGAGCGACGTCAGAAATTTCGAAGGCTTATAGATCCTGGGATCACACGACCTAATTCCAAGGAGCGTGCATTCAGCTCTCTTAAAGTACAGCATACCCTTATCTGAAATCGTCCTAAATGCTGATTCGGGCTATGATTATACTATCTGACTGTAGACTTTGTTGACAATAAGCGAGAACTTGCTCAGGGAGCCTGACAACCCCAAGTTCCAGCAATTTAAACCGACCAACAGTCTCATAAAAAGAGAATTGGTTGACCCCAAGGGTGCTTTGGAATTTGCAATTGAAGTTAGTTTTGGCTTGTACTGGATCTAACACACTGACATAAGATCTCTGTACTTAGCTTGGCTTCAGACCAGAGGTAAGGCTTTGTTATGTGAATCGCCTGAACTTTGGTTTGACCTTTGCTTTAAGGTTCAAAACTTTCAGCCTTATTATGTATTCCATCGGCAACACATGGAAAGCCTGCGAACCGGCGCCACTATCCTGAAGGAGTACATAGATCTCGAAGTGGAGAAACAAGAACGGACAGAAAGGTCCAAGAAGAACGAGAAGGTGGCTAAAGAAGAAGCAGCGTTGAAGGTTCAAATTTTCCAATAGTGATATGTTCACGCTATTGTTCTGAATGCTTATATCTTAGGTAAAGCTTGCATATATGGACGACAGGAGGGCAAAGGAACTGCGAGATGAAATGGAAAAGCAACAACGACAAGCTCGCGCTATCGCAGCAGCAAGTTCACCTGTCCCCAGTGCTGCCCACACGTCATCTTCTCCCCGATTACGCGTCCCACCCCCGGAGAGTGTGATGCCAGGCTCTGGACATACCCTTAGCGAGACAGTTGGTGAAGATGAAGACACAGGAACGCATGATGAACCTCCTGCATATGACCATCAGCCTCAATGATAATGATCACTGTTAGATTAACGTCGCCTTTCTAGCTAGCTTTCAAGTACTTGCCTGCATGTTTACTAACACTATCACCCTCGTGAGTAGTTATATATACCTCTGGGGTTTTGAAATGTATGTATATTATACAGAAATAAAAAAAGATATGAACATCCAACAGTCATGCAAGTCAATGCCCACGATCCATGGGCAAAGGAGGCAAAGGAGCACGGGGAGGAGGCATGGGGAACTTGGCAAGGGTCTCCCTAGACAATCCTGTCGAGTTATCCGCTGTACATATTTAAACCATTAGTGATTAATCAATTAATGAAAGCAACAACATGCTCACTGAAGTTGTTGCTGTTGTCCATTGCTCTTGCTCTCTGAAGAACGACGCTATCTCGACGACGGGGCACGGGCTTCAGTCCGATGGATGCCCTAGGACTGGGTTGTTCACGAAGGCTTGATGATCCTTGCATCTCTTGGAAAGCAACTGATTTCCGATATGATAATTGGTTGGAAAGGTTACTGCCTCCTGGAAGAACAATCCCATTGGCCGATTTAAGAGTAGCCGGCAGCTGTCGAGATTCTCTAAACTGAGCAGGCGAGCTAGGGAGAGTCCTTGAAAGGTTCAGGTAGGATTGGTGTGCTCGCTCTTGATGAGGGGTGTGCAAATGCGAAGTGGTGCCATCAATACTACCTGAGTGGCCAACATAGCCAAAAGATTTTTGCGAGCTAAAACCCTCCATCATGACCATCGCGTGTAGCTCTGCATGAGTTAATCGAGTAGTAGATTTAGTTACTACTCTTTTTGGGGGATCAATAGCAGCTTGGGGGAGTGACGGGTACAGGTCGAGAAATGGGTACACAGGTGGATCTATAAGAGTTTAGTATATGAATACCATAGACTTAAGGGTATCCTGAAAGCTAGACCGTACATAGATTGAAGTATGGGTATTGGTATTGTATATGCGTCGATATCGTTGCTAATGTTTAATCAGTACAGTGTACCCAGTTAAGTTTAAAAGTGTACGAACGAGGTGCAGACACCGCTGTCTTTTCTGAAGGCGGAGAAACGCGAAGGAGGGCTGGAGCTGGATAAATGTCGAAATTGGGATATACCGCAGGATCTGAGGGACGTTTAGACACCATCAAGTTGGGGAAAGGAAGAGAACGCACATAAATTGAAATATGGATATCCGGAGAAAGCTTCACCGAAGCGGTGCGACGACAATTTTCGCCTGAAAAGATCGCCACCGTATGGGGCAGGATATATCTCGAGGTATGGGTAGACTCCAGGATCTAGCAGCATACCAATTAGTCGAAGGCAGCATATACATTAAACCAACGTACAAAGGTTGAAATAAGGATATCCCGAGCATATACTTTTACCTGGCGAAGGGCAACTTTCAGGTTTGTGGTCGGGAAGCATGCCGTATGGAGCTGGATAGATATCAAAGTAGGGATATTGGCTGGGATCTATAAGCAAGGTCAATATAGCCGCGGTAATGAACGAACGAAACCATTGCTTACAAAGATTGAAAGATGGGTACATCGTCGGTAAAAGAGGTTTCATTGACTGTTTCTCTTCTTGGGCCTTCTTATGGTACTTCGGTGAGCACATCGCGTTGTACGTGTACACAGGAGGATAAAGATCGAAGTATGGATACACTGCTGGGTCTAGCGACATCTTTGGGTATACGTGAGAGTACATTATAACGTTGTCACGTACATAAATTAAACAGTGGATATTGAGTTGTCGGTGTCAGAGATGTATTCTCAACGATTGCTAAAAGTTCCATATTAGACGATATAGGCAAGAAAAAATATAGGTAAGCTTACTAAAGCCTTCCTTCTTGGACACTCTTTCCACAGATGGATACAAGTCGAAGTAGGGGTACAACGCAGGATCTAGATGAAAGAAGCAATTCATGAGCGTGAATAAAGTGATGAGTCAATGAGTCAACGAACAGATATTGAAAACTGGGTATTGTCGAAGATGCACTTCTTGCTTTCGTGAATCATTTGAGATTCCCTCCTGTATACGCTCTCTAACAGAATGATTTATCTCTGGGTCTACAGTGCAATACCACTATTTAGTGTCGGCAGTTCATCAACTTAAATTTAAGTAACTTACAGATATCAAAGTTCGGGTATTGACCACACGGATTACACAAGTAGAGCGCGAAATGTGCGTAGCGCGGGCCACCAACCGCAGGGTCTGCAGGTGGAATAGCTTAGACATTTGCAATAGACTCATAGAAAAAAACATACACAAGTCAAAGAAGGGATACAACGTCGCGCTTTTCATTTTGGCATATTTAGAATCCACCACAGCAGGATATATGCAATTTAAATTGTACGGATAGACAGGGGGATCTAGTGGCAAATTCACGGATTTTAGATGATAGAATCAGCCATTCATAGATGCAGGACTCACACAAGTTAAAAGATGGATAAGCGGCAGAAAGTCTGACATCAATGCTCTTCAAGGTCATCGAAGTGGGAGCAGGATTCAACCTCGAGTTAACGTGCACATGTGGATATATTTCCAAGAAAGGGTAGACGGGACGATCTGCAAACGGCATAATTAGCAGCGTCGCAAGTAATAAAGAAAAGATCAACAAACATATGTTGACGTATGGGTAGATAAACGAATTCTCATCATTCGACGATGCATATTGTGGATTCGGCTTCGAAGCGATATGACCATGAACAGGAGGATATATTTCCAAGTATGGGTACACTGGTCGATCTGCAAAGGTATTAGTCTAACGACTGTAAAATAGGCGGGTGACATACAAAGATTAATGTAAGGATAAATAAAAGAATGGCCATAATCCAATGGTGACCGCGCTTTCGAAGGGGTTCCGCAATCTGGCTTCGACGCGACCTGTATAGCAGGATATATTTCTAGGAAAGGGTACACTGGGGGATCTTTGAAGAAATTAAAAATTTAGGCGCGTAAAGTAAATGAAAATGACTTACAAATATTAACATAAGGATAAACGAACGAATCCTTATAAAATGAAGATTCAGCTAGAGTGATTTCCTTGGATGATGTTTGTGTCGCAAAACTGTTATATGGCCATACATGCAACCATACACGGTTTATATGGGTGGTGGTAGTATCAGACGATGTTTTGGCGGCTCGTTTGTTGTAGGGCCACACATGGGCCCACGGCTGTGTTATTTTCGTCGACGAGTGATCATCGACTTTAGTATACGGCCACACATGCGACCATGGTTTTGCTACTCTGGACTCTATCTGGGTGTTCAAGGTAGGTTGGGCGTGAGATCGTGGTAGATGAAGTATAGGTGGATCAAACTCGTCAGAGTAGCAACGTTCTCCTAAGTCTAAGGACGGAACCGGTGATATACATCTTGGTGACGGTGGGTAGGAAAGGGGTGCCCCCCAGGATGTTGCGGTCATTGGAGAAAGTGGAGGGTCATCAAAGAGGCGATGTGCGATATCCGGTGTTGCAACACGAGGACTATAAGCATAGTCTATGAACTCGTCATCGAGGGGGCCAAAGGAAGTACATATAGAAGGCGTGGTGCACACAGAGCCCTCAAGGCGGTTGGCCAGATGGACTGAAGGTGCATGATAGTATGACACAGGCGAGGTGCTGCCTTGAGACTGTGGGCCCAATGATGATATAGACCATGTAAATTCTTCTAGGTTCAATTCCTGCGGAGACATGGGTGAATCGAGCCCTCTGACAAGGGAATCTATCATCATATTGTTAGGAAGGTTTGGAGGATCCAGACTGGTTTGTCCAGTACCTGCAAGAGGGGTGGTTTCAACAATGGCACTGGCCCTCCACGAGTTCACGCGGTTGTCTAGAAATTGGCGGGCTGTTCTAGGTTCTTCTTCCTGAGCAATCGGCGAAAGAACGTGAGCAATACTTGATGGTACTTCAGGTGGGGTTGCTGAAGACCGCATATTGGGTTTGGGTTCCCCTTGAGCCGACGAGGTGTCGTATCTTTCTACTAGTGATAATTTACGCGGGACATGTCGTGTGTTAATAGGTGCGCTGTGTTGTTGAATATCGGATGATTCATCTTCGAAAGGACGTCCCCCAGTTAAATTGCTATCTCCTCGAAAATGGGCCAAAGAAGGTGCCGTAGATGGATAATATGCAGGGTGTTCTGGAGTTTCTCGATGAATGAGTGATAACCACGCAGTATACCAGCGAGCAAGACGGAGATCTATATCAAATTCCACCTTTCCTCCTATGAGTGGCCGTCGTTCATTGGGGAGTAACGGCTCTGATAAGTGTGTCCAAATAGTTTGCCATGAATCATCGGATATCCGGGGCGTCAACATTAATCCGTCTTCATTATAGTGGTAATACAGACAAAGTCCTGTTGTGCTGGGGAAATTGAATTCTCGTGCGATTGCCGTCAATTGGGCAAACATCTGGCAGAATATCAAATTAAATTCAGCTATCCAATTACTACGAACTCACTGATGGGAGAAGAGGCATGATCACTCCCTGGGACAAACGATGATACGGCCCATTCGAGAGGCGACCGTTGTCCTGTATTAGTGTAGATGGAGGGATTACTAATATCAGTGCTTTGGCATTCCGTTGCGCAACCCTATCCTTGCTTTCGCGTGAAATACTGTTATGGTGGTGATATGGGATCGAGGAAGGCCTCTTGACTCGTGAAGGAGTGTCAAGAATAGAAGTTGAAGGCCCTGCTTCTAGCGTCCCGTAATCTTGCCCAGCAAGAGAGGGTATTGGCATTTGAGGAGGGACAACAGTATCAGAATATGTTTCTGGTGGGCTCAAGGGTGCGCGAGGGAACTCGAATGGCGAAGGCTTATGGAACGGGGACATAGTAAGTCGAGACATGGCGGTAACCAGTGAACGGTATACGTAGATAAAAGGGAGAACAGACGAAGGAAAGAAAGGGAAGCCGAACAGGAGCACCAGCTCCGTACGCAAGATGAGAGAAACCGGGAAAAAGATGATATTTCGGTAACCATGGTATGCAGACCCAGGAAAGTTGAAACCGAACCCAGGTTTAGACAGAAATCTGATCGGCGTACTTGACGCGCGTGAACCCGAGTCGGCATCAGTCCATCTACCACATAGCCGTCTCTCTTCAACTTGTCTTGTCATGTCTACAACATTACCCTTACTGGATCCTCTTGTACACACCTTTGTTCCCGCATCACGTATTGACCCATCTCTCAAGGACGATTTGGTCGCACATTGTCAAGATATTCTGAGGAGGTAACCGAGCAATTAGTCGCGTTTAGTGGTCCTCATCTAATCTGCACCAGTCATATAGGACACAAAACAGATAGCAGTTTCTCCCAGCTAACAGATTTGGTCAAGCGTCGTCGTGCGTCGCGTTAATTCGCGTGTTTCTGACTATTCACCAACGACAGAAATACTTCAGTTCTACAGTTATCACCGAGTGGCACAAGCACCGCGACATTCAATACATTGGTTTCAAGACTGCTAGATCAGGTATGTACTTTCCAATATCCTTCAATTCATATCGAAAATTTTCATTGCAGCCAGTACTATCACGAAAGCAAGAAGCCATCCTTTTCCTCTTTACCCTTTCTTCCCTCAATGCCCGCCAAACCTCCTCAATCCAGACCCCGATACCTATCCAGAGGCCAACCATGAAAGTACAACCAGTGACCCCCGTCTCAGAATCAACTTCAAATAATGAAGATCGGACGCGTTCCAAGGCTGCATGCCTACAGGAGTTTCGCGCACAAAAAGGTGCAATTGATCATCTTCAATGTTCGTCAACGGAGTCCCAACATTTCCACAGGAACCCCGCACATCAATGAATCTGCTCTCGTAAGAGATACACTTTACTTGATGCAAGGAATATCAGGAAAATATGTCCGGTTCACTTCATCTGAAGATGATGAAAAGACGTTGATTTTTACTTCGGATCCAGTGCGTCCTCTTCTTTTGATTAGAGAACATCCTATAAAATACTTTCTCAGAGGTTTATGATAAATCCATCGACGCGAACTCTCGTACATCGACTGGCCGAGCTCGGTTACCTTTACAGCCGAGTCGAAAGCTTTGTCCGAGAACGGGAAAACATGTCGGGCGTGGGCATGATTGAGCAAAGCCTTTGTCACTACCTACAAGCACAACTTACCGAATATTACCGGCTAATCGCAGTACTTGAAACTCAACTTGCTTCGAGCCAGACGAGTGATAATATCGTTCAGAACACGACGCCGAATGAAGGGACAGGGTTATCTTTGCGAAGGCTCGATGTATGGGTCAACGAATGGCGTCTCAGGATGAGGATGATGAGCGTATGCGTCGAGGGAGCCAGAGGTCATTCCACGTCAGCTATATCCGATGAACCGTATATTAAATACCCTTTTGACCAGACACCCATGGAGGGGCTTTGGTAAACCTGATACACAGCTACACCGATAATGGAGATCCATTTGTCAGAAAGTTCACTGACGAACTCCTAGAAGAGGTGGGAGTGGCATGATCTGTAGGATGATCGTCGAATAACTCACAACTTATAGGTATCACGACCGTTTTTCGCTACCCTTCATAAATGGTTGTTCTTCGGGGAGTTATATGATCCTTTTGAGGAATTCTTTGTGGCTGCGGACTCAAGCCTTGGTCATGTTCCTTATGTCCATCCTTCATCACTGCCGGGGGGGATCAATCAATTATCTAACGAAGGCATTTTCGGAGGGTTTAATGTAGATTCCGACGATCTGACGGGGAACGGACAAAAGCTTTGGGAGGCGAAATACCGCTTCCAAAAGGATATGCTCCCTATGTTTGTAGGCGAGTCATTTGGGAAGAAAGTGCGTTTACTACTGCGAAGATATTCCTTCAATCCTGATATCCGATATGACAGATTTTTTCCACAGGAAAAAGCTTGAACTTCATTCGCTATAGCTGCTTAGACAGTGATTGGGTCATTACACGAGAGAAAATGAGTAACACGGGCAGAAGTAAGCACTCAAATTGAGGAATTTACTCTTTCGCCAATCCACTTCCTTTAGCCTTGCAATATGGTGATATCGAGGGACTCGAAAGATCAATTGATGTTGCTTATCAACTTGCCAGCCAGCGCTTATTTGAAGTCTTCATTGACAAATTTAAACTTCTCGACCATCTTTCAGCACTGAAAAGTTTCCTTTTACTCGGGCATGGTGATTTTGCCGATCAGCTCATGGAAACTCTTGGGTGAGAAGACCTCACATATATTTCTCCCGAACGATCTTACCCAATGTTGCAATAGTCCTAGCCTGTCTCGACCTGCCCACACACTCTACAGGCACAATTTAACAGCAAATTTGGAGACGGCAATCCGCTCCTCGAATGCTCAAAAAGACCCAACTGATGTCCTAAGGCGGCTTGACGCACGAATGCTTGAGTATTCTCACGGCGAAATTGGTTGGGATGTATTCACCCTCGAATACAAAGTCGATCCCCCCATAGATACAGTACTCGACAGTGAGGCAATGGAGAAATACCTCAAGCTGTTCAAGCATCTATGGCAAATGAAGCGCATCGAAAAAGCCCTCGATACAGGTTGGATGCGAGTGACAGGCGGTGCACGGTCATTCATCCGGTTACCCGGTTCGTGTTTCGTCCTTCAGTCTGTTCTGTAAAACTTAAATGACAATCAATGTCCAGAGTTCGAGTCCGAGTGGCATAAGATCCGTGTCGTCTTGAATGAAATGATTCACTTCATCCGACAACTGGAAGCTTACTGCCGACTAGAAGTCATAGAATGTTCCTGGAACACTCTGATTGAATTCTTGAATAAGAAGGAAGGAGATTTAGATGCCTTGATTGAAGCTCATCGCCATTACCTCGACCGTACAACGAAGAAAATTCTTCTTTTCAATTCGAAGCCAGGCAAAGAGGTAGGTATTCAACTTATGCAGGTTTTGAATCATGCTGTCTGACCTGAATCCCAGGAAGTTCTTCTCCGTCAGCTAGTCGAGATATTCGGCTCGATTCTCCAGTTCCGAGAGGCCACGGTGGGTTATATGTTGTCCATTAAATGGCCGAAGTCTAAGAGTAGATTAATATTTTCAGGACACCTTTTATAATCATTGTCTCACAGAGTCCGCGCGAAGAGATCAAGAAATGGATACCGAGCGAGTATGTGACCTCGAGGAACTCACTGACCATTTTTCACTGACTTCTTTCTGTCAGGGTGTTTATACCGGGACAGCTAAAGACGACACATTGCAAGACAATCTTCCTGGCATACTAAGTCGATTGAAAGAATATGGTTCAGGATTTTCAGACAAGGTCCAGACGATGGTTCACCAACTGCAAGTTCACCCTGACCTAGACTGCCGTTTCTTGGGAATCCGACTGACATTTTCCGAATATTACCGCTCCAAGAAAGATGCCAGCACCAGGTCCTGACCCGACATGTACAATACACACACCTTGTATACATTTATTTTCTCTCAATGTAAAATAGAATCTCAATAACGGGCCAATGAGGAGCGCATCAACTTTGCATTTCAAAATATATATTGACTGCACCATGTATATGATGTTTAGAGATTAGTAATTATTTACAGTTCGTCGTGAGCAGCAGATTCAGATCCAGTGGTGTTGACAGCTTCCAAAGGAACTTGGGCATCTTCAACATTAGGGAGGTCAAGAGAGTTCTTGGCATGTTCCTCCAAGAATGATACCAAGCTCTCGAAGGAGCGGTCACCTTCGTAGTCGACGAATTCGCGAGATCCAGCGGGTTTGAATTTGATGGTAGGGAAACCAGCGACGCGGAAAGGAACAGAAGGAGGGAGGTCATTGTCCTGAGCTTCCATCTTAGCACTGTTAAAGAAGTTAAGTATGAAAGAAGACACAAGTACAGATCAAAACACATACATAACAAGGCGGTCCTTGATTGCAGCGTACTTGTCACCGAGGCTGTCCCAAGTGGGCTTGAGACGCTTGCAGTGTCCGCACCTATGAACGTCCGCGTCAGTAAAACGAGACGAAAAGAGTGAACAAAAAATATAATTACCATGAGGCGTAGAATTCAACGAAAACATCCTTCGAGTCATCGAAAACAACATCATCGAAGTTCTTGCCGACGAGAGTGTATACGCTTTCATCCTGAGTTTCGGGGATAGGTTGACTCTTGAGTTGAGGTTGGAGTTTGCCACCGAGGTATTGCTCGACCCAGTCAGAAACACCTTCAGCGGTGACTTCCTTGGATTGATCGAAAGGGTACTTGAGCTGTTTCTCCAAGTCCTGGACGACGAATGCAGGCCACTTGGCCTCACCGAGGTTGAGAGCTTTGGCGTGGTCACCGAATTTGACGGCATCGATCCAAACGAAGTTGACCTTGGACTTGTATTTGGCAGCAATAGGTTTGATAGCAGCGATGTGAGCCTCTTTGTCCTCGAGACTTGGGTCGAGGAAAAGGTAAGCCAAGGGCTTGGAGCTACCAGCGTAGACGGCGTAGTTTTCACCACTGACTTCATCGATGACGGGAATGGCGAGCTCTTTGATCCAGTCGGCGAGGTCCTTCTGGGTAACAGAGGAAATGGGGTAAGGGTATTCGGACTTGGGCTCATCGAAGGAACGGTAAACAACAATGGTGGGGGGTGTAACGCCAGCAGCCTCAATAGCAGCCTTGTCAGTGGTCGAACCAAAGAGGTAATCATCACGGTGAGCCTCGGCAGCGGCGGAAAATTCAGCAGCTGGGGCATCGGTAGAGGAAGAAAGGTATGCAATGGCAACAATCTTGTCGGCCTTTTGGAATTCGTCGAGATTTTCG
Organism: Agrocybe praecox; assembly: GCA_964017145.1. Taxonomy (NCBI): domain Eukaryota; kingdom Fungi; phylum Basidiomycota; class Agaricomycetes; order Agaricales; family Agrocybaceae; genus Agrocybe; species Agrocybe praecox. Next base: position 1,767,427 of record OZ024843.1, on the reverse strand, counting down.
GCGGTGACTTCAGAGACGGCAGGGAGGGATTGTCTACGGTCAAATCATTAGCTTGAATGAGCAAAATAACGAGAATCATAGTCTCACTTGATCATGTAGCTGACGATTCCGTCAGCTTTTCGTGGGCCATTGTAGTCGGTGGATTCACCCTTTCGGTAAACTTTAATTGTGCTATAGAAAAGTTAGAGGACTTTTGAAAGAAAGAGAATGGAGTGCAACTTACGGGTACCCTTGAACTCCTTTTGACTGGCAAAGCTCGGCTTCGTCGACACAGTCGACCTTAGCAAGCTTGATGTTTTTGTCCTTGAGGGCAGTAGCAGCCTCCTCGTAGTGAGGTGCCAATGCCTTGCAATGCCCACACCTTTAAATACATTAGTTAATAGTTGAACGGCATTATAGGCGGCTCGGTAATTCATACCATGGTGCGAAGAATTCGACCAAGATCAATGACTCCGCGTTAACGGTAGACTCAAACGTAGCAGCAGTCAAGCTGAGTACATCTGAAGCAGCGCCCTCATTGGCGAGCACAAAAGCTGCGAAGGCTAGGACGGACGCTGGCGTATAGAAACGCATTTGAGATGAAGGGGAGATGCAAAAGAAAAAGTAGCTAGCAGGAGCCTTTATAAGCGAATAGTTGTACTGACGTGTCACTTCGTAATGCCCGAGCCATCTATTCTCCGTTCCAGTGCACCTGATCATTGACAGCGAAACCTTATGTAACCGACAACACACCGACTTATTCCAGGCGATAACCGATCATTCGTTTCGTACTAAATTCACCCAGCGCTTCCCAATATTAATGTATATTCATGCATTCATTCATTCTTACAAAATTTCTAAATCAAAATTACTGCCATATTGGCTGCCACTAGCGTACACTTTCTGTCCCCCCTTGAACTCTCTGGGAGGAGGAAAGTCACTCACAGGAAACGTATGGACCCCGACGTTTGGAGGTGGCGAGGGTACTAATGTCAATGTCAATCAATCCTTGGCATACATAACTGAGAGGCGAAAGTAATGACTTACTTTTTCTCCGTGGAGCAGGCGGTCTCCCACCATTGGTTGTTGTCGCTGCCATCGTAGGCGCTCTGCGAGGTGGTGGCGACAGTGGTGAGCTTGTGACAGGACTATGCGATCTAGCAGGGGGATTCGGCGTCGAGAACCTAGGAGGAATCGCTCGTTCGGGGGAAGATGATCGCCCTGAGGGTTCAGACTCCGAAACGGCACGATTGCGTGGTGGAGGGATAGGGGCGCTTGCCTGTGGCTTTCGCGCAGGGGGTGGAGGCGCCGTCCTCGCAGGCGAGGGAGGTACAATCGATGAAGGCCTTGGAGGGGGTGGAGGAGGTGCTCTTCCGGGGACTGTTAGGTTTGACCTATTGGGTGATACACCTGGAGGTGTAGAAGTTCTGGGAGGTACCGTCGGTACTGCCCTTTGGATGGTTGGAGATGCTTTTGTGGGAGGTTGATCGCGGGAAGGAATTGCAGGAGACGATCGAGATGGAGGAGCTGGAGGACTTGCACTGCGCAAAGGGGGAGGCGCACGGCGAGGAGGAGGAGGTGCAGCAGACGTATTGCCTGGTAAACTGGGTGCTGGACGAGCTGGCGGGGCTGGAGGATGTCCTACTGCTGGTTTAGTAGGCGGCGGGGCTGCAGGTCTAGTTGGTGCAGGTGGTGTAGCCCTTGGAGGAGCCGGAATGCTTCTCGCAGGCGCAGACGAGTCCGCCTTAGGAATCGTAGGTGGTTTGCCCAATGTTGGCGGTTTCGCTATAAACGTATGGGATCATTATTACGGTATAAAAACATATATAAAAGCCAATGTCACCTAGATTGCTCTGTCCTGCAGGCTTCAGCTTTGGCATGCCACCAGCAAAGAGTCCTCCAAGCTGCGGGGGTCCACCACTCGACGGCAAGGACGGTGCACTCATGGGTGACAGGCCGGGTCCTGCTCCCCCTGTGCGCCCTGCGCCCTTTGGCGTCTCGACAATCGGTCCACTGCGGTCATTGGTTTCAGCCTTTTTCAGTTTTTTTCCGGCCTGAATTGCTTTCAACAGTTCGCTAGACGCCATGGTGGATGAAGGAGAGAGAGAGATTAATTGTACCGCAGTTCGCTGCCACAACAAATAGGCTGACGATATCGTCACTTGTGACACAACCACTCAAGCTCATGCATACAGATACTCAGGACAACAGCTGTGTTCCATTATAACAGGATATAGTCTACATATAGTTGTTTATGTGGCTCAGAGGCAAATTTAAATCGATATTATTCCAATACGCGATCGTTAGCAATGCTGCCACATAGTAAGCACATAAACATACAGTATCAGAAAGAAGATGGATGCTGCCGTCCTTTAGTACGGCTTGTGGCGATTCTTCTTCAAGTCTTGTTCTAGCTTCTTCGCTTTACGATGTCCGATTTCCACAGGGCGGATGGCCGTATCATCTGCCTTCTTTAATTTAATAGGCCGATTACCAACATATTTACCTGGTGATAGAAGGTTAGCGATATGTTGATGTATAAGAGATATCTGAAGTATCCCACCATCCATTTCCTTCCAAGCTTTCAAGAAATCTTCTGGGTCGGAGAAGGCAACGAAACCATATTTGGCCTAGGTGCTGAGATATGAATGATAAATGAATAATAAAGATGGAGATTTCCGTACCTTCTGACTCAGACGATCACGGATAACACGAGCTTTCTGAAAAGAGGTGTACTTGTTAAAGGCATTGGCAAGGACATCGTCCGACACATCATTACTCAGATCACCAACAAATAGACGGAACCAAGCTGATAAAGTCCATTAGTTATCTCTTGTTTAATGAGAGAAAGGAACATACACGGATTCCATTCTAAAAGAGTCTGATCCTCCCAAACTTTTCCTCCTCCCTTCCTCAGTACAGTCAACCTTTTCCCTCCCTTGGCAAGCTTTCCACCTGCGCCGCCCCTCTTATCAATCATGGCGCCAGGGACATAAACACTCTGTTGCGCAAGGATACCAACGTCATATTCATAGGCGTTTGCTGGGACAGGTGCACTGTGCGTTGAGGATGAACCAGGGATGGGATAAGAAGGCCCTTGATACGGCTTATAGTAAGGATTTATATCATGGGAGGCTCCTTGTTGCTGGGAGTATTGTTTCTGGTATGGGTTATTGTAAGGATCCATAATGGTGTAAGATGTTGTAGTACAAGTGCAACGACTCCGGCAAACAGCAATGCCAAGGTCACTGTAGAGATCGCCCGTGACGCGTCACAATGCTTACATAATATACCAGACCCACTGTCGTCCTGGTATGAAATTTGGCCATCATCATCGCCAGTCCCCTCCCTCAAGCCCCTCCCCCTCAAGGTATGCCATTTTACTGGCCAGAATTACGTCCACGCAGATGCTGGAACATATGTTGTCCTTTTCTGCACGTTTTGAACGGCTTTTGGCGATGGATGCACTTTTAGAGATTCAGATGTCGTAGATTTTGGGTTATGCTAATCCCGATTACTTTAGATGCCGTTCGTCAAGAAAGTGAAGTCGGATGCCTACTTCTCGCGTTTCCAGGTCAAGTACCGTAGAAGGAGGGAGGGAAAGACCGATTGTGCGTTGACTCCAAATTTCATTACGATTATTACTGACTCTCTTTAAGACTACGCTCGTAAGCGCCTAGTAACTCAGGCCAAGAACAAATAGTATGCGATCTTGAAATATGGCTGCCAAACTCCAAACTGATTTCGTCACAGCAATGCGCCTAAATACCGCCTTGTCGTTCGTTTCACCAACAAGGACATCATCGTTCAAATCATCTACGCCCGCCTCCAGGGAGACTTTGTCCTTACCGCCGCCCAGTCAAGGGAGCTACCAAACTACGGCATTAACCACGGTCTCACCAACTGGGCTGCTGCTTACGCTACTGGACTCCTGTGCGCTCGTCGTGCCCTCACCAAACTCGGACTCGCCGATAAATATGAGGGTGTTACCGAGCCCGATGGCACTTTGAAATTGACTGAAGTCCTTGACGAGGAAGATGCCCCCCGCCCCTTCAAATGCTACCTTGATGTTGGTCTCAAACGCACCTCCACCGGTTCCCGCTTGTTCGGTGCCATGAAGGGAGCTAGCGATGGTGGTATTTTCATCCCCCACTCAGAAAAACGTTTCCCCGGATACGACCCTGAAAGCAAGGAGCTCGACGCCGAGGTTCTCAAGAAGTACATCTTCGGTGGCCACGTTGCTGAGTACATGGAGAGCTTGGAGGAGGAAGATGATGAGCGGTACGTCATTTTCTTATAATCTATAAAGTTCCTTCAATTTAATCGTCTATCAGCTTCAAGAAGCAGTTTGCGACATACCTCGCTGATGGTGTCGGCTCTGAGGATATTGAAGAAATCTACACTAACGCTCATGCATCAATCCGTGAGGACCCCACTTTCAAGCCCACCCAAAAATCAAAAGACTGGAAAGCCGAGTCGCTCAAGTTCTCCACCAAGAGGCTCACCCACGCCGAGCGCCAGGCCAACATCGCCGTCAAAATCGAGAAGTTCAAGGCTGGTGGCGCCGATGCCGATGCGGACGAGGAGGACTGATTTACGTACTTATGTTCTATTCATGATTTTCATGTCGTCTATACGTCGATTGTATGCCATATCACGTTATGCACATGTGCCTCAAGTGGTATCATTAAGTATGTGAACGCTGGTAGGATTCCATTATTATATCCCGAATCCATGCAAGTAATGGTGTCCCATTGGACTCTGTGAATTTGTTGGTAATCCCGTTTGGTCCCGTCTTTTCGTCGACTCTATAGGCATTGCACCCAATCTTAAAGTCATGCCCGTATAAGATCTGGAAATTCCTGAGTACAAAAGTCAATTTCATGAAAGAAGGCATCATAGAAAATCCACAAACATCATGCATCCTTCCCATTTTGCAACACAACGATTTAGATCTATAAACCAAATAGCACCCAAGCTACTGCATATTTCTCGGCCAATGGTGCATATACGCTGTAACAAAGACCTCTCGATTTCATCCATAAGCAATTGAGACAACTGGGGGAGAGAAGCTATCGAAATGGTAGCTTGTGACAAATGAGCCGTGAGCGAAGAAGGGGCAAGGAAGGTAAACCATATTGTATGCCTAAGTTGGTGTATTTAGCAAGTTGTGAAGGAGTAAGTTAAATGTTATCATACCAGTTGCCTATTTTAATGATGGCTTCGCCCCCAACTGCCATTTTTTCTTGTTTAGAGAGTATGGAGAGAAGAACGTGGCCGCGTTCTCCAAGGGCACTAAATAAAAGAGAAGAAGAAACTCCAGCGGCAACCAATGCGTTGGAGGCTTTGCGTAATTCCGTCTCTATCCGTTGGCAAAAGATTCGATATTGTAAAAGGTCAATTATTGGTTGAAGCAATGCAATGGAAGAATCATTTTTCGAGGTTGTCCCGTTAAATTTTTCTAGACGAATAAAATCATGTTGTCGCAGGAGAATTACGTGGAGTACGTGATATATCAGTTCACAGATATTTTCTCCACTCTTTGTGTCTGAGCGGTTGGTTCCAGTGTTGGCTGAGGAATCCATCTGGGTAGTGGTCTATCAGTGCAAGGAGTACACTGGTCATTAAAGCGATACTCAACAAGTTCAAATGAGAGATCAAGGCCTTGGGAAGCATCAATTACAATGAGCCGCTCAGATACACGAGCTGAAGCAGTTGGGAGGCTTCCAGCCTCTTTCACGAGAAAAGAGAATATCTCTTGATCCACTACTTCGGTTTGCAGGTACTTTAACATGACTTCTGGGTTGGTCGAGTTATTTGGAGGTCTTGGTGACGCAAAGCTACATGATTCTGTCCAAAATGCCGTAGATGCTGATATGGATATCCGTAGGCGAGTATTCTGATGGAACGGCAGAATTAATTTCTCGTCCGAAATCGTAACAGTAGGTAGCTGCGCCACGGCTCGACGACGAAAGAACGTAGGCGCTGGAATCAACTTAATCAGTCATGAACCGTGGATAAGCTTTCAAAATAATTGAACTCACACGTTTCGAGGCCATAGGAAATCATGAAATCTTTGGAAGTTTTGTCAGAACCTTTCCCAATAGCTGAGCCAGGAGGAAGGGGGGAAGGCGACAAGCCCCAGTTAGCACGCCTTATTCGAAGCGCATCGACCCAATATTTCTCCCCTTTCAGCCTATTGCGTTCCATAGTGTCTGCCTCTGTTTTGAAAAGACGAGCGGCCTTTCTCAAGGCTTCATCCTTACTACCAATAATTAGTTGAGTGTTGAACGCTTGGACAGATATAATGGGAGACGGTTTTGATACTAAAGTCGCAGAAAGGAGGGACGGTGAATGTTCTGCTTGCGTTTGTTCTCCATTTGATGTTGCGGACAGGATTGAATTTAAAAGATCTCTACCATGAGACATCTCTCCCAAAGCTACGCTAATACAAATTGCGTTTATCCTCTTGTCAAGAAAGAGAACATGGAAAGGAACATACAAGAGTTGAGGTATAATCTCTGACCTCATAGAGTATAATTCTTCCATAGTCATTGTCTTTGGGGCTACTTCATGGTCTGAGGCTAGAGGGGTACCCTCAACTTCCTGTTGCCCCAGAACACTCGGTAATTTCTTGTCTGTTGCCAATGTACTTTGGTGTTCAAAAAAATCTACCCCCCGCTCAAGAAAAATCCTGCGCAAGTTCATCTCTATTTTGCTGGCTGAAGTTTCCTTTCTGGGCCAGGGTAAGATATAGCACCACAAGAGACACATAGTACGCACGGCTCATAGATACGTTCCCCTTCAGGAGTGAGATCGTATAGAACTGGTATTTGGCTTCCCGAATCATCTTTATATGGTCGTTCGAGAGAGAGCTTCAACTTCTTCCATGTCGGTTCAGAGTCTGCTTGAGTATGTCCTAATTCTGACATTATGTTTGAACGAGCTCGCGTAATGCTGTCTTGGTGTTGACTAGATTTGAAGATTGTTCTCAATGTACTAAAAGTGGAAGGCCGCAAGATTTACGCTTAGTTCAAGTTGGAAGTGATGGTTAGCGATCAATAGATACACGTGACAATCGCCTATCAGCTAATCAGAATCGTCTCAGTTGTAGTCTTCTGTTTGATTTGCAAAGCCAAGGATCGAGTCATTCAAATTCGATTTCGAAGGCCATTTTTTCCACCTCCGAGTTGGACGCACTCACATCTTGACCTCTGTGTCACAATTTTTTGTTGATGGTGAAGACTGGGGACTATGATACCTCCCAGTCCACACTCGCTGGTAAGAGAAAAAAGGTCGAAGAAGAGTCAATGAGTGCCATGGTCTCAAAGAAGCAGAGGACGAGAGTAAGGTATGATCTCAAATTCGTTTAAAAATGTGCACTGTTAAAATTTGTCCTAGCTTTTCTTGTGGAGAATGCCATCGCAGGAAACAAAAGGTATTTGGCCTGTCCTTCCTTTCCCGCTCAGCGACTCAATAAAAGGAGCAGTGTGACCGTCAAGTCCCATGTTCACATGTTCGTTCAGTGTCCATATGCAACGGATTATAGTTTCTCACTAATGCACTGCAGTGTGTTGCCCGCAAGGTACCAGAGCTTTGCAAAGCATATACCCCCGGAAAGGCAGATCAAGACCTCAATGCTCGGATAACAAGATTGGAACAAATTGTCGAGATGGCTCTTCCCCAGTTCTGTGTGCCCGACGCGTCTTCCTCGTACTCCGTTGATCGAAATCCTTCCGCGGGACCTACGCGCCACAGAACTTCTTCCAGTGGGGAAGACGATAGCAATTCTCAAAACGAGGAACAGGATCCTAGTAGCGGCACTTTTCAGAGTGGGAATTGGTACGGGGCAAGCGTTTCTGGAAGTGTGGTTCCTGCATCTCTTATCGAACAAGTTGCGTTCTTTTCACCTTTCTAAACACGCTTTTTTAATGCAGGCGACAGATTGAGCACGCTGCCATACCGTCTTCTCGTGGAGAGATGAGTCATTCTCGTACCGGCAGTCTGGCGTCTAATTTTTCGCCTTCATTGGCTTCCTATCCACAACAAAGTATGGATGCGATTGGTGTCGACGTCGAGCCATCCGCTGCAGATAATTTAAAATCTCTGGTACAAGAATGTGGAGTATCTCCACATAAAATTTCCGAATTACTACGAGAAATTCCACCTTTGAGGGTTTCCGATGCCTTGATAGATTTCTATTTCTCCGCCATGTGCGTGGATATTTCTCTTCCTTTTCTAAGTCTAACAATATTCCATAGTAATTGGACGCGATACCCAATATCCGTACAAGACTTTCGTGCATCCTATTCGTCGATATGCGCTTGCAACAGTGGTGTTAGTGCAGCCGGTCCACAAGACGTCCGATTTCTCCCCTTGCTCTTTGTTGTCCTCGCTATTTCTGTTCGACTTGCACCAGAAAGTATAGCTGGCGATGCGCGAGTGAAGAGAGTCACCTCCCTTCGTTATTATTGGTCTTGTAAGCTGAGCATTTCAGTATTGGTTGCATTTAACCGACATTGGAAATAGCCAGACGCTCGCTTCTGATAGCTGCAGCGATTCAGCCAGATTCCCTGGAGATTGTGCTTACGTGCCTTTTGGTAATTATATTTCTCTAGCAAACTAAGCCAATATCGCTCAATATCCTCGTCAGAGTGCCCGCTTTCTCACCTTTGATAGACGCATAACAGAATGTTGGAGTCAGCTTGGTGCCGCCGTCCGAACTGCCCAAGCCCTTGGCCTACATCGTGACGGTTCACCGATGGTATGGGTATTGTCCTTCTACCAACGAAAAAGTATAACTAATATTCTGTCAAAGAGAATGCCTCCAGAAGTGGTGGAATACAGAAGGCGCATATGGTATTATCATTTGCGGCTCTATCGTCACAATTCGAGAGACTGAATATTTTGTAGGTCTTATCTATATCATGCAGATAGGTCATACGCATTGGTACTTGGCAGGCCCAAATCTATCCAAGACGAATATACTTCTACTTTACCGCCTTCCAATGCAGAAGCCGATCTGCAGGGTGGGACAGCCATCCAAGCGTACCCTCTCTCACATCCGACTCCAATGACCTTTGTCATTTTACGACATCAATTGGCAGAAATAATTGGGCGCATTGTTCATCATTTTCAGAAAGCTCAGGAAAAAACCCATTATTCCGAGGTTGTTGCTTTGGATGACGAACTTCTGAAGTTTATTAACACACTACCACCTCATTACTCCCTTCAAGCAGATACATCTCTCGACCATGGAAAAAGCTATCTTGCTGCTCATCGCTTCCTTTTGATCACCGAAATCCTTTTCGTGAGGATAAGCCTACATCGTCCATACATGTTGAGGCGACTTCATTCCGACAGATACTCCAGATCGCGGAACGCATGCTTTGAATCTGCAATAACCGATTTTCAAGTTCGTCAGGCTTTCCGACAAACAGCCCCAAAGGATGTTCGTGGCTCTCTCAGCAACGCTTACAGAGAGTTCCAAACTGCAATGATATCTGGCATATACTTTGTGCTAGAACCCAAAGGTCAACACGCCGACGCCATGCATGCGATTTTGGAAGGTTTTGTCAAGGAGCACGAAGGCATGGACGAAATGGACGAAACAACCAAGCGGGAATTAAAAACGATCGAATTCCTCCAGAGTAAAGCCTCTCAGCTTGAGGTACACGGCTTGTCCGCACAAAGAACATCTAAATTGCATGAGTCATCTTTATCAAGTATGCCAGAACAACAGGCTCACCTTTTGCTAAGTTTGCAACAACCGATCAACTCTCCTACGTCAAAAACGTATTCATTCACGAATCCATCCTCGCCTCACTCTCCCCCCTTTCAACGTCCGAACTCATCATCTCTTGCTCAGTCACCTACCATGCAGAGGCTGCAACATCCTGATCAGTTGAATTCTCCTACGACATCTGGCAGTCCAAGCCGCGGTGACGACGAATCGCCTGCACAGTCTCTACTTGATACTTGGTGTCATACTGTGAGCAATGCAACGAACGACCTTTCCACTGGTGCTATTTCCTGGGGTGGAGGGGAACTGGCAGGATGGGCGGGCGTTACACATACTTCTAATCTTCCTGACCCCCGCCTATTTCCTGGGCTGGATGGGTCAGATTACGCTTACTGGGAAGCCCTTATGAATCAGATCCACAGGGGACCTTGATTTACATCTGCTTGTACCTGTTATACCTAATTTTTTCCTCCTATGTCTACCCCTGTCTGATCAGTGGACAGAGTTGCCCGGTTGCAGTATGTCTGACTGTATATGTTTTACGACCAGGCGTTTCTCGCCCATTTATAGTAAAATTCTTAAATGCACGACTATTTATCGATTTATCGCTCTTTGGCCGATCTAAACTTGTATATGTATACTCCAGTGTCGAGCAGTTGTAGCTTACTCATAAAATTTGTATTTACTGTAAGTTAGCTAGTTAACTACTCACTAGCACTGCCAATCTCGTATATATATTACGTTGTACTAAAATGGCAATAAGCCCGTAGCATTCCACATAGTATGATATAATCGTCACTGGTTCGCTAAAGCCTTAACTCAACTTGGACTGAACCGTCATTCTTACTTGAATCACTTCACTTTCCCGACTTCAATAATATCATAGAAGCATGCAATCAATCAATCGCTTTCTGTACGGTCCTACGCCAGAGGAACGAGTGCGCGCCTGGCAGGCGAAGCTGCGGAGTGAAAGTCGTCAACTAGATAGAGAAATGCGGCAGGTGTGGTTGTTCTATCCAATGGCAGTCAACAGTGTTCACCTTACGTCCAGCTAGACCAAGCTACCAGTAAGGCTCGCCAATCTGTAAAGCAGCTGGCTGTAAAAGGCGACACAAAATCTGCTAGAATACTCGCGAAAGAGGTCGTCAGAAGTAATAAGCAGAAAGACCGATTGTCTGTCAGTAAAGCAAGGTTAGGTTCTATAGGCAATCAACTTTCACAACAAATGGGTACGCGTTGTGTTCTGTCTGTGAGGTCATACTAACTGCGTTCACAGCCATGATTAAAGTGACGGGTTCACTCCAGAAATCGACGGAAATCATGAAACTATCGAACGCTCTTATTAAACTCCCCCAGATCAGTCAAACAATGCGAGAAATGAGTATGGAAATGACCAAGGTAAGATGAACTACCATTTGCCCTTCTCGATTGCTTGAACGACCTCTCCGAAAGGCGGGTATTATGGAAGAAATGCTGGAAGATACCCTTGACATGGACGAAGATGAAGAAATCGAAGAAGAGGCAGACGCCGAAGTGGACAAAGTTTTGTTTGAACTTACAAATGGCAAGCTGGGCGAAGCTGGGTCAGTCGGGACTGAACTGCCAGTGAGTCATATCCATGAAGGTTTGCATATGTACCTCTGTTCTAACCACAGGACAGTCAACGCAAGATAAGATTGAAGACGAAGAGACGGATCGCAACATGGAAAAATATCGCGAGCAGCTCAATGGCCTACTGAGCGGATAAATCCAAAGACGCATTGGCCCATTGTACTATATGTTCCCTTTCGTATTGCTCTTTTTTCGTGGTCTTCAAAATGGTAATGGACGCAGATATCAACACCACTGGCTAAATCAAGTAGAAGGTATTTGATGCAAGTTGGCGTTCGAACAATATGCCTTCTTTCCATATTGAGCGGTTGTAGTACGTAGTAGTATCTGTGGACTGGTTTGGAGAGTGGCGAACATGTTAATAGTGCGCAGGATTCGGCCTTTCCAGATGTATAATTTCATGCATACTATATATCGTTTGTATATTACTTGGTACGGATTTAAATCGCTATTCGCAGTGTAGTGTCGTCGGGAACATATTTATTTTCTCCATCGTTATCCCTTTTACGACATGTCGGAAGTCAGGGTCGGACATCAATTCACTACATGCAGGCGGGTCGCGATGACGAGGTTCACTGATAAAGAACGGAGGCACGTGACTCACGCCAGACTACAGTTGGTCCGGGTCGGAGTCAATGCATCATTTGTCTTCTGAAATTTTGATTCCTTACCACTTTCACGAAAATGCTGGCATCCCATTCGTTTGCGAGAGGATCTTTGAGAGGCATTAGTGTACGCATCCATTATCATTGAAGTTTGCTTTGTGCATACTAATTCATATCCTTAAAGGCTTTACGACACTATGCATCGGCGCCCCCCACAGCTGCGTTTGCTGGTCAAAAGGGAAACAACGTAGGTTTTTCGTGAACTTCCGTAGAACTTCTTTTCGAATACCACATTTTTAGGGCAAATACACAGTGACCCTCATCCCGGGAGATGGTAAGAGACATGTCCGATGTATCTAGTATTCGTTGACACGTCCTCTAGGTATCGGACCAGAAATCAGCCAGTCTATCAAAGATATCTACGTCGCCGCCCAGGTAAGAACGAACATTCCTTCCGATTAAAGCTTCACGTTACAATTTTATTAGGTACCCATTCAATGGGAGGAGGTGGATGTCACTCCAATCCTCAAGGGCGGCAAGACCGTTATTCCAGATAATGCTATTGCATCCGTAAAGCGCAACACAGTCGCTCTCAAGGGTACATCGTCTCTGTGTCGCTTTTCATACACCTCTAACTTACTTTAAAAAGGACCGCTCGCTACCCCAAGTTCGTAACTTCATTCATAGCATATAATACATTTTATGCTGATGGTGTACTAAGTTGGAAAGGGTCACGTTTCTCTCAACTTGACTCTTCGCCGAACATTCAATCTCTTTGCCAACGTTCGGCCTTGCGTATCCATCCAAGGTTTCAAGACGCCATATGATAATGTCAACACTGTCTTGATCCGAGAGAATACTGAAGGAGAGTACTCCGGGATTGAGCACGAGGTACGCTAACGTTGTTGTAGATGTTTTTTGGTTCTCATAAGTATTGCAGATTGTCGATGGCGTTGTTCAATCTATCAAACTCATTACGTGGGATGCTTCAGAACGCGTTGCTCGTTATGCCTTCAACTATGCCCAGACCAGTGGCAGGAAGCGCGTGACGGCAGTTCACAAGGCAAACATCATGTAAGCTCAGTTCAACTTAGTGCAATCGCTGTCGGAACCCTGACCACCGGGCCCAAGGAAAATGTCCGACGGAATGTTCTTGTCAGCATGCCGTGAAGTGTCCAAGGAATTCCCAGGTGTCGCATATGACGAGGACCTCTTGGATCGTGTTTGCCTCCAGGTAGCGCCATACAATTACTCCGTACATACCACATAACTCATAATCGTCTAGGTGGTCACCAACCCTCAGCCATATTCCGACCGTGTCATGGTGATGCCCAATCTTTACGGAGACATTCTATCCGACATGTGCGCTGGATTGATCGGTGGCCTTGGTTTGACACCATCTGGTAACATTGGTCGAGTAAGATTTACTTTCTTGCGTTATGAGAATGACGCATCTCTCATCATATTTCCTGTAGGATGCTTCTATCTTCGAAGCCGTTCATGGTTCAGCACCCGATATTGCAGGTGTGCTGTTACCTTTACATGATATCAACGTTCTCTAACCTGGCATAAACAGGCAAAGGATTGGCTAACCCAACCGCCCTTTTGTTGTCGTCTTTGATGATGTTGAGGTACGTATTATTTTACTGAATCGCTAGCTTTTCATCTGACATTTTACAGACACATGAATCTGTTCGAATATGCGAACAAGATAGAAAAAGCTGCTCTTACGGTAAGCCATGGCTTAACTTTCTTTGTTCAACATGTATCTGACACTGTCGCGTAGACTATCGCTGAAGGCAAAACTATCACTGGCGATCTCGGCGGCAAGGCATCTACTAAGGAATACACTGATGCCATCATCCAGAAACTCAGAGTTTAAGTTGCTGAATGGCTTCGTGATATTGGGACAAAATTACCATACATCGTCGTAGACTTAGACAGCATACCCTAGTCACATCTCTAAATATTTATGGATCGTTGAACATAGTGGATTTGATTGAGACTAGGGGAAGTCCATTAGTTCAAGCCAGATGCTAATCAGGTGTATGTACAACAGAGACAAGCAACGATGCGTGGGAAGGAATCATCCAACCTATGGTTCCCCAGTTGCCTGGCTCACTTACCATCAGCGTCCTTCATTTTCACCACCACAACCTGATAAACGTCCATCTCGCATTCTTTCTTCTCACTCGCCCTACAGGGCAAAGCCGCTCAATACACACTACTTAAAACGTCAAGGTTAGTTGCCACATACTATCATCGTTTCTCCGCAGCCGTGCTCATTCCCCTGTTGTTCCGGTCTCAATATCTATCCATTCACAGATTTTACAATCAACCACCATATTCATAATTCTGTAATTCGACCGCTCATAAATACTTTACGAACGACATGACAGATGAGATAACGCCGCAAACTCAACCTCCCGTGAAGAAGGAGGACAAGAATCCTTCTTCGAGTAATAACCGTGGGCCTAAACGACAGCCTTCCAACTCGTCCAACCCTCGGGGCGGAGCTGCTAATGCAAGGCCTTCTTCCAGAGGTAGCAACAAGAAAGCAGCTACCAATACACCCACTAATGAATCGGGGTCCGACACTGCTTCTCGAAAGGGCTCCGACAACAGTAAAAGGCAGGAACAGCGTGGCAAAAATCAAGCTAACGGCGGGCGCGGGACAGGTCGCAGGCAACCTTCCGCTTCGCAAGGTACACGCAACAATAGGGATCAGGGAGCCAAGTCGTCATCTTCGCCTGTTCCTGCACAGACCAAAGAATCTAGTGACGCTCTGTCTTCTCTCCAGCGCGTCATCGCAGATCTGAAGACCGCGTCTCCCGTCCAACCACAAACAGGGTCTAATACTTTGCCAGCTATGCCTGTTCCTCAGGGACAATCTTCCCTGCCAGTACATGCGCCTGTATTTCAACCCGGGGCCGGAGCATATCCAGGATCAAACATCGACCCCAAGCATCGTAAAGCTGCGTCACTCGGCAACTCTGCGTTATCGGGTAACTTCAATTCTTATTCTCCCCACCTTGGAGCTATGATGGAGGATGCTGAGGATGGTGTATCCTTCGAAGAGGGTGAGATCCCCGACCAAAGGTACCATTCGCAGGGACATCAGCCACGTTCTCAGTCCCAGAGCTTCATGGCACCCCGCTTCGCAGCACTAGCCGCTCAACAAGAACAAGACCCAACTGGACCAACTGGTCGTCCTCAATTAGCTCCAGGTTTCATGTTTGGAGCCCGTAAACGTGGCCCGTCGATGGGACCGTCTATCAGTGAAGAGGACATTGGTTTCCAATTCCCTCAACAACAGCAGAACTATGCGCCAGAAGCCCCAGCGCAAGTGCAAGGACATCGAAAGACAGAGAGCGGAGAGATAACTGGGATCATGGCTGAGCAGGTTTGTTTTGTTCAGACATCTTTATTGATATTTCTGATTAATATCTTTTGAATAGATTGCCCTTCAAAACCAAATTGAAGCACTGCAACAGCAGCAGCAGGCTCTGTACCAACAACAACTTGCTTCAGGCCAAGTGATGTCATTCCAAACCCCTGGACTCGCACCTCATCGCGCTGCATCTCACAGACGTGTCCAGAGCACTGTTCCAATGAGTCCTAGCTCGGGTGCAACTTTCGGAAACATTCAACATCCTATGGGTCAATTTGGAAATAATATTTCTGGCTTGAATCTTGGGTTAGATGGGCAGACACAAGGCATTCCTCGAGGTCATGGGCGAAGGCACAGCGTTAATGTCGTTAATAAGGCGGTTAGTCAGCCGAGCATGGGCTCTATGTCGTTCGACAATTTCGACGATGGTTTCTCTGCACCAACTGCCCCTGGTGGTCATTCCAGGCAAACGTCACGAGTCGACTCTAGCTGGCGTATCAGTATGTTCATATCTTGTAATAACATAGGGTTGCTCTGACGATCATTCTAGACGGGGGAGTTGGAAGTATTCAAGGAAACAACAATGCATTTGCCACTGACCTCGCTCAAGCTCAAGCCCAGCTTCAAAGTTTACAACAATTCCGCGCTGCTGCTGGTGGTCATCATCACAAGATGGCGTCTTTCAGTTTCCCAAACATGCTTCCCAATATGATGGCCGCAAACATGATGGGCATTGGACTCGGAGGTATCAATTTGCTACAGCAGCAGCAGCAGCAATTCCAGTCTCAGCTTCAACAGCAATCCAGCCAGCCTCAGCGTAAATCTTTGTTTGCACCTTATCTTCCTCAAGCTTCTCTTCCCCCTCTCCTTGCCGCTGGCAAGTTGGTTGTTGGGATATTGAGAGTCAATAAACGCAACCGTTCGGATGCTTATGTTGCGACTGAGGTCCTTGATGCTGACATCTATATTTGTGGCTCCAAGGACAGGAATCGTGCTCTTGAAGGAGACATCGTCGCAGTTGAACTTTTGGATGTTGACGAGGTCTGGGGCACTAAGAAAGAGAAGGAGGAAAAGAAACGCAAAAAGGAAGAAAATGCCACGTATGATCTCAAGAACAACTCTGGTCGCAAAGACGACAAAAAGAAAGACGATGTCGAAGTTGAGGGTCAAGGACTTATGCTTTTCGAGGACGAGGAGTAAGTCATTAATTTTATCTTGTGGTACGATACTCATTTCAGCAGGGTGACCGATGAGATTAAACCTCAATTCGCGGGCCATGTCGTCGCTGTCGTAGAACGTATGCCGGGACAACTCTTTTCTGGCACTCTTGGTCTTCTTCGCCCGTCATCGGCAGCAACAAAGGAAAAGCAGGAAGCTGAACGCCGAGAACGCGAAGGTGATAAAGGTGATGAACCTCGTCGCGCAATTGAGAGGCCCAAGATTGTATGGTTCAAACCTACCGATAAACGTGTTCCTTTGATCGCCATTCCGACCGAGCAAGCACCTCCTGATTTTGTTCAAAACTCCGAAGCCTACGTTAACAAACTTTTTGTTGCGTGCATCAAGCGCCACGTATGTTTTTCTCGCGCTCATTCATGAAAACTACTAACATCATTCAAGCCTATCAGCTCTCTCCATCCGTTCGGCACCCTGGTCGAAGAACTCGGCCCAATTGGTGACATTGAAGTCGAAACAAGTGCTCTCTTGAAGGATTGCAATTTCCCTACGGAGGATTTCACTGAGAACGTACTGAAATGCCTTCCACCCATTCCATGGACGTAAGTTTATTCCATGCTGTATGGCATCATCGTCATATGCTAAATGGTGTCACAGTATCCCAGAACGTGAACTCGAGACTCGGAAAGATTTACGTGGAGACCGTATATTCAGCATTGATCCTGAGACGGCGAGGGATGTTGATGATGCTCTATCCATTAAAACCAACGAAGACGGCACGTTTGATATTGGCGTACATATTGCTGATGTTTCATTCTTCGTGAAGCCCAACACACCTCTTGACCGTGACGCTCGTAAGCGAGCTACGAGCGTATATCTCGTACAGCGTGCAGTTCCGATGTTGCCTCCTGCTCTGAGCGAGCAACTTTGCAGCTTACTTCCTGGACAAGACCGCTTGGCTTTCTCGGTCGTTTTCACTATGGATAATGAAGGGAAAGTTCTCAAGAAGTGGTTTGGTAAGACAATCATTCGGTATGTACTGTGCATTTCTGCATCCTTTCCTTGCATGACTATTGACACCTTAATACGCAGCTCCGTTGCTAAACTTGCCTATTCGGATGCCCAAAGAGTAATCGACGGCCAACATCTCGGCCAAGTTGTTGTTGAAGCCCATAGTCACTCTGATATTGAACAAGATATCAAGAACCTACGAAACATCGCCAATAAACTTAGGACTAAACGATTTGAAAATGGCACTCTCAGTCTGGAAAGTTCGAAATTGTCCTTCAACCTGGATGAAAATGGGATGCCTACTGATTGTGGTCAGCATGAACGCGGAGAAGCAAATTATTTGATTGAAGAAGTAAGAATTGTTTACTATATGTTTTTTCGGTCGCTAATGATTTGCCTAGTTCATGCTATTGACTAACACTGTTGTTGCTCAACAAATTGCTGTTCATCTTCCCGAACAGGCTTTGTTGAGGCGTCACGACATACCAATAGACCGTCGCTTGGTATGCTCACATCCCATGTTAATTTTCTGACAAGCCTAATCACATATATCTGTAGAATTCGTTCAATCAACGTGCTGAAAGGTTGGGCTATATCATGGACACTTCGTCAGCTGGTGCTCTCATGAAGTCCTTCAATGCGATTGACAACCCCACTGCCCGTCGACTCTTGGAACTATTCTCGTTCAAAGCAACACAACGTGCTAAATACTTCTGTGCTGGCATGCTGGATATAGCGAAATATGGTCACTACGCATTAAATGTGCCATTGTACACACACTTCACCTCTCCTATTAGGCGCTACGCCGACGTGCTTGTGCATCGTCAACTCGAAGCGGTGTTGCAGGGTGGAGGTGAGTGGTTTCATTAAATTAGCTGTTCGATTTGCTGACGACGTACGCAGCTGAGACTAAATTCACCATGGATCGCGATGCAGTTGCCAAAGTCGCACAACAATGTAACATGTAAGCTTGTTTGTTCATCTTCGTTAAGGCATATACTCATCCCTAAAATAAAATAAAGTAAACGTGACTCTGCTAAACTCGCTCAGGAGCAATCCGCTCATCTTTTCCTTTGTGTCCTTATTGCGGACCTTACTAATCGCTATGGACCGGTGATTCGTCAGGCCAAGGTCGTCGGCGTCCTAGATGCAGCATTTGATGTCCTCGTCGAAGAATTCGGGATCGAGAAGCGAGTTCATGTAGATCAGATGCCTATCGACGTTAGTCCCTTTGTTTTTGAACATTCTTGTCTTCCAAACTAAGCGCCTTCTGTAGAACCACGTTTACGACGAACATACGCACACCCTTCAGATTTACTGGTCTAATCGGGATGTCATTAGCTGGCTGGCAGAAAACAGTGACGATGAGCATCTGAAGAAGGTCAAGCAGAATGCTGAGCAACATGCCTTGAAGATGGAGGTTGCGTCTCGCTCTGTTCATGACGAGAAGGCCTTGTTCGATGAAGACGACGATGCCGATGACGATGAAATTGTCTTGGGACGCAGTGATATTGCTGTAGGACCTGAAACTTCGAAGCAACGTCTGCTTTCGATGGCGAAGGTTCAACCCCAATTCGAGGGTGTACGCATTACGTCCTCCGGACACAAGACCCAAGAAATCAAGGAATTGATGACTGTCCCAGTAAGCGTTGACACGCAAATATAAAGAGATTGTTTCTAATTATCATATGCTCAGGTTATCGTCACTGCTGATCTCACGAAGAGTCCTCCCGTCATCAAGGTCTACAGTGTCAACCCGTTCGCCGACCAGAAGAAATGATGCTCTTCGCCGCCCATCTATGTCTACGTTGCTTGTTTGTGACCTACGCGAATTTCCTCTTATGTGTACTACCCCGTTTCATTCTTATGTTCCCGATCTTACCCACCATTATGCCGCCAATTCTTCTCTCTCATGTTATTCGTATGATGTTTCTGTTCGGTAATTTCTCCTCCACCCTATACTTAACAGACAGGAGATGCGCTTCTTGTTCTGTATGACGAGTGTCCATTGACTCTGTAATACCGACGGAGTAGCTTTTCTCTTATTCAATATAAATGGGCGTGGATATTTTGCTCTTCATGATTATTTTTCTGTTTAACCAAACGAAACACGAATTTAACGAATATAATGAATGCCATCCGTGGCATATAAGTACAAATATGTAAGTATGCGAACGAATTATATAAAGAATGAAATGGATGATTGAATATTCGCTATTGATGCATGCGTTAAATGTGAATAGTACTTAGATCCAGCCAGCTGGAGCAGACTTGAGAGGCTGACTACTATGCCGGGTCATACTTTGTTGACTCTGGCTCCGCCGTTCTACCGTAGGACCTTCCCATGATTGAGGGGTGGGAGGTGAACGCGACCTAGACCGTGATGCGGAAGTAGAGTCCTGAGTAGGCTGTTGCTGTTGTGAGGATGCCGGCGACTTTTTGCCAGGAGATGAAGGCATAGTTGGGTTTGCAGCTTGAGTTGGGTGTCCTTCCAAAAATGAATTGTTGACTACAGCACTCGTGTGTCCGAGGTCCGTTTCCACACGTTCCAGGAGTGTATGCAGGCTGTACACTGATGCGCGCAGACTGTGGATGGAAGCTCCACCGTTGACGCTGTTGCCTCGCGTGTGGAATCGAGGGCCGTAGCGGTGTCGAATCTCGTCTGTGCACAGGCGATGCAAGCCCTCGAGGTTGAGGAAGGCAGCTTCTTCGCGCACCTCAATGAGGCTTTCCAAACGGTCTTGTGGGTTGAGAGGTGAATGTACCTGGAGAGATCGGGGCAGAATCTCTGGCTGGCCTTCTATGACTGGGGTGCGGAGGTAGGCTAAGATGTGCGAATATCTGAGAAAGAGAAGGTAAGTAAGGCAATTGAAATAAAATTTTCAAGACGGCTTACGGTGAGCTGGGTCGGTCTAGGAACAGGTTAATGCTGCCAGAATGAGGCACGAGGCCTTGGGATGTTAAATGACGCGTATAGATAGCAAGGTCGTCCGTCTCGTTGGAATAGACGGAAGCAATAGATCTCGTATCGGCAGGCTGGGAAAAAAGTAAAGACGATAGATAATTTGAAAGATGCGAAGGTCGTGATTGGATCGTGGCTAGGGTCGTTCGGTGCGTTGCGGTGCATGTTTCTAATGTGACCATAATTTTACATGGGTCTGTGATCATTAATGAAGGTTCCGAGATGAGAAGTGCATGGAAAGGTGGAGGCTGTGTGGATGCGACGACGTGAGGTGGAAGTGGTGGTACAGAAGGAGCGTCTTCTACTGTGGACACTATTGTGCGCGATTTTAAGGACGACCGTCGGGATGGTGGGGATGGTGGTGCTCTGCTTGGTCGAGGAGGAGGCTTGGAGTTGGATGTTGGGCTTTCCGGCTCGCTGATTGCTGCCTCTTCCTCTGCATCGGCTAGCGGCAGAGGAGGTAATGGAGGACTTGTAGGTGGAGACAGCGGTAGTGTCTGCGACTCGGGCTCAGCTAAAGTAGGCGTGCTCGAGTCCTGACTGTAAATGGTAGATGAGCGTTTCTTCGGTTTCAAAGTATCCCCCTGCTCGGAGGACAGCCTGTGAGATAAAGATGAGCTAGAAAGAGCCTCCCTCTCAAACATTTCTGGTGAGAGACGGACTCCCGTCTCTCTCAAAGCCTCGTCTGGAGTTCGGACAACAGTAGCACCTGCGCCGAGAGTTCCATTGCGTGCGGGTGGGTTGATAATGTCAATAGTCCTGACACGCTTGGGCTCTGATACCCTATGGGGCTTTGAGGGAGAGTAGGGAGCAGCGGTATTAGGGGAAGCAGTACGAGACAGCCAGTGCATCGTATTAGAAATTGAAGGGCGACGAGGAGAATGAGCTGGAGGAGAGGAGGAACTTGAAGGAGAGGGAATGCGCGATGAGCGTGGCGATCGCAGGGTGGTGGTGGTGGTAGACATTGTTGTTGTACCACCTCATTTTCTCCTCGTATAATATCTTGCAAAGAACAATAGCACACTCACTTCCTTTTTGGGAAGACAATTGCTTCGCGTCTGAAATATTCCCATCACGTGACTCGCTTAAGAACAAAAACCAGTCCTTTGTTTCTTTTCTTATCCACTGAATGGATCCGGCAACTCTAAAATTCCAGCAATCTGTGCCCTCTCTGCTTCGCCCTGTCTCCTCACAGCTGGCTGCATTGCATACCATTCGTGCGCGCTCGTCCATACCGTATACATGCTCAAGATGTGGCTCGCACCTCACTTCAACACGTTCAAAACGCGATGCTACTAAGCAGCGTGTTGTCTCTACTACCTGCTCCTCTTGTGGGACAGTTGCTTCATTCCCCATTGGTAAAGGAAACGCCACTTCATTTCCTTCATGGAAAAAGAAGGCAAACTCAATCCCTCTGACGGTCCCTTCTACTACCGGCAAAGAACAAGGTCCACCTCTTGTTCTCGCAGCAACCCCTGTGCTAGGGCCCCTGGTGACCTCGGTCCCGGTTCCACCACAATCCAACAAAATACCATCTCAGAATGCAAAGACCGCCAAAAAGAAATCAGGTCTTCAAGAAATGCTCCAGCGCAACCGTGACAAAGGTCAACGGACGAAAGCAGAGCAGACCAAATCCACAGGCTTATCCGCCTTTTTGAGCACATTATGAGATTACGAAATATATCCCTATGATTATACCAATCTATATCTCTACAGCAAACGAGTGTACACGCCATAAAAATAACCCTGGACATCAGGACGTGGAAGTCGACGTTAAACCTTCCTCTCGATCATTCACCTTTTCCCCTTCCCTTGGGATGTGTTTCACTTGGTCGCGATCGATGAACCTCCCTGGCCAGAATGGAATGTACACCGATATAGCGATGAAGAGCGGAAGCGTATCTAGTCCGTAGAAAAGAGGCTCGGACCTCGTGAGTGGTCCTTGGAATCCTTCACCAAGTTCCACAACCCTAAATCCAGAACGGACCTGCAACAACGATGATGATGATTCAGGAATTGTGCAGACGCGAAAGAAACGGTCTTCCTCACCAAAATTCCAATGCAACTCAAAAATAGCGCTCCCGCTAATACAATCCAAGAGTTGTACCATTTCTTATTGTTGTCCATGGCGCATACCTCCGGTTCATACTTCCAAACGCGATATAGAAATACGATGTAGATGACCGAGAAGCATACAAACGACACCAGCTGGGCAGCTAGTCCAGCGAGGAATACCTAAAAATCATGTTTGTCAAAAGACTTGATTGATATCAAATTCAAACTTACTCGAGAGCCCGCTAAAGCTCGAACTGGGTCGTTTGCAGATGCCGACATAGCTCCTCCAATTGCCTTGTAATCATGGGAATTTCAATACAACAATACAGTCTAGAAAAGGGATGCAGCTGACCTGGATGAGAAAAGTCGTGATGTCGGAAGCTACAAAGACGATGGTGATTCTCCGACTAGAAACCAAGAGATGCTTGTCTGAATTCAGGTGTCTGGAGAGCCGACCGAGAAGAACGTAATCTGCTGCAATAAAAGCGCACGGCTAGAAGCACATTAGTCGCGAAAGGATATATAAGTAGTAAACTTTGTACTCACCGAAAGCACGACGAAGAGATATTCTACAATATATAGACCTTTAGATTGTGGACTATTATGCAGACCAAATCTGAATGCAATTCCAGCAGCAAAACCTAATGGAACGTCGCACACACTTTAGCACCGTTTCAACGCTGAGGAACTGATAAATTATACCACGCACAATAGCACCCAATTGTCATTGACATCATCCACTTTGCGCCCCATTTCCAAATGAAGCATGTCTGTAGTATTCCAACTACAAGGATCAGAGCTAGTGCACAATATCATTATCAGTCAAGTTTGATGATGGGTTTATAAACGGCAGGTGAAATTTACAGAACGCTATAGCGGTCAGTGTATTGGAGGCAATATATTTGAGAGGGTTGTAGGGGTCGTGAGCGGGGTCGGCAAATGGGTTCGGTCGAGGGACGTCGTGCTTAATGGCAGCTTCGGCATGATAGAACAAGCTTGTGACGAACAGGAAAAACAAATGAAGAGAGGTTCCCATTATCGACTTCATCGAGTCAGATTTGGGAAGGGTATGAGATGAAAGAAAGTAAGGGGAAAGGGTCGTGTCAGGTCTCTCAGTGACCGTATGCCATATGTACTCATATCACTGCTCTGCAAGGTTCATGGTAAGCAAAAACCCAAATGGTTCGATGTTCACATGAATATGGGCAGGCACCGAGGGGCACTGTTGATCCACAGACGTGATAGCAGTAATTCCGGTGATTTTGACGGCAAAAAGGACACTCCAGAGTGTAAACGCGTGTGGAGAGTCGGGGCGGATGGGACTGTCGGAACAGCGGCGCGTAAAGTTCGTCATGAACTTTATGTGAACAAATGTGAACTCGTCATTTCCGGGCCCCGTTTCCCAGATACTCGGGGTCATAATACTATTATGTATGCATTATTGAACGCACTGCATGTAAATTGGTTTCTATGTTTGTACACCTCCATGAGTATTTTCTGATATACAATGGGATTGAGACTACCTCGAGTAGTAGTAGTGTGTCTACAACAACTATTCAGAGCTATCATCGCCGAGGCGCCCACAGATCGTAAAGTTCTTTGTCCGCAGGATCGAAAGAGGTTAACATTGATGGATCAGAACGTATCACCACCCGTCGTGCAGCGCCAATCGCAGTGCTCGAAAATCCGCTGTTAATATTGAATATTCCATCTCGCGGGGTGTCCAACTTGAAACGGTTATTGGGCATGCCAGAGGTATCAGAAAGCGTGGATGTCGCAGAATTGTTGTTATTCTGAACGCCATGTAAGCGTCTCCATTAATAGTCATGCTATAAGGTCATACGCAACACTCACCTCGAGCGGGCCCGGCGTGGTGAAAGCCGACTGGGCTCTGTTGGGGGTTGTGGGATTGGGCGTTCTAGGCGTTCCTGGGGTTCCTGCATTGCAAACAAAGACACGGTCAGATATGACCTCGATGAGCGTTCATCCATAAGTTAGCAACGATCAAATGCTGACTTGGAGAAGAGAAACGAGGCGGAGTAGTAGACATGAGGGGTGATTGATGTTAGCCGTATAATGAATGCTCTCGAACTGGAATCGTTTTCAAAGAGATATGGGTCGTGCGCTTGAAGTGGGATTAAGTTTGAGATGACGGTTTCTGGTCCAAGTTGATCGCGCGTAACAGTAGCGTGTGAAATCACGTTCAGCCGTTTTTCCCTTCTGGGAAATAAAACCAAGCGCCGGCTTTCCTCGTGGCCTGCAGCTGAGCGAGATTAGGGAAAAACATAGATGACATTCGCTCCTTAAAATACTTGTTCTGTCATTTGCAGATTAAACTACATAGAAGCTCGGGCGCAACTTGGCCGTTGAATACGTTCGATTTTAGCATCCCTCTTATCCATGTCATGATCAAAGTGAATTCAACGTCGATTCAAAATATTGGACAACTTCTAAGTAATAATCAAGTAAAAGGAAATTCTTTATATACGGGTATACATGTGAAATGATGGTAAAATGTAAAGATTGGAACTCAGCCTGAGATTATATCTGCATGAATGGCATCATGAAGTCCTCATTACGTTTTTCAGGCCCTCCCCATCGCGGTTCCGAAGAAGTTGCATGGGGGGGACTGGGGATCATTTCAACCTAATAGTGTCTTTTTTCAAAAAAGTAAATAACGACTGAGGAACAAACTGCTTACCCCCATGGCAAATTGTGAAGCTATGGTGTCGCTCCAGCTTATCCGGTACCATTTCGGCGCCTTATCCGTCTTCAAAAATTCCTGGACCTTCTCCTTCAATCCTGCTGGGGGTTTTCTAGATTCCTTGTTTTCGTTGGTGGCAATTGCCAGACAATCTATAGGAATATCAGGGGCGACTTCTTGAGTTGGATCCCACACCTGGAGTAGACCATTGAAGGGAATGCCACAGGCCGCCTCCATTCTGTCCCTATACAATCTAAAGGTTGCGTGCCTGTTAAGTTCACCATTGTACATCACATTTCCCGACCAGACTGAATGGCATGTACATTGAGATGGCTACCCTACCAGGGGTATATTCGTATCGAGGCCATAGTAGAATACTAAGAATACAGGTTCATTCAAGTAAAGCTTGAAAACCTTCGGCTATGTCGGCAGCCCTGCAACCTAAATGACTCTGGTCGTACCACAGTTTATTGCTGTACGTAGTTAAGCAATGTCCTCCAATCGTATGCCCGAATCCGATATAAAATGAGAGGTATACGAGCGTAAGTAATGCAAAGGCAAGCGACTGTCTTACTGCAATCAATACATGAAGTCGGAAAATAGTAGACAAGACTGAACTGATGTTAAGGGATATGTGTCAAGTAGAGCAGAGAGAACGACGGATGGATATTGGAATATATATAGCCTTTAAAGCTTTGTGTCATTTTGTGCAGACCGAATCTTGGATCGATGCCAATCTGAATCGAAAGTCAAAATAAGATGGTATGAAATAGTTTTGCATTGGGAATGAATCCTAAATACGATAAGAGTCTATGGGTATGGCTATCGTCTACTTTGCACTGCGCGTTTTGATGAGCCGTGTACAGTGGACTATATTCATTATCGCCATTTAATGTCATATATCGATATATGCTCACCAAACGCAATGCCATTGAGATAATATATCTGAGGGGATTTGCAAGGGTAGTAAATTGTAGGGGTCATAAGCAAGGTTGGTGATTAGATTGTTTGTTAGAGGTGGAACTTCAAGCTTCAAGCTGCAATTACTATTAGGATTGTTCTCCAGAACTATCGTGAATCACCAGGTAGCCTATTTCGACCCCCCGTCGAAACCGAATGCGTAGACAGAGTGAGTAATGGTTCTAATCAGATCCAGATACTTAGATACTTTGTATCCCTAGCACATCAGGGCGTTAAAGCCGGTAGTTCTCCTTCCAGAGGAATTCAAGCATAAAGACGCGTCGCAAACTGTGCGCACGACGTGTTTTACGCGTAGATTCTTTTCGCGCCAAAACGTTCCATCAAAACTGGAATAAAAACCTAAGACAGAGAAGTTCCTTCGCTTTGTTGACCATTATCGTCGAATTATCGGTACTGATCTGCCTAGCAAAATCGAAAACAGACTCAGACAGTCAGATACTGGCGGGTTAATGAAGACGACACATAAAGGCCCAAGAAAATGAATTATGAGCTTTACTTTAACGAATGATTTGCACAGTAGCAATGCATATACACCTCTCAGGGCAAACACGTCGACATCGAATGAAAGATCAAGCCCGAATTCTCTTTTGCTGGCACGCGCCTGAGAAATTGACGCCGAATGTGACAGCCATGACGTGACCTGGTCACAACGTGAACTTGTCGCCAAATTAGCACGGTGGTGCCTTGATACAAACTTGGGAGTCTTTCACCACAAAACCTCCATCATTGCTCAGGCTCTGCTCCAAGAAAGTCCGTCAGCGTCAAATCAATGAACATCTTTCGAAGCCGTAAGTTTTAGTCATGATGATTGCTCCGCGTATTGTCTGTTGACCGATCTTTCATTCTAGTTATTGGCAAAGTTTGGCGTGAGCTGCCTTTTGAATATTGATGATTGCCTACAGATGATTAAAAAATGCTACAGAAGATCCAAATGCTGCAGAAGTAGTTAAAATATCTTCAGGTGCCCTTTCTCGCGTTCTTCATCCTCGTTGAGGTCTCATACTCTTGATCTTCTCCAGGACAACTCCATCTTGTTCGACCGGGCAATATCAGAACATCGCGTGAATGCATGTCAGTACCAGTGTTCATTATCGACAGTTCTTCAGTGACGTATTTTTGCGTTAAGATACAATGACTGCATGGCTACTATTCGACGTCTTCCAGGCGTGGATCACAATTTTCAACTTGTAATCACGAAGGCTTATGAAGATGGGGATCAGGATTTACTCGAGGAAGGGGACGAAAGTATGTGCCCGTATGTCTAACTATGCTCTAAATGAACTAAATGTGTATAAATTCTTCTCCAGCCGATGATGAAAGGGTGTTTTTGGTTGGAGAAGAGCTTGAATTTCGTTCTGGAGAAACAGATGGGGAACCAATCTTCATTTGGCGTGATCTACAAGGAGACATCGACGAACTCTTTGAGTTTGTCGCTACTGGGACAAATGGACCAACTCGCGTCTTTTTCGAAACTTGCATGTACCGCGCCATGTATGAACGCAAATATAGGCACAACGCAGATAGTATTCCGGACAATGCACTGGAGGAATTCATATGGCAGTGAGTGTTTATCCCCTTACACGACGGACCAACGTAGCTTACCATGCCGAACACAGTCCACCTGCAGCTCCAGCTAAACCAAGGCGTAAAGTCTCGAAGAAGGTGGAAGCACCAGTTGAATATCCTCCCGAGGTACCTACCGTGGCTA
The DNA here is from genome assembly GCA_964017145.1 of Agrocybe praecox. NCBI lineage: Eukaryota > Fungi > Basidiomycota > Agaricomycetes > Agaricales > Agrocybaceae > Agrocybe > Agrocybe praecox. Next base: position 1,739,502 of record OZ024843.1, on the reverse strand, counting down.
AAGAAAGCAAGGCAAAAGAGACACCCAGTCAAGTACAAGAAAGTCAACCCAACAAGAGCGAAGAGACCTTCTTTGCTAATAAGCAGATTCTTTTGGAAGAAGAAGCTGAGCTGTACTTGTGGGACATGGATAGCAACGAATTCCTCAACCAGGGAGTAGTGGTTGCAAGATTCAGTCAGGAGATGAACTCGAACTTCGTTTTCTTCCTTACAGCCTCGAACGATAATGGAACACTCCTGTGCCACAACATTTGCGCAGACATGAACGAGAAATTCTCTGCAAAGCTGTTCTCCTTAACGTGGAACCATCTCGGAGATGATAATAGCTCGCAGAGCAGTTGGCTTTTGCGGTTTATGAATGAAGAGGACTATCAAACTGCGAAACAGATTTTCTCTCAGTGCCGATGGGAATCGCTCCACCAAATCCCCTGGGGCAAGGCCAAGGTGCGTTTCATGATGTATTCGAATGAAAGAAACGAGCTGACCCTACATTAGCCTGATGAACAAAAATACGTATTAAGTGCTGTTGACGAGGATGTTATTATGAAAGATGTAGAAGATGAAGAAGAGGATGAGGAAGAGATCGCGCATGACTTGGACCCTGAAGAAGGTGAGTCTGTACCCTGATTTGCGTTTTTGGTTTTACTAATTGTCTCCCGCCTGAATTCAGAACCCAGTGATGATGAATCGGAAGAGGATGAAGATGATACACCCAATCCTATTACTGGGGAGCGCAATTCGTCTTTGAATGTCGGGTACAAGGGCGATCGGTCATACGTTGTTCGTGGCAACAATATTGGTGTTTTCAACCACTCCAAGGACCACTCTGTGAAATACTACGCTACAATTGGGAACATCACCACTCCTAAAGGAAAGGGCTTTAAACCGAAGAACGTAAGTCGACCGCCGGGCAACTTCTATTAACTCATTTTAAAAGTTATATGATCATAGGTTATGTTACACGATCAAGACACGAAGATGATTTTGCAAAACCCATCAGATCCAAATTCCTTGTATAGCCTGGATATTGAACGTGGAAAGGTCGTTGAAGAGTGGAAAGTTCATGAGGACATTACGGTGGATCACATTGCGCCAGACAACAAGTTCGCACCAACAACAAGGGAGCAAACGCTAGTTGGTATTTCACACAACTCGCTATTCCGTATCGATCCTCGTGTGTCTGGTAACAAGATGGTGGACAGCCAGTATAAGCAATATACCGGCAAGAATAAATTCTCCGGTGTGGCTACTACTGCGTCTGGTAGACTCGCGGTGGCGAGCGAGAAGGGTGACATTCGGCTTTTTGATTCCATTGGAAAGAACGCAAAGACGGCCCTGCCGCCTCTTGGTGACCCTATTCTCGGAATCGATGTTACAGCCAACGGGAGATACATTGTGGCAACGACGGAGACTTACCTGATCTTCATCGATACTCTCATTGGCGAAGGACGATATGCAGGACAGCTAGGGTTCGATAGAAGCTTCCCAGCGACTTCGAAACCTCAGCCTATCCGACTGAAGCTGCTACCCCAGCACGTTGCGTACATGGGCAACAAGATTTCTTTCACCCCGGCCAAGTAAGTCGCGTTTCATATTTGAGAGAAAATGAACATTGATGGATTTCTTTTTCCTTTTTTTCTCGCAAGATTTAATCAAGTTGAAGGCCGAGAAGAGAATGCGATCGTCACCTCCACTGGGCAATATGTCATCGCATGGGATTTAGCCAAAGTGAAGAAGGGTAAATATGAGCAGTATGAAATCAAGAAGTACGAAGACCACGTCGTGCAGGATAGCTTCAAGTTTGGCGATGACAAGGAAATCGTACGTAAAAACTACCATTCTCTCGAACACAACCAGCCTGATCATGCTGTGTCTAGGTCGTTGCACTGAGCAACAACGTATTGGCTATCAACAAGAAGAACCTCAGCAAACCTGATCGTCGGTCTCTTGCACCCATCAGAGAATCCATCGGGGGTCACTCTTCGATAGTGAACGCGCCTTATTAATTTATCTTTCAATCTTTGAATACTTTTATTTCCTTATTCCAGGGTTCTTTTTCTTATCTTTCACTTTATATTTTCTCTTCTGCGCAGATTGAATGAAATGAATTGGAATCTTTTATTACTTTTTGTATTATACACCATAGAAACTTTCCACCTTCATTTCATTTCCACGATATCCCTGATTATCCCTGTATGTAAGATTAATACGAATAAACTATTTCAGGCTGATACGAGATAAATATGATTGAAGAGAAATGAAGGAAACCCACATGTATATAAATCTAATAAGGGGGATTAAACGGCTCATCGCGTGATGATTGACAAGTCTATAGCGGTATTATCGTGAAGCCTTTATGGCTTCCTTGCTCGGCGGGTTATTATAACCCTGACGAAACACGGCATCTCTAGATTCGACATATCTTCCTATACCCAGATGCCAACATATACGGGGGATCATGAGACTTATTCCAAGAAGGACAGTAGTCCAGAGCATTGGGCTCCATTCGTAGAAATTCCAGCGCTGGTCTCCCAGCGCCCATAGCGTGAGGGCTAAGTGGAAGACGTCACCGATTAGGAGAGGGGTTAGGAGGGCGAAGACGATCTTCTCCTGTAGAGCGGGGTTCTCCTTGAGGTGCTTGCGCAGAGTGTAGAGCACGAAGAGGTTGACGAGCCCGAGGAGGCCGCATACGTGCGCGAGTTGGAGGATGCTGACGAGGGTTGCGGTGGGTAGGACTTTGTAGGGTTGGACGTTATGGACCCATGGTGCTTGTGAGTTGTGTGCCTGTGCGATGGGTCAAATACATGACAATGGATGGAGGGATCGAAGTTCGTACAGTGAGAGGATCACTTAAAAAGGATAAAAGTCAGGGGCTGATGGTGATATTTGGAAAGGACATGGAGAACATACGCTATTGCGCCCAGAAAGCCAACTGTGGTGAGAAAAGGCTCGTATGCGCCAAAGCAAAAGTAGTAAAAGTCTGGGATGGCTGATTTTGGAGCAGGAGACATGGGTGAAGAAGGAGTTAGGGAGAACCTGGAGGGATGTGGGCCTTTAAAAGGAGGGGAGAAATGAAAAGGGCCGCCTTGTTTTATGAAAGAAATGCGATTGGGGTTCGTCGGGGAACAACATGTGGAACAGTCCAGAGTGTCCATACAGCTCAAGTCGCTCTTCATATTGATCCGTCGCCCTTTCACCGGCCCTCAACTCCTCAATAAAATCAACGCGAGTGTCTTTCTCTTTTCTTCATCTTACAATCACGATCCACCTTAACCAAGGCTGGCAGATATCTTTTCATTCTGACCAATGCCTAATGGAGGGGATCAAGAAATAGACGAAGGATATAATGCTTGTTGCTTTTGCCTTTGCAAATGAGCTTCGCTTCTTTCTGACATATAATCAGTATTTTACATCATGTCAGTGTACATCAATGAAAACTGCGCAATATTTCGCTTACATCATTAAGCATTACTATTTCCTTGTCTTTTCGGCCGATGTCCTATGATGAACAGAATCCTGCTGAAACAGCAGAGATGAACAAGGCGGTACTGCCTTACGCGCCCATAGACTCTAAACATGCACATCTCATTCAGGAAGCGCGTGCAGTTCGAGAAAATGAAGAAACGCACGAGGCAGAACGTGTTGATAGACCTCCTGCTGAAGAGCAAGGCATACGACCTTCCAAAGTATACGCGCCTCTCTCGTTCCCAGTCGTTGTTCTCCTCATGCCCGCCGCCGTCTTTGGTGTCCTTGCACGACTAGGCCTCGTCGCTTTAATGACTTTTGAGGGAGAGAGCGTATTCCCCCTGGCTTATGCGCAGGCAATGGGCTGCTTGGTTATGGGTATGGGTTTGCGTATGAAGGAGCCTATCGGTCAATTGTGAGTCTATTGACCTCCTTTAGAGGAATCCTGCTTGACTCCCACACAGCTATGCTCCACTCTACACAGCACTCACTACTGGTCAGATATTCCTTTTGGTTCTCACACGCCATTCATTGATCTCATCTCATTAAAGGTTTTTGTGGTTCATTAACCACCTTTTCCAGTTGGCAATTGGATGTTTTCAATGCTTGGATCGACGCTGGTCGTCATAATCGTGGTGGTTTACGAGACGTCAGTGTATCTCTGATTAACCTTGTAAAAGTCTTTAACGTCCTTGCTGCAGTTCGTTGATGGCGTCGGAATATCTACTATTACTCTATCTCTGTCTCTAGGGTCTCTAGCATTTGGCTACAGTGTAGCCTCGGTCTTCGCACCACTGATACCTACGCCTCGGTTTTTAAGTCGCCCTTTTAGGTATTCCTTGTCCTGCACGGCTGTCCTGATCTACGCCGCAACCTTCTTCACCTACTTCTTCCTTCCCGCAAAGTTTCGTCATAAGGCTACCGCTGCCCTTCTCTTCTCTTTTCCGGGCGCTCTCACTCGATACCTCCTATCCATTAGCCTCAATCAGCGATCCAAGGCGCTTCCTTTGGGCACTCTGGCTGCCAACACGCTAGGCACCGCGCTTCTAGCAGCGTTCCATGTGTTGCAGAGCATTTCTTCTCCGCCTTCCGCCAATGCGTGTGCGATACTGCAAGGTCTTGCGGATGGATACTGTGGGTGCTTGACTACCGTCAGCACCTTTGCAGCAGAGGTCAGAGATTTCCCGCCCAGAAAGGCTATTAGATATGTTATTGTCAGTTGGGTTTTGGGCCAGCTTATGATGGTTTTGATATTCGGGACTTCGATCTGGACAGGTCATGCAAAAGAGCAGATTACATGTTCGTTCAGGTAGACTTTGTGTAGAAGACTTTGAAATTTATGATATCGCACGTTTGTGTGATCCAAATCTGTAATTGATCGGAGTTGGAATGATCAGACCGAGTTAGTCAAAGACAACCAATTCGGACTCACTTCTTCCAACAGCGTGAAGATGGCTTCAAGACAGAGGCCTCCACAGGACGATCCTCAACACGTCGGTGCGGGCGAAGAGGCTGTTGATGCGACAGGAGAGGGTGATGAAGTGATGGAAGATGCGGAGGAACAGGACGACGGATATAGTGAGTACTTGTAGTTTTTCTCATCCATCCATTTGATTGTCGCCATCTCTGCTGTGCCCGCACTCTTACCCCCCCTCATCGCTTCACAGCATCCAGCTCTTCTCTCTCCGCCATCCGCACGCAGTTTTGCTGACCATGGATCATATATCTGTAGCCTCGTCCACCCCAACATCAACCTTAACGTGGATCAGCTGGTTCTGCTCACTTCCGGGACACGAATATTTCTGCGAGGTCACGGAAGACTTTATCGAGGATGATTTTAACCTCACAGGACTCAATGCGATGGTACCTTTTTGGAAGGAGGCGATGGAGATGGTGTTGGATGTCGAACCAGGTGTGTGTTTATTTCTTTGCATGTTGTACATGCAAAAAAACGCTTCATATTGGATGATGGCGTTGTACTTATTCCCTCACTGAAGACGAAGATACCTCGAAGATCCCAGATGTTTCAATTGTTGAATCATCTGCGGAAATGCTATATGGGCTGGTACATCAGCGATACATCCTTACGCGCGCAGGCCTGCAGGCAATGGTGCGTGTTACACTTTTTGGTTGACAACCGAATTTGTATGGATTTGCGTCGTTTCTCATCTTCCCTTTGTTCTTATGAATGGGACGACGACGAGGGACTGATTACCTTTTCTAAAATAATGATATGCATAGGCTGAGAAGTATGAAAACGGCGTATTTGGATCATGCCCGCGTGTTTATTGTGTAGGCTGCAATGTCGTGCCTTGCGGACGCGTGGATATTCCTGGCAACGACACTGTCAAGCTATTCTGTCCAAACTGCAATGATATATTCGTCCCGCCGAGCAGCAGGTTCCAGGGTGTAGATGGTACGTGTCTTTTTATAAATCAGCCGAAGTTCTTTCGCATTTCTTATCAATGTTATCAAAAAGGCGCGTTTTTCGGAACGACGTTTGCGCATCTGTTTTTCCAGACGTACCGTGAGCTGGCGCCTGCTCCGTTTTGGAAGGCGCCCTCTACGGGAGGCTCGCCGCTTTCTCCTAGGAGTGGATCTGTGGCTAGCAACAGCTCGCGACCTGCGCCGTTCGTTAATCCCAATCCACATGGAGGACAAAAACGCGCTTCTGGGTATGTTTATGTGCCTAGGATATATGGGTTCAAAGTGAGCGAAAGGGCGAAGAGCGGGCCGAGGATGCAATGGTTGAGATTGAGACCTGAGAGTCCGGAAGAGCTGGATTCGGTTGATTGGCGTGGACGATGGATTGGGACGGATGATGATGAGTATGATGATGACGATGAGGAAGACGAGGATAGGCAAATGGAGGACTTTGATCCGGTATGTGTGGGTTATAATATGTTGTTTTCGATCTTATTTTAATCTTTTTTACAGGATGCCGGTGAAGGAGAGGAAGACGACGATGAAGAGGAAGAGGAGGAAGAGGAAAATGGAGCACCCCCTGCTGGTAAAGGCAAATCTATTGGGAAACAGCTATCAGGGTTTCCACCTGCTTCTTCATCTCCGGCACACTCTGCTCGCACATCGCCTACGACCCCAGGCGCCCCACGTACACCGGAAGATACTTCTGTTCTTGGCAATTTGCCTGGGTTTGGGCGCCCACCTGGAGGAAAGGTGCAGATGGTTCGTCAATGGGTGCCTAGAGCTGATTGGGCTGGTACTGCACAAGTTTGATAACGATGCGGTCAAATTTATTTAATCTCTTTTTCTTTTTCTCTCATCTCTCTTTTTTTTTTTTGTACTCCACCCAAACATTATTCTCATTTCTTCACAAAATTAGTAGGTCTTTTTGTTGACAGGAAAACATAACGTAGCGATTAGATTAGATAAAAATATTATCGGCTACAGGTGAGAGTTGCGGCCGTGATTTCGGCAGAAAGTCGTGCGAACCAAAACTATACAGTACATCACAAGCCTCGCGACACGTGATCCGTAGCGGGGGCAGGTAAGAGATCTTTTGTACGGCTACCAACCGCACTCGTCAAGACCTCAAGAAAATGGTTCGCTCCAGTGAGTAATGGGTCGCTGTTGAAGAGAGGAAGGAATGCTGAAGGAATGGACGTATAGACCTCCGCTACGGACCCAACAAAGGCCACCCCACGACGCCCATTGCCAAGGCTGTCCGCCCCAGCCAGCGCAAGGGAGTGCAATCTACCAAAACCAAGTTCGTGCGGTCTGTGATCAGAGAGGTTGCTGGATTCTCCGCTTATGAGCGCCGTGTCATGGAGTTGTTGAGGAACTCTAAGGTGCGAAAAGCGATACTCGACAGAGATATTATCGGGCTGATTGGGATATACAGGACAAGAAAGCCAGGAAGCTGACCAAGAAGAGGGTGGGTATTGATATGTTGCTACGAGAGGACAGATGGCTGATTGGGACGAATGACACAGCTCGGAACCCTTCTTCGCTCAAAACGCAAGCTCGAGGAGCTCTCGAACGTTATCCAGGAGAGCAGGAGAGCACACTAAAGCGGTGTAACTGTACTAGTCTTTCTATTCACAATGCATATATGTTACGTTTATGACTTGAGTCGATTACGAGTTCGGACGGCGGCTGTGTGACTAAGCAACCGGATGACACATATGTGATGACTGATCAGGTTTACTTTTACTCGCGACTAGTTTCTTTTTAGCTATTTGACTCCCATGTTGTCTCCTCCAAAACCTCGTCCCCGTGCATCTTCAACTTCAACCAACTTCTGCACTGCTCCTCATACTCTCGGGAAACGTCGTTCAAATACCTGTCTCAAACCCGAGCTCGCTGTGTCACATAGTGACCAGCTACCCCAGCCATCCATGCTGCAGTGGTTCGTTTCCTCCTTCATCCAATGGATCCATGTTCCCCAGAAACATTCCCTCTCTTGGTCATCGCCTGCCTCGTCACCAAGGTCAAGCACAGACGAGCTCATTCTCCCTCTTTCCGCATCCGCACACACTGTCTCGTTCACAATAACCGAGCCTCCAGAAGATATCCAGACTAATGTATTCCGCTGGCGGCTGCTTTCAGTAATTATTTCTCGTCCTTTCTTCATTTATCACAGCTCATCATTCTCTAGTCTAATCTTCCTATATTGATCGTCATCCTCATGTTTCCACTTTCTACCGCCCTTGTCTTTTGGTGTCTGTCGACCCTTCCAATATCCCTTTCTTGGCCACACGACATTGCAGATCTAGCTCAGCTCGGAAGGGAGCTCCATGGTTACTCACAGAGTGGGTTTGGCCCTCTTTCTCATGTTATTGGTGTCATGGCCATTTCTGCGGTCTGGAAACACGCTTGGTCAATCCCTGGAAGCGTCCTATGGGTGAGCTCTCTCTCGCTTAATCCAAAAAAATTAAATTCATTATTTGTCAAAGAATGTCCTTGGCGGTGCTCTCTTCTCCCCTCTTTACGCTACTGTCCTTCTTACTACCCTTACCACTATCGGCTCCCTTTGTGCTACCATGCTCTCGACCCCTCTTGGTCCGTTCCTCGCTAAAATATTCCCTCGTGCACTCGACAAGACGCGTAACGCGCTCGGAGGCGATTCGGACCCCGATGCTTCCGGCAATCAATCAAAGCCAAAGTCCTCGGCATGGGTTCGTCTTTCCGTTCTGCGCCTAATAGGTGTCGTCCCCTGGTCAGGCATCAACATTGCCTGTGGTGTATGTGGGGTCTCCCTTGTGGACTGTATGCTGGGAACATTCATCGGTTGTCTTCCGTGGACCGCAGTGACTTGCCAGGTCAGTTCACCCTGTTCTCGTATATGTTTACGAAACTCGTCTGACAGTGATCTGATCCTTCTTTCTACCGTGGCGTCAAAAATAACCTAACTTTTTCTCCTGAAGATCGGCGATATTCTCCAAACAGTTGCATCGACACCATCAGCATCACCCAAGACGGTGTCATCATTGTTGGCTACACCAGCAATTATTTTGAAGCTTGTCTTCCTTTCCGTTCTATCCTTGGCACCAATTCTGGGGCGTGGAAAGTTGCGTGCCATGATCTCGCATTCACCTCGCATTTCTACGGCAAGCGACCCGAATGCGAGTATGGAAGAACGAAAAGCCCGCTGGACCTGGGTTCAGGAGTGGCGAACGAAGATTAGACTATCGTCGCGGTCGCGTGCACGCGACCAGCAGGCACAGGATCAGCTCACTCTGGACACCCTAATCGATGAGAAGCGAAGGTTGCAAGACCTTTCACCTTCATGATCCTCTCGCCCCTTTACTGTCTCTGCTTCGATGCAAAATTACTCCTCGGAATCTTTTTGTTCCAATTCGTCACGTCTTATTATTGTCGCACCACTACCGTCGCATCACCGACATATACATTTATTCTCTCCCACGTAGACACGCCCGTGATGCGAGGAGCGACGGACAAGGATGCAAACAATCCGTTTCCGATGATCCTTTTCTCCTATTTTTGACTTGTCTCTCTACTGTCTGCACTGTAAATGTCCCCATCTACCCGTCGCTGTACTGCTGCTATGCTATCATTGCAGCTTAGCCTTCTGCGCCCATTTGTTGGATCCCAAAAATGCTGGCGACACGCCGTGTCCCATTCACATCTGTGCTATCATCATCGTCATCGTCATCTACACCCCTCAGTCCCACCTTTCTTTCATGCACCAATTGCTCTTGTATAAATAACGAGCAGCAAGACACGTACCCCTTCCTCAAACCTCTGCTTTCGCCGCACTTTTACGACCCGTAATGAATGAATTTGCAGTCAGCCAACTCCCTCCGGCTTGTTTCATAATATCTATTCTTGTGTGTCTGTCATCGATGATTTCATATTCGCCGTTCTACCCCGCCACATTACCCATTGCTCCTCCTCTTACTCTCTGACGACAGTATCTTGCTCCTTCTTTTCCACGCATTACCAACCAACGCAACACTCAACCCCTTTATAATTCTCACATAGTTTGCATTCAACACGGAACTAGGTTTACATTACATGCATACATCCATTTCATACATACATATTTCGCGCATTACCTTTTTGTTTTTCGCCCGTGTCATTTATTACACACGAACCATTCTTTTTTCATACTGTTGTGTTTATTCTTCTTATTTTTTTCTGTTTGCTTATATCTCATACAGAATGTGTATATACCCCACCAAACCCATCGGTCAACCCAACCCCCCAATTCAATCAATCAGACGATCCATAAACGTTGTGCTTATTACTTTATAACAGTCGACTAGTGGTTTTGTTTTTGTTCTTTAGGTCAAACATAAATGTGGAATTTTCTCAAGATATTTTGCAGGGATAAATATATACTTGTGATTACTCGGATTGGTTTGCTTAGCGCTGATTTGGAAGTTTTGATTTTTTGATTTTCGCTTTGACTATTAAGTTAGTATGCTATAGTGTTTGCGTTTGACGGGGTGGATGGAAGGAAAGCAAGAGGGGTATTCTACTAATACTACTAAACGTAACTGCTACTGCTATTACTAGATACATTGCATGCGTGAGGAGGAATATAGCCCAACTGGAAGATCATAAAACAATTCAAAAAAATTAAGCATACTCTAAACACCAAGCCTGTGTGAACGAAGCAATAAGCGACCGCGTGCGACTGGGAAAATAAAAAGTGGACTGACTTTCGTTTTGTGTGCTCATACACGACATAAGAAATAGATACAGCAGGGACCACCTGGACAAAAACAAAACAAAAAAACTTGGTCTCAGCGTGCCGTCGGGAAAGAAAAAGAAGAAAAGAAGATTAAAAAGGGGGTGATGGATTGTAGAAAATATTACTTTGGCGAGTGTGGGGAACAGACCACGGTAAAACCCTCTCCATCCATCGCGTTCCCAAGTCTTGCCGACGACGTCCATCACGCCAGTGTACGTCTGTGGGTGGCCTGATGACCCCGACGCTTGGAGCCGTGTTCGCACGAGGTTAAGAGGGTATACACTCGTCGCACCGACGCTTCCGGATATGCTACCGAACGCGAGAAGCGCTAGCACCCCAGGCTCCTGTTTACCCGTTGACCGTTGATATGCTTGCTTGAGGGCTTCAAATGTGCTCATGTCGATGGCCGAATAACTATTGTAAACACGAGGACAAATAGCGTTAGTTTTTCGCCTTCTTTGGGTAGCTCGTACACGTAAATGAAACGGACGTACGGAAACACGCCTACTAAACCGATCTAGATAAACGAATATTGGTTAGATATTTACTCTTTTTTTTTTTTGACGTTTTGCTGACAGACAGATGTTATGCAGTAGAGTAGACACTTACCGTCAGCCCACGATAATACGCGCGAACGCCACCCAGCCTCCAGACATGTCGGATGGCTGAAACTAATGTCCGTTTATTTTCCCCTGTGTTGCTCATCATTTGCGTCTGACAATTTACAGTTAATGAGTCCGTAGAATGGGAAGACGCGAAAGGTAGAATAAAGACGGCACCTTTAATGTTTCTATTGGGTATATGCCTTTGCAAAAAAAGAATTGAGATCAGGGTTCAAAGCTAGTTGTAATCGACCCGTCTCACTTAGTTGACTACTGATTCCACCAATTCCGCCAGAAAGGAAGCGGCTAAAGCCGCTGATATCCCTCGAGTCCTCTACTTTGTCATAATATTGAGCAAATGCTCGTTTCTAATAGAGATGAAACAAGGATATCACGGATATATGAGAGGGTTGTGGTATACGAAGCATGAGATAAGAAGAGACTGACGGAGGATTCGTACGCGAAGAATTTGATTGCAGATTCAGGGAATATTTTGGCCACAGAAAGACCATTTCCTGTCCAAAATGCAAGAACGCCACCTTCGGAGTAAATACGCGCGACAGCGTTGACGATGATCTTGAGTCCTCCTGTTGGCTTAATGGTGCCACCTGCGACCACGGCACCTCCTAATTCCGGTGGTCTTGTTATCAAAAAGATTTTTAGCCGATCGAAAGGCGCGGTACATGTCCGAGAAACTGAATTGTGCCTTGAATTAATAAAGAAACAGCTATACTAAAATTGAGCTGACCTGCTCCTGCGACACCACCGGCGAAGAGGAATTTTAGCGCCGTATGACCTCCAAATACATGTTGTTGCTCCTCATCTTCTTCGTGATCTTCATCATAGTAATCAAAATCATCGTCAGGCTCCAGTTGATCGGCTTCATGCGGAGATGTCGAGGAAGAAGGGTATTGAGATGGAACCATCTTGTAAGTCAATGGTTCAGGAGGTTTGTCCTCTGCGCTAAGGCTGACGTCGCCTTGAGGAGGATGGTGAGTTATGCCTCGTTGAATTTACACGACGAAAGTAACTTTACCTTCCATGTTTACACGTGCAGCACCGCGACCGTCATCTCCCATATATTTCCGCATCTCATAATATCGATATATTTCTGTCGGAGACAGTTTCCGTGGTAGGAGCAAGAAAAAGTCACGAAATTCAAGAAAACTGATATGACGTGAATGGGGCTGGGAAGAAATGGAAACCATGAAGTCATCTATGGTCGAGGGGGAAAGCTGTAGTCCTTTGATAGACGCGTCAAGAATAGAATTTGAGAGTGAGGAAATTCACGTCCTTACCAGATTTGTTAAGAGCAGATAACAGTTCGTCTTGATCAAGCTGGCCATTTCCATCCAAGTCTAATTCGTCATGAAAGATATGCCATAATTCTGGTTTCAAACAGTCAGTATAAGATATGCGTATACATGTAGAAAGGTCATACCAACTTCTTTTGCCAGAGAATACTCCTTGAATTCTTTCCAGCCTATATGTGGCGGTCGAGAACCGGATGTGGGTGTCGCGCAACTAAGCAATAATTCGCTATCGTACATCGCTTTCAATGATTCCGCCTGTTCTTGGGTGAAGCCACCCGTTCTGCCATCCTTTGAAAGCTTTTTTGAAGGGTGGAGCAATTCCGGGAGAGATTGCCATAGTTTAGTCAATTTCCGTTTCCTATTCTCTTTCCCTTCGGCTTCACGGAATTCTTCGAGGGAATGAGGTTGAACTGGGGAATCCGAGCGTAGTGGTGGCAAGAGAGGACGGTTTGCGGGGATAGTAAGCTCTTTTTCATCTCTAGCGTTCGCAGCAGAGCTGGTTTCTTGCTGGTCTGATGAATCTGGCATCGTGAAAAGGATAAACCAATGATATATGCTTTGTTTGTAACTGGATTCGGAATCTAATGACGAAAACTTCGTTGGCGAAATGTATCGTCGATGGTCACCAGTATATTTGAGAGAGACGGCGTTCGATAGTAGCCGGAGAGCACTGCTCTCATAAATTCATGGTGGTTTACGTAGGAGGCTGTAGAGAGAGTATTGCAGATACGACAACTCCACTTCCACCGAAAGCCGGATCCGGCTTTTGCTTACATACGACCAAAATTGCCTCTTCCGTCGATCCTCCAACAAAAAGAAAAAACTGCTTCAAGCATAAAGATTATATTGTGATAATACATTAAATGGCATTACATGGTATACTTTTGATTACGTTTTTCATTTACGGAAAACTAAGAGATTCCGGATTCGTCGCGCCCAGCCACGAAAACAACTTTGCTTTGGCCAGCAACAGTTGGTTTTAGTAGGGAACTCCAAATCAATCTGGACTTCTCGCTTGTACGAGGGAGGTTCTCCGGCAATTTTTTTATGTATAGGAAAATTGGGGGAGCTATGGACACCAGCCTGTAGCATGGTGCCTGTACCAGCTGTACCAATATTACTGGGCCAGCCCATTGAATAACTGGTGTTCATTGATACTAGGGTATTTTCTGTTCGGAGGGATGGACTAGGTCTGAGCGAAGCAGCGCCTACACCATTTCGCGAATAATTAGGGTAGGGATTAAAGGAAGGAGGGGTAGCTGGGATAGACGGTGGTTTTGAATCTATCGTACCGATTTCTGAAGTCTTGTCAGAGAGCATTGACTTCTTTTTGGCTGGATTTCGTATAGGCGGAGTAGGTGGGCGATAATTCTATGTTCAATGTCAGTGATCTCAACAGTGATGAAAATCAAAGAAAGAGAACACACAGTAGGCAAACCACGACTGCGTTGAGGCTGAGCCTGTTGTATATTCTGGCCTAAAGACAAGAGGTTATTGGCAGATGCTTCTCCGCTGACATCCAGAGGAGTTTCATTTGGGAGTTCAGGTAGTTTCTGCAGATGGGAGTAAGTCATGTTACATATCGGAGCAACTGATAGTAGTTTTATACGCACCTTCAGTGAAGAGGCATCTACTTCATGTTCCTTGTTCGTTAAAGTTGGGAAATTAGCTTTGAAAGCAGTTGGTACATCTGCTGAAAGGCGTTCCAATTCATTTGCTTTCGACTCGAGTATTTCCCGCCAGTTCTCAGGCAACTGCAGATGTGTTATAATATGTGAAATATCTCGGGAGTTATAAACGTACTGGTGGTACTGGTTCTTCCTTCTGATATGTTGAAAGATCCTTTTCTGTTTCTTGTGGAAGAGGGACCGTAGGTGGCGGGACCGGGGATGGGATATATTCTGGAACAGGTTTGCGGTAGCTCATATTGCGTTCCCTCTTCTTTGGTTCCATAGAGACAAAGGAAAGCAGAAAAAGCAGATAGTAGTACTGGACTAGTATGACGGCCAAGAGTCCGTGGAAGGATAGGGACATATGCTCCCTTTTACTTCCAGAGCGGGAGTCAGGGAGGTTAAAAAGTCCTTGAAAGGTGGTAACAATGCAGCGTGGCCATTGTGGCTATACTGTAAGTGTGGCCTCGCGGCAAACAATGGGGCCAAGTCCACCCACTTCGGAAAGGAGAACTGTCAGATCGAGAATCAGGAAGTGTTTGACCATTCCCAATATGAACGAACTCATGTGTGGCTACCAGAGAAAGGCTACGATTGAGCCAACACTGTTGGCGTACGCAATAGAGTGATGAGTTAGGCGCCGACCACATATGGACACGTGCAAAAACCTGTGCGTCGGCGTTGCAACTCGAGCGACGAATGGACTCAATCCAAGACTCAATCGCAGTAGAATTAGCGCAGTCAGACTGCAGCAAAGGGCACAGTTCATAATAAAACGGATGTGGCATCAAAAATATACTTGCAGCATGTTGCATGAGGGCCACACTGAACAAAAAAGCAACCAGAGGCGATGAGCGGAGCAATAGAGAGGCAAACTCGAGGAGGAAGGTGTTTAGTTGCCGAGTAGCACATGACCGTGGCGACAAGGCACCTGGCAAGCGTCGTGGGCCGTGGCGTCATGACATCAAGACAATGGATGAATTGTCGCACGCGCGAATCTCTTTATCGATGAGTGGCAATCAAGTACTTGATTCCGTACCCTCTATCTTCTCCCACTCTTACCTATCACCCTCTTTGAAGGTTACAGAGTAAACGAAATGCCTCCTCGTGCGGCACCACGGGGCAGCACTGGACCTGCTATTAGGGGTATGCGCGGTGGAGCGACATCGCGAGGGAGCGCAATTCAAATAGGGCTGCCTAGCGGCGCTCACGTTACAACTGTTGGCGTGAAGCGTCCAAATTTTGGTACAGGCGGACGCGAGCTTGGAATCTTTGTCAATTCGTTCTCTACTACAATTCCAGAAGGCGTTATTCACCATTATGATGGTGAGTTATTCAATAACGCTGAAGCCCTGAGAAAAAAGCCCACTGACAACTTATAACAGTCGGTTAGTATTTACTTGAAGATCGATGATCAGTGCTTGAACATTTACTTGACTCTTAAACGTAGTTATCTCTCCGTCAGAGAAAACTCTTCCCGCTCGACTAAACATGGATATCATAAAGCAATTGCAGACACAGACTGCCCCTCAGATATTTACTCCTCGTGCTGTCTATGATGGAAGAAAGAATATGTTTGCTGTGCGAGAATTGCCTTTCGGTGCAACAGGCGTCCAAGAGGCAAGTTTGCCATACGCCCCATGAAGTCTTTGACCCTGACAGCATTACTAGTTCGAAGTGAACTTGCACGATACTCGAAGCGCCGAAAGTAACCGCTCAGCCAAAGCGTACAAAGTTCGATTAACGAAAGTCGCAGAAATTAATCCAGAGTACGAACCTTCTCGTTGCCTCGAGTCGATGCATGCTAATATTAGTTAATCATAGGGTCCTTAAACGTTTTATCAAAGGCGATCAATCTCACGATAATACTGTTTTGACCGCCATCACTGTACGTACAGATTTATCAACCTAACTAATAATATCCCCAGGAAATTGAGCGTGACGAACATGTAGGCGCTTAATGTCGTTATTCGTATGGAACCAACCATGAATTACCCATTCAACGTTCGCTCTTTCTTCACCGATCGCGAAACGAAAGACATTGGAAGCGGAATCCAACTATGGCGCGGTTACTTCCAATCCGTTAGGCCTGGAATAGGACAAATGTTCATTAATATAGACATTTCCACCGCCACTATGTACAAGAGTGGCCCCTTAATATCTCTCTGCCTTGATTATTTGAACATACCTAGAGGTTCTTCTAATGGTCCTCCTTTGTTATACAGGCAAAATATTCCCGAACGAGAACTCCTTCGCCTTCAGCGATTCATTTCCGGCATCAGGGTGATAACAGAGGGTCAAACGGGCCCTGCAGGACGTGCACCGGTACCACGGGTCATTAAGAAGCTGACACGCCTCAGTGCTAAGGAAGATATATTCACTATGCGGGAAGGGGGGAGAATGTCTGTCGCAGATTACTTCAGGCAAACCCTGAATAGACCTCTACGATTCCCGGATATGATTTGTGTCGAGGTTTATTTGACTTCTTACTGGTTGACAAGTTTGAAACTGATCACTACCTAGGTTGGATCGGGCGCAAAAATACCCCTTGAGCTATGCACTGTTCCTCCAGGCCAGATAATGAAGAAACAAATTCCCTCTGATAAGACAAAAGATGTTCTCGACTTTGCAACGAAGAGACCCAGAGATCGTTTAGAAAGTATACGAAGAGGTCTGGCGGTGCGTACTTATCTCATAATGAATGGAAATGTATGCTAATTGATTTTAGGTTTTGGCCTATGGACAATCGGATTACGTCAAACAATTCGGAATGCATGTCGATACAAGTGGCCCAAAAACCGTCAAAGCAAGAGTTCTGCAACCTCCTACTTTGCGTTATGGCACGGGCAGCAAGCAACCTACCATCGTCAGCCTCCTCTTCTACATTCGTAGAAATACGTGGGTGTCTAATATTTTTATAGGTTCCCAGTAATGGTGCCTGGAACATGTATGAAATATTCTTCTATGTAGCTTCCCGATAAAAGGCTGACATTCTCAACAGGATCCATAAGAAATTCTACAGGCCTGCGGGCCCAATCAGATCTTGGGGTGTGGTCTGTTTCGAAACAGAGAGAAGGATGGACCTTGATATTATCAATGACGTTGTGTCAGGGTTGATGACAAGTTGCAGCGATGTTGGTGAGACATCATGTTGCTGCACCGCTGAAGCTGCTTTAATTCTGCTTTCTCACAGGCATTCAAATGGCACCTCCTGGTACCATTGACTACATGGTCGGGCAACGCGATATACAAGGAGCTTTGCTGAGATGTGGACAAGCTGTGTATCAGAAGTCTGGAGTGCCTCCCCAGTTAATCCTTTGCATCCTTCCGGAAGGTGCAAACGATATGTACACTGAAATCAAATAGTATGTGCAATTTCTTTAAGTCTCGAGGGCGTTGACGAACGTTAAAATCCATTTAGTTGGGGGGACGTCGATGTAAGAAACTTCGAACCAGGAGGTTTATGAATTCTGTCTAACCTTCACACCTTTCACACAGAGGGGGGTGACTACACAGTGCATGAAGAGCCACAAGTGTAGAAGCGCCAAACCTCAATACTTCGCCAATGTTAGCTTGAAGTACGTCTCCCTTCTCGCTCGGTGATAGTTATATTCATGTCAATGGTGGTCATTCAGAATCAATGTCAAGATGGGCGGTATCAATACAATTCCCGACCCGTCTTCCGTCTCTGCTTTAACCGACCCTCATATGCCAACAATTGTGATGGGTAAGCTCGCAGAATAGCAAGCATACTATACTTCCTAAATGAAGTGACTTAGGCGCCGATGTTATTCACCCCGCTCCTGGATCGGATGGTAAACCTTCTTTCACATCTGTCGTTGGGAATGTCGACAGCGACAGTGCGAAATACGTCGCAGGTTAGTTCCATAGTGAGGGCGATAAGTAAACCTATGCCTATCTCATTTCATATTTACAGAGTCGAGAGTACAAGCATCTAGACAGGAGATGATTGACGATCTTTATGACATGAGTAAGGTGTGTACTTAATGCCTATGCTTAAACATGATAATTGCGATCTTAATTTTATCTCAGAGTATTTTGAGCCGTTACATGGCATATAGGCAACACGTCGAGAAAAGGGCCATCGGCGCATCCATGCCTAAGCGCATTATTTTCTATCGAGGTAAGTCTGACGATAAACTGTTTTTGTAACCAAGACCGACGAAAATATCCCTTAGACGGTGTCTCCGAAGGACAATTCAAGCAAGTCCTTGATCTAGGTAGAGTCCAATCTGTTATGCATTGTTAGATTGTTGCTAAAACTTGTGGCCACAGAACTGCCCCAACTGAAGAGTACTTTTGGCCTCTTCCCATTTTGAACACTACTTATTCTGATAACAGGAGCATGCCAGGAGTTGCGCATCGATGCAAAAATCACTGTAATCGTTGTAGGAAAGCGTCATCACGTTCGATTTTTCCCCCAGCAAGAACGCGACGGAGATAAGAGTGGAAATTGCCCTGCTGGTACAGTCGTTGACCGCGAAATTGCTCACCCTACGGAATTCGACTTTTATTTGCAGAGTCATGGGGGTCTCTTAGGAACGAGTAGACCCGCACATTATTCGGTACTTTATGATGTGAGTTTATTAACTCGCTTGGTTGTAACCCTTGTAATTAATCTTTACTCAGGAAAATAAATTCACGTATGTAGATGTAATTGGAAGATGTCCGTTATTTCACGCTAAATATACTTTCTATTTAGTGCCGATGCCCTCCAAAGTCTCTCGTTCGCGTTGTGTCATGTCTATGCCCGGTCAACTCGATCCGTGTCGATTCCTGCACCAGTTTATTGTAAGCAGAAACATCCTGCCGCATGTATTAACATGAATTAACTGTCATGTATAGACGCCGATATTGTATGCTCGAGAGCTAGGAACCACTTCAATCCTTATGAGAAATGGGATTTCCTTGGATCCGATGACGCCTCTTCGGCGCCTGGTCCCCCGAGCAGCCATATGGATACCCTCGACAGATTCCAGAAGGCGTTCAGGCCTCTTCATAATAACCAGAAGGTTCTCATGTATTTCTCGGTGAGTATAGCGTACTTGCTGTCTTGCTATCTTCTGAATCTGACTTGACCATTTATCCTTTACAATATAGTGAATAAATGTAGTGTACCTTATACAATACCGTACTTATAACTCTTGTTTTATGGAAACTGCACCTGTTCTTACCACTTCTGTTGTAATACCAGTATGTATGATTACGTCGATGCCGCAAGCGAATTCGCATAATGAATTAACTTGTAATATTTGTATCACTGGTATTGATTATGTTTTGCTTCTGCACGTTATTGCTCATACGCGCCTACTACGTTATATGTTAAAAGTTAAAGGCGCTTGTGACCACGGTTCTTGTTCAACCACCAAGTGCCTGCGTTAAGGTAGGTGGCAAATCCTAGCCAGGCACAGTATGGAAGGAGGAAGTATGTCGCTTTCGCGTCTGTTGGTCGATCTAAGAGTTTCTATATAATATGACGGATTTAAAGCGCTCGTAATTAAAAAGGATGCCCATAAAACTTACAGTCATCCAGCACGTAGTAGCCGTTAAAAGGACGCTATCAACAAGAGCAAGGCCGATCTACAGAGGGTACATACGTCAGACAACGTGGGAGTAGTTATGCAGTAAGATATCCACACACCTGATGTTGGCCGAAGAACAGGGGACTCCAAACAAAATTGAGTCCAAGTTGTGTGTAATACAAGATAAGCCCAAGGGACAATGCATTCCTGCGCAAGTTTAGAGGCATAATACTCAAGTACAAACACAGGGTCACGTACTTGTTAGCTTCCAACACGCTACTATCTAGCGCTTTCACGGCGACATGAGAGGCATAGCCCATCGACGCATATAATAAAGTCCACACGAACGGGAAGACTTCTCGTCTTGGATTCCCGGGAGCAGGAGTTAAGTTCTGATTATATCAGACTACCATAAGCTCTCCAGAATAAGCAAATCTGTGAGGGGAGATGAGACTTACAGCATACCAGTTGCTGTTTGCGACTTTGGATGAATCGCCGCCACTGAAAAAGCCGAGGGCGATGGGTAGGCCGACGGCGACGACAGGATTACGAGGAATGGCGAGAAGAATATTGGGAATATGTATAGACATGGTGCTTCGTTAGGAGCGCCAATTCCGTGAACCATTTTATATATCCCTTCCTAGCTTTTGATGACGTCACGAAGCCCCCATCAAGTACGATGTCATAGTTCGCCCATTCATTGCTGTGTGGAAAACCACTTGAAAAAGAGACGATGTGTAAAAAGTAGAAAGAAATAAAATGATTGGACGAGACTCAGTATAGTAAGAAAATAGTTCGGAAGGAGTGTAGGTCAAAAATCAAAAAGAGCAGGCACTGCCCGGAATCGAACCGGGGTTACAAGAACTCGGATTGTATCAGAATCTTGAGTGATAACCGCTACACTACAGCGCCTTGCTACATGGTTTACGTATTTAAATTATCAGGGTGCGGCATTGATAAATCTTTAATCTAATCTAATGCCGAACGTCGACCGAGTCATTGATAAATTGGTTGACATAGAAAAATTTGAGAACTTTACAGTGGACGACGATGGCAACCTTCTTACCGCTCCTTACCGAGGAAAACTCAGTCCTCTTCAATGCTCTCGATCGTATCGGCCCCATAATTCTAGACGCTCAGCACTCAATACCCCTCTCACAGCTTCCCCAACAATCCTACTTACTTGTCGACCAGGCCGATTCTGTAGATCTTGATGCGGTTGCTTCCTGGTTAGATGAGGGAGTAGAGAAGGTCATCATTCCCTTGTCTTCTGCAAAGGGACTTATCGGCGCTTTACCAGCAGAGCGCCTCATCGTTCTTCTCGACGTTGCCAATGTTAGCGCTGTCTCCGATAAAGTCAGGAATGGCGTATCAGGAGTCTTACTCAAAACACCTTCAATCGACATTGATTTCATATCACCATTCTCAAAATTCTTTGTCGGTTCTGCGATATATGTACTGTCTACCTCTGACTCTCTTCCCAATGCTTCGAACATCCGCGAACTTCAAAGCATAGGAGCAACACTAGTTCTCCCCGAATCTCAACTCACTTTGGCCGCGAGCACCTCGAGAAAGTTAAATATTGCGGACGCGTTCCTAGCAACTGTCACATCTGACCGAGCAGATGGGCTCTATCCTACAGTGGTTACCTCCGAGACAGGGCATTCCCTCGGCCTTGTCTATTCATCAAAGCAATCTGTAAAGGAAAGCATCGTCTCAGGAAAGGGGGTTTATCAGTCAAGAAAGCACGGTCTTTGGCGCAAGGGAGAAACTTCAGGAGCCACACAAGATGTCGTTCGTATTCGTCTGGACTGCGATTCCGACAGCTTGGAATTCCGCGTTGTTCAGCACGGATCTGGCTTCTGTCACCTCAATCGTCAATCTTGCTTCAGTGTAGCAAGTGGTCTCCCAGCTCTCGAAAATACTCTCAAAAAGCGCCTAGAAAATGCACCAGAGGGATCTTATACTCAACGTTTATTCAAAGATCCTACCCTTCTTCAATCAAAGATCATGGAAGAAGCCGACGAATTGTGCAGAGCAGAGACGAAGGAAGATATTTCTTTTGAGGCAGCTGATCTATTCTACTTTGCATTAACAAGATGCGTAGCTGCTGGCGTTAGTGTAGCCGACATCGAACGTTCATTGGATAAGAAAGCGAAGAAAGTAACGAGGAGGCCTGGGAACGCTAAGCCTCAATGGACGAAACAAGCGCCCGTAAATCCTGCGCCTGCACAACCTGCTCCTCCCGTAAAGGCGCAAGCCGATCCATCAGTTGACGGCCCCATCCGCATGCGCACTTCAGACCTCTCTAAAGTCACTTCAGAAGAGCGCGCGCAGCTTCTCCGTCGTCCAGTTCTAAAGTCAGATGAGATGATAGAGAAGGTCAAACCTATTGTCGAGGCGGTTCGTCAGCGCGGAGATGAGGCTCTCTTGGAACTCACCGCAAAGTTCGACAAGGTCCAGCTGGATTCCACAGTGATCTTCCCTCCCTACGCACCCGAGTCAATGGTAATCGACGAGGACGTCCGCAAAGCTATCGATGTCGCGTACTCTAACATTCACAAATTCCACGCTGCTCAAGTTGATGGGTCGACCCTCACAGTCGAAACGATGCCTGGCGTTGTCTGCTCTCGCTTCGCACGTCCCATCGCCCGTGTCGGTCTTTATGTACCGGGTGGAACCGCTGTCCTTCCTTCCACCGCCTTGATGTTGGGTATCCCTGCACAAGTGGCTGGCTGCAAAGAGATTGTATTGGCCACTCCCCCAAGACCTGATGGCAGCATCACCCCCGAGGTTATGTACGTCGCTCAGCTGGTCGGTGCCTCTGCTATCTTGAAAGCAGGAGGTGCTCAAGCAGTCGCCGCAATGGCCTACGGCACCAAGACTGTGCCCAAAGTCGACAAGATCTTCGGCCCAGGTAATCAGTGGGTTACGGCGGCGAAGATGTTGGTGCAGAACGACACAGATGCCCTCGTCTCTATCGATATGCCCGCAGGACCATCGGAAGTGTTGGTGAGTATCTTTTTATGGCATGTGTAAAGTGGTTGCTAAACTCCCAACAGGTTATTGCCGACCACACCGGCAACCCAGCATTCGTCGCTGCGGATCTTCTTTCTCAAGCAGAACACGGTGTTGACTCGCAAGTTGTGTTGGTTGCCGTAAACCTCACCGCCGAACATCTTGCATCAATAGAAAAGGAAGTCGATGCCCAAGCTTCTGCTTTATCACGAGTAGATATTGTCCGCCAGTCGATCCCCAAGAGCATCATCGTCAAAGTCGTCAGTACCGCAGAGGCGATACAATTCTCCAACGACTATGCGCCAGAGCATCTTATCTTGCACTTGGAGGACGCAAGCCAGAGAGTATCAGAAATCGACAACGCCGGGAGTGTCTTTGTTGGGCCATACACTCCAGAGAGGTCAGTCGCATGCCTAAATTAATAAGAGATCAAATCAAATACTAATTTGCCATTGCAGTTGCGGCGACTATGCTTCAGGCACTAATCATACACTTCCTACAAACGGTTACGCTAGACAATTCAGCGGAGTCAACACACTCTCATTCCAGAAGCACATCACCTCGCAAGAAATTACGGCCGCTGGTCTTGATGTCTTAGGTCCAGTTGTGGCTACTTTGGCCGACTGCGAAGGATTACAGGCCCATGCCAACGCTGTCAGGGTCCGTTTGGGCCAAGTTGGAAAATCTGTTTGAAGATAAAACATCACTCCCATTAAGTATGGGTCGCAAATGAAAGATAATAAATGATATAGAAGATTTATTAGTGTATCTAAGGTGGTCGCATCGATGTAGCAATGGAAAACAAGTCTATAGGATAAAAATAGAAATCCTTCCCGCCAAGTTAAGCAATATAATCTAAAATCAATTCGTGCGGTAAAGAGCACGTTTTGCGACCTTGACGATCAGAGGAGTGTCGGGGAAAGCAAGAGCTTCGAGGTTTTGTGCGTACTGGAAAAGCAACGTGAATACAGGCAAGTATTGGATTGTGAATGAGACTTACGGGTGTAGGAACATCAGCACCGGTGACACGCTCGACAGGGGCATCGAGGTAGTCGAAGGCTTCACTCTCAACGATTTGTGCGCAGATTTCACTGCCAACACCAAAGGCAGGGAAACCACCCTCAACAATAACAAGGCTGCATGGGAGGACAATGTGAGCCATGATGAGCTGAACAGACATGCGTTCAAAGCTTACCGGTTGGTCTTCTTGACCGACTTGATGATAGTGTCAATGTCGAGAGGACGGATGCTACGAAGGTTGATGACTTCAGCCTTGATTCCTTCCTTAGCAAGAGCTTCAGCGGCTTCCATAGAGTGCGAAACCATCTTGCTGTGAGCAACAATAGTGACATCACTGCCTTCCCTCTCGACCTTGCATTTGCCAATGGGAATAAGGAAGTCGTCTGACATGGCCTCCTGGGACATGGGGAAGGAAACACCGTATAACATCTCATTCTCAAGGAAAACAACGGGATTGGGATCACGAATAGCAGACTATATCACAAATTGATAAGCATCCGGTGAGAAGGATTTGTTCAGTAAATTAACATACCTTCAAAAGACCCTTGCAATCTTCTGCACTCCAGGGGCTGACGACCTTGAGACCGGGAACTGAACCGTACCATGCGGCGTAGTCTTGTGAATGTTGGGCAGCGACACCGGATGCAGCGCCGTTGGGACCACGGAAAACAACAGGACAGGGCACGTTTCCACCGGACATGTAGTATGTCTTTCCAGCAGAGTTGACAATTTGATCAATGGCTTGCATGGCAAAGTTGAAAGTCATGAACTCGCAACTAGGGAAGCGTCAGTGGCTGAAGAGCTGAACAAGGACGGACATACATACATTGGACGAAGACCTTGGAGGGCAGCACCGACGGCGATACCTGCAAATCCCATCTCTGTAATGGGAGTGTCGACGACCCGCTTTTCACCGAATTTGTCCATGAGACCCTTGGTGACCTGGGGACAAACTCCGTTAACTATTCTTAGTGGTTGCAGTTGAGTTGGACGCATACCTTGTAAGCACCATTGTAGCGAGCAACCTCCTCTCCGAGAATGAAAACAGTCTCGTCGCGAATCATTTCCTCCTCCATTGCGGCGTTGAGAGCGTCACGGACGGTCATCTAGAAATAAAGTAAGAAAGTGGTGTGCAATCGATTATGACGCGACTAACTGTGTGCTGCTCATTGTCCGAGGTAGCATACCCACGAGTGCCTCGCAGAGTTCTCTTTGAGACTGCTGAGGAAGATGCCCTGACTGATGAGAAGACGGGAGCGAGACGGGAGAGGGCGAGACGGGAGACCATGGTCGTAGTTGACGGAGGAGGAGATTACTGTCCCAATTTTTTGACGCCAGGTCACCTTCTTTTTGCATGGGGTTTCCTTTTTGGGCAGCCGCACCAGTGACAAGCGAGATTCAATCCTCTCTCATCTCCGAAGAATAAAATATGTTGAAACAAACTGTCGTTGTTACAGGTGCTTCCAAGTCTGTATTTCTTTTTTAAAGTATTTTATATTTTATTTCAACTGACCGCGCCACCAGAGGGATTGGCCTTGCAGTCACCCGTTTTCTTCTCCAGGAATTCAACGCCAATGTTGTCGCTATCTCAAGATCTCGTACTCCGGAACTAGTTCAACTGGAATCAGGCTCTCTACTTATCGTAGAGTGTGATGTGTTAGTCGCTGCAGCAACCTGTATCTGATTGTTTTCTTATCTCTGGCGATGATATCCGGCATAGTACGGACGAAAAGGCATTATCCAATGCCATATCCTTCGGCGCTTCTCAGTATCAGGGAATCGATGGTATTATTCTCAATGCAGGCACTCTGGATCCTCTCTGCCGCATCGGGGACGATACACCTCTGGAATCCTGGAAGAAGCATTTTGACGTCAACTTTTTCTCTCTCATCACAGCCGTTACGGCCGCTCTACCCTATTTGCGTAAAAGCTCCTTTGGCGGACGCGTCGTTTTTGTCAGCTCTGGTGCTGCTGTGAAGGGTACTGGGGGCTGGGGGCCTTATAATGCTTCGAAGGCGGCAATGAATTCACTTTGCAGGTAAGCATGAACTCGCTGCCTTTTTTTTTTACTATTTTCCTAATTACGGCATGATAGGACCCTCGGTGAAGAAGAACCTGATGTAACCAGCGTCGCAGTACGTCCTGGGATGGTGGACACCGGAGTAAGAAGGTTTCAACTCTCCGTATATCGTTTTGTTTTAATTGGCATTATTCTTCCAGATGCAAAGCACTCTTCGTGCCTTCGGAGGTGCCCACATGTCCGAGGAAGACCACAAGAAATTCCTTCAGGTGCATACCGATGGCAAACTGGTTAAACCAGAAGACTGTGGACATGTCATCGCCACATTGTCCCTGCGAGCTCCTAAATCTATGAGTGGACAGTTTGTGAGCTGGGATTCTGAGGAATGCAAGCCCTTCAGGAAGGAATAAAGAGTAAAGTAATTCCTGTAACTTATATGTAATAAATTCAAACTCAAATGCTTCTCGAAATGATCCTGGTCTTTGGATCCTGAATGTGAACACCCAAAGCTTCCACCGCAAACTTTCATGGCCTTCGCATTTGGGCTTCTTGGTAGTCACATACCCTCCTGCTGTATTGATATTCATCATCACTATTTTCCCCCAGACCTGGCCAAAGAGAAGTCCAATGCAGATGTTGGATGGGTAACTCCTAAAGAAAATCTTCCGTGGTCACCAGAGGTTAGCCTCCGTGCGATGGATGCAATGAAAATAGACATGGCAATGCTGTCTTTTCCTGCAATTTCTAGTGGCTCAGTAAGCGAAGAAAACCGTTCCATCTCTAGAAAAAGAAATACTTTCGTGGCAGATATATGTTGCAGTCATCCTGGTCGTTTTGGTTTTTTCGCTACCGTCCCATTCTTGGACGATATCGATGGTAATTTATTATGCTAATATACATCTTCCGAATACAACAAATTTTATTTTGTCCATTTATTTTCAGGCTGTCTCGAAGAAATGGCGTACGCATTGGATCATCTACACGCACAAGGCGTATCCCTGGCCTCGTCTTACGGCGAAGGCCCATCCGCCAGTTTGTATCTCCCGAAGCATTTTTGGAGACATTGCGTTGACACACCATTACAGAATATATTGGGGATGACTGCTACAATCCTATCTGGGAGGAGTTGAACAGAAGACGAGCTGTAGTATTCATACATGGAAGCCAAACACCCTCTTCAACCCCATTTCCTCACCCATTTCTAGGTCTTCCTATCTCTGAGGCAAGTGAATATAATTGTGTGTTTTTGTGACTCGGACAACTTCATATTTCAAAGAATCCAGGTCCCAAATGAGACGTTCAAAGCTGCTGCACATCTGGTCGTAACTGGAAAGAAGCGTAAATTCCCAAATATTAAATTTATCCTAGCACATTTGGGCGGGAATGTTCTGTTTCTGGCACCTCGTGTTGCAGTCCTATCTCACCACATGGGATGCTCGCTGACGCCGGAAGAAATCCTAGAAGACTTCAAGACATTCTATTACGACAGCGCTCTAAGTGCTTATGAATCGAACTTGGCCGCAATGGAAAAGTTTGTACCTTCAGACCACATTTTATTTGGTACGGATTTTCCAGGTGAGTGGAGTATAGACCTCTCAAGTGTGTTTTATTTGACATCATTGTATTGTGGATTCTACTTCTATTCTATAGCTGTAAGTAGGGACATGGTGGAGTGGTTTACCACTAATCTAGAAAACTACTTTGCCGAAGACATAGGGAAGTTAGAGGGAGTTATGGGAAACAATGCAAAGAAAATATTATGCGAATAATTTGGATCATACGGTAGTTCCCAGTAAATAGTACATTGAATGAAGGGGTATCGAAATTGCGAGGGAAATGGATGCAGCAAGGAAACCGTCAATAGATAGTGTCTGTCATTAGATTAGTTGGGATATCCAATTAGCGCGTTGTATCGTCAGATAAATTTGCATAGTCATTATAATCCGTGTTCTATAGTTCGTTTTGTGACAACCAATGAATGATTTCTTGTAGGCCTTTGCTGCCAATCATTAGGGCTTGACCGTGTCGGCCATCTGGATCGTACCAGAGGTTTTTGCGTGCGCCATGAGAATGCAGATACTTTTTAATACGCTGTTGTTAGCCGTCAGCACAACCTTTCATATTATATGACAAAATCAATTCACCTCTGGGTTAACTATGTCATCTTTCCCTCCTAAGAGAAAGAGGGTTTTATCGTAGTCTCTTCCATCAGGGATTTCTTCAAACCAGAGGGAGTTTGCCGTCCAACAGAAACGCCGTTGAAGAAGGTTGACGACTCCAAGCTCTGTACCCACAAAATATCGCATTAACATTTCCATCCCCTGGACACGAAATATGTTAGTGATCTTTTTTTACAGCGAAAAAATACTTACCGTTTGGCACGGTCTATAGAAGAAATTATAGCATACGTCTGCGTAAAATTTGATCAGGCAACCGAGACTTGGAGGGACGTATAACAAAAATATACGAACCACCCTCCCAGCCACAGAAAGTTACCGGATCAACAAAACACGATCTGGCAACAATATCAGGGTAGCTCTTCAGTATCCACGCATGAATGTAAGTTCCGCTAAAAACAATATATTTAGCATAGTGCATATTTGAATTCTGAAGCAAGAGTCCACAAACTTGGAATGGCTGACGATCGTGACACCCCGCTGCGAGGCGCCAATAAGAGATGATGCCACTTCTTTTTCCTCTTCACATTGTGGCTCTTCTTCTGAGACCAAGGAAACCCAACCTAAACGTTGCAGCAAGGCGGCTATTCGATCTGCCATTTGATGCCGCGTAGGTGGTTCAAGATAATCTGGGTGAAAGACGTTTTGGCTGATTTGAGGTTGTAGAGGAATTAGAATGGGGCGGTCTGGAAATTCACTCTTTAGGTGTCCAATGACTGTATGGTACTGGAGGAGTCCAAGCCCGAGCCCATGAATAAATATAACAGGGCGAGGAGAATTAACAGGATCCCATTCAGCCGGAATTCTTAGGAGATATCTAAAAGAAGTCATGAAATTATTGAAAGACATGGGATATTCAAGGAGACTTACTCGAGACCATCCGAGTGTCCGTACTGGAGGTTCCAATGTAAGGCATAAAGCTGTTTCAAGGCCCAATTGATTGAACAGACAAAGGCATAGAACGTGAGCGGCCTCCATTGGACATTAATTTTGTCAATGGTAAGGCGGATGGGGACGATGTCCGGGTCGGTCCCTTCTCCTATTTTGCATCCCACTCGTTTCTGCAATAGTGCCACGGCCTCGTCAAGAGCTTTTTGATGGGTCTCCGGAATGCTATCAACAGGAGGAAGCTCTTCGTTATACATTGCCCAGTAAAGCCATTTTTGCACCTCTAAGAGCTTGATGGAAGACCAGGGAACTTTGCAAAACCAGGTTCTCAGTGCGTGACGGAAGTCTATAGCCCGATGGTCGTGCCGTTCGAGTTGAGTGATCGTCTCGGCAGGACTGCCCGGCCTGTCTACGAACAGTGTTTCAATGTCGCCGCCGTCTTCTGGAAGGTTGGCTAAGCCTGCCTTCAGCATGCGAATGTAAGCCGTTTGTATTTCAGCAGGATCCCCTGCTCCATAGGGTGATGGACCAGAAACCTGACGCGCAAGATGAACATAATAAATACTAAAAACGACCTGAGAAGTTGCATCTTAGACAATGAAAAATTAGAGAGGATAACAGGATAATATGCTTACCTCGCAGCAAGAAATGAAAAGCAGAGCTCTCCCCAATGGACCGTAGGAAATCCAGGTGCCCCAGTAAAGTGAATAGCCGGCGAATAACCAAGCCAATGGAACCGCAGACCAGAGGGGCACAACGGCCATGATGAGCACGACATAATAGGACCAATGAGTAGGTCTTTTGGGGTGAGGATGTTCTGAAATGTCGAGAATCATGATGGAGGTCGCAAAGGAGAGACAGTGACTTTTAACTCTGAACTACTCGGAGTCGCGTAATTTGTAAATTAAAATAAATCAAAGTCATTCGCGATGTCGCGTGAAAAACAGCCGCCACGTGGTTCCTGTGACGCGCTGAGCGCGGCCTGAGTCCGTTCGTGCATCGGATCTTTTTTTCTTTCTTGACTACTACCCATTCACTGCCAACGTCTGTGATGTTGCGCAACGCCTTCTCCGCCGTTTCCCGCCCGCTCCTTGCTCAATCAGTATGCATATGAACGTTTCTGTCTTTTTCATCTCTGACTGGTCTTTTTCATTCTTATCTAGAGGACAGCTACCACCCTTTCAGCGGGTTTCCCAAAAGTCACTGATAGAGTAGGTTTTTAAAAAAAAAAACGATTCCTGAGTCGTATTATTTACCCCCAACGCACGTAGCCTTCCACCAAGTATGGCGGTGTCTACACTGTTCGTCAATTCTCTGATCAAAGCGTCACTTATCGCTAACGCTCCCGATAGGTGACGTTAATTCCCGGAGACGGTATCGGTGCTGAGATCACAGACTCAGTCAAAGAAATCTTCGAGTATGTCAACGCACCCATTGAGTGGGATCAATATGATGTTTCCGGGGTGTCATCCCAGGGCGAAGCCCTCTTCAAGCAAGCGATGGACAGCTTGAAGCGCAACCGCGTCGGACTCAAAGGTACCTTGCGTTCAACTTCCCAATCATCGAATACATCTCTAACTCAAACGCAGGAATCCTTTTTACCCCCATTTCTCAGTCTGGTCACATTTCGTGGAACGTTGCCATGCGTCAACAACTCGACATATATGCTTCCGTTGTTCTCTGCAAGTCTCTTCCTGGATTCCCCACCAGACACGCGAACGTCGATTTTGCTATTATTCGTGAGAACACTGAGGGCGAATACTCTGGCCTGGAACACCAGAGTTACCCAGGTGTTGTTGAGAGCTTGAAGGTCTCCACCCGGGCTAAGGCCGAGAGAATTTCCCGTTTCGCATTCGATTTCGCCCTCAAGAACAACCGTAAGGTGGGATCGTATGGATGACCACTATTATTGAACACACACTCACGATGTTTGCAGAAAGTTACTTGTGTGCACAAGGCCAACATCATGAAGCTCGGAGACGGTCTCTTCCTCAACACTTTCCGAAGGGTAGCTGAAGAATACAAGTCAGCAGGCATTGAATTCAATGATATGATTGTCGACAACACGTATGATTCCTTTCCTTTCATGTTAAACACAATCATTTGACCGTCGTTGTCGTTGCTAGCTCTATGCAATTGGTTGCTCGTCCCGGTCAATTTGACGTCATGGTCATGCCTAACTTGTATGGTGCTATTGTTTCCAACATTGGCGCTGCCCTCGTCGGTGGACCCGGCATCGTTCCTGGATGCAATGTTGGACGGGTAAGTTATGACACAAAAAGTGTATATTTGTGGGGCTGAAGAAAATAATACAGGAATACGCACTTTTCGAACCCGGATGCCGTCACGTCGCTTCTGACATCATGGGAACTAACCGGGCCAACCCTACTGCCATGATCCTCAGTGCTACCATGATGCTTCGTCACCTTGGGTAAGCACAGGATATTGTAGTATAAAGAATATCTTCTTACATATCCTTTAGTTTGGACAACCTTGCCAACAACATCGCCAGCGCCACCTTCGGTGTTATCAACGAAGGCAAAGTTCGTACCGCTGACATGGGTGGCTCAGCATCGACTTCCGACTTCACTGCTGCTATCATCAAGAAGCTCTAAACGAATGTCTTGTTATCTTTACTAAAGCCATTTAGGATAGCTTTTGAATATTGGACTGGTTAGACTTACTCTTCCGCCCATATACTAAATGGACGCTATTTAGACTGTTCCCAAAAGTATACATGTCTATGGCAGGATTATATTTATGGTTTCGACTTTTATCCAACTATATTGTTTGATACGTCCGTGTATAGTACAATTCAGGTATGTTTATTCTACATCATACTTTAGCATTTTGGTGTGTCCAAAAAATCAAGATTGACATTGTCGAACGTCGTATCCAAGTCTAAGGCCGCCTCATACTCTTCCACTGTCAGGCTTCTAATTTTTTTATAGTCCGGTTCATCAGGTTCACTGTCCTGCTGTATCGGCTTGACAGGTGAGAGCTCCTTTGGGGCAGTTTCAGTCCCCCTTTTCCGCAGTGCTAGTATGGTCTTGCAGTAGATTTCAGAACGTTTCCCCCATTCGTTGGCCTTCGGTCGAAATTCGGCGTATAAAGACCAAGCCTTCTGATTTAATTCTTGAGGGGTGTAACTATTCACTAATAATTTCATGGCACCCACGATATGTGGCGTTCGTTGACGAAATGCTCGAGATATGTAGGAAAATGCGGATCCTGCAGACACTGGATTTCCATTAGATAGAGCACGCCATTGGCCTGCTTGCGTCCGGTAAAGCGGTCTATAGAAACCGTAAGGTCATTTATAACGACGAGTTTTATCATGGAACGTACACTCTGTCGGCAAATATTGTAAATGAGGGTTGGATGCCATAGGGAGGCTTGGAAAATACATACCTCCGGCCCATGAGTTCCACATAAGGTTGAGAACCATGCTTAACAGCTTCTTTCCCTCGTTCTTTATCTTTGTCGTATAGTCCAAGTGATACTCCTTTTGTTACTGCATTTAATTCGGTGTACACAGATGCTGCAATACGTTTAGCATATAATATATTATTTGTGATGAAGTGTCGTTCACCTATACTCAATGCTTCATCTCTAGTAAAATGCATACGCTCTGCCACTAGAGTTGCCCAGGCCATCATGACTGGTGCACGATTTATGACCGCATATACATCGATTAAACTCTGTCTTCTGCGTTAGGATCCCAGATACTCTCGATTGAATTACGTGACACACGGTTTCATCTAATATCTCGCCGAAATCGTGACTGTTTTTATCTTCTGTTTCTTCAGGAGGTTCTTCTGGGAGGAATTCATTCACGTCGTCTGGTTTCTTTCGTTTTCGCTTTGTGGGTGTTATCTAAAAAGTCTATTATGAGGGCTAGATTTCTGGTATGAAACCATGGCAAATACCAGCACGTCCACCGCGTTTGGTTGGATAGATGTAGGAGATCCTAATGGTGCTTTACTTCCGGAAGCTTCAACTGATGAAGGTGAAACCTGGACTTTACTAACTTTGCTGGTATATCCAGCCTTCCGCAAAGCACCCAGAACTGCCTTGCGTTCTTCCTGAATGACTAATCCAAGGCTTATGAGCTTCTTGTCCGTAAGAGTAGATAATGTGGTTGGTGTATTATATTCCTTGTACCTGCAGTCCAAAAAGTGACATCCCGTTAGTTGTTGCGAGACAAATCTTTATTACGAAAACGAACACTTTACCAGCGATAGACATAGCTTTTGGGACAGGGACATTGTTAGAAGTGAGGAGTTTCAGAAAGTCCGGTAAAGGTATCTTTGTAGTGTCAGAGCCCATTGCCAACTTTCTATACAAGTCTTGCGAGCAACACAATTTGGTGGTCGAAAACAAGAGTCATTTATTAGTAAAGTCACTTACGGCGCAGTGTTCGGCGGTTAACATAATTCTGCCTAATTAAGGAAATAACTTTAAACATTGGCAGTGCGGCCCAAGCCCGGCTTGAAGGACTTTTCTCTCTCTCCCTTGAACCCATTCTTTTTTACAGCATATCACCGACTTCTTCTATCTGCAATGTCGGACCATATTGCTATAGATGCGATAAAAGCTGATAATGACGGCGCTGAAGTCGACGAACTCGACTCCGATGATTTTACACTGGAAGCAGACCAGGAAGGAGTCTATGACACACCATTGCAGCCACCCGAGATAAATATACTGACAACGGCGAAGCTTCACTGTGAGCAATTTTTTATTCCTTCGTATTGAACGTATTGAAGATTGCACTAACATATTCCAGCGATGATCCACGAGGGAGAAATAGACATCAACCCGCCATACCAGAGAGGTCCATCTTCCCTCGATTTCATATAGATTGCCTACTGAACCTACTTCAGACGTTGTGTGGCCAGAAACGAAACAAATTGCCCTCATCGATTCTATATTCCGCAATTTCATAATACCTCCGGTTATTTTCGCTGTTCAGAAAGATGACGATGGAGCAGAGGTTCGGACATGCGTAGATGGCAAACAGGTGAGTGTTCAAGGCATGTTGTCTGGATCACTATTACTGATATTTTTCTTCTCAATAGCGTCTAACCTCAATACAGAAATTCTTTGACGGACAAGTGAGTACTTTCAACTGAATTGAGCACGTAAGATACAAAGAATTGACGCGACTTATATAGATACCTCGTTAGTTCTTCCAGAATCCAAGTTCCTCAGTAGCTGTAGGCTGACTAGGACCAGATAAGGACAGCAGGAACAACAAGAAATACTGGTTTACAACGCCACCAAAATCGTCGCGTCCTGAGCTACCTGCACAATTCAAGAAGACCTTTCAGGAAAAGAAAGTGACAGTAGGTGCATACAGATGAATTTGCCATTGATTAGGCCGTGTCGTCTCACGCCCGTTTGTGTAGTCGAGTATCGCGGAATAGAACCAGGGACAGAACGAGAAATTTTCCAGAGAGTTCAATTGGGCATGCCATTGACAGCAGCAGGTATGAAAATTTAACATCCCATGATGACGGAATAATTAAGTTATCGTCGCTCTGTAGAAAAACTACAGGCAATTTCTTCTCCATGGGCAGAGTATGTATCTTTTTGTTATGGTTATCTCAGCGTCTTTATAAACGTGATGCAGATGGATAGCCCAACTGGAAAACAAACATGTCACGCACGACGAAGGTTTAGCGGACAAACTCGAATGGGACACGAAACGCGCTCGGGACTTCCAAAATGTCGCGTACATGGTTTATTGTTGTGACTGTTATCCCGATGAAGTCCTTCCCACTGCACAAAAGCTAGAGAAATGGATGGACCGAGTGGACGAGCCACCAAAACAGTTCCAAGAAGATATTGATGGTGTCCTTCGGGGCATCTGGGTATTAGCGTCAACTGATACATACAACGACGCGTTCAAGAAAATACAACACAGGATCTCACCAGTGGAATTCATCTTTATGGGTGCGTTTTTGAAGCGGACTTTGATGCATTACTAACCTGGAGTGTCTCGCGCAGGTGTGCTTTTGTTCGTTTTACGCAGAGAGAGTTTCCCAGTAAAAGCCAGAGCGATATATTCTCTGAGGCGGACTATTCGAGAAGAATTCAAAGACATTCGAAATAACGCTAACGTGGGCAGAGCGATGTGGAGACATATAAACAGTCTGAACGATAGGCCAAACGAACCATTAAAACCCAATTTTACCAACCTGCCGGCAGCAGCAAAAAGAAAAAGGATAAGCAGGGATAACGAGGATGAAGATGAATTCCGACCGAAACCTATAAGGTCGGTTGGGAGGCCCCCCAAAACACGAGCAAAGCAAACGCAAAAAAAAGTCGAATGACGGATATTCTGTTGCCTACCTGTTTTTTTTTGCACCGGAATACCCATAACCCACCACTACAAATTCCTTGTTCCACATCCATTGGCTGGACTTGAAAATTGGCTTGTCCGTATAATTGAACTGTATATCTATTTATTTGTTTTGAAATAGTTGTCATCACACTTCAACCATTATATTGTGCCCGCGCCGTATACCCTATACCATCTGTTCCTGTAACAGTTCTACAATACTTTAATAACAGTTTGTCGCGCTCCTTGTTGCTGACTGCGATGTCGGATAAGAAGGGTGATATTTCTTCCCCTTTCCATTTTGTGCGAGTGAGGAAGAGATCTGAAAACCTGGCAGCAGGGTCCACGGGGAGCTCAGAAGCAGGGAAATATTTTAAGGTCGTCAGATCGCCGCCAAGGGTCTCGATTTCGATATAATTTCCCTACAGAGATTTAATCCATGCTTTCGGACTATTTGGTGACGGGAAGAACGAAACGTACAGCAAGGAGATCCAACGCCACCGAAGTTTCGAAGGTGTCCCCAACTTGGTCCTTCCATTGTCGGAGAAGATTCTCCTTCTCAATAGGTTCATGCTGAATATCACGTCAATGTTACTACGACATGGTTATCATGAAGGATAAACGAAATCTCACTCGATGTTTTCTGAGGATTCCTAGTCCAACTTCCTTGACGACACTATTAACGTCCATCTTCCATTTGCCTTCTTTTATCTCGCCAAACCATGACATGACTTGTGTCGATACTACCCTTGAAATTTCATGTTCATCAGCAAGTGGTGTACATAATTCTTCAACGGACGCAGCGCTGTGTTTCATGGAGTTTGCTACCAGAATGTGAAGAATTAACTCGAGTATGTGATTAAGAAACCTTGGTGCAATTGGTCGTAGTTCATCTATGAAGCGAACAAGAAAAGAAGACCAGTTCGTGAATTGAAAGCGAACAGAAGATTAACGATTTCCTCACTGTCTATAATCAGAATGCGACGTCCTCTGAGCCCCTTTTCTAATTCGGCAGGACTAGCTTGGATCTGTTCTTTAGCTTCTTGAAGGGTGAACGGAGCCTACAAGACAAAGAAATGATATGGTCACGTCCAAGAAACGCAACACTTTATACCCTAGAATGCGAAACACACGAACCGAATTAGGATCATCTTCAGGTGCATCCTCTTGTCCTTCATCGTATTCTCGGCCCCTGATCAATACAGAAAGCTTATGCAGCTTCGGAACTACAGGATTCAACTCGATGATCTCGTTGAGCTGGTCGCGAATCACCACAGCATCATCCGAGAATTTTGGCGCGTGTTCGTCTGGAACGGCGGTTACGACGAGAATGGTATTTGATAGACCAACTGAACGCATGGAAAAGGTCTTATCGGAGGTGCATATTACAGCATCTTCGTTTGGTTGTCCTTTAATGGTGAGCCTAAAGGTACAATGTGAGCATGATGACCAGGACGCGTTTTGAAGAATGGAAACCTTAGGTCCTCGTCTTTAGCTATAGCATCTTCAATTAAGGCTGTTAGATCGGGAGGTAGCTCTATGAGCTTATATGATCCTGCTTCATCGGTTGAAAGAGAAGAAAAGTTCAGGTCATATTCAGGCATATGGAGATTAGATGAAGTACATCGAAGTTCAAACGTTCCATACGAGCGTCGAGCGCGATGGACGCGTATGATCATTCCGATCACGTGCTTTTCATGTTCCGCGTATGTAAGCGACTTTCTGATGAATGACTCACATCTCCACAAAGGAAAAATTTAGAGAAAAAAGGATGGAAAAGCATTGGAGGTTGCAATGGGATATATACGTTGTTTATTCCCAAAGTTTGTGTATGTACAAGGAGTTTTCCTCCGATTATAATTATATGGGATCTTCACAGCACTTAAAAAGATTTCCCACTTGTTCTACGATCGATGATTGAAATTTACGAGAGCAAAGATATTGGCGAAAAACAGTGAAAATCTAAGCATCAAGGACGGTAGTTTCGACAATGATTGCCGTAACACGGTAGGGATCTGGTGGTTATGTTCAGTTTAATTCTTGAGTGCAATTGCAACAGGGATGAAGCTCACCGATGTTAGAAGCTGGTCGCCTGTCCTCAAGATAGCCGTAGCCCTGAGCAGCAACATGTCGAGGAATACGAATCGAGGCACCACGGTTAGCAACACCGGAGCTGAAGGCACTAATGTGGCCGGTTTCGTGGCGACCAGTCAGACGGAGATCATTGTCCTCTCCGTAAACAGCAATGTGTTCGTCGTGCTTTTGGCTAAGCTTCTGAATAGCGGCGTCGATTGCCTTGATTCCTCCAGGTTCTCGCATGGCTTTTGTGCTGTAGTTGGTGTGGCAGCCAGCGCCGTTCCAGTCACCGGCGAGGGGTTTGGGGTGGAAGGAAACTTTGATGCCCCACTGCTCAGCAATGCGAACTAGGAGGTAACGAGCCATCCACAAGTGGTCGCCCATTGAGATGCCTTCACATGGACCGACTTGGAATTCCCATTGAGAGGGCATGACCTCGGCGTTGATACCGCTGATGTTGATGCCGGCATAGAGGCAAGCACGGTAGTGGGCTTCAATGAGATCGCGAGCGAAAACTTTGCCGGTACCTGGAAAATAGGAGCTTAGTAGAATTCAGTGAGAATATGGAATGTGACTCACCAGCACCGCAGTAATAAGGACCCTGAGGACCCGGGAAACCACCCTTGGGCCAGCCAAAGGGAGCGCCGTCAGCATCGAAAAGGGTGTACTCCTGTTCGAGACCGAACCAAGGGATTTCATCCTTGGCTTGCTCCATGACTTTAGCGGCATGGTGGCGGAAGTTGGTCCTATTCGGAGTTCCGTCATTGTTGTAGGTTTCAGCGAGGACAAGAATGTTGTCTCCGCCACGGAAAGGATCCTTGAAGATGGCAGCGGGTCGGAGGTAGACATCAGAATCATGGCCCGGAGCTTGATTTGTAGAGGAACCGTCAAAGTCCCAGATACGAAGTTGACCGATGTCGGTCACCTTCTTGCTGACGGTCTGAAGAGAAATTGAGCATAAAAAGGATGAAAAAAGGAACGAAAACGAACAGTAGTCTTTGAACGAAGACCACCATCACCATCGATCCAGACATCTGGAGATGAGATTAAAATGAATGGTCATGATCTGAAAGATCGCAACATACATTCAGCCTGGACTTTGTCGCCTTGTGGGAGGGCGAGGAAGGGAGCAAGAAGGTCGTTACGGTAAGGGTAAGCCATGATGTAGAACTGAGAAAAGGTTGTGGACTGTATTTGTGGTGTAAAGCGGAACGCACTTAAAGCCCGGAAATAGCCTGTTGTCAATTATTTGTTCGTTGGCGTGTGATTGGACGATAAGCGACAACATAACTTTAAAAGTAATGTATGTACAAAGATCTACATAATCATATCTTTGCCCCTTATTGTTGCCAACTCACCCAGCCTGCTTTCGCTTTATATCTGTGTCCAGGGAATTGCGAGCCTACTGTCGGCCGACCTGTTCAAGAAAACTTTCCGGACCAATGATGCCGATCTTATTTGTCACCCGTGACTCCTCACTGATCGGCAGGCAGCGCCCGCTGCCCAGTTTCATATGTCTTTATTCTCTGCCTTTACTACATCATTGGTCCTTTAAGAAAGATCTACTATTGTCTGTCATATGAGAAAATGAATCGCTAACCGCTGCGGGATCCGATGCGTGCCATCGTGTCTTCAGAATTCTCTTGTTCTTCAACGCTGTCCGACTGCGTAACCTGTATATATTCAGAAAAACAAGCACACCACTTTCACAGAGTACGATGCGTACCACACGAAGCACACTTTTCTTGGATGACTCTTGCAGTTCGCCAGCGATGATCAGTTCATCCAGAATCTGTACCAACATCAATGCTGTAGCCAAACGTAAGATTCTGTGGACTTACTGCGTAGGCCTTTTGGAAGTTGAAGATCCTGTTCTCATGTCAAGTCACTTGGCTCCATCGCAAATGGCGATTGTTACTCACAGGTCTAGCTCGCACACCTGGGAGGAGAATTACCAGTCCAATCAGTCGTTCTACCAAGAGAAACCCTAAAACCTACATTTCCAAAATATCGGTCCAAAACCTCCACATATCGGTGGATAATTTCCAATGTAACTAACTCATTATCCGAAGATCCAATTCCACAGACAAAGAAGAGGGAGGCATATCGTCGGTAGACAACCTTTGAATCTGTTACAATACACACAGCAGACACATGAGGTTATCGAGTAGAGGCGTTGAAGTAGAAGAAAGCTACCCTTGTATTCAAGAAAGTTACACATTCTGGTTCGTCGAGCAAGCACTAACTGCGTCACATCTTTCACAATCTTCGCCTTGGTCTTTGGTGCCATAGTCGTGAACCATTTTGCAAGGCGGACTTTTCCTGAAACAAAACTGGTTCAGAATTCAAGTCTTTGACTGGACAAGACTCTCAGGCCGACCTTGTCGAGAAACGAGGAGGATGTAGTTGATCATTATGGATAGCTCTAAGCTGACTCGGGGATAAGTCATTCACCCGGCTGGTCAATGATGCACAGCCACATCTTTTAGGCAAGTACAGTCTCGGTCCAAACATTCCCCGCAATGCCCCACAACCCGTCCCGCCCTCCCTCCACCTCACCACTGACAAAAGACACCACAGTATGCCCATTGGCTTTCCACAGTTGCTCCCCACGGCAAATTTTTCTCTTATCTTTCAATTTGATCAAAATCCGACGCTCCTGACAGGTTGCGGTTGTTTGACTTGGCTATATATTACAGTTCTATATGTCTTCCGAAGGAAGCAAGGCGCATGTGTGCTTGACAAAAGGCGTTATATCAATTGGTTGAATAATACATTCCGGTCAAAAGATACACAGATATCGTTTCGCGGATAATTCCTTGTTGAATTCGAGCATATGTTCCTATTTTTTGATGATATTACAGCCACAGGCCTCGAACTGCAGAATGTCACTTGAAATCCCTTCAGGCCTCTTCAGGCGCCCGAGGCGGACCGGTTCCTGGTCTTATCATGACTTGGGTTTATCTTTCGAAATGAAATTGGATGCGGTAGAGGACCAGATACACGTCAGTGACCCTGTAATACATCGTTTTGGCATAATTGATTATCTCTATTAGTATTTCGCTATGATATCAAAGCTGGGCCAGAGTGGCGTCTTGCTGGGCTCTTCTGTTTGAAGGATTGTAATCTTGGTCAAGTCCTGGTATTTATGTACCTCATTTACTAAATCTTTCAAACTTGTTAACTATCTTTAAGAATTGGCATACTTATTATAAGCGCTTCCCGAAATTTGTTGAATCGGTTAGTGGCAAGTCCCGATATACACCTCGGATCCTACCGTTGTTGTTTCCGACCTGTTCTCATCATTCCTTCTCTCCGGTAGGACTTGCGCTTATACTTATACTTGCTCACTGCGTGGGTCATAAAGAAAGTTCAATTTTCTCTCAAATTCTCGAGCATATTTCCCCTTCCTGAAATTAGCTTTTCATCTTTTTCAACTTCCCGTACTTTGCTGTACCCTTGATCAAGCAACTGGAGGTTACATCCTACAAATCTGCAGGCCTTCGGACCCAACCTCGATTGGCTTTTTGTCGTTATACGAAGGCTTCTTTCCGGGCCCTTTACGAGCCTTCCAAATAGGATGTTCAAAAAACGCGTCTTCTTTTTTTTTTCTCCGGAAATAATCCTGGATATTTTGAATCGCGAGGTCACTGACATAGCCTGGGGGAATGGTTTTCGGTTTTGGAAGTGAAGCTATAAGGCCAATATGTCCCGGTCGAGTAAAACCCAGGTTAAATTTCACTCTGCTGTGAAAAAG
Organism: Agrocybe praecox; assembly: GCA_964017145.1. NCBI lineage: Eukaryota > Fungi > Basidiomycota > Agaricomycetes > Agaricales > Agrocybaceae > Agrocybe > Agrocybe praecox. Next base: position 1,698,428 of record OZ024843.1, on the reverse strand, counting down.
GCTCCCAGGATGGGGTCTATCCTCATAGTCGAGCAAGCGTAATGGAGAATCCTCGGAATCACGTCGACCTGCCCGTCAAGACCTTACCAACCATGCGGAACTATACGGCCATTTTCTTTCATTTTCGGTAACATGACTCCCCCAAAATGAGTGATTCTGTTGACATATCTAATCGGAATGGATCGAATGACACGAACTAGCCCCGTTCAGGTCGAAGAAGCACCCCCACAGTGGTATACCACCGGCGACTTCGCAAAAAAATACCACATTCTGGGCCACTCAGAATACGCCTCGTAGCATATATATAAAGCCACATCTACAGGTTATTCACACCCTCGAGTTTTGAGTGTTATGGCTTCCGACCATTCTCCCGAAAAGAGTGAGATCGACGAAATATCTCATCAGCAACACGATGGCTCTCGGGGCATTCCAAGGGACGCGAAGGTTATAGAGGCTCTGAATGCGGAGTATGCAGCGGCTCTGGCGACTGGTCCACAGTTGAAGGCGACCAGCGCTCGTTCGTTGCAGCTCTTCGCGATTTTGTTGGTCTCATTTATGGGATCTTTGTCTAATGGATTTGATGGATCTGGTGAGTCTCGTCGCAGCATTTTATTTATATTTATCTTATGTCATTCCGAATCATAGTTATGAGTGCCATCAACGCTATGAAGTTAGTTGGATGTTTATAGCTCAGTTGTATTTATCTGAAGAAATGATTAAAGACAGTATACCGACTATTTTGGTATCGACGTAACCAAGGGAGGAGGCGTTGGAACTACGACTGCCATTATTTTCGGTATCGTAAGTATTTTGACCTTTAACCTGTGGAGGGAAAGCTTGATCTCGGAATAGTACTCCATTGGAAGCATCGCCGGAGTCGCTGTTGCTGGACCTGTTACGGATACCTTTGGGCGTCGAGGGGGAATGGCAAGTTTTGTTTTTCTACTAATCTAAAAAGAATCATGCTTATTCTGTCAAAAGGCTCTCGGAAGTCTTATTATCATCGTAGGCAAGTAACCCAAGCGCATATACCCTCATGAGTAATGGTCTAACCCAACAATGAACCTCATCCAGGAGCTATCGTAATAACTGTGGCCAAAAATGTGGATTATCTTCTAGGCGGAAGATTCGTTCTTGGATTTGGTGTCGCAATATCTACAACGGCAGCACCAGCCTACGTTGTTGAGATGTCTCCTCCCCAATGGCGTGGTCGATTGACTGGATTGTGGGTGTTATTCACGTATCAACCACATGTTTGTCATTAATTTTACGATGCCATTAATACAGGTATAACAGTAAGCCTTTTTTCAAATTAAAAGTTCATTGAAAACGTTTCATGATTTACGCCATTTATATTTATAGCTTTCTATTACTCCGGTTCAATTCTTTGCAGTGTGTTTTGTCTTTATTTTGTGTCACTGTGTTTTATGTTAAAGCATTGAACAGCTGGCTTGACGATTGCGACTGGACGTATACAAAGTACGACATCATGGAGAGCTCCGTTGGCGATCCAAATTGGTCCTGCCGCAATCCTTTTACTTTTCTCATATTTCCTTCCTGAGGTAAGGCATTCATGACGTACGGCTACTAATGATTGTCGCTTAGCAAAACATACATATATAGTCTCCGCGCTGGTTAATCTCCGTCGGGCGAAAAGAAGAGGCTCGTGCCATACTTGCTAAATACCATGGGAACGGTGACCCGAATGCACCTCTGGTTGTACTGGAGTGGAAAGAGTATGAAGAATCAGTGAAGCTGGATGCTTCTGATAAGCGCTGGTAAGATCAAATACAAATACCCCACATTGTTTGCCGAGATAATTAATTACAATTTGTTTTTACAGGTGGGATTACTCTGAACTTTTCAACACCCGCAATGCGAGATATAGAACTTCTATGATGCTCCTGATGGGTTTCTTTGGGGTAACAATACCCTTCTGAGATAAATCTAGACAATTTCTCACACCTTCTTTCTTATAGCAATGGTCAGGCAATGGACTCGGGTAATTATGACGACTGCAGTTAATAGGTAAACCACTATAACCTGGTTTGAATGATCTCTTCAGGTATTTCTTGCCGATCCTATTTGGCGCGGCAGGCGTTACCAGTCAGAACAAAATCTTAACCTTGAATTTCGCCAATACCATTATATCGGCGTCTGGTGCTGTGATAGGGACGACTTTGACGGACAGAGGTACCCCAAATGAATATATTTCTGTGCCAGACATTTTGACGCCGCTTTATCTAGTTGGACGGCGGACGATGTGGTTTTGGGGTACCTTAGCATGCGCGGGTATGCTTGCGATTGTAACAGGTTGGTGATTGAACGTCCCCCGTGTCACCGTGATTGATCGCAAATCTTTACCACTGCTCAGGTTGCACGGCGAAGTTTGGTTCGTCTGGAGCCAACCCCCAGGGTGCCAATGCTGCTATTGCATTCATTTGTGGGTAAAAGGAGTATTCTTTTTTCAATTCATTGTTAATGATTATATGCCAGTCTTGTTTGGATTCGTATACAGTTTGACGTATACACCTCTTCAAGCACTCTACCCCGCAGAATGTCTTGACTATAACACGAGGTAAATCTTATTTTACGACCATGAAAAACACACCCAATTAACCTGATGATATCTAGAGCGAAGGGAATGGCATTGTAAGAGTGGCCTGGAATAGTAGCAGCAACGCAACTGACCAACACATGTCCTTAGTTACGCCCTTGCGGTCAGCTGTGCGTCGTTCGTCAACACTTACGCTGGTCCTATCGCACTCCAGAACATTACCTGGAAGGTGTGTATACAAAATCATTTCAAATTCTTTTAATTAATATGTTCTGTCTAGTATTACATCGTTTATATAGCATGGGATCTCTTTGAATGTACCGTAATCTGGTTCTGTGCAGTAGAAACAAAGGGAAGAACCTTGTACGTACGGTTCAGGTATCCAAGTAGAACCAGTACTAACTGCATTTGTTTAGGGAGGAACTGAACGAAATCTTTGAAGTACGAAAATGGTTGCGTCTCTGAAATATCTGCTGACGAGGCTGGTTTCTCTCTAGGATCCGAATCCCGTCAAAAAATCCATGAGGAAGCTGAAAGTTGCGATCGTAGAAAAGAGAGAAGCGAAAACAATTATTGTTACGGATTGATGATGTATTATTAAATGTTACGTCCGGATGAATATAATCCAACAATAGATCAGTACGCAAGCTAGTTTCGACCAGTTGGTCAAGTCCCAGTGTTATGTGATATGCCTTCGAGCTGTTAACCTCGCGGCAGGAATAGGCTAGAACCTATTTTTGTTTCTTGATCTTTTGGAGCACTCGTGAAGGGCGTGCATGTGGATGCGAAGAAGTTGCTTCTTTCTTATTTCATTGCATGCTGGATATCTACTACGCGGTAGAATTCTCGGATTGCCACTTGAGATCATCCTTGTTGCATCCTTGATGTGATGTGATTTATTTAAATAAATCCCATCATCGACCAGGATACATAAAGCTTGGGGCCTTCCAGCCATCTTCCATTGTCAGCCTCCTGTGCACTTTTCTGCTACTTCGATGCACAAGCTTTTCCTGTCTTACTTGGCCTGTTCCCTCTTCCTAGCTCACGGGTCTTTGGCCTTGCGGGCTTCAGGACTTAGTTCCCGAGGTGTCGTTGGTGGTAGCGAGCCTCAAGTGGCTGCTGCTTGGTATGCAGGGTGGCATGCCGACACAGGCTTCCCGTTGTCGAAAGTAAGTTGGTCAAAATACACCCACCTTACATATTCATTTGCGTAAGTGGAACGTTTGGCACAATACTTCCGTATCATTGTAACTTGCACCACCAGCGTAACCACATCGGACGTCAATACATTGGATCTTAGCGGCTCCAATCCTGATCTCCTTCCTCAATTTGTTTCGCAAGCGCATCAGCATGTAGGTCCAGGATTTTTTTTTTGAGTTTCAAGTTCTGATCAAGATGGTAGGGCGTTAAAGCCTTGGTCTCGATTGGAGGATGGACCGGCTCAACGGGTTTTTCCCTCAACGTTGGATCCGCAAAGAATAGGACTGCATTCGTCAAGACAGTGACGAACTTGGCTAAAAAGTATCAACTCGATGGGTTGGACTTTGAGTAAGCCTTGCACTTACTGATATACTATGGTGCATATACTAAAATGTAAACCTTCAAGTTGGGAATATCCTGCAAACCAAGGAATCGGTTGCAATGCCATCAACGAGAACGACAGTGCCAACTTCCTTTCCTTCCTCCAGGAACTGCGAAGAGATAAATTAGGCGCAAAGTTGACACTTTCTGCCGCAGTAGCAACGTCTCCATTTATCGGACCCGACGGTAACCCTCTTTCTGATGTATCAGGGTTCGCAAAGGTCCTTGATTATATCGGCGTTATGAACTACGACATTTGGGGCCCATGGAGTGCAACCGTAGGCCCCAATGCACCATTGAATGATACTTGTGCTGCACCTCAAAATCAAGCTGCATCTGCGGTGTCTGCCGTACGTGCATGGAACAAAGCAGGCATGCCGCTCCATCAGATCGTCTTGGGCGTTGCTGCCTACGGTCACTCTTTCACAGTTAAGAGAGCAGATGCATTCGTCAAAGGCTCGACGACAAAACTTGCTGCCTATCCTGCTTTTGATGCAAGTAATCCTCCAACCGGTGATTCCTGGGACGATGGTGCCGGTGTTGATGAATGTGGAAACCCAACAGCTCCAGGTGGTGATGTTGATTTCTGGGGACTGATTGAACTTGGATACTTGAACAACGACGGGACGCCCAGGGCAGATGTCCCTTATCGGTTCGATGCCTGCAGTCAGACAGTGAGTTGCAAACGACGTATAGTAAATGTTTTTACTGACAGAATATATTCAGCCGTACGTCTATAACGCCACCTCTGAAATTATGGTTTCCTTCGACAACGCTCAAGTGCGTGTATCGTAGAAGTATGTAAAACAAGAACTGACAAACATTTTATAGTCATTTGCCGCAAAAGGGAAGTTTATTAAAGACACGAAACTTCGCGGGTTTGCCACCTGGGAAGCCGGTGGTGACTTCAACGATATTTTGTTGGATTCCATTCGAAAAGGTGCAGGATTTTGATAAGTCTAAATATGAATGGAACAAGGGAAAGAGATCAACCAGCATCAGGCATCCAATTTTTAGAATAAAGTTTCATCGTGTTGTCTATGGGATAAGTACTAGTAGATCACCAAATAAATGAATAAGCATACAAGCAGGCAGCCCGGGCCACCATCAAGTCAGAGTTCAAATCCAGCCGTATGCAGGACGGTAGCAAACTGGAACGGTGTAAGGCTACAAAATATGGAAGGCACATTTATGAAATTAATGACTAACCTGCACTTTGGCGATTGCAAAGAGTTGCTCGAAGTCATAACCTTCTCTATCACTCAAATCCCCTATGGGCTGGGGTTAAGAGAAATGTATCAGCTTGGAAAAAACTATCCACACACCACTATTATGATACATGGGATCGGCGACTAGAAAAGTGAGACATTGGTTTTTGAAATAAATAAAAAGTCATGCATTGAGAACTTACTTGGTCCTGCTCGCTCAAAGACCTGTGTGCTTGGGAAGCCCTGCTCAATGAATGACTAAAACGGTGCCACATAAGTTCACAGTTTCGAATACTACGAGAAACTAATACCTGGTGGTCACTGCAGCACGCCTACATTAGAACCAATGAGATCAGAACATGACGTATGCGTAAACAAGCAAAACGAACGGGAGAAAAGCCAACGTTAAGTTCGGGACTGTAGATAGCGGAAATCTTTGATACCAATTCCGTTACTTCTGGTGTTCCAATCCTGTAATAATAATTCAGGGCGTTTTAAAAACTCAGACAGCTTGTAACGAACCTCTCAGGAAGTCCAAGCTGCAAAGGTTCTCCAGGTGCACGGTATGCTGTCATGTCGGCTTGGATCATCAACGTCAAGTTAGCTCCTGCGGCCCGTAGTTCCCCTGCAAGGTGGGTATATTTAGCAACACGCAATCCGTGAATGTGTGTACCTGACAGGTCATACTCACGCGCATATGCATTCGAACCAAGCAAGCCTTGCTCTTCGCCGGCAAAGAAAGCAAGCTCGACGTTGCTGTGAAACTTGACTCCTTTGCGGGCGATTGTTCTTGCGATAGCCAGAACACCTGTCGTGCCGGAACCATCGTCATCTCCTCCGGGAGCGCGCGTGCTACCAAATGAACCACGACTATCATAATGTCCACTGATCAAAACAGTCGAGTTGGTTTCTTTGATACCGGAGTAGCGGCTTTGGGAGAAAAAGCAATTCAGTTTGAGCGCGAGGAGATACTGAAAGCAGAAGATCAGACCAGATAACATTGGGCGCAAAGCCATTAAGGAAGGGGGCTAAACGGCAAGTTGCTCCGGTGTCTTCAACGCGTTCCTTCAACCAATTCGCAGCTGTTAACGCGCCACTCGAGAAAGAATGACGAGAGATGATGCCAGAGCTCGTGTCCTCTCCAGTGAGGTATCGAATATCGTTTTTGATCTGAGGCAGTGAAATGTTGTTGACGACGGAGGCGACGAGAGGATGAAATTTGAGTTTCTGAAGAACTTCTCTAACATGGTCAACAGCAGTATCTGGGACGGGTATATAGTCAACGGGTTCTGTTGGCAGAAGTCTCGATTTCCAGAAGGGTGGCATTATTATATCAATGATTCTGGCCTTATCATCCTCGAGAGAGACCAGTGCGGCGGTATTGGTGCGATAGTGTAAAGTGTATGGGGAGGGTATATTGGCGCCATTTGTTGAGAGGACTTCCTGTTGTCCATCATTAGAGTCTGCGACGCTAAGCCTAGTTTGCGCCTCCAAAGAAAGCAAAAAGTTGTCTAAAGGCGAATCCTGTGGCTGTAACCTAATGTCAACGGCAGACTTCTCGAACCATACCAACTTGCGACCGGGTTGTATTGGTGTAGTAAAGTGAGCAGAAGCTAGGCTTGAACCCCAGAAGTCCACGCAAGCCTCATCAGAGACGGTCAGGACGCTGAATGTCGTCCCCGCGTCTCCGTAGTTCCCTAGAAAGTTATTTGAGGTACATTCGTTCTTAGAGAGTAGGTCGGGGGTGAATGGAGTGACAAGGAGGAGCGTAAGAGGTAGGATATTGTCTAGCACCATGATTAGCTGTCTGTTAACCTGTACTCTCTGGGAAGGTGGTGGTAACAGATAAGCTGAGAATCAATTATAGCATTCAACTGACGCGTGCACAGCCACTTCTGTTCTGCGAGGTGCCAAGTATACTTAGACGTGCGCACTGCGCAAGCATGTTTGCATCAAGTTTACGTCTTACTTTGGACAACACTCCATGCCATAATCCATTATCATCTCGAAACATTCTCAACGCGTAGAAAATGGGTACGTTAGCTGTCTAGTAGAAGGAGGCTCAAGGCTAAGTATCTTCGTACAGATACCACAGTGGCTAGGCAGTTGATCGACAAGATATACGAGAAGCGGAAAGCGGCAGCGCTTGAGCTTGAGAAGTACGCGACCCGAATAGCTCGCCATGTTCAATAACTTACCTACCTCTCTTCACTGGTAGGCAAATACGAGAATGTCACCAACAAGGAGAGCAGAAACGTATCAGTCAAATTATAGACCAGCTGGTGGATATGTTTAACAACACATCCAACCCTTTACACATCAGAAATGGCGGTCTTATTGGTCTAGCAGGGACAGCAATAGCTTTAGGCGTCGATGTGGCACCGTACATGGAGAAGTTCGTTGGTCCTCTGCTAGACTGTTTCGTGGATCCCGAGAACAGGATCCGATACTTCTCGGCGGAATGCTTGTACAATATTGCGAAAGTCTCGAAGGGCGAAGTACTGGTGTATTTCAATGACATTTTTGATGCACTGAGCAAGGTGAGTTAGATATTATTTCGCGCGCATAGCTTATTTAGATCTTCTAGCTCGCAGCGGATTCCGAACTGTCAGTTAAGAATGGCGCTGAACTGTTGGATCGTCTCCTAAAAGACATCGTGGCGGAGTCTGCCTCTGTTTATATTCCCTTGTATCCGGAGACCGAAAGGGTTCGAAACGAGCGTGAAATAGAAAGACTTCGCGATGAACATGAAGGCCCTCACGGCGTATTGGTGCCTCTACCAGATAGCCCCCCTGGAGATGGCGCTAAAAAGGCATTCTCTCTGGCACATTTCATCCCATTACTACGAGAGCGAATATACGTCGTGAGTCCATTCACTAGGAGCTATCTAGTCTCATGGATTAGCGTCCTGGATTCGGTCCCAGAATTGGAGCTTATAACATATCTACCCGAATTCCTTGATGGCTTACTGTAAGGAAAAGTTTGTTTTTTGAGACTTGGAGTTGCATTGATAATTGTCGTGCAGTAAATACCTGTCCGACCCAACCGAGGATGTACGAGTAGCGACGGAGAACCTACTTGCAGATTTCCTTCGAGAACTACGGGACGTCACTGCGGTTTCTCGCCAGCTCGAACAGCAAGGGAAATTAAAAACACCTGCTGAATCCATACGTCGAACAGAGGTAGATGTGAGGCTTCCGGATTTGACTTTAGAGAACGCGGAACGCGCACTCTATATGCTTGAGAACGATGAGCAGGAAAGGTCCACATATAGTAGTCAGCAGGGAGGCGGAGATGAGCTCATAGATTCGGATGACCAGGATCTTGGTGGTGAGCCCTACTTTTGATATATTTGAGAGGAGAGACCCATATGTGTGGATAGCTTGGATGCCTGGTCAAGGAGTTAGAGTCGACTATGCTGCCATCATAGAAATTCTAATTCAACAGTTAGATGGTGAACGTGAGTTATCTGTTATTGGTCGTATTCAATCTACATCAATGCTCAATTTCTACCTCTAAATTCATTAGATGATGAAATACAGCAATCAACGGCCTTGAGATGGTTGGCTGAGTTCCTCACTTTTGCTGATGAAGTCATGGTTCCTTTCACTCCTCGCCTCATTCCTGCTATTCTCCCTAATCTCGCCCATCATGTCTCTATGATTCAAAATGCGGCAATCAAGACAAACAAATTTCTATTAAATGTCATACAGAAACTTCCCTCCCCTCAGCAGGAGTCGACCACAGCGAAAGGAGCAGCAGATAAAGCTATACCCACGAGCAAGATTCCAAGATCCCCAACACCAACTATGACATCTACCACAAATTCCCGACATTCAACCCTGAGTTCGCAGATATCTCGCGAGGGCGTCTCTCCTGAGCCGGCGAATGATTCTGCGCAAACCCCCGCAGTACCAACTACGCCGCGAACTCGAACCAGCAATGCGGCAGACCCCAACCTAACACCACGACCAGGACAAGCAGCTGAAATACCCCTCCCTCCTTCAGGTCCTAGTAGACCACACTCGCCTGTCTCGTTGAAGAGTCAACCTGGCGGGAATTTATCGAATTCTGTACACGCGGAAGAGGCCGATCCAATTGATTATCAAGGAACGGTAAACGAACTAACGATTCAATTCTTGAGCGAATTTGAGGAAACTCGAGTGGCTGCCTTGAAATGGCTGATCATGCTCCACCAAAAGGCGCCGAAGAAGATTCTGGCCATGGACGACGGAACCTTCCCTGCATTGCTGAAGACACTATCGGATAGTTCTGAGGAGGTTTGTACACCTTCCAAGTATCTGGAATAATAAAAACTAAAACCATGCCTACAGGTTATCAAGCATGACCTACAGTTGCTAGCCCAGATTTCTTCTAGTTCAGAAGAGACATATTTTAAGGCATTTATGATCAATCTCCTGGAACTGTTCAGTACAGATAGGCGTCTTTTGGAAACACGCGGCAGTTTGATCATTCGTCAACTATGCCTCAATCTCAATACAGAGAAAATATATCGAACCTTTGCAGAAATCATTGAGAAGGAAGACGTAAGTGGTTTTCTCGAGAGTTCCGTCTTTTTCGTTGACTCGTCTCTAGGATCTCGAATTTGCTAGTGTGATGATTCAAAAGCTTAATATCATTCTCATAACATCTCCGGAATTATCAGATTTCAGGAAACGATTGAAGAGCCTCGAAACAAGGGTAAGTCATCAAAATGTTATCTTAGTACAAGTACAATCTGAACTGTTTGAATCCCGTAGCAAGACGGTCAGGCTCTATTTACAACGTTATATAGGTCTTGGTGTCACAATGCCGTATCCGTCTTCTCGCTTTGTCTACTCGCTCAGGCATATGAGCACGCATCCAATCTACTCCAAATTTTGTAAGTGATTACGCACAACCCACTGGATAGGTTGCTCATTCGTTCTAGTGCTGACTTGGAAGTCACCGTGCCCATGCTCGTGCAAGTGGATAAACTTGTTCAACTCATCGAATCACCAGTTTTCACCTGTATGGACATGTCACTGAAACCATGTTCATTGAACCCTGATCATCTTGAATGCTAGATCTACGCCTTCAACTCCTTGAACCTGAACGATATCCTTACCTCTTCAAATGTCTATACGGAATTTTGATGCTACTGCCACAAAGCTCTGCCTTTGTTTCACTGAGAAATCGACTGAATGCTGTCAACTCGGCAGGCTTCTTAAATATTGCACCCAAGCCGTAAGTGTTAACACCTCTCTCATTAAATACATTCTAATAGACTCACCATGAGCATAGGGCTGGGGGGCCGTTGGCCGCACGAGCGAAGATTGGCAGCCGAGACGAGATAAAGTGGTCAGAACTTTTACTGCATTTCCGATCTGTCCAGGCCAAGCATGAGAAAGCCCGCAGGCAAGCACTAGGAAATGATAATTCACCTTTCACAACCTTCCCTGAAGATAAATTGGGTGAATCCCTGGAAAAGCCAAATGGTAGAGTGGCTCCTTCTGGTCGGCCACCAATGAGGAGGCGTGTCACCGGAGAGGTCCCTATACCCAATATTCCAATGCCTCCTGCGCCGTCACGAGCTGGAGCATTGTCACCCCTCAATCCCAAGGCACGAGTCCCAAGCGGATTGACCGGTCTAATGGGCTCCAATAATGTATCTACATTACCCTCTAATTTGAATCCCAATGCAGCTTTGACTCATGCACAGAGACAACGACGGCCACTAGAGCTGACTCGGAAATAGCTACCGTAAACACTTCTTTCTTGTTAGTGTCGATGGAATTTAAAAGTTATTAGCAAGTGGTACAATGTAATTCGGTTCATTTATTCATTTCGAATTCCAAGGTCGAGCGACCGCCCAGTATCTGAATAAGCCTTGAGTTATGTTATCGTGATAATGAAGGACGATGGCAATCCTTCATAATATGTAGAAGCAAGATGATGTACGTGCGATTCATTCATTCATGATTTAAACCATTACAATCGAGGTTGTCCAGGAATTAATATATGGTTCCTGATGGTAGCAATTTCATCGTCTGAGAGCCCTACGTAGCGTTTGATATATTCAGCCGCGCCGCCGTATTTCTCGTCGAAGTGTTGGAGGAAAGCTTGCATCGTTTCATGACTGGTAGATGATATTAAAATTGCTACTGTGCGATCTTAAGATACTAAGAACGTACCGACAAGTGAACATATTTAGGGCAGCTTCGTTATTGGACGCAAAAAGCGGCTCCTTGGACAGTCGTTGCATGATCATCTCCCGAGCGGGCTCCCTGCCAACGCGAGTGAGCGCATAATCACGGGATATGGTTTCATCGTCCACACCGGCAAGCTGAAAATTCGTTGGTAGATGATTACCGTGATTCAAGGAAAGGGTACCTTTAGGAAAATAGCTGCCATAATTCCTGTTCTATCCTTCCCAGCGGTACAGTGGAATAGACAGCCTTCGTTTGGTTTGTCTCTGACGTGCCGTAAAATAGCGCCAAAGGCATGCCCTCCGTGATCAAGAATTTGAGAGTATAGTTCAATGAAAGCCTACACAGTTGTATTATTTACTGAACATGGAGTCAGGGCAAAGGTTTTATATGGAATTTACCTCAGTCTTCCCACTTGCATATAACTGATACCTCCTGGAGGATAGAATCACATGTATGAGTCGTCTGTAGACTAGGAATCCTGCAGTCTAACACGTACGTACTTGGCCATCATCTCCGGGCTATAGTCTGCAGTTTTGAACACGGGTATATGGATGATTTGTACCCCATCAATTTCAGGCATTGGAGTGTTATACTTTCGTATTTCAGTGTCTGATCGTAGATCGAATACTTTCGTTATCCCAAGCTCTTTCATTTTAGCCTTTCCTGTGTAAACAAAATATTGGTTCCAAATTTATGAACAGCCGTGTGTGCGCACCATCGTCTTTTATGGAAGATAGCTCGGCAGATCGAAACAAATATCCAGGTTTTGTAATTTGGCCCCTCTCGGTGGTCGATGCGTGATTACCGAGATCTCGTACATTGATGACACCCTCGAGTGTAATAAAGGGCGGTTTTGAGAGAACTTCCTGGACATAAGAAGGGTCTAGGGGGTCGAGATCGTGCATGATAATGGTGGTCAGTAAATTGAATTGGCCACGGTTATTAAATAACAACCCAATTATAACCGTCGGAAAGTAGTGACCTAAATAGGATCACGCACACGAAAAAGCCTGCCCTAAGCTGTGAACGTGCAGCCACCAATTTTCTTACCGTCGCGTCGTCTAAGGTCTTTATTACACTTTCAACTCTCCAAACGCGTCAGGATCTCTCATTTGATATTTCATCATGGACATCGACGCGCCTTCCTCTCCTATTGCCATGCCATCATCTCTACCACCAAGCAGCGCCCCTGATCACCACCCATCGACAAATGGCGGAAGTCCAAGGCGACCAATGGCAGACGCCCTTGCAATGAGAGTAGACGAAGCCGAAGAAGAGAATAACGAAGACAATGCCACCAGAAGGCGTAAGAGACCTAGACAAACCAATGGAGATATTCCTTTGGTAAAAGATGCTGTTGGGGAGAGTGTAGCAGAAAGCTTCGAAACATTCTTAAAGACGTAAGCGCCATCATGCCCTCAGTCTTATGCAGATACTCAAAATACTAGTTTTACGGAGGATATTGCCTTGGCTGCAACACCTGGTTCTGATGGCGTCGGAATTGATGCAAACGAAGGCGAACTCATATACATCGAGCAGATTCATACCATGCGGGAATATGAACTTACCACTCTCTACGTGGATTTTGGACACCTCCTTCAAAGGGACGACGTGCTTGCAGACGCTATCCAGAAGCAATATTATCGATTTCTTCCATACATCCGACGTGCTCTCCTTAACCTAGTCACAGAATACGAACCAGAATACCTCAAAATCAACCCAACTGCAGCAACCACCGACTCCGCTAATCTGCAAACACGAGAATTCAATGTAGCCTTTTATCATCTTCCTCTTGTATCCGGTATCCGTGATCTCAGAACAGACAAGATCGGGACATTGATGAGCATCAGCGGTACGGTGACGCGTACCAGCGAAGTCCGACCCGAATTGTTATTTGGGAGCTTCATCTGTGAAGTTTGCAATGGCCTCATCAACGACATCGAACAACAATTTAAATATACTGAGGTATGTTGATGTTATTACCTGCGAGACTGCAAGTACTGAATACTAAGTAGCCATCACTTTGTCCCAATCCAACTTGCGGTAACCGAACAGCGTGGCAACTTCAAATCGACACTTCAAAATTTACTGACTGGCAAAAAGTACGCATTCAAGAAAACCCGTCGGAAATACCTACAGGGTCTATGCCGCGATCTCTGGACGTTATTCTCCGCTCAGAAATGGTAGAACGCGCAAAAGCAGGCGACAAATGTGTTTTCACTGGAACCTTCATTGTTGTTCCGGATGTTAGTCAACTGGGTCTTCCAGGCGGAAATAAAGCTCAAATGCAACGGGAAGCTAGCAAAGGAGGTGCTGCGACTGGTGGTGTTGGTGGAAACGGCGTTACTGGACTGAAAGCTCTGGGTGTGCGTGATCTACAATACAAGACCGCCTTCTTGGCTTGCATGGTGCATGATGCAGACGGCCGGGTGTGTTTGTTTCCTTTTCTGAAAAATGAAACCGTGTTCAACTTACTTCTGTAGGTCGGTACTAATATTCGAGGCGAAGAGGAAACGGGAGATGAGACCGGTCAAGCGTTTATCCAATCACTTACAGAACCGGAATTTGAAGAATTGAAGAGCATGATCAACTCGGACCACATTTACTCGCGCCTTGTCGAGAGTATTGCACCAACTGTTTATGGCCATGAAATTGTAAAGAAAGGACTTCTGCTGCAACTCATGGGCGGTGTTCATAAGCAAACGGCTGAAGGAATGAACCTTCGAGGTGACATCAACATTTGTATTGTCGGTGATCCATCCACATCGAAATCCCAGTTCCTCAAGTAAGTGTCATCTTCTCAGGCGTCATTTTGGCGGGCGTTTCATGTATTTTGCCAGATATATTTGTTCTTTCTTGCCCCGTGCAGTTTACACTTCTGGAAAGGCCTCATCCGCCGCCGGTTTGACTGCTGCAGTTGTCAAGGATGAAGAAACTGGCGATTTCACCATCGAGGCGGGTGCTCTGATGCTTGCCGACAACGGTATTTGCGCGATTGACGAGTTCGATAAGATGGATATCTCTGATCAAGTAGCTATTCACGAGGCAATGGAACAGCAGACGATTTCCATCGCTAAAGCTGGTATTCATGCAACGCTGAATGCACGTACTTCAATTTTGGCGGCTGCCAATCCAGTTGGAGGTCGTTATGACCGCAAGAAGACTTTGCGAGCTAATCTCCAGATGAGCGCGCCTATCATGAGTCGTTTCGACCTGTTCTTTGTAGTCCTGGACGAATGCAACCCCCAGACGGATTTGAACATCGCCAAACACATTGTCAACGTCCACCGGTTCCAAGACGAAGCTATCAGCCCCGAATTCAGCACAGAAACATTACAGAGATACATACGATATGCTAGGACTTTCAATCCGAAGGTGAAGAATATTTCTTTCCTATGTTAAGTCAATAGCTATTCTAACGCTCCTTTTGAAGATGACACCTGAAGCAGCGGATGTACTTGTCGAAAAGTACAGAATCCTAAGACAAGATGATTCAACTGGGGCTGGTAGGAACTCGTACCGTATCACGGTTCGTCAACTTGAGAGTATGATACGCCTGAGCGAAGCGATCGCGAGAGCAAACTGTACATCCGAGGTAAGCACAGCACACTTCATGGAGATTAAATTGATCTTGACAGGACTTAGATCACCCCTGCTTTTGTTCGGGAGGCATATTCGCTGCTTCGACAATCTATCATCCACGTTGAACATGATGCAATTGACTTCGACGAAGAAGAACTTGAAGGAGAACGTGGTCGCGAACCCCAGGGCCCTTCCAATGACCAAGAAGACACACAAATGTCTGCTGCTGATATGACGACAGACCCATCCGAAGATGTCCCAGTCCGTATCAATGCTGGGGGACGTCAACCTCCCCCTCAAGCCGGAGGCTCCTCATCGCGAGCAGGTTCCGTTGTTCCGGACACCGTGGCAGCACCTGCTCAACCAGCACCCAAACGACGCATGATTATTTCGCATGACAAATACATCGAACTCCAGACAATGATTGTTTTATATCTTTCTGAACATGAAGCAAAGACAGGAAAGGGTCTCGACCGAGAGGAGCTCATCGATTGGTATCTTGAACAGAGGGAGGGTGAAATGCAAGATGTTGAACAGTTCGAGTATGAGAAAGAACTTATTGTAAAACTTTTGAGGAGATTGGTTAAGGTATTATTTTTCGTTTCCTCCATTGCGAGGGACGTATTGATCACCTTGCTGTTCACAGGAGAATTACCTGCTAGAGGTGAAAGGGGACGTCCAGGAATCTCTACCCTCTGTGGACGAAGAAAGTCAAGAATCCTCTGCTGCGGTTGAAGGCGAGAACGTGCGCGTCTATTACATGGTGCATCCGTCGGTCGATACGGAATCATCGATGAATTTGACCTCAGGATATTAGAAGTAGTGGTGTGTAGTAGTCTGTTTTTATTTTTCTGTGGATAACTTTTCTCTGTAATACCCCCTTGATATACGTGTATAATATGTATGGCTCGACAATATGCATCCAATGTAGAATACATCATTTGTGTTTTGTGAATCCTCGGGTAATATCCCAATCTAGAAAGCTTCCCCCTAGGACCACGTGATTTGGATCTCTCACCGCTCTCAAGACTCAGAGTCATTGTCAAGTATGGATGTGTTGCCAGTAATAGACTATAACATCAGTGGTGTACGGAATGACAAGATAATACCATTTAACCCTCTCCGAGACAGACTACCCAATAGGTGGCCACCAAGAAATCCTCTTTTACCCGTGCATCTTGTCTCTTGTCTCGTGCACGCTTATCTGCAGTCCTATTGACAGTAACCATCCCACTGATCAAGGACTATCTTGCCATACCACATCGTAATATTGACAATACCTATCTCAAGACTCGGACGGGTGTAATTGACGCGTCATCTCCAACCTGTTGGTCTGAAAGTTGGCTTATATGAAGCGAGATGCCTGACGGGCCCGATACTTTGATAGTCCCTACTATTCTGACGACAGGGACCTTACATTTCGCTGAGGTTTCCAAGGACAGCAATGCTCGCAACGTCATTGATACCCTCCTCAATATTGATGGACTGAAGGAGGGTGTTCTAGGCGATTTAGAAGATACTGGGTGGGCCTTGCAAAAGATTCGGGTCGAGCGGAATGGTAGGCCCTGGGAAGAAGAGGAAATCTTAGCATACGGAGACGGTTGGTGTTTCTATCCTGTTTGTACTCAATAATTACTGAAGTATAAGCTATGTAGGTATCATTGACGCAGAAGCACCTGTTGCTCCTATTATTGGCAGTCAAAATCGACAATCTCAGTTGATTCAGCGCCATTTCTCTTCATTCCCAATGACGGGGCATCTCCACAACCCAGCACTCCGCTTAATATCTCTGAACCCTCTTTTGTCGTTTTCGTTCGTATTTCTAAGGGTACCCGAGGTTCCCGACGAGTTCGAACATAAAATCTACATATCTAGGACAACAACTGTAGAGGATGCCATCCACATTGTCTCTGAAGAGCTTGGCCTGACCAAGTCTTTACCTATTCCTGGAGCGGGAAGCTTGGAATATGTCATTGAAGAAACGTGGATTCATGGTTCCGACGAAAGTATGTTTCCATTTATTCATATACAGACTATAGCTCCTGACAATACGTTCAGAAAGTTCCAGACTTCCATCAACAACTGTACTATTCGATATCCTCAACTTTCCGTTCTCTGCAAATCCGTTCACCTTCCGAGCCAAACGCAGATTTCTATTTTGCGTCCCTGACGAATGGTACCGACGCTCTAAGTCTCATAGTGTAACTCCAGCCGCGCCACCGTCTGACTCGACCATCCGACGATTAGCAGCACTGCAGGAATCAGAAGAGGAAAATGAGGATGAGGATGAGGAAGGCACTGCAAAAATGGCTAAGGAAATGCCTCAACCGCGCCAGAGTCCTCTAAAGACGGTTGAACAACGAGGCCTTGTAACCCAGGGTAGACTTTCAAGCCTTTTCGAGGGTTGGCTAGGTTCGACACCCCCCACCTCTCCAACGCGCAATAGCGCCGTTTTCACACCGGAAAACAGGAAAAGTGTCAGCGAACCAAGACTTTTACAAAAAGAAACAATCAGCTTAGAGCAAGGTCTGTCCGATATCATGGGTAATGAAGGTGATGCCCAAGATCTTGAAGCGGAGCTTGAGGAAATGATGGTGAGTGAAGTTCACCTATATACCGTAGTATTTCATTTAAATTATGGGACGCTTGTTCCTAGAATCAAATTGGTCTGAAGGAAGAGAAACGGATTGAGATGCGCTCTCTACCTCGAGACCGCAAGAAATATCTCTTGAGTCAGAACAAACTTTTCAAAGCCAACACTACTCAGGACTCTTCCGGAGGCTCTCATCCTACCTATGCTGCATCTTATGGTCCGTCGAGCGCTGCTGCTTTGCTTCCCAAACTTGTGCCTCAAATTACTGGGGATGGTGGCCTTATGCGCCGTTTCTCCATTGTTGGTTGGGGCTCCGGAACTAGTACTGCGACGTCTCAGTCGGTGGATATCAATAGTAATGGCGAGTTCCATAACCCTACTGGTTCACCTAGACAGAGCTCTGGGGCGCCAGACGAACCGCAGCCTATCTCGCCACAAAGTACAGGAAGCTTGTGGAATAGCTGGTGGACGTCGTCTGGAGGCGAGAAATCATCGACACCTGAAAGGCGTGGCAGCAAGGAACATATGGACTCCGCTAGGTGGTATATAGATGGACTGCGTATCGGCAAAGCACCTGACATGAAGCTGGTCAAACATTTGATTACCCTTCGAGTTCACCTTTCTACAGCAAAATTATCTTTCATACAAGATTTTGTTGGCTCTGAAAAGGGTCTTATATCCTTGGGAACTTTGTTATCAGGCCTGGTGGGGAAGGGAGGGAAGAGGAAAATTCTTTCCGAACTTGAAACAACCGTCCTCTTAGAAATCCTGAAATGTCTGCGGGTCCTTCTCAATACGGAAGTGCGTCTCTAATCTTTGGTTGTCATGTTTATCGGCTCAACGACTGACGGATTTGATTTTAGTTTGGGTTTAATCAGGTGTTGCAGTCGCCCAGAGTCATAACGCATATATCCTATGCACTACATACTTCGTCGCTAAAGGTTCATTCACTGGTGTCAGAGCTTTTGGCAGCTATATGCATGCTCTCCGTTTCAGATGGGCACAAAGCTGTCTTGGCATCCATGTCTGATTTTCGGATTGCCCACGACGAGGATTTTCGCTTTGAAACGCTTCTATCTTCATTGCGGCTTCCTGATGTTGACATTGACAATGATAGTGATAGCGGTACAGGTTTTGGAAACGAAGAGGACGGTGTCTGGGAAGCAAGGACGGCCACGATGACACTGATAAATGCACTTACCACTTGTCCAGATTCTCTGGAGGACCGAATGGTTTTGCGTGACGAATTCAGTCGCAGGGGATTGAATGAATTGATAGTTGTAAGTTTACGGGACAAAATTGGCTCTTTGCAGATGATGATTATTTTTTAGGCTTTACGATATATGAAACCGCCAGATTTGTTGCTGACTCAACTCAATTTATACGCGGAAGAGAAGTATGAAGATGAAGAAGATGTTCGCGAGCGAGCCAACGATCTAATGGCACAAGTCAAGCGGGGCCACGAACAATTACACCTCGATTCTGAAGGTTCTTTGGGTGACCTTATTTATCTAGCAAAGCAACATGGTGGTTTGTATCCCACTATGCTTGATATATTGAAGCGGTACAGCGAGATACTGCAAAGAGATATTGGCCTGTAAGTGTCGTCTGTAGAGATACATCGACTTGGATCTGACGAATATTGTAGGCAGCTCAAGGCGGATCTTTTCACTGTTCTTGATCGTTTTGTTGAGCAAGCAGCGATGCTCGATTCCTTGTAGGCTGATAATCAATGTCTTTGCTTCTATCTCTGACCTTTTTTTTTTTTTTTCAAGTGACGAAAATTGGCGAATCTTTTTGAAACGGTTTGCTACCTCAGTGCAAGACATAACGGGACAAGACCTTGAAGTCAAAGGGGCCGAAGAGAGCTCTTCGAGGGACTTAATAGAGCAGGAGCTCGAATCTCTTCGACAAAAAGTAGAAGAACTCAGCGATGAAGTACGTGTTCAGGATTCGCGATTGGATCCCTGGGTTAAACTCGATATTAGAAAACTGAACTCCGCAACGAGCTCAATCAGCAAATAGCGGAGATGAACGCTCTCAGATCCCTTCCACCGGCTATACAAGTGCCTACAAGTGGTAACGGAAGAAAACCTGGAGCAGAGGTGATTCTTTTTCTTTGCCCGGCTACTTGTACCTTTCTTGATCGCTTTTCAGCAAAATTTTCATGGCGTCGTTCAACGTCTAGTTCAAAAAGAGAAACAAGTACTCCAGTTACAAACGGAACTTGATCAATTTAAGTCCCAAAATCCTGGGGAAGGGAGGGAAGCTGTTGGTCTTTGTCTTAGTTGTCCTTCTAAGTATTTATTGATGATGATGGATTCTTGCTTTAGGACGAGCGTGCGAAGAGAGAGAGAGACAGAATTAAATGGAATACATTAATGGAAGAAATTACAAAGTATAAGAGCAAGGTCCGTAAAGTGATCAACATACAGTTATGCCGAACCTTAACGACTCGCGTAGACTTCAGAGCTGGAAAATCAAATTCTCATCAAAGACAAAGAGGTTATATATCTTAAGCGCGCGCTCGAATCCGTTTACACCCGTTTCTTATCTCGGGAAGAGACTAAAGACGGCGCCAAAGCAGCCGAGGTTGATGCGCAGATGATGGCAAATCGTACTATAGAGCAGCTCACTGCAAAAGATGAACGCATTGCAGCGTTGAATATGGAGATTAATGATTTAAAGTCTCGATTAGTGGCGAAGCCAAGGACCGAACAAGAATTTAAAGCGAAATCCCCACCTCCTCCTCCACCTTCAAGTCAGTCCAAAAAAAATTCGTCTGTAACTTCAAATTCCTTTAATCACCTCCAAGTCGCACCTCCACCCACTCCACCCCTGCCACCCCAGTACCCTCGTCGTTCTGACGAGGATGTCCATTCAGCCATTCCAGAGGCACCAATATCTCCTCCGCCTCCTCCGCCTCCTCCACCCCCACCACCACCTCCTCCTCCTCCTCCGCCCCCACCCCCACCCCCACCTACGCTCTCACCTCCAGTAATAGTACATGACACCTTGAGCTCGTCTTCAACTTCACCGCCTCCGCCTCCGCCTCCCCCGCCTCCTCCTCCCCCTCCTCCTCCTCCTCCTCCTCCTCCCTTAGGAATCTCGGGTGGACCTCCCCCGCCACCTCCACCACCACCATTGGCGGGCCCCATGGGGATGGCTGCACCTTCTGCATTTAAATTTGGACTCAAACCGAAGGTGACAAACCCTCCCAAGAAGATGAAACCATTCTTTTGGAATAAATTACACAGTACTAACGCATCTACCACGGTCTGGAATGATTTGCCTACGGATGTTCAAGTAGATGTATCAGATTTTGAATCAACTTTTGTGATCGACATAACAGCAACAACATCCAAGCTTCCAACACCCACGAAGCAGAATGTTACCACTGTCTTGGACATTACCAGAGCAAATAACATTGGTATTATACTTATTTCCCCGCTTTCCTCTGGTGTTCTAATAACTATTTCTGAAAGCTATCATGCTTTCTCGGATCAAGATGGATTACCCTCAAATACGAAAATCCTTGCTGGAGGTAGACGATACCGCATTGTCGTTAGACAACTTAAAGGCTATTGGAAAACAACTTCCGACAGTGGAGGAGGTGAGTCGTGTTGTTGAGCCCCCCCTCTTTTTTTGTTTTGTTTTGGTAATGATACATGTTTTGAAGGTGGAGCGCCTACGAGCGACGGGGGATGTCAGTAAATTAGCGAAGGCAGATCAATATTATAACCAAGTGAGTTCCAAAGTTTTCGTCGGCCAGATTGGATGTGAACCTTTTGTAAGATTATGACTATCCCACGCCTTGCTGAACGACTGGAATGCATGCAATTCCGACGCAGACTCGATCTAGATATCGAAGAAATTCGTCCAGATCTGAATATTTTGAGGAATGCCTCGCGTGAACTTCGGTCCTCTTCTAGATTCAAGCAAACACTTCAAGTAATATTGTTCTTGGGAAATAAACTCAATGGTTCCACATTCCGAGGTGGAGCCAAAGGTTTCCAACTTGAATCATTGTTGAAGGTAATATAACAGTCGCGCCATCTAATTCTCAGTTATTAATGATTTAGCAGTTAAAGGAAACCAAGACCGCTAATGGAGGGCCTGACTGCCCTACACTGTTGCATTACTTGGCCCGGGTTCTTCTGAGGAAGGATCCTTCTCTCATCAATTTCATAGATGACCTTCCAAGTCTCGAGGCGGCCGCTCGTGGTATATCCATTTCTATTTGGCGTAGATGTTTTACTCACGAAGTTCAATAACCAGTATCTGTTCAAACAGTCACCCAAACAGTCAACTTACTGGTTGCAGGTTTCGCTAGAATAAGCGAGGAAATACCTCTTCAACAATCACAGCCGTTGCTTCCTAACGATCGCTTCATTCAAGTCATGCAGGTATTGTAACCTTTTTTACAAGACGGAGAAAATGTTTTAACTATTCGTGGTAGCCATTCGTTCTTGAAAAGAAGGACACGGTCGAAGCATTGAAAAACATGGGACAGACGATCGAAAAAGAACTAAAGTCCCTTCTCGAATATTACGGAGAAATTCCAGATGGGCCCGAAGCGCCTAAACCAGAGGATTTCTTTGGGCTGATAGTTTCTTTTTCGTCTTCGCTTCAGGTAACTGTTGTCTTCGTGATTGAAATAGAATTTTGTTCACATTTTATTGTCTGCAGAAATGTGGTTTGGAAATGCATGAAGTGGAGACCAAACTTGCCAAAATGAGCCCGGCGTTGGAAGTTACCCACGATGCACCTATGGAAGCAGCGGCTGATCCCGTATGCCTTTTCGTTCCATGTATATCTCATTCAATACTGAATTATTTTCGCAGACAATCAAGACTTCTAATGTCCATTTAACGACAAGGATGTCCAAAGCCTTGGAAAGATTGACTCCTGGAAATCGATCTGTTGGACGAGGAGACCTCGATCAAGCCATACGTAGCATGAAGGAAGGGAAGAGGAGAAACCGCCATCCACGTCCTGTGAGCAAAATATTTCTTGACGGGACGAGTAATGGAGCAAGGCCTCAAAGTCGTTTATTTGATTAATCAATGACGCTGTATTGTATTTTTACTGACTTGTTGTCGTATGTTTCCATCTAAATATTAACTAAGGCCATGTATGTATATGCGGTATGTACTAGATAGAAACTTAAGTCAAGCATCGTGCCTTGAGACTCCAATCAGTGTGGTATCTAATACGATGTAACAATTAATGTTAATATCTATTGCCTAAATGATATGAGAAGCGTATGCGTAGCTGTCCAGTTATCAATGAAGTCGTTTGTAGCGTATCGTATCAAGGTCGTAATCTCATAAGAACGGCACCTTCTGCATTTCACCGGCTGCAAGAAGATCATCATCAAATGCCTCTTCTGCCTCTTCTTCTGGGTCATCTCTTTCCTCCTCACCATCATAAGCTTCATCGTGGCTGCTATCTTGCTCACTATAACCATTCGGATTACTTCCAGTAAAATGCGGTTCATCTTCTTCGTCATCTAGGCCAAAGTGCATTTCGTCAAGTGTTCCAGGCATACTTGCCATACTCCTTCTCCGAACCCTCTTCCGTTTTTGCCCGTCTGCACCTATTACGTCGTCGTCATCATCATCATCGGAACCCAGATAAGATGAATCCGGGCTCGCACTCCTTCGATATACATCTCCAATGAACCCCAAGGTAGAGCTCAACTTCTCGAACGACGACATTTGACGCAAGTGTGAGCTGCGATACGAATCGCCATTGTTCTCGTTGCTTGGAACTTGTTGGGTTGGTGTTTGCTTGGAGGGGTAGTTCGCATTGCCTCCAAGACTGAAGTTTCGCAGTCGAGCCAAAGTGCTCTGATTTGAGGTGTCGGAGCGGGCGCTAAGCGCCGGAGAAGGTGGAGAAAGGTCTGGAAGAGGAAATTCCTGTACAGGAGTTTTCCAGTAATTGAAATCTGTGTATTCAGGAGCCCATTTTCGATTGATGGGCGGGAACATCTGGTCAACCAAATCAGTCATGTGTATGTATCTAGCTTATCATGTAAGTATGAGGTGAATAGACATATTGGCAAAAGACTGACGATGACTTGTAGCCTGCTAATTCTAATAATTCCATTTTTACTTCACCAGAGCTATCAATGGTGAAAATACGTGCACTAGGAACGTTAACACTGCGATACGACAATGCATCAGTGATTCTGTTTCCAAAGCCTGCGTAGAAAGGATTTCGAGCTGATTCCCCAAACAGTCGCTGGATATCGCGTAAGCATGCCATTTTGAAAACCTCAGGTTTACGCATGATGACTTCTCTATAATATGAACAATACCATCAGCACATTGTGAAGAAGTATCAGGGGAGAAACACACCGATGCAGAGATGCCATAAGCCGGTCTGGGCTCATGATAACAGGCCCCTCAGGTAGCTGGTAGTTATTCTGCTTGATACCCTTGAGATAGTCGCGTGTCGCATCTGCTTGTCCGATAGCGCGCGAAGTGAGGTACATTATTTTGTATCCATTCCTCACTATGTCTGTGTAGAGCTTCGCAACGCCAACGTGAGTCCAGTCACGCCCAATCATAGCAAATACATGGCCGAGACCATCAGATCTGGTCACCTATCAGATAAAACTCGGAAGGGACTTGGGAAAAACCTACTTGGTGATAGTCCCATCGATGTCAGAAATGACGACCAGATCGGTTGAATCCCACACAAAAATTCTGGCGGTTGCCGCTACTGCACCAGATGTGGACAAGGAGAATGTAATTGCGTTCGCTCCAGACTTGAGATTAAGAGAACTCTAACAGGAAAGTGCTTTGTCAGTGTTTGGAAGAGTATAAATCAGAAATCATACCAATTGGTCCGACGTCAGTCTTAAAGTTTTAGCATACTTCTTGACGCGTGTAGGTTTCGCTGGGCGTGTAGGAGTTGTCTCCTGATCATTTGATGCAGACGTGTGGCGAGGAAGACTGGTGTTTCTTTGCATCGGCGTGGCGGGAACGTTGCCTTCATCAAGGGCAGCGTTTTTATCAGCTTTACTGCTAGACACCACGGGAAGCGATATCGAAGATGAAGCTTTCTTCTGTGTAGTGCAAATTCAATCGAAATCGCTGGAGAAGAAAAAAAGTGCAACGTACGCTGTCAAGAATAGGTTGGCTTTGAGACTCTGGTTTACCAACCTCTGTTCGCCTACTTCTACTCCACCATTGGACCCATGACGATGATGTTGGCTTCTTCGCCGCACCTGCGGGTTGATTTGATGGTACTTGTTCAAGTTTTCTATCCTCCGCTTCAGCTTGTCTTTTTTCAGCATCAGACGGAGGTTCAGACTTTGAACGGCCATGCATCTTCTGTTCCGTAGATTCCCATGTCATGCCTTCGTCGTATGCTTCTGTAGGTGCCGTCCCAGACAATGATATGGGTGATACGGGTCTTAACTCTTCACCAGAAGCTTGTTTGCTCAATGCTGATGATCGCCACTGAGTGAGGGCGTCCATGAGAGGTGAGCCATCGTTTCGTGTGATATACCTGATTAAATTACATTTCATCAGTGTAAAATACTTAAGAAATTTGATAAAGAACTTACTGGTCCGCACCCCAACGAATGACAAGTCTAGGGTCATCAACTATGCTCTCATCCTCAAGAAACCTATTCCAATCAACGCGATAATGGTCAAACAACAGGCCGGCCTCGAATTCATTCCATTTCTTCACGTAGGCTTTCTCCTTTGTCGTCTCATCTGGAACTAGACTAAGCTGGAACCCAATTTTCCGTCCTTCGATTGCTAGGATGAATGTAGTACGATCGTCCCTACTTGGACTGAGTGTCCCCCCAGAACCGAATATGCTATCCGCATCGAGTAGATCATTGGCAGCATGAGCTATCTCCTTAGACAGAGGGTGCCCACCACGGCCTCTTTCCTCTTCTTCTCCCTGGAGATCTTCGTATTCCCTGTACTCACGAGTTTCTCTCCTCCTTTCTCTGGCAGGCTTAAGAAAATTAGGCGGTATACTTTTACTCCTGCCACTATGTCCGTGTTGACCAGAAGCACCGAACTCGTCCACTTCCTGGATGCTGCCATCTATGGCAGCTGGAAGATCCAACGGTCTATCTTGTCTATCGATAGAGCCTTTGCCTTTCTTACTACTCGAAACGCCTGACCCATACAAAGACTTGTAAGGAAGTTCGGGACGACCTCCTTTCCCGAAGGATGTTTTCATGGGCGACGGTTGAGGGAAGGCACCCCATTCCCAAGAGTATTCTTGCATGGTTAATTCAAGATTTGCACTAGAATCGGGGTTCATTAATCTTTGTGTAGAGACAGAAAGCGGCGGAACGGTATCGTTGCCGTCGTCAATGTCTGGTGGTGGTTCTGAGGTGGCACGGAATGGATGTGGATGTGATATTGAGACAGTTGGTGATGATGCTTGCGAAGAAGACGACTCCGTAGGAGAAGAAGACCCTCCATATGGGGAGTGCGTTGCAGATTGACTTTGGGGGAAAATTAATTGGGGTTTTGAAGAAACCCGTGGGGAATCCATAGGAGGGTCCGGAGGGTATTTGAAGTCATGGTTCGACGACGTCGTGGATTTAATAGTTCGGTCAGACCTTTCACGATCATGATATCCGGATTTATAACCTTCCATGTCTAATGTTACGTCTGAAGGAGTATATTAGTATAATGACAATTTATTGTGACGACGGCTTGTGCTCACCATGATGATATTCCACTTCCGGTACATGAGCACTGGCTCTGAGAGCTCTCAAGGTCTCGTCTACGCATTGGTCTTGCTCAGTAGTCTCAGGGGTATATATGCGTTCCTTCGAGTGTCGTCTTGAAGGGGGTGGGGATGGTAGCGAAAGGGCTGATTGTTGGTTTATTGTAGCCTTTGATCCACTTTTCCGTAAAGCCTGAGGAACATGGAAAGTCTGCTTTGGAGTTGTCCTAGTATCATCAATTATATCGACTTGTTGCTTTCCACCGTCTAGATCAAGAAAGTCGGGCTCAGCGCGTGCATTGCCATCAGTATGGGGAAGCACTTTCGTTGGATCCGAAGCCTTTCCCTCATCCTCTTGTTTCGCACCAAAGCGGTCGGTATCCACCGGATCTTTGGTTTTCTGTTTATCCGTGGCCGCGTCAATTATTGTGGGTTGTATAATGGGAGATGTTATTAGATCCTCTGGAACGTCGTCGTCTGTCTCAAACACGAAGAAGGCCTCCCCAGCCTCCCCGATCTTCATATTGAAAGGGATAGGGTTTCCATTGACGAACACGTTTACTTTCTTCTCTCCTGGTCGCAAAACTTGCCATTTCCCGAAGCGTACATGAAACGGCGAGCACACAAGCTCAGACTGACCATTCTCAGAAGGTCGTCGGATGACTATGACGTCGATAGCACCTGTAAGAGTGGAGGGATTGATTGGTGGAAGATCCTTGTAATACTGGTATGGGGCGCTTATTGCATTGACTGCGCCGCGAATGTAATTCATGAAGAGAGAAAAGGGAGCTTAGGTAGAAGAAAGAAGGCAGCAGGAAGCAAGGGGAGCATGTAGTAATAGTATTTCTGAATTACAGTCATGTGATTCTACTAGTGGTGCCCCGCCGCCTCGTGGTCGTACACCGGTGCCATACTGGGCTACTCTAAATGTTAGTCTCCGATGAAATAGCGAACACCTCAATGAACGCACTGGCAAGTTTCTCTCCCTATGGAGATGAAATGAGTACGATATCTTTTCCAAGTTACATAGAAACTCACCATTTCGTACCACCGGGCGCGGTCGGTGCTGTTACCCAATTCAGCCAATCCATACCCACTAATAAGGACTTTGTAAACTCACGAATAACAGGATCGGGATGTCTGAACTTCTCTAAGCGCGCTTCAGCCTCGTTGAGAATTTGAGCCAGCGTTCTAGGGTCTGATACGTTTCTATCAGAGTATTATGTTTAGAGGCCTATCACATTCTCCCAATTTGTCTCTCACCGGTTGGACTCGAACTCAGCTCGAATCTGCATCGCCTCTGCCCGCCAGAGGTCACGTCTAATGGTCCAATCTAAAGCATTCTTGAGGGAGCGTTTGTAAAGTCCCTTGACGTAGATTCTATGAGCCGTTGTAAACGCGGTCGCGGGGCTCGACATCGTTGAGGTTGGTGGTCGTCAGTGATCAGGACAGTCACGCCGGCGAATCCGAAGGGAGAACAAGCTGAGGTAATCACGTACCAATTTAATTTTTTGTTTCCGGGCATTTTGTCTTTCTCCCAAAAACACAAAGCCATGGATCCTCATTCACGGCGTTCCCAGTTCAATCAGCGAGCCCCAAAATCAGGCCCACCTTCGAGGAATGTAGAGCCTTTATTGCTCGCTCAGAAGGGAGAGCAACCTAAAATGTTTCCCAAGAAGACCACAGAGTCCAATCTACTCATCCGCCGACCTATCGCAACCAACTCACGCGTAAAACAAGACGAAATGTTTAAAAGAGACATGTATCTTTCATTTGTAACAAATGCACTCCAACAAAAAGCAAATGTGCGTCCCTCTCGTCCTCTCTACACCAGCCACACGACCAATTCGCACTTCAGGGAATTTTCGATGCATTCGATGATCTAGTATCTCAGTTTAGTATACCCCCACCGTCATCTTCGACACAACAGCCCCCTCAAATTGACGCTGCCCAGATACGGTTATGGCTTTCTGCTCTATCGCATGTAGTGTCTCGCCTTGAAAGAACCCACTCCGGGCTTGTAGATGCCATTGTGAATATGCCTTGGACCACTTTTGATAGTGCCACTGTCAAATCGTACACTGTTTTTACCGGTATGTTGCTCAGTGCAAGGCCTGAGTATCTATCTCTTGTGCTAGCAAAGATTGCCCATGGGTTCACCTACCGTGTGTATTCTCCTTTTTTTCATTCTTCCCCGTCTAATTGACTTTAAAAGAGTCGGGAATTCAAGCTTTGGACTCCAGTATGCCATCTACCTCAAGCTCGCCTTTGACTCGAAGAATTATCTATGATAGATTACATTATCTTCTCAAACACATCCTGACACTGATCCCGACACTCCCATCGACTCTTCAGCCCCTCCTAGTCCGACATTTTCCCCACAAGAGACAAAATCAAGTTGCTCAAACAACCTACATTCGTAACTTGTTGAGAATGTCAGCTTATTGCCCAGAGTTGGCGGATAAGATATTGGCCACGATAGTCGACCGTGCGATCCAAATTGATGTATGCAAATGTCAGTTCTTTAGGACCACACTTTCTAACACAGCATGACAGGTTGAGATCCAAATTGAGCTAGAAGAACTTGAAGAAGACGAAACCGCAGATGAAGAAGACATCTTTGAACTTGACCCTTTCGACATTGTTGTTGGTCAAGAACCAGCTTCCACTTCTGACGAAGAATCTGAATTAGATGACGATGGCGACACCTTTAGTGACTTGTCCTCTGATGCTGGAGACCTCGATGATTATGATTTACAACGGCACGTAGAAGTGCCTACGAATGTTAAATACATTCATGAAATGGTCAAAAAGCTAGACGCGATTTTAATGCTTCTGTTTGAGCATTTCTCACGGGCCAAGACTATCGATACCAACCCGAATGCTGTTGATTCACAATCGCCATCGAAATTACCTCCTTTACCTCCTCTTGAAACAGAGTATCTTACACCAATAGAATGGTCAGCATCGAATAGTCAAACGTTCAATTTCAGTACGAGTGATCTGTCGTCCCTTCCCACTTTTACGCCAACTGCAACCATCAGCCCCAACACAACCGTAAAACCTCCTACTTCCAAAATATCAGACAAACCGGTGGACACAACAACTTTACGATCACAATTCCATTCTCTCCTCTCAATCTTCGACCGTACCATCCTTCGCACGTTCAAATCTCGCTATACCCAGTTCCTCGTCTTTTGGTATGCTTCGTTGGATCCTGAATTCGCAGATATTTTCCAGGGAATGCTGGTCGAACGTGCTTTGATATCGTCCACGACTGACATGCCTACGTCTCTTGCCTCCGATTCGAGCGATGCAGCGCCAAATGCCACTCGTTCCCAGATCATGGCTCCGGAGCTCACAAGAGCGGCTGCAGCATCGTACATCGGCAGCTTTGTCAGCCGTGCAACATTTGTGGATAGGGAAGGGGCACGGCGTGTAGTTAGTGTGCTCTGTGACTACCTGAAAACCCATCTCGACACTGTAGATTTGGACTTGCGTACGAGCCTTGGAATTGGCTCTGGACCTGGATCGACGTCCAGTGCAAATGCGGCTGCTGTGGTCGGAGCGATCTTGGCGTCCGGACAACATACAGTCTTTTATGCTATTACGCAGGCTATCTTCTTGATCTTCTGCTTCAGATGGAGGGATCTGTTGGGCGATGACGTAGACTTGGACTTTGATGAGTTCGACTTGACTGGCGGCGGTAGAAATGGTCAGGCTGGTTCCTCTGGAAAAGGCAAATGGATGCCCGAATTGTCCGAAGTAAAAAGGGCAGTGGCCTCCATCTTGAATCCTCTCAAGGTCCGTGCACAATTACAAGCTTAGTATTGCTATGTACAAATCTGATTTTTCTCTAGGTTTGTTCATCCAACGTCGTCATGCAATTCGCTCGTGTCGCTCAAGCTACAGATTTCCTATATTGCTACCCATGGCTTGAGATGAACAAGCGAGGCGATCTTTCATTGTCCATGGGGTCATCTGCCTCGTCGCATTCCCGCCGCACTACTGGAGGCGATAGCACTCAATCACCAGTGACAATGTTGAACAATACCAAAATTCTCTATGAGCCTGTTAATGCGGAACTTAACACATTTTTCCCCTTTGATCCTTACCGCCTGCCCAAGTCAAACGTATTCATACAGGGTGTTTACAGGGAATGGTCATCTGTTGCAATTGACGATGAAGATGAGGACGAGGATGATGAGGAAGAGGAAGACCAATTAGCAGACGATAGCTCTAGTCTGTACGCCGGTGATTCGAGCTTCCGCGGATATACCGCGCATTTGGATATCCGTAGACCGAACACACAACCTGGTTCTAGTGGGAATGATGATGACGGAGGCCTAGGAACGTCATTGGGAACCATGAGTATTAGTCCTGCTGCGAAGATCGCTATATCCGTAAGCATGGATTAATCCAGTAGGGGGATTTTTTCTTTTATCTGTCGCTTTCTTTTCGCTGTCCTATTCTTTTTCTTTTTTCTATTGTACACTCTTTACATGTTAACTAGAGGAAATCATGCATGCATTGGTATATATTTGCGCGTTTCGCATAATCGTTTCTGGGATATACAGACAATCTTTCTATCATTCCTCTCCTCATGTTTCGTGACCCAAAATCCTGTTTGCCTCGATAGTCCCTGCTCTTGGAACGTC
The DNA here is from genome assembly GCA_964017145.1 of Agrocybe praecox. NCBI lineage: Eukaryota > Fungi > Basidiomycota > Agaricomycetes > Agaricales > Agrocybaceae > Agrocybe > Agrocybe praecox. The sequence continues at coordinate 1,667,346 of OZ024843.1, read as the reverse complement.
TTTACGTAGAGAGACGGACACAGGGGACACGCCCTCAATGTGGGCTACTGCGAACACGACATCCATATCTGGGTTATGTACATATACTGAGTTTGACGCCCACGAAGCAATCAAGGGAGTTTCTCACCTTCAAGGGAACGACCCGCCGTTTCTATTGTCGAGAAAATCAGAAAGCAATTCGGAGAGTACTGCTGCAAATTTTTACCTGGGAAATAAAAGTACACAGCTGGAATAATTGCTGCATTTAGGCAAGCAAAAACTAAAAACGAGAATGATAAGCGGGAAATAGTCGGGTTTCAAACCACGATTACTTACTTATATATGTTCTCCACGAAATATTCTCAAAAGCAGGGCCTGTAATCATGACGACTAAAAAATTAAATGTCCAATTACTTGCCTTTGAAATGTCAGAATTCATTTTATATGTTGGAACTATCTTTCTTACTGTTGACAATGCGTTTGCTGGCCCGCGCACTCGAAGTCCCACAATTTCTGCTGGCTAGGAATTCAAGGATAAATTTGCAAAGTTTAATCAACCTCAAAGCGAAAATAAAAGGCTCACATAAAGCCACGTCATCCCAAGCCACCCTACTGCAAAGAACGAATTGAATACAAAGAGTAACACTGCGCTTATAATGCGTGCAGCAGAATTATTAATGCTCCCCAAGATTGCAAGGAGTATCATTGTGCCCGTTTGTCCAACAGACCCGAAAAACATAAGTTTCCGTCTACCCACGGTGTCGATTAAGAAAATAGCAACAAATGAAGCCAACAGGTACTCCGTTGCATTGCAGGCAGCAATGATGCGAGACTTGGTGTCCGATATCTGTAGTCTCTCAAAAAGCAAAGTCTACGGATATCATTGGGCAACATCCAAATTAGAGCGAAGAGAGATCGAGCGTTTGAAGCCTGACTCACCGCATAATACGTGATGATGTTAATGCCGGTAATCTAGAGCAGATAGATTATGAAATCAGCGAGCCTACTACTCAACCTAAGCCTAAGCGCGTTACCTGTTGAAAACATTGAATAACGATTCCTAGGCAGACTCGGCGGAAATTCTGTGTTTTCCCATGGGTGAAAAGCTCCCTCAAAGAGAATTCTTCATCCTTCGTATTGGTGTCACCTTTCTCTTTATCATATAAAACTCCTCCTTCAGCGATGACTGCTTCGCGAATCCCTTTATACAATTGCCTGACGCCCTCATCTGAAGGCGGCTTGTCTTCTAAAGCAGAAATAACTGCCATGGCTTCAGCCGGGCGACCTGTCTTGAGGAGCCTTTGGAAAAAATTAGCGCCTAGTCCTGAATGGTGCATATATTACTTGCCATCGCGGTGACTCTGGTAACTAGTCAGAAAGAAAAATTAGACAGTATTCGAGAACCGTAGTATCAGGCTACATACAAATCCAATCGTACAAATCATGATGAGTGCGAAGACGATCTGTATAGCGACGGGTGCTCTCCACTGAGCTGACGAAGCTTTCGCCCAGAAACTGTCATAAATGAGTCATTTATATATCGCAGAAAAAATGAAAACATGTCGCACAATGCAAAATCAAGCCACTTGATGCATGGAATCAATGAGTAAATGTAAATGCTCAGATCTGTGTCGAGAGAATATGACATACATAACTACAAGCTGGGTTAGAGATAAGTCAAGTACGAGAAATATTTACTCACGCAACTGTAATTCCAAAGGTTATAAGGCTCCCTTCTATCATTATCAGACTTCCTCGACGTGCAGCTGGGGAACATTCTGCGTGATATGATGGCACAGTAGAGGTCTGCATCGCAGATACACTTTCGTTCTTCAAAAGAAATAACATAAATCAGAGTGCTTACATTCAGACCGTTTCCTAGGCCCGTTATTACACGGGCAACCAAGATCTGCGCATAAGTGAACGATGTTGCTTGAAGAATGGCACCGATAATCATTATAACTCCGCCCAAAATGATGGTACGTCGACGTCCTAACCGATCACCAATCCATAAATTGGACAAAGCTCCTACGAGACAACCGATTTCCTGTCGGGAAAATCTTGACTTAGCCGGGGATCGCAGACCAGAAGCAAGAAAACGACGTACGTATATTGCAACTAAGAGGCTCTGTAATGTGGCGTGATTTCTGTGTTGGTCATCGACGATCACTTGTGGGAAGGTGTTTTCGAACTACAATAATGATATCGAGTCATTTGAAATGGTGTAGCATGCATATACTGACCTGCTTTGCAGTCAAAAGGGAAGACATTACACCTTGATCATATCTGAATCGTATGCCGAGCGTCAGCAAGATCCAGCGTAGTATCAAACAGAGAATATACAAAACCCGAAGAGTGTGAACCCCGTTCCTGTGACGAAGGCTATCGCAGCAGTCAACTTAAAACCTCGTAAGGAAAGCCTTAGACCCTCGACCTCTTCGAGAAAAGAAGAGGAGTCTAATTCCTTCTCTATCCCAGAAATATTGTCGTGTTTTTCATCTTGCTTCGTGTCCATTATTGTAATCCTTTTCTTTTGCGTCAATAGAACCAGGAAGGGGGATTTTGTAGCCGAGTATATGGAGCCCCACAGTCCTTTTATTAGTGAGGAATTTTATCATCACATGAGTAGGCCGCGAAGCAGCAGACCAATGCTTCTTCCGACAATCTGCATGATGATTTCATTGAAGCGAATTAGAAGGAAATCATGCATAGGAGTGTGAGTAAGTATTTCAGGCCATCTAATATTGGAGAACCGCAGAAATAGAGCAACCAAAGAGCAACACATGTCGTGCCGAACGCCAGGTGCGCCGCGCAAACTTGCGAAAGATGTTAAATTTAGTGCGGCAACCTTTGTAACGTCGGTGACAGCGGTTGTTCTGACCGATCCTACGGGAATAGTCGACACAGAGGAACAGTAGCAGTGATGCGATCCGCTGATGAACGTTTAACGAGACTCGAGTAGTTGCAGTACTTGATAAAGTGAAGTATAACTTATAGTAGTGATAGATAGAGAGCAAAATCACAACCAAGCGCGCAACACCATACTTATGCGGATCCACGTGCTTCGCAGTGAGAAAGTTAGGGAGCATTGGGGTACCTAGGTCCTGCTTTTCTCAAGTTACGAAGCGAGTGATGGTCATAATTCCACAGCTAATAGTTTCGGCGTAGAAATACAAATGATTTATAGCGCTACGGATATAATAGTCCATTAGTAGAAGGAGCATCTATCATGCATTAGGGAACTTTTACTCAGACCATTTATTCCTTGATAAATTAACGTGTCTTAACTCATATGCATAAACCTTCATCGCGGTATATTGGCGGTACGGCTAGTATTGGATGATGATAACTCATTGCCGTACTTGGTGCCAGTTGGTGCCCCTTCTCCGCGGTTTGGAGTGCGCCATAAAAAGCCCGGAGAAGGAAAGACGGGAGATATGAGCTTTGAGCTCAGGCTGAGCCTCGTCGAGTTCACCAATGAGCGCACAATCTGTTGGAGAGCGGTTCAGCCACGCCACGGTTCAGCGTGGTGGGTGCAGTATAAGAGAGTGCAAGTCGGCCCGATGGATTGTGAGTTACATAAGGAACGCGTACGGAATTTCCGATCTCTTATCTAGCCTAGCAATAGGGGTACACTTTGACGATAAGTATGAGCTTTTTCTTTTGTTGCCTAAAACCACCCACGTTTATCACATATATCCTATTCCACCATCATACTCGTCAGCAGCAGGGCTTTGCTTAACTGGAGGGACCAGAGACCGAAACTTGAGAAAAAATGTCTGTGAAATATGTTTGGCTGGATGTCGATCCGGTACGTGGCCTATGGAATAATTTTTATATACGAACCAACCGTCGTCGCTCCAGGGACATGATGATGCAACGGCTATAATGTTGGCAGTCAACTCGCCTGAAATTATCTTGCTGGGCATCTCGACAGTCAGTCTGTGGTCCTAAGTGCTTGACTTGTCAAAAGCTCACCTGCCAGTACTTGATTACAGACTCACGGTAATGCAAGCAGCGACTGGACAGCCATAAATGCAGCGAGATGTCTTCGTGCTTTTGGCGCACCAGCTAATGTACGAGTTTATCCGGGATCTAATGAGCCCCTTCTATTGCCAGCCAAACATGATCCAGAAATTCATGGTGATGATGGGCTTGGAGGAGTAGAGGGTCTCCCTGAAAGCGACAGTCCTGAGGTGCTTGCATTGTTTGCCACGGACGAAGATGGCTCACGTATACGGGCGCTAGAGGGCATGTCCAAAATTATCAAGGAGACATGGAAAAGTGGGGCAGGGCACCAAGTAACAGTCATATCCACGGGTCCAATGACGAATATAGCCAATTTTGTCAGTGTATATCGGGACTTGCTGCCAGCTGTGGAGGAATTTGTTTTCATGGGAGGAGGTGTAGGTTTGGGAAATCGCTCTTCTGTTGCGGAATACAACATCCTATGTGATCGTAAACCACTGTTTTCTTGTCCTGCACGGGTTCCTGCTCATTATGGATTCTAGCACACGCAACTCAAATCGTACTGAACGCACCTGTAAAGAAGACCATGATGCCAATCAATGTAACACACACTGCAATCGTCACCAGGAAGATCCACAGCCGAATGCTTTCCCCAAAGATCAATGCATCACACTCGGAACTTCCCAAAGCTGCAACTAACTTGCGCCACACACTCTCCACGCTGGTCTCCTTCTTCGCCGACTCTTACAAGTCAACTTTTGGATTCAACGATGGCCCACCCCTGCATGATGCTCTTACCGTTGCATATGTAGCCCATCCCGATCTCTTTAAGCTGACTAGACATAGGGTCGATGTAGAACTAACAGGCCAGCATACTCTTGGAGAGACGGTTGTGGATATGTGGAGATACCAAAAATGTGATGATACGTGGGGCCGCAATGGAAGGAATTGTCTGGTTGCTGAGTCTATGGATGTATGTCGCACACGATAACTTCATTTTATCTATCTGACGGCTCCCCTCAGGTGGAAGGATTTTTCGAAATGTTCCTCGAGATTGTGTCCAGATGCGATAAAATAAGTCCCTTGAACAGGCCTAATATATAAGTGCGTCCTAAGGGCATAAATTTGTGGCAGGAAAGAACTGGAAATATATGCGGAGTTTTTCGTTTCCAGGGGCCTGACAGTGAGCACTGAGGTCATTCCATTTGGGGTAGCGACGCCGTCACGTGGTGTGCGCGTCGAGACTCAAATCTGAACCACGACCAAACAGATGGCAAACAAGGTAATAGGGCGCCGGAGGCAGAGTCTGATACCTTAAAGCCTTTGACACTGTGTTCTTCGTTCGACTCAAGGTTTCTCTTTCGTTCTTTCGTTCTTGCGGCAGCTTTCAGCTGTTGTTAGTGTTGACAACGCCTAACGAAGGCCTTACGCCCATAACGCGCCTACGCACCTCACGCTCTCTGTCAAGAATCAACAATTTCAGACGACTAATATGATCCCTCTCATCCCAGCTCTCGTACTTGCTTTCTTGTCTTTTATATCCTCAGCATTTGTTATACTCCGCATTGTTATCCCAATTCTGCCACCTCATCCGTTAAGTAAACGTGTATCACCTGTGCGTATTCTTGACTTGTCCCATCTTTTCATTGTTCACCTTTTCCATTGTAGGCCGAATTTGGACTTCCAAGATTCCGTTCTCTCTCACCAGCAGACAAAGGTCATGTTTGGCTTGCATGCCTCGACCTAGTTGCTATTGCCGTCTTCGTCTGGCAGACCATCAATGAATCGACCGTTGGACCGACTTCAGCTATTGCCCTTGCCACAGATCCTGGATCAGCTATCCGACTGTGGATCGCCGTCACCATTCGACAAACATGCCTCCTTATAATAACATCAGTTACCCTTCTCCACGTTCGCATGGCCCAGTCCGTGTCCTTTGGTCCTAAACATTGGATGTTATGGGCGCCTACAGCATTGTTGGTTATTACTTCAACCATCATTGCTGGTCTCCTGTCAGGAACAGGTTATAGCACTTTGTTCATTGGAATGACCGCTTACTCCACCACGATCGGCGTCTTGAGCAGCATTGCATTTGCCTGCCTTATCCGTACCTTATTCGTGATCAAGAGGAACCTTTTCCCCAAGAGCGAAGACGAGCACCGATGGCCCGCTGTTCGAGAAGGAGAAGAAAAACCAAGGCCTTCGTTTGCAACGGAAGAAATCGACGCGATCCGCGATGGTGCATCCTGGATCACTTCAAGCGCCGGTTCTCGAAGGAACTCGATGTCTGCGTGGTCGTTCTCAACCCACCATACGGTTACTACTTCTAACCATGGACAAGGTAGACCCCCCAAAACCACCCAAGGATCGATTCCAGCCAAGTCTTCATTCTGGTTTGGTTCTACGACTGCTAACGACATTCAAATCCCCCCCGTTCCACCTTTGCCCTCTCCTTACGGACCTGTTTCGCCAGCTTTGGCGGAGACGGATCCTTTTCGGAGAGATCTGCCTCCGCTTCCGCATCAACAGAAGGCTCGCTTTGGTTCGCAGAGTTCATGGTTAACCTCTTCCGCCGGATCGCATACGACTGTGACGAGTTGGTCTTACCCGACCACATACCACGAAGGAACTATTCCCAATACCAGCGCACAGGATCTTCGCACTGCCTACTCACCGGACCCACGAATTTCTATTTCACCTGATCCACAAACAACTGCATATTCACCTGAACCTCGGCCCGTTACTCCAGCTATGGCCGACGCCCAAGTTTTAGGGGGATATGGTTACGCACCAGGAGGAATGGAGCCCGAGAAAGGGCTTTCATCTTTAGCTACTCCTGGAACAAATATACAAATTTCACTTTTACCCGCTTTCACATGGTCAGTAACGATTTGGCTTCCTCTTGTGAGTAATTTACTTTCCTTATTTAGTAATGATCAAGCTAACGGATCGAAAAGGGTTTTGCTTTACCTTATTTTATTACCCTTTCACAGAATGCGACTCCATCCACTGCCCTTGAAATTCTTTTCATGTTGTCCGTGACAATGTCATCCCCAATTTTGGCGCTGAATCTGCTCATTGGATCACCCCTGCCTATTCCGGTCGGACTCTTCGATGTTAATCCGCTGCCCAAGAATCTTGACAAACCTCTTGTCCATGCCGATTTGCCTACACATACATGGTCCCACGAATATAAACGCAGCACCAGCTGCAGCGTTACTGTTGTAGAAGGTCGTCGCAGTGGTGATGTCTGGCTCGCCAAAGGAGACGCTGTCGATGGCAAGAGTAAAATTGGACGGGCTATTGGAATGCTTTCTGCAACCCCAAAACTCTCCGTTCTTCCTCCAGAAAATATCGAGGAGCACCTTGATATGCCCCCGGTACCCTTCCACGATGATTCTCTTCCTGTCCACATTGGCGGCACTCCCCAGTCCGAAAACAGTGTCCAGTTCGGAAGAATGAGAAAAGAGTCCAAAGCAAGTTCTCACTTGTCTGGCGGTGACGACAGCATGGCATTTGCGAGCCGTATCATGATTGCTCAAAGACATTACTCTGCTCTTGCGCAGACCATGGTTGTTCCAGCCGGTGGTAGTTCAGGCAACCGTGATTCTGCTGCACCTAGTACTCTCTTCAGTATCGCGACAGGTGCCGGCAAACGGGCAAGTCATCAGTCACATCTGCGCTCTCGTTCCGTTACTTCTTCTTTGTATGACCCTCCGGAGACACCAACTGGTCAGGATCGTTTCAATGCGAGCCCTACTCCGCCTCCTTCGTTCCCCTTGCCACCTACTCCGCCAAATGTTCGAGCTGCACGACTTGCCATGCTGTCCCATAAGAAATCCTTCTCTTCTGGTCACGACTTTGCGTTTGAAGCCGTCGATGATATCAATGAAATTGATGCTATGACTGCTGGTGTCCTTCCTCTTCTTGTTCCTGGCCTCACTGTAGGTGGAAACATGAGGATTAAGGATGGCGACTACAGTCCACCAGGTACATTCAGCAAGAGCAAAGGCAAGAAGACAGCCAAGAAACTTGCCGAACTTGGGGCAGACTTTTCATCTCCTGAAGTTCATTCGACACCTGCCAGGAGACGTCAACCCCGAGCTCGCAAAGAATCTGGACACAAGAGGAATCACTTTAGTCTGCCCAGGTAAGTATTCTATTGGTTTTACCAGAATTGCTTTTTTCTAATCTATCTCTCAGCTTGAGTCTCGGTAAGGATGCTGTGCATTCTTTGGCATCGGATATTCGCAGCGCTTTCGACACACAAGTCAGCCATTACATGGCTGTTCCGACTACCGGAGACGATGCACGCAGAAATACGGTTCTTGGTGTTGAAGGTGCATTGCAAAGTGTCAAGGAAGAGGAGGAGAAAGCCGCGAAACCATTAGGCCGAACGATGTCTACGCGTTCGCTGGGCCTTCGAGCTGATGTCCCTCACAATGTTGATACAGCACGATCCTCGGTTACCAGTATTGGTAATGGTCAGCCAGCTTCCGCGGCTTCCACCGTTACTTTGTTCGAGGAATTCGAAGCTGGATTACATCAGGCCGAGAGCACCCCACACAGCAGTGTCTCTCAAAAGCCGGTCTCTAGGCATCCAGCCCCACCCGTGCCCAGTACTCGCCGTTCAAGCATCAGGTATATCAAGTCGGATGACAATGCGCAACAAGTCGTACAACCCACAGAACAGGAACCCATGGCTTCAATCTCCGAGACTTCTGCTACTTCTCCTTTAACTTCATGGTCCTCTCGTGCGGTTCGTTTGATCCCGAAAGCAAGCAAGCGTAATTCATCTGGCTCAACATCACCCAAGGAAGGTCTGCGTACTCTGACGCTTCTCCAGGATCGCGGCAATATCGTCAACGGGAACGGCAATGCCAGTCCCACGACTGCTGAAATCCGACCTTTAACTCTGTCGAAACGTCAGAAAATACCGAAAGCCAACCAAGATGAAAACACTAATCCCGGTGCACCAGCTCCTCGTAACAAGAACATCAAATCCTTAATGCTTGCCCGCTCTGAAACCAGTAAGATGCGGGGCGTCCTTCGCAAGACCGAAGTCTTGCCCGATGTGGTTGTTCGCCCGCCTTCCAGCTCGGAGCACAACGCCTTCGTCTACAGTTTCCGCGATTGATTCACATGATGCTATCGATGGTTTTTTCTTCACTTTCCCTTTATGTTTATTTTCTTTCTTTCCTATCTGCCTTTTGTTCAAACCTTGTTTTAACCTCGTTTTGACATTGTTTTCCCTTGCTTTCCTATCTCCTGCATTCCTCACTGTTTCATAACACGCACATAATCGCTTCGTTATCTCTCTAGTCGTTTCTCCCACATTTTCTGTTCTCGCTCTGATCTATGCTCTCAAGTCTAAACTCCCAGTAACTGCGTTGCTGTCGAAATGCTTTCATACGTACCTATGCCCTATGCTGTCTCTGTATCCCAAGTTGTCTATAGCCTCAAGTTATGTGTAAACATATACTACATATCCTTCAATTCTTTTCTTTCGATTTTTCCCAGTTGTCTACAGTGCGCACTTTGATCCTAGCCTTGTATTCCATTGATTTATCCAAATAAAAAACTTGATGGTCAACCAAATGAATACCAATATGAAAGATACAATGTATAGAGATGGAATGAGCCTATTCAAGTAATCCAAACATGCTAACAACAGCAGTGGCCGGTGGGCCCCCTTCTTTTGCTTTTGTCTGTCCACAATACGCAATAGCATATTTTGAAGGATGCCAAGCGACTGTTGGTGACGGTGCCAAAGCCGGTACACGATGCAGAGGAATGCCTGTTTCCGTCGCACACTATTATCATTATATTAGAAAAGAAAAGGCATCGAGAGCAAATTTCGATCTTACGATGTCGATATAATTGCCTCCATTCGCAATGGCCAGATATTCGCCATCATACGAGAAGCTGAGGTCGTTGATATTATTCCTACGCAGAATCAGATAACAATAACGTCGATGCATTGCTGGTAGACCTACTCGCATACGGTAATGGTACGAGTGCATATCCAGTCGTTTAAGTCGACCATATTGACAATAGAATCCAGTCCTCCAGTAGCGAGATATCTTGCAGATTCGTCAGCATTGAATATGAAAATCTGACAGAGATGAACAAAGTCCAACCTTCCTCGAGGATCAAAAGCTAGCGCGATGCATCCTCCAACGTGTGCAGCAAGGCTCTCGAGGACTGTCATTGAAGGATAATCTAGAACTCGTATCGTATGCTCCGAGCTGTGGGACACCACGAGCCCATCACCAGCGTGGTTAAAGATAGCAGATGAGCCTACTGGCTTGTAATCCATTTAGTTATATAGGGAACACTTGAACTCGGGAAGATCTGAGACTCATACCGATTCTCTGTCGAAATTTCGCCATTCTTCTTTCGTTCCTTCGCCCGCACTTGATAGAGTCATGAAGGATAGTCGATGGCCTACTGATATGTACAGTAACGATTTACCATCTGGGGCATAAACCGTCTTGGCTGGAGATACCCGCAGGGGACACTGTTGAATATATTTACTTTCTGGATTAACAAGATCAGCGGGACGAGAATCAACACGATAGTCAGGATGGAGTAACACACGACGTGCATCCCAGAACACGAGCCGTCTATCTTTTTGACTAGATGTGCAAAACAAATCCGGGTGTGTTGGGTTCCAAGAAACGTAATCGACATCATCTGCATGTCCTCCCGAGTACGTTTGCGCGCTTCGTATATCAGGCTTATCCAGTTGAGCACATTAGACTTTAAATAGTGAGAAAATTTCCCGAGACACACGTACGTTCTTCTCAGGATTCCATACTCTCGTCAATTTGTCAACCCCAACTGCTGCAAGCTTCTTTCCATCGCAACTCCACGCAACATGATTCATCGACTGTGAACTTGTCACTCTAAAATCTCGTGGCTTGAATGCAGAGAAAGTTGGTGGCTGGACATGGACGCGAATTATATTACGACAAGACATGATGAGTTATTAAGTAGCCGATCGTCAATGGATGGTTCATACATGGATTCCGCGAACACTAAAGGTAGTGTGTATAGGAGGAGAAGGGGGTCGTTCGGGGATTGGGATCTCATCCTCGTCTTTTGGTGGTGAAGGCTGGGACATGGTTTCTGAGTTTGATTGGGTCAAGGAGCAAAGATTTTGAAGAATGAAGTAGTCTGAATAACGGTCATTGCGGCCCAACAGACTCCGACATTGTCAATACAAACACTACCAAATTGGCGCCTAATATGAATCTTAAAAGTACATACATACATATTCTTGGTGGAAATACAAACACAACAAAGTACACACTGCCTAGAGTCTTATGAATTTACAAAGTATACACATACCGTATGAATAATGGATTGAAATCAGAGTCTGGGTTTCAAAGGCTTCGAAGATGTCAAACCCTCAAGCCAATTAATGACCGTTTTTGTAACTTCATCCTTTGCCTCGACCATCAGCCAATGCCCTCGACCTTCAAATGCGACGCCCTGATAACGCTTTATAAATTTCTTGGATTTCTCTATGACAAATGGCACAGCCGTCAAGTCTTTCGTTCCGTACATGAAGAGTACGGGGAGGTCCGCCCGAAGGTTGGCAGGAAGGCCATACTCTGGATTAAAAAGGATCAGCAAGCACATAAGCAAACGATGATATCCTCCTCACCTGCTTCCTCCTCATGTCTGAATTTTGACGTGCGATAATAATTGAGAGGTCCAAACATCCCCTTCCCAAGTTGGGAGAGATAGTATTGCGTTTCCTAGAGAAATTTAGTACCATGTGTTGCGTGGTTACTAACACGCTGGTATACCTTTTCGGTCAAAATGGATTGTGTTTTGGGGACTTTCTTTCTTAGCAACAACTTTTCGAGTGAACCTAGCTGAAAATAATCGATCTTTGAGCTGGGTGTACTATACGAAAGCGAGAGAAATCTGGGAAGCTGGAGGGGTGTTAAATTGATATTAGCCTTTTCATAATAGAAGTTTTTTAAAAATAGAAAGATGTTTTGGAAGGCTCACATGAGCAAGGACCTCTAGCGTGGATTTTGGACTTGCAAAATAGACCTGGTACCCGAGACTTGGAGCACGTTGGGCAACTTCTTCGATGGGTATATAGGTAGGGGAAGGCGGCGTGTATGGAATGCTCAGCCTGTGTTCGTCAATATTAATAGAGCATCTCCTACTCAATAGCATGGGCAATCGGAAGCTGACATTACAAGCGCATGCAGACGATCCGGGTACCAAAGAGCAAATCGACCGACGGTAAATGCTCCCCAATCGTGCCCTATGACCACCTGGTCGTTTCATCAGCATTTATAAATCATACTTCCAGACAAAGACCTAAACGTACAGCCTTCCGTATCTGAAGAAGATCCAACAATGCAGCAAGATCGGCGCACAATTTCTTTGTGGAATATTCGGAAGCCTCGACTGGTTTGGAGGTTCCTCCATAGCCAAGCATGTCTGGAACTACTACTCGGCAACCTCTACGGACCCATGGACCTATTTGAAAGCGCCATCCATACCTAATACAACAAGCGCCAACCGTTCAACATAGATGGATTTCATAAGACAAGGAACATGCCAGAGATCCGGAAATCCATGGGCACAAAGTAGTGTAATATGCCTCTTGGGATCGTAGTCCTTGGGCAGCTGGTCTACCTAGGGCAACTCAACTTTCAGCGAGTGCAAAGCGGGTCGACTGGATTGAAATAGGGGGACTAACGAAGTGATATATGCGTCCGGTCGATAACTTTTCAATCCTATGAGTGAAACTCTCCGGAATTTGAGGGTCCATATTGCGCAAGGTCCTGAAAAGAAGGAAACCCAAGTTAACCGAGAACCGGGGTTGGACAGCATAGAGTAACCATATTTATGGGCAGCACATATAGCAGTCGTGAGACTAATCAACGGTTTGAAAGACCGCTAAATCGGAGTTTGAATGACGGCAAAGTGACGAGACTGTTCTTCCTGACTTGTTCGGTGCCGGTCCTCTTTGACGACAACAACCGTCTCAAATCCCACAACTCCGTCCGTTGATTCTCTTTGTCTTATCGCTCTCTTTCATCTTTCTGAACAACAACATCCTTTCCTTTTGTATCACAGGACTCTTTAATCACCATTGATACCTTTTGTTTCATCATCGTGCATACCATTTCTATCTTTCGTATAAAGTCAGTGTCTGTTTACTTCTCACAACTGGAACTTCACTAACACGTTCTCCATCATAGTCTTCAATATGCCTACAAACACTCGTTCTCAAGCATCTACGCGACCCGTTGGTAAAGTCGCCGCGCCAAAGCCACGCGCCACTGCCGCAGCACCGAAAAAAAGGCGGGTTGTGAGACGTAGGGGCAGAGGCAGAGGAGAGCTTGACAGTGACGAAGAAATTGAACGGGAGGCTGTCACTGACTCGGACTCGAACGATGATGATTTGTCTTCTCTCGACTCAGCGACAGATGATTCAGACACAGAACCAGCTTCCGAGGACGTTCCACAAGATCGCGCACATCTACCTACTCCTAGAAACAGCAAGAGCCCTGAGACTGTTGTGAAGGATGAGGAGGCTAATGTTATCGGAGAGGTGCCTTCCTTCTTCGCCCCAACTGGTGATTGGTCGGAGATGGTAGCGGATGAGAAAGCACACGGCCCTGCAGATTTGCCAGTGATTGACTTCACCGATTTTGCTGGCCAGTCTGTTCCTCTCAGTGTGCCAACCAAGAAAACGAAGAAGTCGAAGAAGTCTAAACACGCTTCCGACGTTCGTGCCACTCCCGCTGAACCAGCTCCCAAGGCAACCGAGCACAACGAACCAACTGCTTCGGAACTGCCTGAGCCCACCGTCTCAAGGCCTCCTAACCGTTTCTCTTCGCAATCTGCCCGACAAGCCTATCAACACAGGTTGGAGACAGACCCTTCCTTTGTACCCACTATTGGCAATTTCTGGGGCCATGACGATCGCCTAATCGACAGTGAATTTCGCAGTTTAAGTGGGTGGTGGAGAGGTCGTGGTAGGGGTAGGGGTCGTGGCTTTGGGGTGCATGGGCGCGGTGGTTTTCAAGTGCAACAGTCTCGTCCTGGTCAAGGAAGTGACGAGGCTAATGCAGTTAAACCGGAGGATCTTCCGCCAATTGAACGTGCGTGGACGCATGACGGTTTCGAAGACATGAAGCGAAAGGAAGAGCAACGTCGCGCCGAAATGCAAGTTGCCAGGAATCAGCAAGCTTCTCCTAAGCGCGGGGCTTTCAGTGGTCGAGGCGGTCGAGGAAGAGGATTCATGAGAGGCGGTTTTTCTTCACCAGTAACACCACACAATGCTGCATCGCAAATGATACCAGGACGTGTTAGGTTCGTCATGAAACCCGAATACATGTGGACTAAACAACATGAGGTGTTCCTTTATTTCGATTCGGATCTAAAGCCTCGGCCAGGGCATGGTCCTGGTTATCGAGTCACTATGCCAGGTCGTCAACCCATCATAGTGAGAGCTCCCTTTAAACCGCGTGCGCCGCCTCAAGCTTCCACTTCTAAAGCAGTTAGTGCTGGACCCGAAGTAAACGACAGGCATTTCCCCGTCCGCATTCCAAAGCGCGCTGGTAAAGAACGGGAGCTTGCAGTTGAAGACAAACCAGTGGAAACTCCTCTCGAAGAAGTTTTCACAGTGCGGCCCCAACTGGTCTCTGCAGAACCTTTGCCGATGCCTGAGCAGCCGTCTCCCGCAGCTACGGCTTCAGTTGCGACCGCCGAGGTTGTAGCGCCCTCTGAAGTTCGCATGGAGGCGCTTCCAGAACAAGTCATTCGATCGCAATTAGAACAACTTTCTATGGAACCCCAGGCGCCTGACCCTGCCCGCCAAGCGAAGACAGAAGAAGCAGTTATGCGGCGTCCTTCAGGTGAAGTCAGTCATGACATTGACGAAACCTCTTCCGTCGAACGCCCTTCGCTCGCCCCTCTTCAGACTGTATTCACACCCCCGCCTCCCCCTCCACAACCATTATCACAACATTCCCCAGCCTACGGATCTCCTTATAATTATCAGCTTCAACTACCACTTGGTGTCGCGTTGAATCAGCATGGGCTTCCCTACGAAGTTGCTACCGGACATCCCGTTTATCTCCAACCCCCACCTATGTATAATCCACGTCCCTTAATGCCTTCTCATTACACTCCTGGTATGCCATTTGTACCCCGGCATATGCACCATCCCTCTGCGGTTTCTCCTGATTTCTTGGCTCAACAACCTTCCCATACCCCCCCTATGAATGGTTTCATTGACCCGGCCACTGGGACGCCGATTTTTGCTTTCCCTCGGCAGACATCCCGTATCGAAATTCGTGCTCCGACAGCCGAGGATTCTGGCTCTACTAAGAGCAAATCTGCTCCTCGTGTTTCGTCTGGACTGCGAAGCACTGCCCCTACTTTCCAACCCTCTCAACTGTCGAGTTCATCCGAAAATCCATATTATCAGCAACCGAGTTCCAACGAACCTGGTTCGTATGACGGCATGATTGGTCACCCCACCGAAGATATGAGCCAACCCGGAATGATGATGTATCCTTCGTATCAGCAACCGTATTATTATCCTGAGCCCTACGGCTATCCGCAATACATGGATATGTCAGGACAATATGACTTGTACAACATGGAACAACCTCCTCAAGGCACTGTTTATTATTAAGCATCTCTTTCCTCATGCTTTCACGACATTTGTTTGACTTACTTACATTCTATATACTATTACTTACGCTTACGACTATCTTCTCACTCTCTCACTCTCTCTCCTGTTGTGTCATTTTGGCTGCTCTGCGTGTTGACGCTGTTTTCTATATCATCGCTTTTAACATCCGCATTACATATACATATTGCCTCGTCTCTCCCATCCATCGCACTACAGTATGTTTTCTCTCTTGGTACACTTGGCGCCCGATCGACTGTTTCTTTTCTTGCCTTATGCATTGTTGCCTTTTAAATCCTACATATTCCACTTTTTTATTATCTTGTGCCGTTCCAATTTATAAAATGCGTACATATTGCGGCATACTTATATCATTTCGGTGGGAAATTGAGAGACCGGTTCGAAGTCTAGTCTCTCCTTGCTTTATAAATTACATATCATAGGCGATCGATATCATCCTCACGCTGGCCGCGTGCCAGCTCATGCGTCCCGCACTCCGTCTCAAAGGTTGGCTATAAAGGCTGGGGTTCTTGTGCTCTGCACTTATCTCATCTAGTCTCAGTCAACTACCCTTCTGGTATTTTTTCCGATGTCAAGTCATTACTCGAGGTCCATACTAGACGATCCTATAGCTAACCAAAATAGCCAATTTTCACACAACCGCAGTCGTTTGACCAGACAAGAATTATATTCATATGGCTTCAAAGAAGGTCAGAGTTGGGGAGACGACAGGCGTGCTCTAGAATCTGCTCTCCGAGAAATTGATGAGCATGAAAGAGAAATCCGAGAAAATTACCTCTACAATTCACCGACACGTACGAATGCCCCATGGTCCTCCTATCCGACTTCACCTCAAGACTATTCAGCAGTTCACTCGGGGACGCATTATCGTTCTCATTTACGCTCTCCACCTGATTTTCGGATAAATCGAAGTAATGGCTCTGACAGTCAATCATCGGAGTCGTCAGCTAGTCCATCATGGATAGGACGGCAATCTAGCCATCCATACCGCTCTTTTTCGGAATCCCCTGGTTATTCAAGAGGAAAATCTGGGAGACCCGACGGGTTTTATTCTTCCACAGATTATGATACTCCTGGCCACCCACGAAGACATTCCGGTACTTACGGACCTCCATCGGTCCCCAGAATACGTACCACTAGCTTGTACCCACCGCCCCCACCCTTGAACTCGGCTAGTTCTAGTTATAGGGGTTATTTTCCTTCAGAAGATGATCATCCATTTGCAGAACCACTCTCCCAATATCACGAAAACAACGTTCCAACGTCGCCCCATAGCCCTACTTCTTATTTCCCTCCGAATTTCATTGGTCGCACTGACGCACAACTTGTTAGACATCGCGACTCTGGCTATGCTCAACGTGAAGACTCTACATATGGAGAGGAACGCGGCGAGGAACCTCCTTCTCCACCGCATTCCTCATCTCCTCGTTGGTCTGTAAATGGAGCTCAAGATGTAGACTCAGAAAACCTTTCGGATCTGTCGAGGGTGTCTTATGAGGCATATAATCCCAGTCCATATCCGAACAATGTTGCAGTATCCAGTGGTTATGTGGAATCATACCACAATTATGGAACAAACTACCGAGAAAGCTACCTGCACGATTCAGATGATTCAGATCATGAATACATGAGTGACGGAATAGCCAGCGATGAAGGGGTGTATTACTCATCCAGTGAAGGGCCAGAAGAAGATTACGAGGGTGAAGAAGTGTTTTCCGATGAAGGATATGGTTCCTCTTATTCAGACGATTTCTATGATTCTGACTGAATAATTAGTACTACATACGTTTAATCTCCTGTTTCTTTAGTTACAGACAGTATAGCATATTTTTGTAATCGCTAAAACGATGTGTTCAAGGCGCTTCTGTCAAGTTTTTTTTTCCAAGTTCAAGCTTCAAGAGCGACTCTCCGGATGGTAGTGTGCCATATAAAGAAAATTCTCACGATCTACTTAAAGTCACGTCCTGCTTTGTCATAAACCTACTCATCGTGACATCGGTGCCGTAAATTACATTTGTTTTCGACCACCACGACGTCGTTGTGCCCTTCAGTGGCATTCACCTTCAGTTAGTGGTTAAAGCCTTCAATTGGATACTGTATACTGGTAGGTCTTAATGCATGACTTTTCACTAATTCGGAGCGAACTACACGGCCCTTAATAGACTTTGAAGTTGGACTGCATACGACTACAAAGGGTTGAATACATTGTCTGAAATACCCACCGAGAACCTCCTTCTACGACTTTACGACGATGGCGTACGCAAAACCATTCCCTCTCGCTGCGCCCCAGCAAAAGGCAGCGGCCCAGCCTATATTTGGGCCCGACCTCGCTGTTCGCCTTATCTGTCCAGAATGTAGAGACCCGAACCCTAATATTGTCGAGGAGTTCGGTAGCGGAGATCTCGTGTGTGGTAACTGTGGTTTAGTTCTAGGCGACCGTATTGTCGACACTAGAAGTGAATGGCGGGTGCGTTTACTGTTAAACTTTATTCATTAGGACGCATTTTCATGATTTACCAGACTTTCGCAAACGATGAAGGAGACGATCCTTCACGTGTTGGTGCTGCCTCCGACCCTCTCATGGAAGGAATTGAACAGTTGGATACTATCATCAGTTTCCGGGATGGGGGTTCAGGCATTGCTCGAGAACTTCAACGTGCATCATCGCGATCACAAAATGGTCGTTCAGAGCGAGGTCTTCACTCGGCCTTCCGCGATATCTCGACATGGTGTGACCAGTTTTCTCTTCCGAAGACTATCAGCGATATTGCAAAGCAACTATACAAACGCGCCGATGAAGAGAAACTTCTACGTGGTAAACCACTAGAAGCAGTTATTGCTGCTTGTATCTTCATTGCTTGTCGTCAAGCCCACGTTCCCCGTACTTTCCGCGAAATTTGCAACCTCACCCACGTGCAGAAAAAAATGCTCGGACAGTGCTACAAGGCCCTTGAACAAGCCTTTAACTTGTCACCGGGTGCCTCGACGACACATACCGCATCTTCACCGTCGACTGGACCGGAGAATCTTCTTGTTCGGTATTGCAATCACCTCGACTTACCACCCAATGTGCAGTCCATTTGCAGTGACATCATCATTGCCGCCAGAAAATATGGCATTGCTGACGGTCGTAGTCCTGTTTCGATTGCTGGAGGCGCCATCTATTTCACCTGCCACTTGCTTGGGAAAGTAAAGTCGGTCAGGGACATCAGCGCGGTTGCTGGAGTGAGCGAAGGAACCATTAAGTTGGTTTACCGGCTCTATTATGCAGAGAAAGAAAAGTTGGTTAAACAAGAGTGGATCGATGAAGGCAAAGCCAAGTTGGAACGTCTTCCTTTTGATTCAACTAAGTAAACCAACCTTTTGCATTCGTTTTTTCTTACAATCATTTCTGTATCATTGACATTTAGCAAGTTGCAACGGACTATATTGAGTCCATTTATTTTATTCCTATGACATATGACATGTACAGGTAGTTAGTGGCCATTCAACACACTGACAATAAAACATTATGCCTCTAATGTACAATCCCGTGAGATATGATTTTGACAGAACAGAGGAAGAAAACAAGGCTCGTCAATGTGAATACGTGTAGCGAATTAGCGTTTACCCCCTCGTCCCCCCTTTCCACCTCGACCCCTGCCTGACATTTCTCGTCCGAGAGAGACACCCCCTCTCCCCTTACTAGCAAATTTGACGGCTTTGCGGACATTTAAACCGCTTTCTTCACCACGGGGATCTTTTCTCATCTTTTTCTTGTCGCTCTCCATTTTGCCCAACAAGTCCAAAGAAGCCTTCATCTCGCTTTCGACAGATTCCTCATTAGGATTGAACTATGCAATCGGTCAATATGCGGTAGGCCATGATAGAGGGAAAGAAATAACCTTTCGTTTCACGCCGCGGATCTTCTTCTCCCCTTCCAGTCGGTTGTCAAATTTACCCATGCTTGCTGTACTGACACGCGTAGTAGCAAGAGTTTTGTCGATTTCTTGTTTACGTTCTTGACGAGGATTTGCGTCACGAGCCAGATTTTGCTCATGTTTCTTTTCATTCTTGGCTATTCTTTCCTTTCTAGCATCTCGTGCGACCTTTCGTGGATCATAGTCCACATCTAAGAAAGGGAGATAGAAAAATTCAGTATAAAAAGGCGACACCAAATGGGAGCAACACTCACCAGCGTTGAGAGGAACTTCATGAATCCATTGCTCTTCAACTTCTCTGTTCTTCCCATTACGGCCCCATCTGTTAACCCACTCCTGCTTTTCTTCATCCCAAACCTTCTTGTCCCTAACCTTGTGTTGGATTCCTTTCGCCGCGGCAAACTTCTCCCATTTTGTGGGAGGCTTAGGTTTAGGGAGAGGCTTCGCACGGGGGAGCTGGTATACTGGAGGAGGTAGAATAGCAAGAGGGCCATCGGGTGAAGGTTTTGTGGGCAGAGAAAAGAGAGATGTAATAAGGGATTGTACACCGTCGCGCGCTAATGACTGAAGATGTTCTTCCAGATTTTCGCTATTGCAATGATTAATAAACAAGATCTATGATGGTATAGTCCAAGATTTATTCCTCACTTATAACTTTCTGCTTCTATTGGATTTAAATCTGTAACCATGAGAAGCCCTGCATCGACCGCTAAAGGTGTTTCTTTTTCGACAGTAACTGATTGACTGAAGAGGGATGTTTCAATGAGATTTGGGTGACGGTATACAAAATGAAAACTTACAATTTTGCCGCATGGGATGCAAGAATATTAGAAACATCCATGATAAATGTATACTAGCTAGAAAAAGTAGTAGTAGAGGTCTGTTCTAAATTTCGTTCAAAAAAAGAATGTCCATTAGGCGGTATTTGGTCCAGATGGCCTTGGCAAACTCGGCAACATGATAGTCATTATATGATCATCATCCTTTGTTCAGTACACGCTCATAATCAACTCTAATGAGTGAAAACGCAAACGCAGGTGCTGGGCCAAGTACAGGTGCTGCGGCTCCTGCTGCTGCAACACCTACCGAATCTCCGGCGCCAAACGAAATGATCAAGGCCCTTGGAACAATGCTTAAGTCACAGACTGGCGAAAACATTACCAATGAAAGGATATCACAACTTCTTCTGCAAAACATGGCACAGCTCGTGCACCAAGGAAAACTGACTCAACGCCAGATTATCCAGGTAAGCCTTTTTTAATGTATGTCTGTTTCTTCGGATTGATTGATCGAATTACAATCACAGCTCAAAGAGTTTGCTGACACGCATAAAGGACAAAGTCTGACTCCCGGTGCATCAAACCTGCCACTCGCAACTGCTGCCCCTGCAAATGCCTCCGGTGCCATGACCAATGCTGTAAAGGTTCTTTCTTTTAAGAAAAAGGCGCGTTGTTGTTTGTATTGATCCCTTTGTGAACCTTTTAGCCCGTCGTGCCTGCGCCTGCTCAAACTCCTGCAATGCAGTCTGCAATAAAGAACAGTAGCACTGACACACTACCTACTCTTGCCGCTGCTGCAAACCAAGAATTCTATCCTCCTATTAACAGTACACTCAGCTCCACGAATCCTGGTCCGGTACCTTGGAATCCAATCAGACCTACACTAACCGGTGGCTTAGCAAGTGGAAGAATGTCCGGTACGATTCTTTTTTATAACTGATTGGTAGTGTGCAAAAGCTCTAACACTTGTTCTTTCAGGGACGCCTGCCCAAATTGCTCGGCCTCCAGATGATCCTTCTATTTTGACGGCAGACGATGGAAGAACGCGACGGAAGAGCACCCCTGGCGATCAGAGTATGCGCAGGACAATTCAGGATCTAGTGTCGAGCGTAGACCCAAATGTCAAGATTGATCCAGATGTGGAGGATGTAAGATCATCTTTCATTTCTCTTTCATATATCCTCTGCAACTAAACTTATTTGAATCAGTTGCTCCTTTCCATTGCCGATGAATTCATTGACTCTGTGACAAACTTTGCGTGTCGGTTAGCTAAACACCGAGGTGGGGATACCCTTGAAGTCCGAGATTTACAACTGCATCTTGGTGCGTACACCCTTTTTCTTTTTAGCTGCTCTCTGTTTCTTACGGCATGTACAGAACGCAACCACAACATTCGTATTCCTGGGTTTGACGAGACGCGTATATCGTTATCTCAGTCGACAGCTATGCCTGCCTACACGACTGGAACGGGAAAGAAAGGAGCACAAGGACCGCATCTCACACTTCGTGCTCAACGGCTCGCCCAAGTGCAGCAGGCTAAACGGGAGGCTAAACTTATGTGAAATTTCAACTCCTTCTGCCAGCCACAGACTTTCTTTCCGATATCACGTCCTCTTCATGATCTGTACTGTTATTGTTATACATTACCCACTTTGTAAAATTATTAGAATACAATTCCCTCTCGAGTTCACATCGGTCGATTAAGCAATTATTTTAGCAAGCTCCACTACCTCCGTTCTGGTACCCATGCTTCGCCAACCAGTCCTGGCACCTTCTCTTTGGGAGACACTTTTTGGCAACTCAGTTAATACCTTGCCAATGAAATTAGGGTCTGTGAGTGGAGTCATGTCATCACGTCGTGGTAAATGCTGCCTTGGATTTAGTTACGTCTTTCGGATGATCAACGGGAGTCATCTTACCCTCTGTACCCGTTCATATGGGGCTTCCCATCCTCCTTTCTCTCGAACCAATAATGGCGGTGACGACGCGAATGAGTGATAGATGCGGGTATCGTATGTTCTAAAGAGGACGTTATCCACTCTGAGAGTAAAACGCGATAGAATGAAGAAGCTTGTGGGCATTACTCGCTGATATAAATATTAGCATCGATCGCATGAGGAAAAGAAAGGGGTTAAAGAGATTTACTATCCGAACGAGCAATGAAGACGACCCATTATCGTGCAATTCATCCTCAAATAGAGGAATTTCAGCATAAAAGAGGATCGGGTCTGGACGAGATAGTTCTGCCAAAGGAATGGCGTTGGATGGGTTTTCTGGATCAGCAGGTTTCCAAATGGATGTGCCAGAGATTGATTGGTCTGCACTATAATGGCCAGTGTAGATCGTGGTATATGTCCAATCATACGGCTTTGTGGCGACTGTCTTGGGCATCGGGAGCGTTGAAGAAGGGTCCGTCCTGGTGAGAAGAAGAGGAAACAGAAGAACGGGGGACATGTAAATTACCGTGTCGAT
This sequence comes from Agrocybe praecox, assembly GCA_964017145.1. Taxonomy (NCBI): domain Eukaryota; kingdom Fungi; phylum Basidiomycota; class Agaricomycetes; order Agaricales; family Agrocybaceae; genus Agrocybe; species Agrocybe praecox. The sequence goes on along the minus strand of OZ024843.1, from coordinate 1,644,526 downwards.
ATCGTGAATGAGGTGGAAATGCCCTGCCTGCTCTGCATCCACTTGTCCGCATATCCGACTTTGACACCTCCGTCTCCATCGACAAGTTCTCCTTTCTTGACTTGTTTCAGTGCCTCTGGGGTTGTAAAAGAATACTTGAAGCCAGAGGAAGGATGCTCGATGGTTAGATAGTTGTTCCCAAAGGTCATCTCAGGTAGAGGGAAGCCAAGGGTCGATTGTAGTGCATCGCATTCTGGGGCGTTAGAAATTGGATTTGTGGAAGCCGTTATAGACCATCCCTCGATTTGAATGGATCGTGAGTTTGGAGATTCATTGAGCTTGTGTTGTGGAATTGCAGACATTGTATGGGAGAATAATAAATCACGACGCGTCCAATTCATCAACCTGCTTGTCGGGAGCTGAAATCGTTCTCTACCTCTACCCATACAATACATATGGAAACATCACGGCCTTCAACTCCAGAAGCTCCTCCTCAGGATCTTTGGTCGTCTATCTTAGACTCAGTATCATCCTCGCGTTCAACACCTTCAAAACAGATTCTCCTCCTTGGCCAGCCAGGTTCTGGAAAGTCAACTCTTGCTAATGCACTTCTTCAAAAGGCTGCCTCGGACGAACCGAAAGACGACCAGCGAACAGATTTTGCGATAGGATACGACTTTGCAGACGTCCGAGATGAAGCAGACGAAGGCAAGTGTCGTATAAACCAATGCGTATTGACAGACGCGTCCTTACACCATAGAGAGCAGATACCCTGGCACGACTTTCGATATATACCGTTCCTTCATCTGCTACCTCATATACCGCGCTGTTGCCACATTTCCTGCCTCCACGTACTTCATTGCCACAGACACTTGTCATCATTGCTCTGGATTGGACACGACCTTGGACCTTCGTCGAAGAGTTGGAAACATGGCTCAACTGGATCGAAACATGGTCAAAAGGAGACAGTTCAAGGGAGCTGGAGATTGTACGCGAAGAAAGTCGTGAACGATGTAAGTCTGTCCATTCTTCTCTATGATTTTCCAGTTTGCTAATTGATACGCTTTTCTTGTGTCAAGTACAATCACATCTCCAACACTATACTGAACCATCCAATGAGCCATTACCAGCTACAAATTCTACTCTATCAAATACTATCTTACCCCTTGGATCTGGAACATTTACTCACAACTCGGCAGGTGTTCCTATCATCATTGCGTGCACGAAAGCCGACTTGATCGACGACGGCAATGATATGGCGGCAGGTACGTCAGGAATGGGAAGCATGGTTAAAGGAAAAGGAGGAGAATGGGAAGAAAGAACAGACGGTGTGATGCAGGTGCTTAGGACCATCTGCTTAAAATGTGTGCTTTTTACGTTTCTTTCTCTGGATTCAACGGACCTAATAACAGCGTATAGACGGTGCTTCCCTCTTCTATACAACGCCGTTACCTGCAAATCTTCAAGTGCTAAGGCAATATGCATTGCATTTACTGTTTATGCCCCCTGCACCTTCGCCCGGAATGGCTGCTTCGGCCGAAGCACAGGCCCCTGTGCGGAACTTGTTCCCTTTCACGCATAAGCCAAACACGTTGGACCGTGATCGTATAGTTGTTCCTGCAGGATGGGATAGCTGGGGTAAGATATCTGTATTGAGGGATGGCTTTGATGCGAAGATGTGGGGCGAGGCATGGGAGAGAGATCTCGAGGCAGAAGAAGGTCAATCGGAAGAAACGGGAGCCAGAAAGAGTTATGCAAATCTTGTTCCTGATCAAGGCTCGAAGGTAATTGTCATTTTATTATTTAAGCATTGCGACGATGATGCTAAATCCCTCGATTTTAGCCACCTCCTCTCCCTCCTTTCAACAATCCAGTTCCGGAGCAAGCGTTCCTCGCCAGAAATTATGATGAAAACGCGAAGAAATCCGACAGAGATCCCCGCGGTGCGTTCAGGAATCCACAAGATATTGCAGGCAACTCTGCAGGCATCGTGGGTCCAATGGGAAGCAGTAGCTTCAGCCTCCCTCATGTCGAACGAGCACTGAGCGAGATGGAGACGGGGATGGGAGGTCCTCCAATGTCATCGAACTTGAACGAAGCTGCTGCAAGAAGACTGGCTGCTGGAAGGACAGCTCCGACGACTGGTCGTCCGGCTGGTTTGGCTGTTGCTGGCGCAGCCCCAGCGTCGAGCCTTTCGTCTGCACGGTCGCCTGTATCTCCTTCCTCAGGGAGCACTGCCGCACCGAGCCCTGGAGCAGGTTCTCAGACACAGCATGAAGTACTGCATAACTTCTTCCAAAGCTTGCTTAGCACAAAAGACAGACCACAGGCGAATGCATCAAACCGAAGCAGTCCTGCCAAACCCAACGGCACTACGAATGGCACTGAAGAAGGCGGTTCGTGAAGCTATGCTGAAAACTACTAATAGTCTTTTCGTTATTATATACACTCTACCTATTCTTGATACCTGGACTGGCGTTGCCACATAAGTATTCATGTCTTGCAATAAATGAGTGGTGATCTCTTGTTTTGGAAGGGACAAGACGAGGCTCTAGAAATGACGATAATTTCGGTTACGGCGAACACCAGATTATATTTCTTCGAGTTTTTCCACCAAGTCCCAGTCTCCCAAAATAGATGCGTGAAGGACGGAGGACGGTTGTCGAAGTGCACCGCTTTTTGTTCGTGTGAGTCGCCACTCATTCTGTTTGGCTGTCTTTGTAGACGGTGTGAGAAAGTTAAGCAAGGCTCGCGCATCGCCGCTTAACGACGTCCACTGATCATTCTAATACGGCCATCCCCTTCAAAAGCCGTATCCTCCCTTGTATCGTATTTATTCACCCTCTGCTTCTAATATCAAAATGGGAAAATGGTGCGCTCTCAGTTCTATCTATTGCCCTGCATTTTCAATAACTCATGGTCTGCCTTGTATTCTAGGACGCCTAACTATGTCGACGACGTTCTTCATTCTAAAATATCCAGCCTTGTGTATGCACAAACTCGCCAACGAACATCACTCTTTTCTTCTCACTGTCATTCTGTCGAATAGGTCTGGAGCAATACGCCGAGCCTCAGTCGATAAGGAACCGTCGATCACTTACGAGAACTTTGTCAATGATTTGGACATTGGGGATTCTTTCACCACTTCCATTATAGACATCCTCGTCAAAGTGAGGAAGCTCCCCCAATGTGATAGACCTATTCTGAACTTGCATTGTACTAGGAACTTGCGGATAGGCGGACGAGAAACAATGCCACTGACCGACGTCTCATAGCAGACCGAACCATCAAAAGCCTGCGCTCACTATCAAGTGCAAGTCGCACCTATCCCAATCGAACAGCTAATGCACGGAGTCATTCCCGGCGTGCTGTGAATTTGAATGAATATTTCACGACGTCGCACAATGACCTGGACCTGGACGACGACGACGACGATTTTGGTTCAATACCCGACATTGCCGCCTCTATTGAGGGCGCTCGAGTCAACACAGATCTCTATGATGCCTTCTCTACCAATCCATGGACAACTACTTTCTCTCGCAGGACCCACGCCAGTCCATCTCCTGTCTCGGATGAGTGGCCCCTTCCCCCCCAACGTTCACCTACTGCTTCGACTCGCCCTTGGTCAGCACCTACACCGAGCGCTACTGCTATACCAGCCAACCTTGGTAGAACGGCTTCCATTCGTCGTGCAACAAGGTCAAGATTAGTTGATTTCAATGACTTTACATCACGACGTCGGTCGAGCAATAGGGAACTCACTAGTCGTACTGATGCACCTGAATCAGTCACGGAGCCCCGAGAAAACCCACCTTCTCAGACAGTGAGACGGTTCTTTCCTTTCCCCCGCCCCCGTCGACACCCACAGACATCGAGCTCTGCATGGACTGAATTTCCAGATTCGATAAGCCCAGATTCGGACGACAACGATCCTGGTGCCGTTATGTGGTACGATTTTACTGGAGAGCACAGACTCTCTCCGAATCCAGAAGAGGCAGAGAACCTTTTGAGAGCGCCGAGGTTGCGAAGAGGAGGTGTGCGCCCTCCTGAAACGATGATTTCTCGACATGCATCACCAATCGTGAACAATGCAGCCCCTACTCCTGCGCCTGTGCCTGCTGCAGTTATCAGGTTAGCGGAAGCTATATCGACACCAGCAACTAACGAGGAACCAGTTGCATACCCTACACCAGGCTCCACTGAAAACGAGAATCTTTCCTAGACTATACCAGCGTAATGTGTAAGTTTTTATTGTATATGAACTGTTCTTTTTTCATGTTTTGGTTTATCCCAACGAGTTACTGTGCGTATGTCTGAGTAAACATATCTACCAGTTAAATGGATATATGTGTTCTTTTTGTAACTTTCCGTCCCTTTTTTAATTCCCCCAGAACTGTAGAGAAGACGTTTGTAGGTTTTGTCTTTTGTCAGTAATTATTTGAAGGATGCCAAGATAATTGACGCTGTTAATAACATTTACGATCGACAGTATATGCACAGCCACACTAGTTAACCCTTTCTTCCAACTTCAACGATGAGTTCAGACCTACCAGTAATCAAGAAACGAACGCGTCCCCAGACTCGTGTACGTGAAATCTCTATAGAAAGAGATGACGAGTCGACACCTAGCCAAGAACAAGAGGAAGAAGGGACACTGCCGTACGTGTGGATATTTGCTCTTAGAATCATGGCTGTATTAAACGTAGAATCGACCTGTCCTGTTAGGTTAGCTGACCTCCTCGAATTAAGAAAACTTAAAAAGGCTCGGGGAGGCATTGATGCTGCCAAACTAAACAAAGGGGATGGGAAGAAGAAGAAGAAACGGCCTCGTGAGGAGGGGGAAGTGGGAGGACTGAAGAAGGGTGCTGTTCCTGAAGATGAAGAGTGGGTTCTCGAATTATGTCTTGATAACGTCTAACCATCATCGACTTACATGTTTCTGTACTCATCTAGAGATGAAGAAGAAAAGGAAGCTAGAACGAGACGTGTCATTCGGTCCAATAATTTTACGCAGCAGACAAATGCTCTCGATGTCGATAAACATATGTATGTGCATCTGATTCTTGCAAGACGCTTACTATGCTCACCTCTTGACGTGACATTTCCTCTCTCGTAGGATGGCGTATATCGAGGAAAATCTCAAAGTTCGCAGCAGACCAAAGGACGAGTCCGACGAAGAGGATAATGGCCCGCTCGATCCACAGGAGGCATTGTACAACATCGCGGACAGGTGGAAGGTCGAGAAGCAGAAGTCCACTACAGATGTGGGCAGTGTCACGAACAGTTTAACGATGCTTACGGCTATCCCAGAGGTGGATCTGGGCATGGAGTATGTATACGCCCTTGAATATCGCTTCTTCTCACCATTAACCTGTCTTGTTAGCACCCGATTGAAAAATATAGAAGACACGGAAAAGGCAAAAAGAGTGGTGGCGGAAGAACGACAAGAGAGGAAAAAGATAAACGCGGACGAAGAACACCTTGTCGCATCTCGCTGTAAGCTATTACCTGTCTCTAATCAGGAATTATGTTTACACTTTATCTAGTTTACCGGCCAAACTTGAGGGCCAAGTCGGATGCAGACATATTGAGGGATGCTAAATTGGAAGCTATGGGTATGCCGCCGCAGGATGACTCACCTCGAAGACCTAATAATGAGAGGACACATATGGCGACCGACGAAATGGTATGTTTTCTGAAATTCATCTAATTGCTTATAGTAATGCGTTCCTTGTTATCGATAGGTCATGGAGCGTTTCAAGAAACGGATGCGAAAATGATATCAATTGCAGGACAGTGTGTTAACATCAGTAAAACATCCATTAACAGCTATTCTTAGGTGTGAAAAGAAAGACAGTTAGAGCGCCAGGACTAGGTCCTTGAGTTTTCCGAAGTTAGGAGTTCCGAGGCCAGTGACTGTGGCGGAAGGGAAATGGGTCAGCAGTTATCGACAGTGGGAACGAGCTGCTGAACGTACCTGGATCCCAACCTACAGAGCACTGGAGCGGTCTCATTAGCAAATACCCCTTTATAAAATGACATATTGAACCCACATTAAATCCTTGGGTACCGCAACCGGAGTTGTGCCCAACGGTGATATCATTCAGTCCCTGGAAGCCTTTGGAGTACAGGAAAGGATTGAGGAAACCCAAAGGAGGGCGTTTGGCCTTTAGGCGGACGTCGTTCAAGAGAGCAACAAATCCAGAGAAAGCAGGAGATGATGCGGAGGTTCCACCGATTAAGAATGCCTCCCCACCGATGAAAATTCTGAAAAGGTCACCCTGAGCAGCTACGTCCGGAATTCCCTGGAGTATGTCATGAGCTACGCTGAAGAACACGAGAAAGAGAAAACTGTACCCGTCCGTTTCTGTGTTAAACAAGGATAATCAATCCCCGATCAAAATTATCAGGTATTTTTGTTAACTCACGGATTGAAAAGACCGGCAAATGTCCCTTTGGGGAGGGTCTTCAAGAAACCTGTTACGTCCTTGTCTTGGAATGACGGACGAGGGAACTGCCGGCAGGCATCGATCAAATTTCGGGCATTTGGGAGCATGTATAACACCTACATAATTGCTGAACCCTCCTCCAGAGAAGAACCGAGTGACTGCAGTCTCTGGGAAGTGCGTGGTGCCTCCGACAGCGGTGACACTGTCAAAATAAACCTTTCAGAATTGCTGCGTAGAAGGTGCATAAAAATTATCATAATTACAATGGACATCTACAATGATAGAAAGGGGGCATTTAGTCGAGGAATGAATTTAGGTAAAACCAATATACGCACGAAGCTGGGAATCCTGGGATGAAAGCGGTCCTGTTAAGACCATCGTTTGTGAAGCAAGTTTGGGTTGCCGGGTCTGAGTCACCATCACCAACACCTCCATCTCCAGAAGAGAACATCAGAGAAACTCCGCGGGCACCTTTAGAAGATGTTAGTCTTATCAGAAGTCCAAGCTAGTGCGCAATGCACCCACCAAGCTGGGCGAAGCCTGCGCATACACGCTCTGCGAAAGCTTTGGGGACTGTTGAGAGGACATGCAGATCATTAGTTCTTGTATCGCTGAATTATTGCGGGGGGCATACCTGTCTGTTCGTCGTCTCCATAACTGGTTGAGATGGTCAAAGGGGGGTTGTCCTGGGATAGGATGAAGTCAAGCCAATCAGTGTAGGGTCTGAAGGTAGTGTTGGGTTGTCAGCTCTTGTCCTACACATATATGATGATGATCGAAGACACTTACTCGTTACTGTCTTCAGTTTCTCCAGAGTCTGGGATGAACGGAGGACGGCCTGCAGTGGAAAAGAAAGTCGACTTTGGGGTGTAAACAGACCTTCAAAGCATCTGAGGGCTGGACAAAAAAAAACTCACAGCAACGGGGAAAGAAAGCCCAAAAGCAAATTGAACATCAAGGTTGGCTTCGTCTCCAGCTTCAGCTGCACTTTGGTTGTTCAGCCCACCCTTGACTGAAATGAATTTGAAAGTTGAGTTGACGGCATCTGGACGTTGGTCTTTGAAGAAAGTTTGAAGATCATCTCTGTTTGCAAATTGTTCCTATTTATGGAAAAAAAAAAGTTTAGGGTAAGTTGCGAAGAGGTGTAGGCATATACTTACCAAATAACCTGTGATACCAATGGAGTTTCCAACATGGGCAGAGGGAGTAACGCCCACTGCATTGTATATTTGTTGTAAACATTTGATAGTTATGGTTTGGTTGCAGCTGGCATCTACTGTCACCCCAGAAACAGAGTCTGTGATAGCCTGTCCTGTTACTGCCTCGGTCTCCTTGATAGGGGTGAGGCTGAAAACGTTTGATTTTTCTTTCTTGAAACGTCCAAACATGGTTGTTGGTTGAATAACATCAACATGATCATGAAGGTCAGTTGGGAGACTGTAGCTGGTGGTCCTGACAATAGATTCTCCAGTTTCTGCGTGTTTCCAGACGTTATATTTCTGCAGCAAATAGTAAGTATATGCACAAGCTGAAAACAGCTTGAAAAGGGGCTAACAGTATCGAGCATCTTCTCAACGACATTGACTGGGAGCCTGAGTGTGACCCAGTCCCTGGCAGGAGACCGGGTGATTTCGTCCTCTGTGATACCGAACGAAGCAAGCCACTCATTCACGGAGTCCAAACTCTCTTGATGAGGAGCAACGAGCTCTTCTACCGCCTCTTTAGACAGGTGCTGGCCGTATCTTTCGTGGTCAGGGTCGCTGACCTCGTAGAGATGCTTCTCAAGGACGCTGAAATTTGGTTGAGGGAGACCGATTCGAAGCACAATTTTGTGATCTGGATGAGGAACGCCGTGCTTTTTCCATGTTCGTGGAGGTTGGATAGTCTCCTTGACACTATACGGACAATCTTTAGCGGGAATAGCTCCTACAAATGGTGCGCCTAAGAGGCAGGAGGCGAGGAGGACGAGCTGAAGTAAAGACCGCATCGCGATACGCCAGTCAAGCCAAAGATTGACGGAGGATAAAGAATCTCTTCTCAAGCCTTGTACCTTTTATACTCCTTCGTTTCAGCTCGCGTAATTTCGTTGCCTCTGCAGTTCATCCGAGTAGACGGCACCATTACACATCTCACGATGGCACTTCTTTGCAATGTGGAGGATACTATTTTCGTGGCGCAGTTGTGTAAAACCCAAAGATAGTGCGCTGCCATGATAAACAGCCATTTTCTGATGAATTTCGAAGGAGACTAAAATAATTATACAGCGTGGACCCCTTTTTTTAGTGTACATACCTGGGTGCCGGATCGCTGCGAGCAAGTGTTGTATAAAATTAGATCTTACTATTTTTAATTCTCAGTCATGTTCTCCCACGGGTGCAGCTCAGCCACCGCCATCATCCATGATACTGCATATTTCATTATGGATTTATCTTGCCACCGAGTTCGACATATACGCCTAAAGTATCAGAAATATATATCGCGTCTGCGGGAATGCACATGCTACTTAGCACCGGCAAAATCAACGACAGTTACGAACTTTCACATGAGCTCAATCGCGACATCACTTCCAAATATTGTGCTTTTATTGGTTCTATAACAGCTATGACAGACCGGGAACCTGAAGTGCAAGACCGAATATCTGCAGTTTATATCCTCCTGGCATCCCGGATCGCTTCGTTGCCGGAGACGGTTGCGTCATGGTCCTAGCAAACAGCGCTTCCTCCTCGTTTATGATAGGAATAAGCTCTCTATCCTCCTCCCCTAAAAATAAAACAGTCGGCAGGAGTGGTTTTAAGAGTACGTTCCATTGTTTTTGGTATGAAGGCGGTGGCGGAACTGGAAGGGGTTCTGCGGGAAGGATGCCAGCATCAAACCACCCAAGGTATCGGTCCATCATGTCCAGAAAGCACTCGTCGTATGCATCCTTGTCGACATAAATATCCCAGTCTATGATGCTATAAAATTGGCTCTCTAGCCGAGCAAGATCGCTGCGAGTATAGTATCCGTCTGCAACGAATTCCCAGTACATCAAAGGTGGTTGCTCGTCGTGAACTAGTTTGGCGGCTACCATGTAAGATACGAGCCACAGACGACCTGCGTCATCGATCTTTTGTTCTCGAGATATCTCTTTGCGTATGAAGGCTTCCTGGAACCGTTCGGCAAGAATGAGTGCGACTATGGCGATTGTTATGTTCAGCTGGGAGCGGTTGATGATTTCCGAGATATATTGTGGAAGACCATGAGTCCAAAACTCTTTGGTATGATGGCGGCCGAACAAAGCGCGGTTCTTGGTGAGCCTGTTGGAGCACAGCTCCGAGAAAAGTTGGTGATCGAGCCCGTCGTCCGTAATAAAAGAATATTCATAGACCTGAATTAAAGCGAGCTAACTTGAGCACCCGTTATAATTAGAGAACTATTGCGATCGTGGCTTACCAGGCTGGATTCCATGATGGTTTTGTGACGCTGACAGTAGTAGTTGTGTCTGAAGTAACAAATATTTTCTTCCCGGAAGATTTCAAGGTGTGATAGATGATGAACCAAGGTAATGTAAGTTTGGAGGAAGATATCGCTACAGAAGTGCAACTTTTATACGTTCCAAAGCCTCCTTTCCAAGCAAAAGCGAACACAATTTGTGGTAGACAACTAGCGCCGTGTCGTAAAACTCTTGTGTCCACTCGTCTCATGTCTTACACACTGAAAGGAGAAATGAAACGCCCAGGACGTGTTCAGATGCAAATAAAATTAGATTCGTTTTTGGGTGTATCTGTACTGGCACCGTCAATCTACTATCACCTACTACATGTCATGGAGTAAATCGTAATCGGTAGTGCTACCGAATGATTAGTAGTGTCTGCCAACGACGACGTCCTTGAGTTTGAAGAAGTTGGGTGTTCCGAGACCAGTGACTAGAAGAGTCATCGAGTAAGACACTGAAGCGATCAAATCAAATGCGGCCATCACTTACCAGGGTCCCAACCTTTGGTGGCCTAGAAGAAGAAATAAACGACAAATTTAGTAAATGCTTCCAATTTTGGAATACTGTGGCGTCGACCACAAGTTCAATCCAGAAGGCGCAACTCACATTGAAACCAGTTGTTCCGCAACCAGCGTTGTTTCCGCTAGTGACATCATTGAAGGTGGATGCACCTTGAGAGTATAACAGGGGGTTGAGGAAACCGAGAGGTGACTGGTGTGCCTTCAATCGAGCGTCGTTAAGCAAGGCCACAAATCCAGTGAAGGCAGGAGAAGATGCTGATGTTCCGCCGATCAGGATGGGATTACCAGAGAGGAAAATGCGATAACGATCGGCTTGAGCAGACACATCAGGGTATGCCTATAATATAATAGTCAATTAGCACTTTATTTCATTTGTCTGGATTGTATGGTGGGGACGCACGCGACCAGCACTAACAAAAAACAATGTAAGTTGACATGAGATCCTAGAGGGTTGCATTGACTCACGGATTGAAGAGACCCTTGTATGTTCCTTTGGGCAATGTCTTCAAGAAACCATTGACCGCATTGTCTTGATAACTTGGGCGGGAGAACTTTTAAAGAGAATGTCAGGTGGTGACGAGATAGTCGAGAACATGAAACCAACATAATTGCTGAAGCCTCCTCCAGAGAAGAAATGACCGCGGGACACAGCGACTTCGGGGATGTGGGTGGTTCCTCCAACGGCGGTGACGCTAATGCGATAGCGTGAATATGTATAAGCGGGAAATACTCCATTGTTACTTACAATGGGCAACTGAAATGAAATTAGCCCATCACCTCATTAATGGTATACATTCAATCACTCACGAAGCGGGAAAGGCGGGAATGAACTTGGTGGTGTTCTTTCCGTCATTAGTAAAGCATTCTTGAGTAGCAGGGTCTGAATTGCCGTCTCCAACACCACTATCACCAGAAGAGAAAATCAAGGAAACACCACGGACACCCAATTGGGCAAAGCTGGCGCAAACTCGTCGAGCGTAAGATTCAGGCACTGAAAAAAACATTGTTAGGCATACTGTTACACTAATGTTACGAAGACAAGACCACCAACCAGATTGTTCATCGTCACCATAACTGGTTGAAATGGCATGAGGAACCTCCTTCTGGCTCAAAACAAAGTCGACCCAGTCAGCATAGGGCCTAAATACATTTTTGAGTCTATGCCGTATTGAAATCACATATATTTTGAGCTCACTCATTGGTGTTGGTGGTGACAATGCTATCGGGTTTGAAAGGGGGGCGACCAGCAGTCGAGAAGAAAGTAGCCTGACCAAAACAGAGATATTGTCAGCACAGTCAGGGTGAATTGGATAGAATGATTATAATCGTACAGGGACGGGATGTGAGATTCCGAAAGCAAATTGAACATCAAGATTAGCCTCAGCACCGGCTTCTGATAAGGTCTGGTTGTTAAGACCGTCTGAAGGATAGTGTTAAACGTCAATCAGAGCTTTGACAGAGAAAACAAACCTTTGACGGAGACAAATTTAAAAGTCGAGTTCAAGGCATCCGGTCGCTGATCAGCATAGAACGACTGCAAGTCCTGGAGGTTGGCAAATTGTTCCTGTATAATTTGGAAAATATCTTTAGATCCTCATCGAAACATTAATACCTGACTTGACTGACCAAATATCCGGTAATGCCAACAGAATTCAGGGGATTAGAAGAGGCTTCGTAACCAACAGCATTGTAAAGCTGCTTGAGGCAAGAAATAGTGATGGTTTGGTTACAGCTAGGGTCAACAGTCACTCCAGATAGAGTGTTGATCGGTAACGCCTTCGACGCAGCCTGGAGTTTAACCTCGGGAACCTCTTCAATGTTGTAAATGGTCGATTTATAGCCTTTGAACCTGCCAAACATGGTCGTAGGTTGGATGACCTCAATGTGGTCGTGAAGGTTGCTTGGTAAACGGTAACTAGTCGTTCGGACCAGGCTATCTCCACTGCTGGTGTGTTCCCAAACGTGGTATTTCTAGACGCGAAACATGAGGAAACGACGCGTCGATTGGAAACGAAATACTGACTGTGTCGAGCATACTCTCCACCACGCTCACTGGAACGGTGATAGTGATCCAATCCTTAGCAGGAGAGCGAACGAGATCATCTTCGGTAATGCCAAACCCAGCGAGCCATTCATTGACGACATCCACGCTCTCTTGATGAGGAGCAACAAGAGCTTCTACTTCTTCCTTGGACAGGTGATGTCCATAACGTTCATGTTCAGGGTCGCTGACCTCATAGAGGTGCTTCTCCAAAACATCGAAATTGGGTTGAGGGAGACCAATGCGAAGTTCGATGTTATGGTTTGGCGCGGGTCTGCTACGCTGAACCCATCCTCTTGGAGCATAGATTTCTTCCTTGGTCTTGAAGGGAGAGGGAACAGCAGCGACGAATGTAGCCAACGCGACTAAGCCAACGAAAACGCGCATGGTGGGCAGTTGGATAAGCGCAACGAATTACGACGCGGTTGGACTTTATACTGCTTAGGCCCGTACAGTCAGGTGTGATCTCACGTCGGAATTACTACTTCAGCCTTATTGCCGTCCATGCAAATAATTGATACTGTAAACGAAATCATAATATGCACCATATGACTTTCTAGTGCAATCTCACGATCTATATCCTATTTTTAGCGCGAATCCCTTGGCAAGCGTCCACTTCTGAGTGACCTGACTCGTTGGCTTGCGCTTGTGTGGCTTGCGTGAATGCATGGACGACATCGACTCGCCTGTATGATTTTTGTAAGACATTTTCCCGCTCCTTCGGAGATGCAGGGTGGCTGGAAAAACACTAGACTGGTGTTTCAGCATATTAAGAGCCTGATAGGTTACAGTGTGTAATATGGCGGGCTTCAGTCCGAATGATTGCCGCCCAAGAAGCAACTAGTGGACGAGGAATGCTTAAGGATATGTTCGCAGATGTTCGCCCTGCGTCTCCCTGCGTCCGTCGTATAACAGAACAGGCCGGGGGAATCAATTTCCCCATTCCTGTGTTTTCATGTCGTTATGGGACGAGCTTCTACAGGACTTTGCATCATTACGGCAATTCTGGGGTCATCCCTATGTCGTATTCTGCCTAAACTCGTAGCTATCTATGTAGCATGTGGATTCCTTTTATTACGATGAACCATTCATCAGGGAGTGTACCTGAACGTACCATGCGACCGAACCTCCCTATAATTGCTCTTTGAAGCACAATTGGCCATTCAATATCCGCTTTGCTTAGCGAGATGGCGCGATGACCCGCGAGACTCGAGTACCATAATTCCGCAGACTTATTCACTTTCAAGAAGCACCGAGTGGAACTGATCCTTGATCCTTGGTCAACGTTTGTTATGTAAAGGAGGATGGTCCGGGTTGTTAACGTCGACAAAAGCTTGAGAAAATAAAGTGTGAGGGCTGTTGAATGACTTGACACATTGTTACTGGTACAAAGCAAGTGAGATGTCCGCATTATTTAATTCGACCATTGGCTAGAAGTTGTCGTAATGGTTTGGCTGGCTGACCAGTGACATGGACAAGACATAAAGTAATGTTGGGTGGACGAATGCTCTAAAATCTTGAATTAAGGGCGGCATCCCACAGTTCCCCGCCTATCGAAGATACACTATTTGGGCATGAAGGTTGTTTCGTCGCTTGCATTTTTTTTTCCGATCTTGCATAGAGAAGCTTTATCTCGGATATCGTGACGGAGAGTCGAAGACATGAGTTTACTTTGAAGTCACTCTTGTTATGTGTATTTGTTCCAGTTGTGCAAAGGCATTGGGCTGTCACAAATTTTTGGATGTGCGCTCAAGTGGTCTACAAGAACAAAATGGCAAACGCTACAGACTCGGTGTCGATATTCGCTGAGGGAACATTTGAGGAGCAGGTACCCAAAACCCATGAACGTTCACTAAAATTTGTTGATTTATTCTGAGTTAGATCCTCGAATTGCTCTCGTATATCGCTAGAAATAGATCCGACGAAGAGCGCGCTGCATTCGTTGCCCCATTCCAAAATGCTCTCAAGTCGGGAGAAGGCAGGAAGCCTATCGAAGAGGATGAGGCCAGGAGGAAGCTCATTATATCAAAATTGTTGCTGGAGGTGAAGGGACTAGGCGATGGGTCAGACAAAGGTAATGTTCATCTGCTCTCGAATCTAGATCATTATATTCATATCATCCATCAGAGGTCGAGGGATTTTTCAACCTCATTTTCGCCCATATTTTCGCCCTTCACTCGTCTCAATCACCAGAGGCTAAGCAATACATTGCTTATCTCCTCAAGACCATATCTTCATCTCCCTCTGAACGCTTGTCGGTCAAGTACCGCGTGTATGGATGGTTCTTTTTTACCGTCATGTCTGTGACTGAAATTTACCTTAGGATATCCAATCTCTTCAACACTATCCCAAAGAACTCGCCATTACGTCTCACTGTCTACCAAACTCTTCTCCAGACTGCAATTTCCAAGGATGATCTGAACGTCCTCGAACTTACGAAACCCGATGTTGAAAAATGGTTGTCAGAATGGGAGATCACTGCAGAGGAAAAATCGGCATTCTTGAAATCTATTGTCGATGGATACACTCAAGCAGAGCAACCGTACGACATCTTTTCTGGATCGAAAATAATTATGTACTGATCCAACATCTTGTTTATAGGGCGGTTGCATACGAATATTCTCTCCTTTATGTTCGTAGCCTTGCTCCCTCTTCCGAGGCAGCTCAAGCCATTGCGTTGGAAGTTATCGCCACTGCCCTGAGACTTCCTACCATCTTCGATTTTGACCCTCTGTTCAAACTGGACGCAGTATTGAATGTCAAGAACCACGAACTTTTTTCCCTCCTCCAGATATTCCTCAACGACGGTTTAGCTGAATTCAAGGAGTGGCTATCAAAATATGCTCAAACCCTGGAGAAATACGGTAAGAAATACTACCTGCCTCGTACATATAAATATATACCAAACATCTTTGCAGCGATCCCAGTGGCAGAACTTGAGCGCAAAATCCGCCTCCTTACCCTTGCCTCGTTAGCCTTCGAACTTGTCGGACAGAACTTGTCATACTCAAGAATAGCTGAGGCGCTTCAAGTGGATTCTTCTGAGGTTGAAAAATGGGTCATCGATGGTACGTCACATATCCTTGCAAAAATTATTCCCACACCCCAACTAAATTTTACTTCCAGTTATTCGTGCCGGTCTCGTATGGGGAAAACTTTCGCAGACTACACAAAGCTTACATATCTCCCGCGCTACTTCACGTACGTTCGAACGTGAGCAATGGCAAGCTTTGGAGAAGAGACTCGTGGCATGGAAAGCAGGTTTAGTCGGTATTCTGGATGTTGTTACTAACGCAAAAAAACAAGCTGGCCACGTTGTTTGATTTGTCAATGTATAACCATTTTTTGCCTCAAACCTATATCTACGTGAAATGATTTATGAATTGAGACAGAGACGCCGAAAACAATCCTGTTTTATTAAACAGTCCAATGATATAGATCGGACCTGCTCTACGGTCGGATCGCAATATGTCTAACGCCATCTACCATTCCCCGTCAAACCCAATGAAACCTTGAGGTTTTGGTCAGAATTCGAATCTTAAACATACCAAAACTGAAATTTATCCAGACTCACCAGACAGTAAGAAGATTGGGAAAAATCTCTTCTTCTCTAGAGACGAGCACCAATTCCAAGCACTGGTAAGTCGTCCATCTATACAACTACCAGCATCGAAGAAGTTGTCTGCTCCAGAACCATCGAAACCGTGTCTAAAGAAATCTCCTGATATTTCCCGCATACAATTTTCGACAGAGCCGAATTCGTCGTCAATGTAGGAACGGATGGCTGGCTTTTCGGCCAGGGATGGGATTTGTGCAAGCGTGTTGCAGATAGGCAACAGAATTCTGTAAATCTGAGTATATTTGTCGATGAATAACAGTGCGTTAGGCACGTTGTGGTCTCCCATGTGGATGACACTTGAGCCAATCCATGTCCCAACGCTCTTCTGAGCTTTGTGTAAAATATTATGCATCATTCGGGAAGTCTTCGGCGCTGCTTGAACACGGTTGAGGCCCTGACCAGTGTCTCGTAGACGATAAGGGACGTTTTCTGACAGTAGGTCCTGTTCAGCTAACGACCATAAGTGGAACATATCTAGAAAGGGTTGAAGCCTCAGCGACTTGTTTTTCTGTCCCATGAAATATAAAGAAATTACCATGGAGGATTTCTCGCCAAAGGGTTAAGCTTTGCAGAACGTATGCATATTGTTTACTGTGATCGTGCGATAAGCGCGCACCACCTTTGCCACTTCGAATTGCAAGGCTTGAGTGGGAGTCCTTAGCTTGTGTAGGGTGGAAAAATTGTTTTAGATAGTTAATCATCCGTTCACATGGGTCACGATTTGCTCGAAGGAACGCGTGATTGTCTCCAATGGAATAGAGACATTGCCTAACTTTTTCTTGAGAGAGGCCATTGATGGCGTAGCGCGATGAGAGTGTTTCAATTGCCCTCTCTTTGCTTTTGATATCCTTCTGTACGTCCCTTCTTGAGCGACCTTCGGAGTAGATCTCCTTGGTAGCGACCGTGATCAAGTCGTCCCGAAGCAGATCAATGGCATCGTGCTCCTCCAAAATGGAGTGTACGGTTTTGATTGGGGATACACATGAAAAATTGAGCAAGTCCTTGACTTCTGGCATTTGACTGTCCTATAATGACGTCAAACACTAATCCCCGAATAAATAAATCGCAATAAAGTACCTGAAGCAAGTATATCAATTTTCCATAGGTTGTTCGCATCTTGTCTGGGTTCATGATTTTGTGTCTTCGGCCAAGCTCGAAAACCGTTTGATAAAAATCAGCATTGGCCTGGAAATCACGGTCGGTGAACAGTTCTTGTCCCCTCTTATAATCTGCCGAGATCATTAGACCAGACATGATAGCACAAAGCTCGCGAATTTGGTGTACGATGCGCTTTGCTTTTGATAGACCAAAGCCCAGGGTGTCGATTTTGTCTGTATACTCGGAAACGGACAATGCAGCTTCCAAAAGACGAAGGAATTTACGCTCGGGCAGTGTCAATCGTAATGGGATGAATTTCGCTCGATCGACAAACCATTCGCCAACGCAGGTCCCAACTGCGGGCTGTGCTCCTGCAACCTCAATGAATGCACCAGGAACACGTTCCCAATCTTCGTCCTCTTGTTCGTCCTCGGCATCGTCAACTTCCATCTATCTTTGCCATGAGTACAACGCGTGGTGACATCCTCAAAATCAAACGCACTGCTTCGTCCTCGTCTTTGGAAGATGCTGCAGAAACCCCATTCTGTTGATCCTTCTTTGGTTTCTTGTTAGATAATGGTTTGAAAGTATGTTGCTTTCTTGAGCCCTTTCTGTGCTGGGCGGCGAAGCACACTTCACAGTATGGGTCACCACAGGCTTCGCAAAGCACTTCAGCAGGTTGATCTATATAACCATTAGAATAAACTTGTCGAGCTTCCAGACTGAAGGCTGATCCCATACCTTCACATTCTATACAGTAACCTTCTAAGACAGGGTTTTCAGCTTCCTCTTGATCCCATCCGGTTGCTGATTCCTGATGCTCGAGTACCCCTGGATGCTCTACTGCATCGGGGTTCTCTCCCAGAATATTCTCTAGTGAAAAGGCTCCGGAAGTCGGAGGCGCAGGTGATGCAACAACGGTTGTAGGCTCCTGATCTAGACCAGGTGGCGACGAAGGCAGTTCCGACATGGTAGTAATAACCACAGAACAAAGTGAAATCGTTACAGAAATTCAGAACCAAAAAATATACTACAGTCACAATTAATGAATTGGGGACCACGTGTGCAAGGCATTCAAATTGCTTTCCGATCAGATCAAAAATAGTGTATATGCGTGCAGTGCGTCATGACAATGGATTATATGTATGGTATGCGTACATACAGTGATCAGCATAATAAATAGTAATCATTAAGGTGCTTAAATGCTAATATAGAAACCCATAAAGAAAGAAAGAAACGCGTTAACAAGTTCAAGAGTGCTCGTCCTTCTGAATCTGAGGTTACGATGGTTGCAAACTTTTCGATGCGTCCGAAATCGCATTTATTGTATCCTGATCTTTGTGATCTGGCCAGTCACTTGTATCGTCCCACACACCGTCCCAATCAGTATGTCTTTGCATGAAGCCGTCTGCGGCTCCTGTAGGATTTGTGGTTGCGGAAGGTAATGAAGGACTTGGCGACCGTTGTCGTATCGGTGTGGGAGGGTCACGACGTTTGGTTTTCTTCAACAAATTTTTGGCTTCTCTCGGTGACTTAGTACCCGCAGTGGATGACAGGGTGGATGAGAAGCTGCTCGACAAACTAGGAGGATACTCATGGACAGCTTCAACTGCGACTTTAACCTTCTTCGAAGAGCTTGCGGTGGATTTGTGTTCGTCTAAGGACGACGTCGGATTGTTTAATGAAAGATTGTCGTGTGAGCCAAGCCCTCTCGAATCTAACGATGAGAGAGAACGACGGTAATGGAATGGGCTTGGTGCTGTATCTGGATGATCGTCGTCATCGTCCGGCGCTTGAAAAAGAGGCTCCCTGTCCTGGTAATTGCCCTGTTCGATGTCTAAGGGGTCCTTCTGAGGTACTGCAGCTTTGACTATCGTGTCTATGAGCCAAAATTGCAGAACATTCATGACGATAGGGAATATTCCCATGACACTAAATCATTTATGTTAAGGATGCTGGCATCTACAATTCCACAGAAGACTTACAATACGACTTGCAGCCCATCTCCGTCACCCGTCCATGTCCAACTCAATAGCCACTCACCCGCCAGGTATACTCGAGGAAAGAGGTAGAGGAAGGTGACGACAATTGCTTTCATCGTGGTGAGAGAGAGTACATATAAAGCAGCCTGACGTGCCCAATACTTGAAAGAAGGTGGATTGCCGTAGACTCCAGATTCAAAACCTTTCATGTTAAATTTCTCGGCGAAAAGGTGAGTAAGGGCATGGAGGGTAACATAAATCATGAAGACTCCTACATTGAAGAGTGAGAACTAATACAGTGACTGCACATGAGTGGGAATGCTCACCGAAAGTGGTATCAATTAAGATATGAAGAAAATAAGATACACAGGCGTTTGACGATGCTTCATGTGAAGTGAAGTCAGAGACGAGTACATTGAAGCTGTGGACAAACAGTTGCCCAACAACTTGCTTGGACACATCAAAAAGCCTGGGGTTGGGTGAGCTAGAAATGTGGGTGAATCTGATAAAACATACCATATTCTCCAGGGCCGCTTCGGTGTCTCTCTATGTCTCTTGAATAATAGAGATAGGATCACAAAAATGCCCATAAGCCCTTGGACGATCTGCGACCATGACAAAAATTAGCTAGTCACCATAGAAAGCAGATATTTATGGACACAGACCAACGCCGTACGACCTAGTAGCTGACATGACGGCTGGTCGACTTCTGGGTAGCCCTTTAATAATGAGCCTCCTGATACAGCATCAGCGGATAAAGACATTCAAAATAGGGGGGAAGTAGAACAGACGAGGAGTTGATGGCGCTACTCCGCCCGAGAAACGTACGCTTAGTCAGCAAAGCATTTGCTAGATCATAGGCTCGATCGGTTGCCCTGATTTGGAAGACCACCTAAAGCTGTACAACACAACGACGACTGTTGTAACTGCGCGACACGTTTATCTCACTGCGCAACACGTTTATCCCAGTTTAAAACCCTCTTAGCTTGGTTTTCCCAGCACTACAATGAGTTTCTTCAGGTCTTCAGGAAATAATAACACTCCGCCTCCCAATCCTTATAATCGCGTACCCCAGAATACAGACGGATCTGATTATAATAATTTCTCAGCAGCAAGATCTGCTAGGAGACCTCCTCCCCCAATGTCATCTCAGTTTACCCCACCACAAAATGCTTACAACGATCCTTCGAGCGCTTTATTTGAGAAAGGAGGTTACTCAAACGCGCGGAAACCACCCCCACCTCGTTCAGGAGGCAGGTGCGATAACCTTACATTGAAATTTCATTACATCTCTGAATCATTTCTCTTAGTTATGGAGTGGCGAGTTCACCTAGTGATGCCCTTGCATTGACGAATTGCTTGATCGTCCATCCATCAGACTTTACTCAAGGACAACATGTACTAGTTAATGGCGGCTATGCCTTGACCGTGCGGTACGTTCGAATTCAAGTATAAATGCCTTCTTGACTGATCCATGCGCTAGTCATGATAACACTGGAAAACTACAACCTGGAGTCATCGGCGCATCTGCTATGCAACGACAGTGGATTGGACTGTCCCTAACTGGAGATCAAGCTACTGTTGTGCCTCTACCGTCACCACCACATCCAGCTGCTCCATCATACCTAGGGGCAATAGACTTGGAAGTAGGATTTCTGCTTCGCAAGCATGAGATTGCAGAGCAATTCTCGGCCGATGATATGGCGAAGAATTTCGTAAAAGCTTTCAGTGGAATAGTCATGTCGACTGAGGAAGTCATTGTCTTCGAATACCATGGACAAAATCTGAAGGCGACAATTAAATCCGTCTCTGTTCTGGACCTTGCTGATGAGCAACGGAAAGGATTGCCAGCCAGCCAGGACCCAGGCCACAAACACATGGGAATACTGTTTGAGAAGACGGACATCACTTTCATGAAAGCTCCGGACAGTGCAATCAAAATCAAATCCAGTGCCAAAAAGTCTGCCTTCTAGCTCGATATTTTGGCTTCCTTTTACTTACCTGTTCCCTAATTATAGAGCTCCTCCCAATGCTATTCTCGCGCCAAACTTTAAATTCGAAGATATGGGAATTGGTGGTCTCGACACTGAATTCAGCGAAATCTTCCGACGTGCCTTTGCATCGCGTGTCTTTCCCCCTGGTCTTGTTGAAAAGCTTGGAATTCAACACGTGAAAGGTCAGTAATACCACATATACTCGCTTTAATCTATGAGGCCTTATCGTCCCCTACAAAGGTATAATTCTTCATGGACCTCCTGGTACCGGAAAGACTTTGATTGCTCGACAAATTGGGAAAATGTTAAATGCCCGGGAACCCAAAGTTGTTAATGGACCCGAAATTTTGAGCAAGTATGTCGGAGCCTCTGAAGAGAATATTCGAAAGCTTTTCGCCGAAGCCGAAAAAGAATACAAAGAAAAGGGCGACGAGAGCGGTTTGCATATCATCATTTTCGATGAACTGGACGCCATCTTCAAACAACGTGGGTCAACCAATAATGGCACTGGCGTAGGCGACACGGTCGTCAACCAGTTGCTGTCGAAAGTTAGTCCTGCTCCCCGCGATCATAAGGACAATTTACTCAGTATTGTTTACAGATGGATGGTGTCGACCAATTGAACAATATTTTGATCATTGGTATGACCAATCGTCTAGACATGATCGATGAGGCACTTCTGCGTCCTGGTCGTCTAGAGGTTCACATGGAAATTTCACTTCCTGATGAACATGGTCGTCACCAAATCCTCAATATCCATACACTGAAGATGAGGACAAACGGCGTCATGGACGACGATGTCGATTTATTGGAGCTTGCACAACTGACAAAGAATTTCTCCGGGGCTGAGATTGGAGGTTTGATCAAAAGTGCCACGAGTTTCGCATTCAATCGCCATGTCAAAGTTGGCACGATGGCCGGGATTTCTGACGATGTCGAGAATCTGCGAGTCAACAGAACTGATTTCATGAGGGCATTGGAAGAAGTGCACCCCGCTTTTGGTGTCTCAGAAGAGGAACTTCAACAAGTCATCCAGAATGGTATTATACATTACGATGGAATTGTCGACGTAAGTCTTCACGGCCTCGGTAGAATCTTGAACTGTTAACTGATATAATATCAAGGAACTCTTGAAATCCGGTCTATTGTTTGTCGAGCAAGTTCGTTCGTCAACTCGAACGCCCCTCGTCAGCTTTCTATTACACGGTCCCCCGGGATCAGGCAAAACAGCGCTGGGCGCTTCGATTGCCCAAGCCTCTGAATACCCATTCATCAAACTCATCTCACCGGACAATATGGTTGGATTTTCCGAGGCTCAGAAAGTCACCGCCATCACGAAAACATTTGCTGATAGTTACAAGAGTCCGTTAAGCGTTGTTGTTGTAGACAACATTGAACGGTTGATTGGTGCGTTGAATTATGGTGATTGTATGTTGACTTTCTTGCCTAATGATGTAATGTAGACTGGACCCCTATGGGAGCACGCTTTTCCAATGCTATCCTGCAGACGTTATTGGTCCTGTTCAAACGACGACCCCCCAAGGTATGCATATATTGCTCATAATTTTGTACTGTGATCTAATGCCATTCTAGGGCCGTCGTCTATTGATAATTGCTACCTCGTCATTACGACCAATCCTCACAGACCTTGGCCTCTCGGAAACGTTCGATTCAGAACTGCGTGTGCCTCCGGTCTCTTCACTTCGCGCTTTGGAGCATGTTGTACAGGAAGTCGAACTTTTCCCTTCAGATCAACATCGTAAGAGAGCTATGAGAATGTTAGAGGAAGCAGGGTTTGGAGGCGGAGACGATTTCACCCCAAAACTACAAATCGGTATCAAGAAGCTTTTGAGCATTGTTGAAATGGCCAGGCAAGAGCCTGAAAATGTGGCTGAACGTCTAACAGCTGCTCTTCTGGATTTAAGGGGTTAGAGATGTTCTGTGGGTTTATCCTGTACCGATAATTCTCCCGTTGTTCTCCCGCATGAACTTTGTAGTACCACATACTTTCATTTGTATCCTTCAGCCATTTTGGATTGTCATGGATACCCGCATGTCATTTTCTTTAACCTTTTAGCCAAGTAGAATAATTTACAGAATTTGAGTGAAAAAAAGTGTAACATTCTAGTGGCGCGCGTTTGGATGCCCCAACGGCCATGTGCGCCACGCACCACTAAACGTGAATTCCTGATATGGTAAGACCTAGAACATACACACACAACTCTTCTGAACAGGCAGCTGGAAAGTAAACACTTCTATAACCTGAACCGCCATCCATCGATAACTTCGACATGCCCCTCGTTCAAGATCACCCTCAAATGCACCCTCTCCCTCGCTCTTCGTCTCTTCCAAAGCCAAAGGGCATATTGAAGAACGCACCACATATTCCAAATGCTAATGGACAGTAAGGCAGCTTTTCTCTGCAGCGGATCATCTCATACCAATTCTACATGTCTTTTACAGCAGTCTGCAGTGGGATGAAGAAAATCTCGCTTTGACAGAGATCGGAAAGGATAGTCTGATGAAAATTACAGAACCTAAAACGCCTTATGTTCGATATAATGCAGAAACAGACGAAGTAGAAGGAGGTTCGCGCAAATTCCTTTTTTTTCTTTGTATAACTTCTCATGCACGGTATCAGATATACCCAACCTTGACTTGGGATACCCCAGGTCGCCTGTTGAAGAGTACCATCCGGAATCGCCAACCATATCGGTCTCGCCTACGGGTGCAGATACGTCCGGACCATCATCGCGTCGGACCTCCATCTCTAGCAGCGGTCGTCCGGGGACGTCCATGTCAGCGCGCTCTGGAAGTGGTGCCTCGAGCAGGAGCACAAGCTTCAATCTCCCAAATGACGCACGCAATGCAATTCGAGCTGATTCGCGATCCCCTGGCGGTGAAGTGGAAGTCGAGGAAGAAATGGATGAAGAAAGTTCGTATTTCCATTTTCTTCTGGTTTCTTGGCCTTATGCTTATCGACGCTTAACTAGCCGCATTGAAACACGCTGAATTTGTCCGTGCTCGAGGAAGACATTACTCGAATGAAGCAGAGGCCATGAAGGTATTATCAGCACCATCGCAAATCAGATCTAATGTATATCTAACCGATCAACATACTTGATTTATATCTAGCGCGCAGCACAGATGGAAGACGAGGACGAGGACGAAGAGGTTCCGCCTCTTCCCCAGAGAAACAGAGAAGATTACGTATCTGATGTGACTGAGAGCGCTGAGGGAAGTGAAGTTGACATTGATGTGCTCGAATCTCCCGTAAAAGTGAACGGCGTCGATCACTCAGAAGCGTAGTTTGGAGGAGCCCCAATACCTCCAAGTAATAAGCACATCCATTGGACTTCATAAGTACTTCAAGCCTGTTCATCATATTTGACATCATCATTCAACCCCATTTGCCATTCACGACCTGTGCTTCGCCTCCTTGCTTTTCGGATTAATTGCCCATTTTATCATTGAATACTTGGTGAAAGTTGTATATTATAAATAATTCATTTGTTAAATAAATAAAAAGTCGCTTCTGGATACAAAAATCGAGATGGATGAAAGCCAAATACCGCCCTCGAGGGTGCCATCTAGGGGTTAGAATGGAGGGGCATATCATGGCTCATAGATTAGATAAGATCTCTATGCGATCAGAAATTTTTGGATTTATCTTGGAGTTCGAATTTATTCTTGTCCAACTTCAACGAGCAGATCCACTCACTATACGCAAGCTGGAATGGCGACTGCAGAAGTAAGGAAGGGGCTTCTCCTCAAGGCAGACCCGATCACAGCAGCCTTTCGTGACGAAGTGAAAGCCTCTCTTGTCCAGTGTACTCGCCCACCTAAACTTGTTGGGATCCTCGCTACGACGTCTGCTCCGAGCAAAAACTACGCAGAATTCACGAAGAAACAATGCGGCGATATGGGTGTAGAATTTGTTTTGAAGAGAGTCGGTGCAGCTGCATCACCAGACCTCGGAGAAGGTGAAGGCGTGGAAGAAGCGATTATCGAGGCCAATGAGGATTCATCTATTCATGGCATCATGGTGAGTTGTCTTCGAGTCCACTGCTAGACTATTTCTCACAGAATGCCTGTCTTGTGATAAAGGTGTACTTCCCCATATTCGGAGCGCAACAGGTTTGTTGAAAGGTCATCCAGCGTCAACGTTATACATGGCTAAACCTCCACCTGTAGGATCACTATCTGCAGCAGGTTTGGTACTCTACTTGTCATTTTGGTCTGTAATTCTTAATGTATATCTTGGAACAGGTTGTTTCTCCCCTAAAAGATGTTGAAGGACTTCACTTCAAGTTTCACTACAATTTGTACCACAAGTGAGCATTTTTACGTATTTTTTATTATCGTTGAATCCATGTTCTGACATGAGTACTTCACAGCATCCGTTTCATACAACCAAAATCGCTTCTTTCTTCTGTATCGCAGCCAACGGCCGCTGCAGAAACAGACAACGGAGAGCCCCCTGCAGGATTCGTAAAGTCAATCATACCATGCACCCCACTAGCAATTGTTAAATGCTTAGAGTTCGTTGGAGTATACAATACCATTCTTCCATATGGCGACAGAGCTTATGGAAAGACCATTACGGTGATCAACAGGTAGGCAACGTTTCCCTTCTTTTCAGCACTGCATTGGCTTATATTTATTTTTATCTGGCTGGTAGATCCGAAGTGGTTGGTCGGCCTCTAGCCGCATTACTCGCCAACGACGGTGCCCGTGTAATATCAGTCGATATTGATTCTATCCAGGTTTGTTTCAACGCACAATTGGTTACCCCGCATCACCCCTGAACGTTCTTAGGAATATACTAAACGCCCAAGAGTTGCTAACGCATCATCGGAATCTGCGACCGCACAAAGATATCATCCTCGTCATATTGTTCATCCAAGCAACTTGACTTTACGAGAAGCTCTGGAAATTTCGGACGTCGTTGTCTCTGCCGTGCCAAGTCCTAATTACAAAGTCAAGACGGAGTGGTTGAAAGATGGTTGCATCTGCCTTAATGTTGCGGCCGATAAAAATTTCGAGAAGGATGTCCGGGACAAAGTGCGTAACCGACGGTTGCATAGCAGTCGAAAAGAAGCCGCAATTGATGAATATTCTTTATAGGCATCCATCTATATACCTGCCGTTGGAAAAGTCACCATCTTTATGCTGTTGCGCAATCTGTAAGTAGTAAATACTCTTTCAAGGTACTCACTAAAAAACATTATAATAGATTGCGACTGCAACAATACCAGGAGCTTTAAAAAGAAACGCGCTTGTATAATTATAGGATTTGTACTGTATATATAAAATACCAGTAGATACGATGGCATCAGGAAGTAATTGTATTTCCTCACAAATTTCTGTATTGAGTACAGGTCAATCACAAATGTTGTGAGATTATAAACTGTGTGATGACGAAGACTGGTTTCGTGCCGATTCGCATATTTCTGCTCTTTAAAAGGAGATTTACTGCAGGTCGCGCGATGGGCGGCGGTTGACACTATTGGAAGTGTTCTTCCGTAATGATGTCGGGGCCGGCTTCTTGAGTAGGGGTCGAGCGGCCTGAGTTCGGGAAACTTGGTGTTAGAGGAGTCGCCATACCAGAGGCAGCATCGGCCATGAAACGGACACGCTGCCGGTGCAACTGGAATTATGTTAGATTTGCCCCTCGAGAAACGTGGTATCGAGACTACGTACTTGAGGGAGCTTTGGTATTAACACGAAAATTAGAGCGCTTATGTTGACTGCAAATAACCAGGGATTATAATTTGTATAATGGGTCGAAGCTAGGAAGCTGGAAAGGCAGGCTTTTAGGCGCAAACTCGAGCGAGTTTTAATATACGAAGCACTTACAGGCCGATAGGAACACTGAAGAGCCATTTCTTGGCCGGAGTATATTGTGCACCCTCATCTATTTGTTCCCATAACGTAAGGTCGTCGTACGCTCCGCCGTGAAGATCATTCTCGAAGGGAATACCAGTGACCCAGTGGAACATGAGGTAAGAAAGCTACGAACGCACCATAATTAATTGCAACACACAAGATGGTATATTATCATAAACTCACTGCCAGATACATTAAGTTTACCAATGTCCAACTTATTTGTTGGGTCATTCCGGGAACAGTATCGACAATTATTTTGCCCAAAATAATGAGAACGACGTGGATGAGCCAAGCGCCTACAGACATCGGCGTCAACGAATTGGAACGAAAGGAAAAAGGAGAAAGAACAGATGTACCCTTTGCATTGACCCAATCTGCATTGATATTCACATAAGCGCTCCGGTCCAGGACTTCGTCAACAGAACGATCTCCAACTTCCTCGACCTTGACGATGCTACCGCTTCTACCGCGGGCTCTTAGTGGTGAATGATGTTTAGCTGCAGAAAGGTCCAAAGCTGGGAGCTTTATTGTCGTTGGGCGACTCATCCCGAGTAGCGATAACAAAGGTACCAAAAATCCAAGCTTTTGAAGAAGAGAGAAAGAGTATGAGCCGAATTTGTGACTAGCTGCGGGTCTCTTTCCTTCATGCAACGTGACCGAATCTCGGACTTGTCCGACGACGGGCGCATATTACTCGCCGCCGCCGGCCCTGCTAAATCACTTTGTACCAGTACGCGCGACGTCACACCAACCAGCGAGAGGCCCGTCTGTAGCGACTTGTACATGAATGCATCTTCTAGGATGGTATCAACTTGGAGCCCGGGAATCAACAGCTGCTATACGATTCCCTAAAGCAGTTCGAGTCTCTTCAATGCGCATATTTCCAACAGGTACATGTCCTTTCAGTCAGGCTTCAGGGATTGTCGCGTATGTATCAATCAATTCAGATTCTGGAATGTTCCCTCATGTCTACGGTAAAGACAAACAGAGCCCGAAGCGTTCTTTCTTGATGTCTTTTTCAACATACAACCCTCGAGTAAATTGGCGCCAACTCGCATCGCTTATGCTGGTGGTCAGACGGAATTTGCGGTAGACATGAGTCCTGAAGTGCGTCTTTTATCTTTTTACATTTGGACAGGATACCAACTTCAAAGTTAGCATTCGACCAAATTAATTATATTCCACGGAGGATTTCAATCATTATTTGTGGCCATCTATGGAGACCTTGCTGTCACAGAAGCCATAGAAATCGACAGGGTATACGAAGAGAAAACCCACCCGGCCTTTGCGTATATCTCACTCTCCACCAGTGTTGATCCAGGCAATTCTTCCAAGCCAACTTCATTGGCGGAACAGTTGCTCGGGCTCTTAAACGAACCACCAACACTCTCAGTTGCGACACGGCTCATATTTTCATTGAAACCTGAGAAAGATGACTGGGATCATCCAGACTTTCCATACCTATACTCGGAACTGGAAGCACCAGAAGAATCGAATCTACAGGACTTAGTCCAATCTGCGGAAAGGCCGATCCGGGATAATATCCCGTCAGAGTTACTTACGGACTTTGCAACGGCAGTGCACGATGCTTTGAAGTCCAAGGTACGCTTTCATATTTGTTACATACAAAAAAAATTGTCTCAACTATGAAGCAAAAGTCTGCAGATGATGCGTATTACGTGGCAAAATTGTTGTCAATGACTGCTTCTCAACAAACTCAGTTTTCGAAGAGTCTTCTTGTTAGTTCACCCCCTTCTTTTTCGGTTAATGGCTAGTTCTTATGCCCCCCTCTCTTAGGAACACCTGGACCTTGCACAGATTTTCAATGAATATACTTTAGATGAGGAGACAGTTCACTGGCTTAGGGATGCTGCTGCTAACATCGAGATTGCCCGGTACTTCACTGAAGATAACACATTCTTGCTCAGTCTGGAGGATATGTCCACTAGCCCAAAAATCGAGAAATCGGTTCAAAAGGCTTTGAAAAAGCTATTGACCAGACTACGTGGATGGCAGTGCTTTGAAGACGCCCTCGTGAATCCGGATGGCGATTTTGTCACCGCTGCTTCTTTTCTCAAAGAAATTAGCACGATAGAACACTCTCTGGGATGTTGGCTAGAGTGCATGATAACTCACGAGAACTTGGTCAGCAAGCTTGGGCAGAGTCCAGGACCGGAACCAAGGGGCCCCCCTCCTTTGCTGTTGCAAACGCGACCAGCGAAAGTGTCCCATGACGACTTCATCGTGTTTGTAAAAGCACTACTGGGCATTTCAAGTGTTTTGGTTGCTTTAGCATGGGCAGACAGTATGGGAAATGTTCAATGTCGAGAGAGGGCTTTGGCTTTGTTAGTACTGTGGCAGGGTGCTGACGGTTACCGAGAGGTAAGGTCACTTTCTCAAATTTTAGCAATCTCCTAATTATTGATGACTACAGATCGTCAATCATTGTCTACTTATCCGTCAAATAACTCAAAGACTCGGGTGGAATAAGAGTGATGACATTCCCAGAGGTTTTGGGATACTTGCAGAACGTCTGCTCGTCGGCCTTGCCAAAGATCCTCAAGTGGTGCTATCGGACGACCTTGTAACTACAGTCCTTGGGCTTGAGCCACCTTTTTCCTTCATTGCTCAAGAAGAGTTGATGGAGATGAGGAAGATAGCGAATGTTGCTCGAGACGGCCTGTGGTCTGCAATAGAGGAACTCGCTTATGAGGGTGCGCGACCCTTTTCATTACGACGACTTCGTGTACTCCGAGCATCTTTAGCCATTGTTGTGGAAGAACTCTCATATGACAAGGGAGAATGGCGAGTGCTGGAATCATTCTGGACTGAGAAAAACCGAGGAATGCTTGCTACGATGATCTCCGTCCTCGTTGATATTTCGGACGACTTGAATCACCATTTCGCCGTCAAACCACCTCATCGCATGAATCAGGCATTGGCTGACCTGCTCCTCCGCACAGCAGATGATGTCTTACACATGATATCACATTTTACTTTGACATACCCCTTGGCTTCGCGCGAACTTTTACCTTTGGTAAAAGCCATTTCTGACTTATATGCTTGCTCTTCTATGGCCAGCTCCGCTTTTTCCAAACACCTACCAGCACACCTGGCGGCACAGAATATCCGAAGTACGTGTCCTGAGATTCTTCGGAATCTTATAGCTCCCAACTATGTCGAGTATGCCGTTCCCAAACCACATATCGTGTTGAAGGCTCTTCTTGAGATACCCACTCAAACTACTATTCGTGAT
Organism: Agrocybe praecox; assembly: GCA_964017145.1. Lineage (NCBI taxonomy): Eukaryota > Fungi > Basidiomycota > Agaricomycetes > Agaricales > Agrocybaceae > Agrocybe > Agrocybe praecox. Next base: position 1,614,223 of record OZ024843.1, on the reverse strand, counting down.
CCTGTTCTCCGACTTGCGGAGATTTACGATCTCATCGATAGAATTATACCCCAATACCCAACTGCAGAAGAGTCAACTTACTGGACTACAGGCGCATTCACCAAGGTTCTCCCCGAATTGAGCAACTTCTGTAAGCTCCTTGAGCCGAAGGTCAAGGTGGCTTTTGTGGAGCGCTTGGTCAACTTGGATAATGGGGAAACCGGACTTGGAGAATGGCTTGTGATAGAAGAGATGAAGGAACTAACGCCTTTACTATACAGAATATCGAATTCTGCGCCGCAAGATGAATATTCATCAATTTTGCGATATCAATTATCAGCAGAAATTCGCTTCTGCCATGAGCTATTGATATCCCCGACTGCGTCGGAATGGGCGCTGGCGGCGTTTGTGAATAACGAAGAAATATCGCAGCTACTTGATACCTGCCTATCCGTCGTCTTGAGCTTGGACTTGAATATATCCTCGTTATCGTTTACCAGGCTGCTGAAGATACTTGCAACCCACAAGCACGAACTCAATCCCGATATTCAGTTTTCAATCCTTCTGCTCCTCATGAGGAATGCACAAGCAAATCCAACGCGCACAGACTCCTTGGACTTCGTCGTTGATATTCTTCGACATCTTGCAATTACGGGCATATCCATCGAACCTTTACGAAATGAAGTCGGGCGGACATTGTCAGCATATTCTGATCACGCATCCACTATAACTAAAGGCGACGCTGAAACTCTGTTGCAAATATTAGAGTGGTTAGCTTCCCAAGAAGATGCCAAATTAAAGACCATGGCAGGCCTGTCCTTCGAAGGTTTCAATTACCTGTGCATTACCCTCTCTTCGGTGTTACCACCTTCCAGACGTGTGGACCTCACTTCAGCAAAGGAAAAATTGAGCATGGACGAAGACCATATATTCCCGCTTTCAGAAATAGAGCTTCCCGACAATCTCATATTACCTCTGGCCTCTATCGAAGGTCTCCTTCTACCGCCGCCTTTTGAACCCTCAACTCCCAAATCTGGGAACAAAACACCTGATATATTAGGAGTTGTCATATCTCCACCAACCGCTTTGCTTCGCTCTCCAGCCGCTACCGGCTTGACAAAAACCTACGCCAACAATGACTTCCGCCAACTACGAGCATCGTCCTCAACAAGACTGAACACGAGTAGGCTACCAAGCACCCACGGTGGGTTTTCGATGCACATCTCTCATGAATAAAACTTACTCAACTTTTTTTCCGTACTTGCTCCACATAATCTTATCGACATTGCCACTGTTTGTACCTTATAGTCGATGTAGGTATCAACGGATGTTTAGACTAGGACTTCCGCTAATAGTTGTATTCAGGAATTTGAACACTTGTCTCAATCACCGGAGCTGCTGGCCGCAGCTATAATAGTTGATACATCCATGGGGCAAGCAAGTACCATGTTTCCAGGGTTTTTATAAGGTCAGAAATCAGCTGTTTGATGAACTTTATACTAGTATGCACTGGACTTCTTTTCGGAATGTATGGTTTGTAAAGTTATAATCGTTTATTCATTTGCTTGGATTGAATTTTTTTTTTTCTGTTTTGGAATTCGCGTGTTCACTGTTTGTAATATAGTTTACATACGATGTATGGTATTTACAGAAAAAAGAAACTGTAGTGTTTGTCATTGAGCTGTTCGTCATGAGATATTTATGGTAGCAAATGTAATGGCAATAGGTAGTCTAGTTACTCTAAGTGCGAAGATGCTCAAAAGAAAGGCAAGAACGTGCAAAACGAATCAGATGCTCCAACCCCAGGAAAGTAGATAAGAAATGGCAAGACGACAATGCGAGAGCAACAGATGAACGATGGAAAGGGAAGAGTGCCGAAAAGTGGGAAAGCAGTACAAGGTATGCATACAAGATAGTCCATCCAAGTCCGAAAAGGGCAGAAAACGAATAGAGGGGAAATATAGATAAAAACCAGGCTCATTTGCGAACCATAAACCGGTAGGTCGAGTAGCCGCCCACAAGAGCAAACGCAGCCAGGCAAGCAATAATAGAAATAAACCAAGCATACCCCTAGTTTTCAGGAGTAAGTCATCCAGGAAAACGCTTTAATAAAATAGCAGCAACTTACTGGTGTATCCTGACCTGGAACATGAACGTTCATACCCCATAAGCCTGGAATTTTCATGAGTCAAGTGCAATATAAAAAAATAGAAGGCATGACGCACCTGTGACCAAGTTCATAGGGATAAGCACCGTACCCAATGCCGTCAATTTGCTCAGGACATCGTTTATTTGGTTATTGGCATCCGTCATCTCAATGGATATTTGAGCCAGATAGTTGGAATGGGACCGCGACAAAATCTTTTCGTAGTGGTTCAGATTCTGTGTCATGGTTATCAAATGGTCCTGTTCATAGGAAATTAGGAAGCATGTAAATGTATCTATGATAGGAACAAACCTGGATATCTGAAAGATAAAGGCCCTGAAACGTTGGTTATGATTAGTATATAGTAGCAATGAACGAGAGAGCGAAGATTGACGTACAATGTCAGAAGTAGGGGCCACCCTCCAATTCTCATTGCATCTCTTTGCTAATCCCTTGACAACATCCGCCTTGTTTCCCATCAACCTCAACAGGCCCATGACTTTCTTTCTACAGGTGCCAATCCTCCTCAACATGTCGCTTTGCTCGACATCCTTTAGAATTAGCACCAGTTCATCGATACTGTCGACTTCATATTCTATCCCCTGAATGAGCGGACCGAACGCATCCGTAATATCATCAATGAGTGCATATGAAATCCAGTCGGAGGTTACGCTAATGTAATCCTTCAACTGCTTGATTCGCCGACGCACGTTCTGCGGGTGAGGTGTTGGACGGAAGTGGAAAGACAGAGTACCTTGGCGAAAAACGATGATGTACATGTTCAAGGGTTCGAGATGTGTGGGACTATATGGATCCTGGTCGAAGGACCGGAAACAAACAAGGTAGTAGTTTCTGAAAAGCTCGATCTTTTCCCGAGTTTCTTCCATGAGGATATCTTCAGTTGTGAGAGGATGTATATTAAAAACCTAAGTGTATGAAGAAGTAAGCAATATATTGGTGTTAAGGCCACAGATATACGAATATCAATGATCAGGTGGAAATTAACGCACCTTGCTCAACATCTTCATTTCCTCGTCTGTCGGATTCTGCACGTCCAACCACCAAGTGTTGCCATCCTGATCATCTGTCAATGGATTACCACCCCCGCCCGGAGGAGTATTTTTCTCTGGGACGGAGTAACGTCCATTGGCGTTGATTGCAGGCGGGAAATAAGGATTTTCATGATATGGAGGGGAAAGAATCGGCGGTGCTTCTGGTCCATTCGTTTTAGGGTCACGAGGAGCACCATGTGGGGGTGAAGGTTGAACGCCCGAAAAGAGCTGCTCGAAGGTCTGACCTTCTGCCGGCAGCTCACTTAAACTACGCGCATGTATGGTCGCACTGAGGGCATTCGAATAAAAAGAGAACCGATAAGGTCTATCGTGACCAGTAGTCAGAATGCCGTGTCCTGTTACTCCACCGCCCACAATACCGTCAACGCCTCTCCCTGGTCCTCCTGGTTGCGGCACTCCTACGATGTGATCATACGAAGATCCTGGCGGGATTCCATTTCCATGATTACCAAGAACGAGACCGAGACGAGCTGAGAATGAAGGAGACTCGTTGGTCGATTCGAACAAAGCCATTTTGCCTCCAATGCCTTTACGGTGAGAACGTGGATTTGGGTTGCTTTGGCTAAGCTTTCGATGACGGAGGGGTCTGTCTGAATGAGGATCATCTCCTTGTGAAGCGATATGCTCTCCGCTGCCACTATGTATATTATTATGAACAGACGCTTGCTGAACAAGACTTGATCCCGACGCAACAGCCCCTTCAGAGGCACCAGGAACCGAGGAGGGAATGACAAGGTCAGATGAAATCAAGTTGGGAGAAACGGCAGTCGGAGTTTCTGTTTCAAAATTCATGCTAGGGGGAGGCGGCTGAGGTTTTGTAAATTCAGAGGATCCTAGCTTCGATGGTCGTGCACCACTAGGACCTCGTACAGAGCTGAGCAAAAACCGAGTGTTCAGAGGAGAGTTAATCCCTAATCTTGTCTTCTCCGTGACAGCCCATTCTTCCATTGGCGCAAAATCAAAGGCAGATTGAGAGAAATTTGCTTGATACGTTGGAAGGCCATAATTACTTATATTGGCATTTGTATTGTCCCTGGGTTCATGGCGTGCATGTTGCTGTTGTGGAAGGAGGGATTCCTGACGTAAAGGAGGAATATCGTGAGTGGGGACAGAGCCTCCATCTCCGACCCCGCCTCCTCCGGTCAGGTTACGCAGATCAGCATCGGCTTCGTCTATATCCTCATCTTGATGATGATGTTGGTAATGGTGGGTATTAAAAGGAGAAATGTCTCCTTCGCGAGCGGTACGGTGGAGGCCGTCGTCGTTATCACCATTCATCCCGTCTTCTTCGTACTGTTCGTGGTCGCGCTGAGGAGAATGTTGGAGCTGTTGAGAGGATGATAGACCTCCAGGACTAGTGAAGGTAGCGACAGGCGATGAATGCAATGTCTCTCTCCGAGCAAGGGATAGCTGCATGGCCATGTCGACATCCATGGTCCGCTGTCTCTCCCTCACCTGAGGGTCATTTGGATCGAATGAACGCGTAAGAGTAGGGGAGTGTCTCGGTGGTCGAATAGAGTTAGCATCGCTAATCTCACTGGGAGACAAGCTCCGGCGACGGACAGGCGAGATCGACATTGGCGACGAACTCAAAATTGGAGAGGTCATGTTCCAAAAGTTTGAAAGGAGTTCTCACTCCGAAGTCTTCTGGGTGGCACTGCTGAAACAGACAACGCCAAAGCATGCCGCCTACAAGGACGCACGTTTTGATATTAAGTCACAAGCCCCTGTTGTCTAATGGTTATGACGTCAGACTTCTACAACAGAAGTGGCATCTGGAGGTTGCGAGTTCGAGTCTCGCCAGGGGTTTCTTTTTATGTTTTCATCATTTAATCAGCCGAATTCTAAGCCATTTTATCGAAGAAGTCTTCATATCAATTTAATTCACTTATGTCTACTGACAACAGTTCGTTGTACATTTTACCTGCATTCCCCAATTGCTACAGCAACTGGAAGGAATTCGATGATATGATACATAATAATTACTGAAATATCTAAACTTCAATCGAAAACGATAGACGGTATGTATGTATACCAAAGCTAAGCATGATTTCAAGGAATGGCACGGAGTGACTGAAAGCAGAAACACCAATACGTTATATCGTCCAATGGCAAGCGTTCCACGTGTCATCCAAGAGCCCCGTGAAACGTGGGAGCACATCAGGAAGACCTTCCACAGCCCTTGTTGTCTAATGGTTATGACGTCAGACTTCTATCGACATTGGGCCGGTTCATCTGGAGGTTGCGAGTTCGAGTCTCGCCAGGGGTTCTATTTTTGTCTTTTAGCTTCGGGGGGTATATTAAAAATGAATATGAAGTGAATCCTGTGGGACTATGGACGGTAACTTGTAGTTGCCTACTCTAGAGCTAAGTATACAGCCAGCAATGATCTTAGCGCCTCTTTTCTACAAGTTTACACGTCCTTCCAAGTCATCTCATGTTAATACATGTTCGTAAATGTGATATGAAAAGCGGGTTTGCGGCTACTTGTAGTTGGAACGATAATAGAAAAGACTAGTATACTAATTAGCTGCATAGTATTCATAAAGATTACCCAAAAAAAAAAATTGCGTTTAAATTATTTAATCAATTGGTAGTAGATATATGAGTTGTGTATATTTCGAGAAGTAGAGTAGGGGTTGCGCTACGGGTAGTAAGGACGGAAAGATGGACAGAGTTAGGTAGAGCACTGGATGTAATTGAACGTGATAGACCCAAAAAAGTAGAGATGAGAGGTAGCAGATAGATGGATGAATGGGTGGAAGTACATGAAATGATAAAGAAACCGGAAGGTTGGGGTCAGGATGATAACACAGATGTGGAAGTCGTATCTGCCCCCATCGGCGGACCAACACCGACAACATCATCACCCGTCCCAACTCCCGACGGCGACAACAAGGGGCCCAGTCCTGCAAGACCTGCTGGTAGCCCAGGTCTAGTACGACCACTTGGGCGACGGATCGTCGACTGCCTCGACTGGGAGGGGGCATTAACGTTGTTGTTATTACTGTTAATCTGCGCCCCTTCCTCGGACGATCCGACCAACTCCTCCTGCTCATGCGTGAAATACCGGTCCATATCCGAAACGTCAAAGTCCATCTCGCCCATTGCGTTCATCTTCATCTTCATCGGCATCGGAACTTTTTTCTTGTTGCTAACATTTCCGCCGCCGCCGTTCCCTTCTGGCGGTGCAGAAGTCCCGTTCGCATTGGGATTGCTACCGCCCAACTTGGCGCCACCGATCCTAAACGTCCTCTTCCTCCTCGCTTTCACAGGAACGGGTTGTCTGTCCTGGCCACCACCTCCATACCCGAACCTTCTCCCGGGACCATACCCAAGACCTCCCAAGCCGACGTGCATCCTTCCTGAAATTCCTGCTCCCCCTCCACCTATATTCCCTGCACCAGCACCAGACACCGACGCAGCAGACGACCCCGTCCCCGTCCCACCGCCGTGCGTCCCATTAGTACTCACACTCCCACTCATACTGAGGCTCCGCGGAGGCACACTGCGCACGGTAAAGTGCGACAAGTCCCGCGTGTACGGGCTCAGCGTGTGGTTCGACGTGGACAGCGACGAGAGCTGGTGGATTGACGCAGGCGCCAGGTTTAACTTGAACGGTCGTGAGGATGGATTATGTTGCTGCTGAGATGGAGATGTTTGAGTCTGGTGCGTACGACCGCCGCTGCCGTTCTGCTGATGCTGGTGCCGTGATCTTTGCCTGTGTCCTTTCTGATTACTCGAACTCGGTGAGGTCGGACCACCCCCACGATAGTTCGAGTTCGGTGGGGACTGCGAGAACGGTGGAGACGAAGGCCTCGATCCGTATCCGTATCCATACCCATACCGCTCGAACCTGTCATCGTCCTCTTCCTCGTCAAAATCATCCACATCGTCTTCGTAATTCGACGACACAGTAGTACGCGTGCGCATAGTCGCGTTCGAGTCAACAGTCGCGTCGGATGTCACCGACATGCGTCTCTCACTCCTACCAGGACGACTCGGACTTGGATGATATCCATTGATGTAAGGTGGTAGTGTTGGAGGTGTTGCATATCTATACTCGTTAGCTTGCGTCGAAGTAGATGATGTATTCCCCCGGCGCATGTATATAGCGGAAGGCGACCCTTCCTTCCCTTTTCCGTTTGTCACTATCGATGACGATGGGGCACGTGCCGAGAAATAGCTTCCACTGTCCGTGCTCGACTCCGTCTCGAAGGAGCTCTCTGCCGCCCCTCCCATACCTGTTCGCCTCCTAAACCCGGGCTGTTCGTACCGTTCATCGTATGGATATGCATACCCGTGCGGTGGTTCTCCCAGCGTGTTCGGGTTAAGATTAGACGAAGACGACGGGCGCGAATTGGTGTATGGCGAACGTAAGGTGCTAGGTCCCGCACCAGGCGTCGCAGGACGTAGCAGCGTATGCGCATGAGGTAATGCAGAAGGCAACAACGAAGCTGCAGAGGTCGACCGCAGAGGTGGCCCTTCTGGTATGTATGGCGGATATAATCCATTGGATGAATATGTTCGTCTAGGAGAGGCAGAAGAAGGATTCGTCGATGTCGAGGTGGATGATGAGAGTGATGACGATGATAGAATGGCGGATTGTGAATGATATACTCTGGGACGCGTTATTGTACCACCTCCAACTGCAGGTATTGTCTCGTACTCTGTTAGTGGGGGTTGTTGGTTTTCCTTTGAACCGATATTAAGCGTGTGTCTGTCGGCCCAATCGACGATATCGAATGAATTTGAGTCTTCGTCGTCGTCGTATTGCTCTTCATCGTCTTCGCCCTCTTCGTCTTCGTATCCAAATTCGCTCTCTATTTGTGACCGGTCCTCCTCGGCGAGATCGGCCAGTCCTTTATTGGGCGTAAAGAGACTGCTAAAGGCTTTGAAGCCGCTTTTAGTCGGGAGACCTTCGGGCCGTAGACCATACGTAGGGTCAAAGTTTTCTAATTCGGGATGCGAAGATGGCGTAGGGGATGAATCACCCTCATTGGGATTATAATTACCATTGACACTTGTCCCGGGTGATGACGGTGCCGTTGAAAAGGAAGAGGAAGCGGAAGAAGGGAATGTGGGACGGGTAGACGAGGAATGGGATGATGCACGCGGCCGGCGAGAGTTGAGAGATGTGAGGGAAGGTTTCTTGGATACAGAAGGCCTTGGCTGCTGAGGCTGCTGGAATCCAGCTCGTGTAGGCTGAGGCTCCTTTGGTATTTGTGTCTTGTACGGGGCCTCTACTTTGGCCTTGACCCATTGTTGACTTAGACGGTGTATGATGCCGGGTAAATCTTCTCTGAACATTTGCCTCAGCTGGCCCTCGATCTCGCGCTGAATGAAACTTTGAATGACGGCTATTGAGTCAAAGGTGCTGTTGATATCGACATGCTGCAGGGGGTCTGTCTTGAATACTAGAGTTATTCCCTTTTGCTGAGATACCACGAGGACGACGTAGGATGAGAGACGGAAGTGGGATAGACGGAGAAGCATGGGGACAACGAGAGGCTGCTTTGCTGCAAGCATTCCGCGAGAACCACCCATGAGGTGGATATCGGGTTGTTTGTGGTTCAGAGGGTTTGCCTGGAATGCGATTAGGAAAACAAGAGAGACTTGTGCAACATACGCACCTGGACTTTTGTTTTGAGTACAAGATGTGCATCCCCCGCGTATGTTAGCCTGAATATGCCTCTGAATTGGTCGACAGTCAAATCCCCGATATCACGAATCTCTAGTTCTGGCGGCTAATAGATAGTTAGAGAGCGAGATATAATTTTTAGACATAAAGTACCTGAGTCCCCATCTCGAGCTCGACTACCTCTATTTTATCTGCGATAATGGGAGGTTTGTTGCCCTTGTTGAGGGCAGTATTGAGCATCTGTATTGCATCGTAGTGGAACTGGTCTGAGAATCTCGGCCAGTCGAAGGAGAACGACATGACGAAAGAAGAAAAAGAAAGAAGACGGGTGGGACTGAGAGTGTGTGCTTAGGGTTAGGGGCTAAGTACAAGTTGTTGACCCTGACTGTGGGGAGGCTAACCTAACACCTTGATACACGATGTATACCAATGTGCGCAAGCTGCTCGGCACAGGCAGTCCAGCAAATTCGCCATCCCAGCAGTCCGTTCAAATCCCCCTCAAATCTCCATCAGGGCCCTCGTGGCCGCCCCAGGAAGGTCTTGCAAGTCCAATCACCCTTCAGTCTCCCCCTCAGCGTCCTTCTATGCGTGCTCCTCCAATCCGCAAGTCTCTCGAAGAGCAACGGTCAAAGGGTACTGCCCCATCCACCCCAGCCGCAGCCACAGCAACCACATCGCTCCCACCACAGACTCCCTCACGACGCTTCTCAACCAGTCGTCCTCTAAATACCCGCGATGAGCTCCTCATCAGTCTCATGGCCAGCGAGGCCGTCGTAGACAGTCGTGATTTCGATATCCTAGATGCCGAACAAGTCGACGAGCTCAAAAAAGTGCGTCGAAAACTAGCTCTAGATTCCGTAATGGACTAACCTCTTATTTATACAGGAATACCAAGTACTTTCCTCGCGTACCGAAGCCCTGTCAAAAAAACTAATTCTCGAGACCAAAATCAGAGATGCAGCCCTTTCTCTTTCTCGAGTATCAGGCTCACAATCCCGAGCCAGTAAAACCACGTCCACATCTAACACGCCTTCTTCCTCCAGCTCTGCATCTCCCGACCAACTCGAAGCCGCTAATGTCCGTGTCGAACGTGCCCAACGCGAGCTAACCAAAATCACCCAACGCACCAACGATGTCCACCGTATGCTCTTGGAACACCGCGCAGGCGTACTCAGTTTCTCTGTGCGGAACCTCGAGAAAAAGGTCTCCGGAGCCTTTGGGGGCAGCGGGTACTCTGACGATTCTGGGTATGACTCTTCCAAGTCGAATAGAAGTACACTGTTAAGCCCTGCTACTACTACGCCTGCAACTTCGACTACGAACGCCAACGCTCTCAATGGACTCATGTCCCCAAAGTCTAGGTTCGATGGCGCACACCTATTTGCGGGGCACGCGGATACCATAGTTCCGAAACTGCAACTGTCAGCCGAGGCAGCGGCCGCGTCAATTGCTTCCTTGGAAACCCGGCTCAAGCAGGCCCAGGAGGCTCTAGTAGCTGCGGGGAAGAAGCAGGCCGAGATGGGGCGAGAGTTGGCGATGATGAAATTGGAAAAGCAGGAAGTAGAAACAATGATGGGGATGGAATTGCAGTCTGCGGAAGAAACGATCTCAAAACTAAAAGTGGACCTCAATAATACAGCACAGACAGCGAAGAGAGGAGATGAGATGGAAGAGAGGCTGGAAGAGGAAAAGAGAATGTTGAGAGAAGAAGCGGAGAGGGAGAAGCAGGAAATGCAGGCGGAGGTGGAGAAAGAACTAGAAAGGCAGAGAAACGAATGGGAAGAACGGGAGAGGGAGGAACGAGAAAGTCTCGAACAAGAAAAGGGGGCAGAAATTGAGAAACTACGAAACGAAATTGACGATCTACAGGCACAATTTGAAGAAGAACGGAGAATATGGGAGGACGAGAAGCTGGAAGATCTGGCGAGACTACAAGAGGAGATGGAAGCTGCTACTGCTCAATCACAAAATCAAAGTCGATCTCAATCCGAATTAACTGAATCTCAGTCCCAGGCCAATGCTCAACTGACCGAGGAATTAGACTTTGGACTGCAGATGCTACAGCAGATGGTAAAGACCCATGGAATTGTTCTCTTTGCCCGCGATAGCTCCTTACAAGGCCTGCTTAATGCTATCTCGATGCACTTGGATTCTGTGCACAAGAAACTGGAGACATATACCAGAGCAGAGTCAGAATGGGATACACTACGGAGGAAGATGGAAGAAGACGTCCGAGCTGGACTGGACAAGCGGGAAGAAATGGCAAGAGAAATAGAAAACGCACGACGAGAACGAGATGCCGCACTGGCCTCGGCAGCAGCAGCAGCCACCACTACTCTTGCAAACGTACCCAGCTCCAATGTAAACAAACGAGATACAGTAACGCGGAACAACCCCTTCGCCAACACGGCTACTGACGAAGAGATCCTGTCCATCCTCCAGCCCCTCTGGGCAATTCTACCTTCTCCGGAAGCACGCGCCGCCAAATTTGGCGCAGGGAGGTCTTTCCGCACAGGCTCGCCAACCCCAAACACACCTCTGAGCGCAACGACTCCCAACGCAGCAAACGGGGTCATCACCTCTCTCTCCGATCTAGACGTCCGCTCTCTCAAAGCGCTCTACACCTCTTCTCACACACGCGGCGACCGCGACCGGGGCTCCGTTTCCTCCACCACTTCTTTCAACCCTACGTCACCCACCAGCGCTACCAACTCGGCGCCTTTCTCCCTCTCCGCGTTTGCGGCACGTGTTCAGGCGCTTATCAATGACGACAAGGCGCTTATTGAGCGATTGATCCGATTCGCGCAGGCGCATGATCTGTTGAAGAAGAACGCGGAACGTGCACAGAAATTGGCGCAGGACGGCACGCATGCGTTGGAGACGTACCAAAAGCAAGTGAGAACACTGGAGGAGAGGGGCCAGACTGCATGGAGCAAGGTCACTGCCTTGTAAGTTTATTTATTTATTTATTAATGCTCACTGATGACTAAATATTTTATTTTTCTTCTTATTCGACAGACAGGAAGAGCTTCATCTCGTGCACGACGCCCTGGAGCGCGTCACAGCAGAGAAACACGACCTCGAAGCGCAAGCAGCCGAACAAGCCGAAACATGTCGGCAGCTCACCGAGGCGAACAACACCCTTTCCTCACGGACGCTCACGCTCGCAGAGGAGGCCGCCCAGGCTCCAGTACAGATCCGACGTCACCTCGAAACGCAGATGCAAGAGATGCAGGCGAAGATGCAGGCGGATATGAAGGACGTCGAGGCCCGCATTGCGGAAATGCAGGCGCGCGAAGATGAGACGAAGAAGAAGCTCGAGGCAGCGCAGGATGAGATTGATGCGATGCGCAATTCGGAGCAGAGTCAGAAGATTGCTCTCCTTGATGAGCTCAACTCGATGCAGACGGAGAATGGGAATCTGCGCGCCCAGCTGAGAGCGGCTAAGAAGTGAAGCACGGAGTAACTTGTGCTGATCTGGATTGGATGGAATGAACTTATTTGGATTTTATTTCTGTTACCTTAATAGTTATACCTTTTTTTACGATAGTTTACTTTTTTTTCATGACGTCTCTTTCACTTTCACTCTTTCTCTCTATGACAAAGTATTTTCTGTCATGTATTTTATATCTCCAGGCTGTTTTTTGATGCTTATGATAATCTGACACGACTTTTTCACGTTCGCAATCGTACTCGTACATAGTATAAGCATCTGGTCTGTCATAAAATTAGATATATCATACTTTCAAAATCAAAAAGTCGTGCTGCTGATCGATAAACACGTAACATATGGTTCAGGCTAAAACTAGATCATATTTTCTCTCATGTTCTACGCTGAAACATTATCTTTCCGACACATCAAAGTATGTGTATTCGATGATTGGAAACTACTTATCCTTTTTACTCTCCCCAGGGACTTCCTCTGCATCCGGTGACAGCACCTGTCCATACTCATTCACGCGCTTCGGGTCGATACGGTAGATCCAGCGCTGTGGGCAATCAGCCTTCTGTCAATTTTTATGTAAAATTTAGACCCACCTGATACAAAAAGACAAGGAAAACGACATCGTCGCTGCACACAGTAAAAAACGAGGTCGGTGTCAGTATGTCCGGCAATCGATAGATGGAAGATTTAAAAAGAACAAGCACACACCGGAAACATGCCAGCCGATGTAAGAATGGCATTTTGATACAGAAGCTACAAGGGTTTTTATTCGTAAGCAACCTCTAGCGCTTGGCATATACACTTCGAAAGGAATAAGAACATACGCAAATAAGTCGTCGACCACCGTAGAGAGTGTTTTGTAGACCATTGCCTTCATAGGCATGTGCGCCACACTCTGTAACATAAATACGAAGGACGATGCTATTTAACACTTGACATGAGAAGGATAACGTAATACGCACCTTTAATTTATAGTTAATGATAAGTTGAGGAACTAGTTGCGCCTGAGCAAAGAGAAATTAATCGCAGTAAGATTCGCATCATGTGACAAAGAAGTAGACGCGACACGTACAAAGCCGAACATATAGACAAACGACGTTAGAGTCGAGATAACGAAGCTGTACCAGCCTCTGTGCGACTCGTACACGAGTGAGTAAATGGTATATCCAGCCAATAGCGGGATTGCCACATATGACACGTAGCGGAAGGCCAGTTTGTCGTATCTGTCAGAACGATATAAACTGAAGGAAACCTGTGGCGCAATTTGGAGGGGACTTACTCCTGCGTCTTCTTTTCATCCTCGCTAAGAACGTGCTTGTCTGTAAACGTACCAATTAGTACATTCTTCAAATAAAAGTCAATCAGGAAATGCACCTTTGATATCCAATTTGTAGGGTAGAAGCGAACCAGCTGGAGCAGCTATCAGTGAAATGTCCACGGCTTTGGTAATCTATACTCATGTGGACGAGTTAATGGTCAATGCTAAATCTATCGAAATCACTCTGTATTTGACGTACCTTCCAAGCTTCAATTAAGACTCCCATCCCTGATCCTAATAGAATCATCCAGCTCGTGTTTTCGTTGTTATCGATGAGGTACAGCAGGATGATGAGTTGCACGAAGACATTGGTGATGATCTAATTGCAATGAGCACGGAACAGCAGATGAACAGAAATATTGATACGCACAGTACTAAAGAACATTTAGACGAGTATTCCATAATAATGTGAGGATAAATTGTACTCACCGAACAGAAACGCCGACCATCTCTTTCTTCTGGCGCCAATGCGAGACGTCCGATTTGAAGGCCAGCATTTCGAACCTTCGGACCGATAAGTACAAAACGGGAGAGAGCTTGAACGAAACTTACAAGACATGAAGTATACTGACGAGACCTGTTAGACCCAAGAACCATGGGTTGGTCTCTAGAAGCATCCTTTTAATTTCGTCCAGTTCGGCACCCGAAGTTTGGCCTTGCTGCTTAGCGGCTTCATTAAAGCCATGGGTCATAGATGCGAAAATTTGGAATTTCATGTAGGACATTGGCTGGAAAGTGAATTGGACGGGTAGTACTGGCGTCGTTTCATTGAGTTGGGTGTAGTGAGATCGTAGATGCCAAAATTCGTTCGGGAATACAATTGGCTTGTAGAAAGCCTTAGTACCAGTCTCGTCACGTTTTTCAGGCACCAGTCGGATATCTTCAAGGAGTGGTTGGTTGAACTAAATGAATGAACACAAGGCACAAGAGAAACAAAACTCACGTTCCGCAACGGGAGCAGGAAGACCACTGTATGGAATAACGGCCGCATCTGAAACAAGAGCAAGAGTAATGTTCTAGGCAACGCTTCAGTAAAGCAAAGAAACCCTTCGAACATGAAACGTACTTGGTGCCAGTGAGGAACAATTACGTCAGGCTAAGTTATGCTTCAGAAAAGTTCTGTAGGAATAGAGTAATAAAGTGTACCTGTTCTGGTTCATCTACCTCCTCTGTCTTATCACTAAGCAGATTCTTTTCCTTGCGAACCTTCGCTATAGGTAAGTAGGGAGTCAACACTAAGCAAGGGCGTGGTCAGTAAGCAATATACACTGAGAATAATAAAGTTACATACACTTTCTGATATGCTGAATCCGTGCGATGTCGAATTTGTCACTACGAGGGTCGAGATTTGCTTCATCCCTCGATATTAAAATATCAGCCCACAAGGAACCGTTCCTAAGGACCGACTGGATAGGTAGACGTAAGATTGAGTCAAGGAAGCCATAGTTAAAACATACCTCAGGAAATTTAACCTCGAAGTCGATAACTCTATTATCATTATAGTCGCCATAAGTTATATTCTTCCAAACGAAATGGGGGAGGCCTTCTTGAGGCTGCACGACAGGCAAAGGTGAGGTCGACAGGAAAACGTGCATATCGAGAGTGAGACCCATAGGCCAATACGGCACCACCTGTACAGGTGGCAATAATCGTGGGTCGACAGCAGCGGCGGGTATAACATTCCCTGTAGAATCAACAGCAGGAGAGGCTGGGGTAACAGGAGTAGCGGTTTTACTTGAAGAGAAAAACTTGGTTGCTGCACAATCTTTATCAGTACTAAAAGGAGTATATGAGCTAAACAAAAATACCAAGTTGCGTAACCGCCCAAATCATAAATATTTGCTACGAGCGTCGAAAAGTCAGATTCCGGCGTCTTTGGCAAATCATTGACGAACCTGTCCAATCTTCATCCATTTCTGAAGTGTTGATTCCTCCTCCTCTTGAGCAGGCTGAGCTGCAGGTGTAGGCATGGTGGAAGAGTGCCTCTTTATTGGAGGTCGTCCGTGACAGCAGTGTGCAGAGGGCGAAGGCTCGAAATTAATCGCTGGACCCTGGTGTCGTAAGAGCTCGTGATCGGTCAACCGAAGTCGGTGTTTGCCGAAAAAGGTGTCTTCAATCCAGGGGCAAATTAGAAAGCTGTTCGATGGACATCTCAAAGAATATCTGAAGATCAGGGCTAGTATGTATACGCACGACAATGACGAGGAAGTCATGTACAAAACATTATGACCATGGAGCCTTATCCGTACAACTTCTCTTCTTTTATCGTGGGGTCGGGGTAAGTGATTAAGTATCCATGTCACTCATCAAGGATGAAATACCGGGGCAGAGTGTTATAAGGGTAATGTTTAAATGCCGTATAGTTTTAGGATTACATGTGGGATAGATCAGGTTAGTGTAGAGAATATATTAATTGAACACCGATATGCCTGGGGCCTGAGGTTTATAGAACACCGTAGGTACCACTGAATTTGAAGGTTCCTTCTTCGGCTTTCCAATGAACGTTAATGTCGCTCTTAAGATAAAGATTGTTGTACCTAACCGTGTCGTGTTATGAGCTGAAAGGACGTGAAAAAAATCCATCGAATTGGTACTCACATAGCAGAAGCGCGCACAGTTCCGATCAACTCTTGGAACGCATCCGGGGAAAATTTCTTAACTTTGAAAGTGGGAGGACCTTCAAGACCCAGAAGGTTACCAAATACCAGTGGGTCTGTGCAGATTCCATCATACGTCCATCTTGCTCCTGATGTCTTGCACGATGGCCGCCACTGCGAACGAGAACAAAATGTAACATGATTAGCTGATTGAAATCATCTAGTGGATGAACAAACATCGCAAGACTCGCCTTCATCTGATTTTTAATTCCACTCCTAGCAGCTGTAGCCAATTTTTCTGCAGCAGCTTTCAATTCAGCGGGTGACTTTGCTTTCGGCTTGTAGGCTTCCACTTCCTCCTCCAGACTACGCGCATATTGAGCGAGTTCCAAGATGAGAGCTCGGATTTCAGTATCTCCAGTAGGTAGCTCAAAGATAGACACGTCTGTAAGTATGCTTTTCACTGTTTCGGCTTGCGCAGCAGCAGAGAGTTTGGCTTTCTTGGATGCAGCTGCTGAGGTCGTCGCGTCGGATTTGCGTTTCTTAGTGGCTGAAGTCTTTGAAGTAGCAGGAGCCATTGTTATAGAAAAAGAGGGGATCTGTTTTTGAAGTATTTTACGCGTTAAAATGCTTGAAAATGCTTCAACCCAGGAGTTTGTGGTAGAGGGGAACTGATTTAAAAAACTTTATAACCTCGACGCGTCAGGGTCATTCAAAATGAACGCGACAAATTAGGCTAATCCGTTGATGGCCGTTCGGCATGATTATTATCAGTTGGGTACTTGTAGAGATGTGAATGTGAAAGATGGCGATGCGTACTCTGCCATTTACAGGAGTAATTCCGGGTATTTACGACATATACTCAACGATGAAACCAGGATGTAGACTAAGTATAGTGTATACTATACGCCATTTTCGCTATGAGTCAGTCGTTTATGTTTATCGATGAACCGCAGTATTCTAGTACTACTTGTGGAGTAAATAGTTCTTCAAAGAATACATTCTTGAACAACCTATACGTATGCGCATACCATTTGCATTAGTGGTGCCCTCGTCGCGAGGACAAACACTATGATGCAGCACCGACGTTGAATACTAGTAGCGCTCCGAGCTCCTTGTCACGGAGGCAGAACTCCACTTATAACTGCACAAACAGAGAACGCCCGCGTCATGCCCGGCAAGGAAGTGTGCGATGAAAATGTTGGGGTCTGTGCTCTGATGTGCCGCAGAGATCGGGCCTGTCGAGCGGTGCAGTCGAAATCAAAGTGGCAGACAAACCGAAAGAAAGGATCAAGAACATCAGGTTTGTTCTATAAAAGTAGCCCCTTTGTTACTACTGAAGATATCATGCAGGCTATGTGTTTGTGGTAAGGGAATCTTTGCCAGCACAGCAGGGTGAAGCGATCCATTTCATATGGAGATGAAGCTTGTGTGAACGAGCGTCTGAAACGACCGACAGTGCAGACTAGAAGGAGCGAAGAGATGTGAAAAGTGTTGTCAAGATAACGCCTTGAAAAGGAACATCAATCTATGGAATCTTCCATGGAAAAGTGACACGTGAGCTTCCACAACCCTTTGCCCTGCCAATCCGGTCACGTGTGTGAGTTATAACCCTCTGCCCAAGTTGCTTTATTTCAGCTTACTTTTATTGCTTTTTCCGCCCATCAACCACTCCCTAACCTATCAGGCTATCCCCTGCTCAACAGTATGTATACCTTCCTCGCTTTCCACCCCGCTCCCCAGCTCATCTTCCTCCCCTCTTAGCTTCACCCACCTTTTACCATCCCCTCTAATCATCGTACGTGTTCGACGCGTATCTACGCGTTCTTCTCCCCGTATTCACTCTTTTCCAGATGCCCGACACCCGTGAAGACTCTGTCTACCTCGCCAAGCTCGCCGAACAGGCTGAGCGTTATGAAGGTACGCGCCTCTTCCCTTATCTGTGCCATCGTGTTGACATTCCATCTTGCAGAGATGGTCGAGAATATGAAGCGTGTCGCATCGTCAGACCAAGAACTCACCGTTGAGGAGCGCAACCTCCTCTCTGTCGCTTACAAGAACGTCATTGGTGCCCGCCGTGCATCATGGAGAATCGTGTCCTCTATCGAGCAAAAAGAGGAGTCCAAGGGCAATGAGGCCCAGGTTTCCATGATCAAAGGTTACAGAGAAAAGATCGAGAGCGAATTGGCTAAAATCTGCGAGGATATCCTCGATGTTCTTGACAAGCATCTGATTCCTTCCGCAGCTTCTGGTGAATCAAAGGTCTTCTATCACAAGATGTAAGTCGATTTATCTTGCCGTCGTCAAGTACCCCTTACTTATGATGTCTTTTAGGATGGGTGACTACCACCGATACCTTGCTGAATTCGCCACTGGCGATAAGCGTAAGGATTCCGCCGATAAGTCGTTGGAGGCTTACAAGGCTGCTTCTGACGTTGCTGTCACTGAATTGCCTCCTACTCACCCCATTCGTCTGGGTCTCGCATTGAACTTCTCTGTCTTCTACTACGAAATCCTCAACAGCCCTGACCGTGCTTGCCACCTCGCCAAACAGGCCTTCGACGATGCCATTGCCGAATTGGACACCCTCTCGGAAGAAAGCTACAAGGACTCGACTCTCATCATGCAACTCCTCCGTGACAACCTTACTCTATGGACTTCCGACATGCAAGACACAGGTTAGTTACTTCTGCAACGATATCAGTACGATGATTTAACAAATGCATTCCTTCTAGCAGATAAGGCCGACGAAGGCAAGACCGATGACGCACCTGCTGACGAGTAAATTTTCTCCTTGGGATTCTTGTTGTGGCTTCGTCTCTATCGATGTCCTTATTGTGCCACTCTCATGCGCTGTATGTGGCATGTAACCCCTCTTGCACTCATCCTCTCCATGCCCTCCTCTCATATTTTAACTCGACTTCCTTATCCGCATTACCGAGATTGTTCGATTTTCATTTTTTTTTATCATTACGTCAGTCATCTACATTGTTACATTCAAATCCAACGCATATAGTAATTTGCAAACGACTTTGTGTGATTCTGAGTACGAACTGAGGCCATTATTAAAAGTTTCACGGACGTATGAATCGTAATTCTCTTTGAGTGAAGTGAATCGTTAATGCGCTGACACATCGGCTGATGGTGCCGCGTCCGAGAGTGCAGTGAATGCTCTCTGCCTGACGACTATATGCCAAAATTCTTTCCTGTCTTTCTTGGTCTCTTCTCTCTGCTAGCAGCCTTTCTTTTCTATCGTGCCACTTCTGATATTGCTGCTAATCTCTCGCCTCAAGGATGTCGAATGTCATGGATGTCTCCGTCCTACGTGCTGCAACCGGATTTTAATACGACCTGGACACCCTTGGCGCATAGATATAGTCTTTGGTTATATAGAGAAGTTGGCTGGGACTCATCACAAGTTCGTTCTTCCGTTTTATGTCTTTCTGCTGAAGAAGCGAAGATTTTCAGCCAACAGGTCAACCTGTCCTCTTCATCCCTGGTAATGCTGGGTCATCCCGCCAGGTCCGTTCAATAGCATCATCCGCGGCTAGGCAATACTTCTCGTCTCCGCAAGTCGTATCCCCAGAATTTCAATCGCGTTCTTCAAAACCCCTGGATTTGTTTGCTGGTGCGTATGTATGCGTTCTCTTTGCCGTAATTCTTAGCTTACATTGCGACTTGTAGTTGAATTCAATGAAGACTTGTCGGCTTTCCATGGGACCACATTGGAGTCACAGATTGCATATACTGCAGCAGCAATCGAATACATTCTTTCTATGTATCCTGCGAATACGATGATCACCGTAATGGGTCATTCTATGGGCGGCATTGTTGCAACGGCATTGCTTCCTTCGGACAAAATCTCAGCCATCATAACTATGTCGACCCCTCACACCTTACCCCCAGCACGCTTTGATTCTCGCATTGATGATTTATACGCGAAGCTGCAGATAACACTACAGATGAATCCTACACCCATTGTTTCTATTTGCGGTGGTGCAACCGACATGATGATCCCTTCGGAGTCGTGTATCTTGCCGAAAACACCAGCAGGCATTTTCAGGCGGACTGTTTTTACATCTGCTCTCGAAGGGGCATGGACGGGTGTTGGGCATCGGGAAATGGTCTGGTGCCATCAGGTCCGTTGGAGGGTTGCCAGAGCGGCTCTGGAACTCCACGCCGAGAAGAACCCGACTTCAAGAGCGGTTGTACTTGATAAATGGCTGCGTGATGGTCATTCGCTGCCTCCAAAGTTGCCTGGTCATGATCAACCTTTCGAAATCTCCCCCTCAGACACGGTTCAGCTTTCCCCGGACGAGAAATTGTGGTTGAAGAATCCCAGCACTTCAAAAACGTATTTTTTGCCCGTTTCCGAGAAAGGAATGGAGGAATCTCAGAAGGTTACCGTTTTCGTTTCCCAGGGTGAAATCACTCCAGTATCACCCCAGAACCCAATTGCTCTTCGGGTGACCATCTACAATTGCGTTGGGCCCCATCCATCGGCCATACGATGCATGTTGCTACAACCGGAAAGGTTGAAACTTATTCCTAATCCTATTCCTGGAAAGAGCTTTCCGGTGCCGAGTGAGGGCTCCGACGAATCTGAAGGTGTTGTGCTATTTGAAGGCTATGTGCCCAAAGCCAACGATCAGCAGTGGGTTGGAGTTAGAATCGATAACGCTGATGGACGAGGATGGGTTGTCGCTCAGTTAAGTTCCGATTCACCCACTCTTGTACCGGCTAGTACATTGTGTGCGTCTTTTTCTTGTCTTCGAAGGTTAATAATTCTTTACTTATCTCATGACAGCTTTACTCGCGGGCCCTCTATCGATTCCCGTTCCTGGCCATGACGGATTGAGTGCTTCGTTTACCTTTCCGAATTTGCTATCAAATGCGTTGGTTGTGTATCGCCTTACCCACCCTCGGTCTTTGTTATCTTCTTGTTCAGGTGAGCAATTTTCCCTATCTCTGTTATCAGTTCTCATCGATGAAATTGAAACAGATTCCCTCTTGCCTCCTTTGCTCATGCACACATCACATCCGACGGAGACACACTATTTCGCCGTCTCCGAAAGGGATCATGGTCGTAATCTGCTTCATACCCACCTTGGCGCACCCTTTATAGCTCAATCGCACCACTTCCCCTCGTCTGTTAATTTTACGATGTTTTCATCTGGTGAACCGGAATGCCGAAAAGAAATTTCAAGGCTGGAAATTGCCATTGATTGGTCTGCCACTCTGGCACGTTGGGCATCCCGCTATTTGACTACGCTCGTAAGCTGGAGCGCCGGTATTGTCGCTCTCGTCATTTTTCAATCCTGGTCACGACAAGACGAAGGAGGTAGGCGCCATTGTTTTTCAGTTTACTTTGGATGATCGGTATTAATTTACAAATATGCCTAGGCGTCATGTCCAGTGTTGAAGAATCTTTGGGACGCTATGGCAGCTCACTACGGTACTTGCTCCCGGCCTTCTTTGTTGTATCTTTTATACCCCTCCCCGCATCGCAATATCTTGGGAACAATGGCACTATCATTCTGGCGCCGATAGCTCCCTTAATTTTAGTTATTTGCACTGGCTTTGTCTGCTTAACTTGGTGGATTCTGTCACTTCTACTGTTTCTACTCGGTAAAGCGAGCGCTTTTGCAGGGGCAAGGTTAGTTCTCTGCTTAGAAAAATGATGTCATAAGTTGACACCTTCTCTAACAGTCGAGGCGAAAAAGTCGGTGCCCATAGGACAACGATCTTCTCTTTGATTATTGTCTGCGCCGTAATTTTTGTCTTTGTACCTTGGCAAATTGCCTACGTTGGCTGTTGGCTACTTCACCTCCACACTTGTGCTTCGTCGCTACAACAGCTGAAATCCATTCACGATCGACAGAGGACAGAAGCCGTACCTCTGGTTGAACGTTCAGGGTGGAGAGAGGTTAGAGCAACTTCTAGCGACGACCTAGTGAGTCCTTCTGGGCGTAAGATCTCCGACGTATTAGATGTCAAGAAGGATAATCTCAATCTAAATATGCATTTACTACTACTTATGACTTGGCTTTTACCGCTTACCGCTCCGGTCCTAGCGGTGTGGGTACGGACTCTACTCACCGCTGGGTATACTACTCCGTTTGATGGTGACCACAATTTCCTGGCTGCTCTTCCATTCCTTATCATGACGGACTTTGCGTCGTGGACGCCTGGAAAACTCTTTGAAAAGACGAGGTAAGTTATATCCTGTCTCGTATGATCTACAGGGATTGACACAACTGTGATCTCAGGCTAGAGAATCGAATATCCTTCCGATGGCTTTTTGCCATTATAGCCGGAACGGCCTTCATTTTCGGATCGCGGAAACCTTACCTCACTCTTGACATGGCCAGAGTCGTAGCTTGGGTTTTTGTTCTGCTTAAGATCGGGCGTAGGTACTTGGGAGGATCACCATGGAATATGTAGTTAGATTACAGCTCGCTTGCAAAAACTACCTAAATCTATATAATCATAATTCTAGCTTACAATCCTTTCCTGGCGTCTTAGAGACACTGACACCTAAATTCTCATGTCTCTGTCAAGCATAGGTTGGCTCATGTGGTTGACTGCGTCTTTTAACTTAGGGAGCGCTGTGCTATGGGCGTTGTGTGGCTGTGGCATCCGCCGGTTCCCTATATAGACTTCTGATAATAAGCTTGCGCGGTGATCTTCCTTTCTCCTCATCCCTTATAGCTTGACTTGATTTCGAACAAATTTCTGTAACCGCGCAATGTGGAACAACGATGATAATCATCCACCTAGCTTCCCAGGTGCAGCACCTTCGTACGTTTGTTGCTTTCCGCATCTCTTGATCTTCATTAATAACGATGACCTTCATTTGTTAATAGCTTCCCAAGTTTTCCCAGCTCGTGAGCAATGTTCTAACTTTTGCTTTCTATAAGCAGCCAATACAATTCCTTTTACCAGAGATGGATACGGAATCCCTAATCCTCAAGTAAACCCTCAAATTCCAAGTCCTCAGCCTCACTCTGGGTACAGTCCCGGCTATGCTCCTTCCTATGCTCCACCTCCTGGACCACCATCAGGGTACGCAAATGAAATTCGTTGACCTTTTGCTGTGGAACTGATGGCCATTATCTTTCAGCTATGGTGCACCACCTTCTGGGTAAGCTGAAAGCAGGAACGAGGGAGAACACATGTTAATCATGAAGGGAATAGATATGGGCCACCTCCAGGACCGCCACCTCCACACTCTGGGTACGTTATCCTATCATTAAAACAAGGCTATTTCTAATGTTCATCTCAGATACGCGCCTCCATCAGGGTATGTTCAATGTATCTAGTCCTGTATTTATCGCATTGAGATATACCATCTTAGATTCCTAGCGCCTTCGGGTCCTCCGTCCTCGTCTGTACTTGGTCTCTTATTAACATGACCTAAAATTGAATTTATTGTTTCGTTCCAGGTATTCATCTCCTCCAGGACCCCCTCCAGGTCAACGAGGATTCCCAGGCCAACAATATCATCAGCAACACCCACCTCAGCAACACGGAGGTTACCCAGGACAACAGGCACACAATTCTGGCTATCCAGGTCAGCAGGCAAATACTGGTGGATATCCTGGACAACAGCAAGGGTATGTTTTAGAGTTGATTAGTACAGACAAATGTTGACGCCATTTTCAGGGGAGGAAATGCATACCGCCCACCACGTATGTTAACTCTCATCCTTTCTCACTTGGCTCTTCATAATTTAATTGTGTTTCAATTAAAGCTGGCCCTCCTCCACGACCCCCTACACAGGTCCAGAACTATGGACCTCGTTTCGAAGGCGCCAATCACAGAGAAGCGCAACCTTTCTTCCAGTATTCTCAGTGCAGTGGAAAGAAGAAGGCACTATGTGTATGTTTAGAGCAATTTTTTTTTGAGAAAAAATGCCAAGGCTAATCTTTTTTTTGCAGATTGGCGTAAACTACTTTGGTCAGAGTGGCGAATTAAGGGGTTGCATCAACGATGTAAAGAACATCCAGGGGTTCTTAATGTGTAAGCATATCCGAGTCACTCGCTTTTCTCTCGAAGATCAATTCTCATCTCATGTATGTTTCGTGTGCAGCCAATTATGGGTATAAGAAAGATGACATGGTTATTCTTACGGACGACTCTACCAACCCCCGTATGATGCCAACCAGGGAGAACATCGTACGTTTACAACATATGACGCCGTCTAAATATTGATGACTTACTTGACGCATGTACAGATACAAGCCATGCAATGGCTTGTTCGTGGTGCTCAACCAAATGATTCATTGTTCTTCCATTGTATGTTCTATTGATAGATAGCAAAGTTGACGTCTTACGATCCTTTACGTTTAGACTCGGGTCACGGTGGCCAGACCAAGGATACAGATGGAGACGAAGGTGATGGTTTTGATGAAGGTAGGCAATATCTGACATTGCATCTGTGTTATGGAAATTGACTCTTTTTTCTTTTCATTTTTCATTTTTGCATTTGTGAAGTAATCTACCCCGTAAGCAACAATGTGAATGGGCAAATAAGTAAAACATATCTAACGTTCTAAGCAGATGGACTATGAGGCTAAAGGCCACATCGTCGATGATGTGCGCATTCCCAAATTTATTCCTCAGATGTTATTTAAACTTAAACTAACATCAACACAAGCTTATGCATCAGATCATGGTTAAACCATTGCCTGCTGGGTGTCGTTTGACTGCTATTTTTGATGTAAGTTTAGTGTGGCATGTTGTGTGAATACATCAGCTCACCACGCAATTACATTTTAGTCTTGTCACTCTGGATCAGCCTTAGGTGAGCTTAAATTTATTTGGACGTATCCGGATAAAAATGAGTGAAATTTGATTCAAAATTCCCCAGATCTGCCATATATTGTACGTTTTACTCATTCCAAAATGTGTACCTCCTTGGAACTTATAACCTGCCAAGTACTCGACCGAAGGAAAAGTAAAAGAACCAAACCTTGCTGCTGAAGCCGGTCAAGGTCTTCTCTCTGCGGTCAGCTCCTATGCGCGTGGAGATATGGGCGGTGTTTTCAAGTCAGCAATGGGCTTAGTTAAAACCGCAACAGGAAACACACAGAAAGCAGAAAAGATCGCGAAGGCGACTAGGACCAGTCCAGCTGATGTGGTATGTGTGATCATTCTTTGAAGTGATCTTTTACCAACAGTTATGACTAGATTTCTTGGAGTGGTTGCAAAGACTCCCAAACCAGTGCTGATACCCAAGAGGCGGGAAATGCCACCGGAGCCATGAGTTTTGTTAGTCCCTTTCTATCGCATTCAGTGTATGGGTCGCACGATGCTCATAAAAGATATAGGCTTTCATTAGTGCGATTAGTAAGGGGATATATTCTGTTTCTCAGAGGATTCGAAGCTCATCAGAATCACAAAAGAATCTAACAAGGAACAAAGTTATCAACAGCTACTTGTTAGCATTCGTGAAATTTTGAAAGCCAAGTACAGTCAGAAACCCCAGGTACGATCTTTCTATGCTCTAAATGTTTCTACATCTAACACTTCGTCTCATTTCCAGTTGTCTAGTTCTCATCCGATGGTAAACCATGTGCTATTGTGGTGTAAATGATTGACTGATTTTTCCGATTTTTCCTTACAGGACACAAACATCATGTTTATTTGTTAATCCCGTTTGATCGCCGTACTCGCTGTTCACGAATCACCCCACGAAATTCCCAAGTTGTTAGTACGTATAAAAACGTTATTTATGATTTTTTAACTCGCTTCCTTAAATATTCATTGTAAAAGAAATTTCGCTGGCTCATGTTCTTACAGGTTTATACATAAGTTTGCTATGCATGTATTATTACAATGTATATGTTTGAACTTCGAATGTATTTTCTTGTATTTGCCCGATCCCGGGTCTGAAGATCAACCGCTTGCCGAGATGTATTATTAGGTTAAACAGGCAAAATCATCCGCATCCCCTTTCGTTGGTTGATCGCACCCGTATTTAGAGTCGACCAGGATTCACTTGAAAAGTATCCAGACGCTCAAGGTTTTCTTAGCTGTATAAGTCTATACTATGTATTGCAATACAAGACATCAATCCTTAAGCATCTCTGATTTTTTAAGAAGCTTTTCCAAACATGTCCCAAGATTGGATATTAATAGAACATGAATTGCAACCCGGTTGCGTTACGTACACTTGCCATGGAATGCACACTGCCCAACGACGGGTGAGCAAGATTAACAAGCTGAAGATGCTGAAGGTTCCAAAGATACTTGAATACCCTGACCTGAGCACGAGGTCCATGGAAGTGCAGTACTGATATTCGGAGTCAATATTTAGAAAGTCGGAGCCGTAAACTGTTACTAAGAGATCCCTGAGCGCAAGTACTGGAAAGCGAAAGACTTCGTCTGACTCGATCAACGTGATATAAGTTGTGGACCAGCTGGTGCACGTACTATATTTTGTAGACCAGAAAGGCTGCAACGATCCCACAGATTTAATCACAGCGGCACGATGGCAGTATTTATGGGGATACTGCAGCAGCAGTAGTAATCAAGGTCTAAATGATGGCTTCTTCTGTTTCAAGATGAGCAGCATAGAATGCAAGGAAAAATTGAGCAACTCTTTTAATGAGTTAGTATTAAAGATCTAGTTGAAAGGTTATTTTTTCCTTGCAAGAACAGAAGGGAGTATGAATTGTGGATAAGTCGTAAGTGTTGATGGCTACCCAGATCTAGACAATTGTGCCACAGGATTTCCATTCCTAGTAGTTTCTCACGCAGAACCGCCGCTACCTAACATTACCTAGGCACATTTCGAACTCCGACGCTTACTCTCCTACACCATTACTCTCAGAAAGCCTGGAAGGCGAGGTTAGAGCCTCCCAAAATTCAGCCCTGCTCACATAAATATGCACGGTAGCCCATCCTCCACTACTCCACGGGGGACACCTTCTCGTAGAGGGAAATCGCCCCGATTTTCTTCTGACACTCTTTCGCAGCCGGGGTCAAGCACTCTGCCAACCAACTTGTCCAATAAACGAGAGGCAATCTTCATATCATCTCTTGATATTCCTGTTGAGGGGGCTGTTCCGATTGAATCGGAAAGTGACAAGGCTCCTTCTGCAAATAATGTTCCTCAACCCATATCGACGGAGTCGAAACGAGAACGAGCGCCACGAAAATCGAAGACTGACGCCCTGGTTGCTCTGAATAATCAAGCAAGGTCATCTTCAGCAGCTCCAGAGGAAATGGATGTTTCCGAAGACCTTACCGAGAAATATCGAAATGCCCCTCCGATTCCCGTATCTCGGCACCTCGACTTATCGACGGTGAAAACGGAAAGTGTGCATGTTTCAGAGGGTGTCGCTCGAGAGCCGCGGCCATTTGGGCTTACAGACTGCCCTGAATACCATCCAACACCAGAAGAATTTAAGGATCCTATGGCCTACATCAAATCAATCTCCCCGCAAGCTAAAGAATATGGTATTTGCAAAATTGTTCCCCCTGCAGATTGGAAAATGCCATTTGTCACTGATACAGAGGTTCTTCTATTTCAATTTTCTAAAAATCATTATTACATTTTAACTCGGTGATCACAGAGTTTCCGGTTTAAAACTCGCCTCCAGCGACTAAACTCCATCGAGGCGTCCTCGAGGGCAAAGCTAAATTTCTTGGAGCAATTGTATCAATTTCATAAACAACAGGGAAATCAAAGGGTAGTAGTGCCGACCATAAACCATAAACCGCTGGATCTTTGGCTCCTTAGAAAAGAGGTGCAACGATTAGGAGGCTATGACGAAGTACGCATTTGTGACTAACATGGGTGTTTTTTATTGACTCAAATCCCCGAATGATATAGGTAACAAAAGGCAAAAAGTGGTCCGACCTAGGTCGCATACTAGGCTATCGAGGAATACCAGGGCTCTCTACTCAAATCAAGAATTCGTATACGCGTGTTATCCTTCCTTTTGAACACTTTTGCGATCGAGCTCGGAATTCCCCCGCTATGTCACCTGCACGTGATGCCCATTTAAAGACCCACACTAACATTCAGAAGTCATCACGGCCCAACCCATCTGCGGCCTCGAATGAAGGACAAACACCACCCATCAGTCCATTAACTACCACGTCTAGTCCTTTATCAGAACCTCCTGATGAATCGGAAACCAAGGATGTGAATGGTAAAGCCTCCGGGTCGAAACCACGACGGAGTACGAGAATGGGATCCCAAGACCAACGTAGGCTTTCTTTCAATATCCGACACCACATCTTCTGACGTTCTCTTTAGCTACCAAAAAGCCACATCTTACCTCAGTCGTTCCTTCCCCAATACCTCCACCCATTTTCTATGACAAGGACAAACCAGATATGAAGATTGGAACACCTGAGGTACGGAACACAAATCTTCAAGCTATCAACAACACTTCGCCAACAATTTACCGGGAACAGCAAAATTGTGAGATATGTCACAAGAAGAACCGAGGTGAAGAAATGTTGCTTTGCGATGGTTGTGATTGTGGTGAGTGAACCCTTCATTACACTATCTGTCCAGGATTGCTGATCGTCTTTTTCCAGGATTCCATATGTTTTGTTTGAATCCACCTCTTGATAGTATTCCAAAGGACCAATGGTTTTGTTCTACCTGTATCTTTGGCACCGGAGGCGACTTTGGATTTGACGAAGGGGAAGAACATAGTCTGTCAAGCTTCCAGGCCCGCGATATGGAGTTTCGGCGCCTATGGTTTGAATCACATCCACCGCCCAATGCGGATGTTCTTCCCGACCACGACGATGTTACGAAAAATCGCATCGGTAAAGTCACCGTTTCAGAGAACGACGTCGAACGTGAATTCTGGCGACTTGTGCAGTCGCCCGATGAGACTGTCGAAATTGAATATGGAGCTGATGTCCACTCCACAACTCATGGCAGGTGTGTACTTACTATTCTATTGTTTTAGGGACCTTATCATTTATCGTCTCGTCAGCGCTATGCCCACTATGGAAACTCATCCACTAGACCCTTATTCAAAAGACCCATGGAATCTAAACAATATTCCCATTCTCCCTGATTCTCTTCTGCGATTTATTAAGTCGGACATTTCAGGCATGACGGTGCCGTGGACCTATGTCGGAATGGCGTTCTCCACGTTTTGTTGGCATAACGAGGACCATTACACATACAGCATTAATTATAGTAAGTGCCTAATCTATTTTTATTTCAATTTTCTAAAAATTTGTAGTGCACTGGGGTGAAACCAAAACTTGGTATGGTATTCCTGGTGAAGATGCCGAGAAATTTGAAGCAGCCATCAAATGTGAAGCGCCCGATCTGTTTGAAGCACAACCAGATCTTTTATTCCAGCTTGTCACGCTCATGAATCCACAAAGGCTTACGGATGCTGGCGTGCGGGTTTACGCGTGTAATCAACGCGCAAAGGAGTTCGTAATCACGTTCCCGAAAGCTTATCATGCCGGTTTCAATCATGGGGTAAGAAGGTTGCTTTTTCATACAATAATAATGCTGACAATGGTGACCATATAAGCTGAATTTCAACGAGGCCGTCAACTTTGCTCTGCCAGATTGGTTATCTCTTGGGCGCGATTGCGTACAAAGATATAGGGAGCACCGAAAGCTTCCAGTATTTTCGCATGATGAACTTCTCATAACAATCACTGAGCAAACACATTCAATCAAGACCGCCATGTGGTAGGTTGAAACATTTTAATGTGTTCATTGAAAGTTCATGAGTCCTTGTAGGTTGCTCGATAGCCTAAAAGAGATGACAGATCGCGAAATGGACGATCGCGCTAAAGCTCGGGCATTAGGATTGGGCGAAATTCTGGAAGAGGAAGATCGCCCGGAAGACCAATATCAATGCCATATCTGCAAGGCATTTTGCTACCTTTCACAGGTGACTTGTCAATGCTCTACCAAAGTGGTTTGTGTGGACCATATAGATCTTCTCTGCGACAATCGTGCACCTCACCACTTGACGTTACGGAAGCGTTTCTCCGACGATAATCTGCGTGATATTTTCAGCAAGATTGCTGAACGTGCGGGAATACCATCGGCGTGGCAAACCAAACTTGCGAAGGTACTTTCGGAGAGTGCCCGCCCTTCGCTGCGGTCTCTTCGTGCATCACTCGCGGATGGAGATCGTATCAATTATCCTTTCCCTGAAATGGCAAACCTACGCAAATGCGTCACCAGAGCAAATGAATGGATGGTAACCGCAAATTCATTTATTATTCGCAAACAGAGTCGAACCCGCAAACGTCCCAAACGATCAATTGGGGGCGAAAATGTACCAGAGGATGGGTCTGATAAACCTTATCGACGGTTGGATGACTTGTACGGTCTTCTTCGAGAGGTGGAAACTCTTGGTTTTGATTGCCCGGAAATAGGCGTACTTCAGACTCTTGCACAACATGCCGAAGAAACGAAGACAAAGGCCGCTGCCTTGTTGAGTAACCCCCCTCCAGAAGCAGAACGCGATGAATTTCTGCAAGAGTGTAAACGCCTTCTCATCCATGGGTCATCATTAACAGTTCATCTCGACGAACTTCAGGAAATCGAAAAGATCGTGGACCGTGAACAACTTGTTAACGAGTTGGAAGAGAAATTAGACGATCCTGACGCTTCTGTTACATTGGAGGAAGTCCGGCAATTCCTGACTCGAGCCCGTTTATGTGGTCTTCCGTCGGATAACAAGTTCATGCAAATGCTCGATGCACGTCAAAGGGAAGGAAATGATTGGGAAGCCCGAGCAAGGAGCATTCTCGAGCAGCCAGTCAAGACTATCAAAGAATTGGACGAATTTGCGGACATGGATCCGAACATTCCGATCGACCCCACTGTTCTTAGTAAGTTGATGACTGCTCGCGCAAAGGCCCTTGACTACGATAAGCAAGCCAAAGCGTGGCTTGCTCGCGAACCTAATGGTTCAAAGGCAAGATTGCCAGACGTTATGAGGCTTGCCAGCCGGGCTTCGAAGGATTTCAGCATTTACTCTGTTCAAATTTTGAAACGTAGCGCAGACATAGCTACCGACCTAGAAGCACGATGTGATAGCGTGCTACGAGGCCGCTATCCAAACACGGATGAGGACGTTTTCAAAGCCATTGCTAAATGGAAATCCTATGCGCAGGAACACCTCGATATGTTTGTTCTTCCAACATTTGACAAACTTGAAACCCAATTGCGTTTGCATGAAAACTGGATAAAGGAGATACCTTGGTATTGCGCCGACCACAAGGAAACGCACAGCCAGTCTGTTCTCACTGACGTTCTGGAGAATACACGCCCTGAGGACGATTCACCGCCGGATGATGAGTTCTTTACATGTATTTGCAATACATCAGTTAGGCCACCCCCCAATGGCGCCTTATCGGACGCGGTTCAATGCGACCATTGTTTTGCACGTTTTCACGGAGAATGTGCCAAGAATGGAGGTTCCTGCCCTTTCTGCGACCACCACCATTGGAATGGTGCAATTCCAAAGCAACGCAATTTCCACTTTTGCTTTTTGCCCACAATTTTGGCAAATGCTCCAGAAATTTCGAAAAACTACTCAGAAGATTTCAAGCAACTTCAAGTCATCGTTCACCGTGTTGATCGTCTCTCCGCCGTCATTGGACAGTTCTTATCTTATACATCGATTGTCGAAAATCAGAAGCCTGAGTACATCCACCAGGTCCGCCACTTCATGCGCAAACTGTACAAGATACAATTTGCTGTTTCCCCTAATCCTGATATATCGTTTGGACTAGATCTTGCTGGTTTGCATCGAATTCTTGGCGGTCGCCCTGCTCTCGCTCGTCTAAAGAAAAGGAGAAGACCACGGTTTACATTCGGACAGGATGTCGATCGGGATGCCATAGACAATACTAGGTGTATTTGTCGCGGAAGGAATGAATACTTGATGAAGTATCCTGCTGTTGAATGCGAATCCTGTGGCAAACGATATCACGCAGCATGCGTGTTCTATCCATTAGAAACTGTGCCCCCAAATGTTCAGGCTCGTTTTGCGTGCCCTATTTGTTGCACACGCAAAGGCAAGGTCTACCCACATGCTGAGATCAGGATAATGCCAGTCGGTATGTATTTGATTGTTTTACTCATTTTTATTCTTTCAATAACTGTGATCTAGAATCCTTATTACCAGCTCAGCATCTCATCAATATCTATGTCGACGAGAAGGAAATGTTGAATACTTTCAGTAAGACATTGATCTTCAAGAAGATGGTTCCCCCCTACAGACCGACACTATTTTTGGAGCTCGTAGAGTTCCAGCCTGGATCGGGTTCGGATGGTGATACTTCGGCAGTAAGCAGTGTCTCTGCAGCGTCTCCCGCCCCTGGTCTACAGATTAGCCATCATTACCAGCCGTCTAGGCCTCACCCCCCCAATGGTAATGGCCAATCTTATCTGCAGTCCCAGCATAGCCCACATGGGTCTTTATCCACTATCCAGCATCCAGCATCCTTAGGCATGAGTGGTTTCAATCCTTCACAGGTACCACCTCCTTTTGCACCGCCGCCGCCGCCTTGGTCGCGATGGGGCACAGTGTCTACTCCGGCCATGCCTCCATCAACGCAGAGGAGAAATACGAACGGCGAATCATCTCGCACTAAAACCCCACAGCCTACAGGACCGTCAAGAAAAAGGAAGCACACCGATGAAGGCGAACATCATCATCAACATATTATGCAAAATCATAAACACCAAATTTCTGAGGAGGATGGGCGGCCAACCAGTTCGACTTTACCGCATAAGAGGCATGCAGGGCCTACCTTAACCCCTACCCCAATGTCCCCTCCACGGCCTACACAGAATCTCTCTCCTTCACTGGCAATGCTTCTTTCGCCAACAAATCAGGACGTACATTCATCACCTAGGAACAATATGCCTCCCATGCCCTCGATTAGGACGAGGTCACCATTGCTGCCAAATGCAAATGGGCAATTACCTCAGCCTACAGGACTTGTCAGAAATGGTTCAAGTGGATCTCCTCTATTACCTCCAGTACAATCATTAATATCCGGTGACCCACGTCCAATCTAAACCTACTTTCGTCCCATTTTCCATTATTTTCTTTCTTAGCAGTTTGTATAGTTTTCGTCATTTCTTTTACGTTTTCGTTTTCGTACTCTTTCATGTTGATGTCTTGTGCTTTGAGACTGTTGTTTCGTTTTCACTCCATGATTGTGTGTATTTCGACTCCCTTCTAAATCCTCTCTGCCGTACTTAGCACTACTCTATATATCCCCCTACGTTGTCATGTTATGCTATACACTGCCCCTTTTCGTTATTACTCTCTATGTAGTATGTCTCGATCCCTAATTATGAAGCATTCCGAATCCAAGGATAATATACACTGAGCTCACCCAGGCACGCACAGGGATCCTCAGTTCATTATATATACATCTTGTTACTCCTCAGATTCAATTCTCGGTAATCTACGGTGTTACTTAGTCAAGCGTTTATGAGAGCTTGGAAAACTTGGGCGTCAAGTAGTCGCATGTAACCCCACGAGAATAAACATAAACTACAGTCATTTATTGAGCTATCGAAGCATACGCAGACATAGTTAAATTCTATTGTGATAGAGGCTTTGGCGTGAGTGTCTAACACCTTCCTTACTTTCGTCCCGAAGAAGAAGACTTTTTACTCGCTAAGGTCAGAATACTGCCCAAAAAGCCTGGAGGCGACTCGGTACTTTGTTTGATGCTGGGGTTGTTTGGGTCTTCGATGAATTGAAGTCCAACAGAGACGCAAAAATGTCCGGAGTCATCACCTTCATCAGGAATAGTTGGAAGGACAGTCCGATTACCATTTTCCTTCCAGCGATACTTAGTTCCTCGCCATGAATCTTGTGAATATTCAAACGTCATTGGGAATGAAGATTTCAGTTTATCGGGTGTTTTCAAGGACAGCGTTAAAATGCCATATTGAGGAGCAGTATATGTAGCAGTAACCATGGCTAGGGGCTTGTTCGATATATTACTATCGGTGGCATGGTGTGAAAGCCAATGTGGGACCTGCTGTTTCAAATAATTCCAAAAATGAGGTGATCTGCGATTGTCGAAGCCTATATGTTGCAACGAGAAACCTTCTGGGAGAATGACGATTGATGCGGATGAATGTTTTTTTATATTGGGATTTAGCGTAATGGAAAATCGCCTGTAAAATAAGGGTTTATTCGGGGAACGGTGGTCATGAAGCTAAGACTAGTACTAACCCGGCGTCTTCTTGCACAGATATCAATTTCCCGTCATTAAATACTGCACCTTTCTGACACTGCTTCCCATGACAACTTGCTATAAAGTCTGAGGGTTGTGGATATTTGTGAAATAAAGGCGGGTAAGATCGCCCGTGATCGTTTTCAGGACGGTCGCGCAAGATGTTAAATAGTGGCTGAAAGGTACCATCATCAATGATAACACCAACGTCACCGAGCATTATCGAGCCTCGAATGTAATCTTCCTTATCTATCGGTGTGACAAGCTTCGGATCCAACAAATTTACCATAGTGCCTCCTACGCGTTGAACCACTCGTAGTTCTCGATCAAATACGGCACTCATGTACTTGACCAGAGTTCTCCCATTATTTTCAGGATTCAAAAGTCTTCAAAACCTTTGTTCGCGCAATGAAGTTAGATACGATCGTCAAATATGTCGTCAAGTACGACGTGGTACCATGCTTACACACCTCGAGATCGAAGGAATCAAGATACTGCCCTATATAACAGAGATTGAACTGAAGTTATTCTCAGAATGCGATGAGATAACCCCTTACCCTTGACTTCCGTGCCCACGATTGTAAAGGCTCTTCCCCGATTTGCGCAGGCTCTTCCTGAGTTTCAGAAAATTCTTCATATCCGGGAGGATCTGAAGGAATGGGAGGCAGAGGTCAAGGTCGAGGTTCATCCACCTGTATGTCAGACCAGGTCTTCTCATTGAAGCAAACTTGTTTGATTGATCAATCTCGCACATCGTATCGGAGAACCACTCCCGGATTCTTTGCTACGCCGTTTAACAGTTAACGAAATAATGCTTGCTCTGATGAAAGATCTGGACTCACCTGGGGGCGTGGCCATTTCAACTTTATGTGATTAATTAGCACGAAATAG
The DNA here is from genome assembly GCA_964017145.1 of Agrocybe praecox. Taxonomy (NCBI): domain Eukaryota; kingdom Fungi; phylum Basidiomycota; class Agaricomycetes; order Agaricales; family Agrocybaceae; genus Agrocybe; species Agrocybe praecox. The sequence continues at coordinate 1,578,908 of OZ024843.1, read as the reverse complement.
TACAGCTTAGAATTTGAGATGAGCGTAATACTGCAAGATCATGCCCATCAGCGAAATATACTCCCACTGCTGGATCACATGTGTAGAGGAACATTGGAATTTCGTGGAAACTTCATTATCAATCAAAACACGCCTAGACAGACCGCCGCACTGACACATGCCACATACATGAAGTTAAGTTTATGGACCGTCGGTGGTTGGTTTGTTGGCAAGAGACTGCAATGACCGAGAAGAGTAAGATAACTAGGTATGCCGCACGAAATGATACTGTTCTAAACACGCTTTAATAAATATATATTTGCAAGAGGTCGACAAAAAATACTTTGATTAGATAAAGAAACAGGGATCCCGGGTCACTGAGCTACAGATAAATCGTTCAACCCAGTTGGTGCATAGGGTAATTCCGAGACAGTAACCATGCACTTCTTAATGCTATCCAGTCGTTTAAATCAATATCCCGCAAATTCAAATTCACCTTGCTGGATTAGATCGAGGAGAAGGTCACGAACCCGGTCAGTATGTTGGGGTGCACGGCCAATAATCAGACGTCGAAGTGAGCGTAGCCACGAACGCTCCTTAACAAACATTTAAGTTGTTGAAATAATCATGAATAATAATAAATCCAACTCACTTTCCTGAATTCCCTTTTCGAATTCCTTGTCAGTGTCAAAACCCCTAATAAATTAACAAAATAAATCAACAATAGACAAGACAGTATCGAAAAAGAAATTGACTCACTGTCTGTGTTGACTATCTCGTACAGGTCAAAGATCGTTTCTAACATTTCAGCAAAGTCAGTGACAAAACCTCCCAGGGAACACTGGAAGGTAAGGCCATTCTTCGACGCTTTATACCCGACTTTGCCAAAGTTTCCGTCTTCCGAGAATATTGACAGAACATAATCGTCTACTATGGCCATGCGTGAATCAGGACACTACTGGGAGTCAACACAGACAAAAGAACCAGCGTCATTTGAAACCCACTTGATTGAGCATAATTTGCGAAACGAGATCCAAGGGGTGAAAGGCAGACTAACAATGAGCCAATAAGTTCAAATTCGAGTGCAGAACATATAAACGTTCTCACCATGTTCACAAGCCTACGGTCGTCCCCCATCGGTTTAGCGATGGGAGAAGATCGATTGCTGCTTGTGGAACTGTCAGTCCGCGAACGAGACAGAAAGATCGATGTCCGACTGATTGAGGTGGATAGGTGGAGATGGGAGCATCGTGTAGGGGTGCATCATTTCAGGTAGCTGATCGTAATGCCCAAGAAGATGAGATTGCCCAACAGAGAATTTGATTCCTCTGATAAAAAGACAACGGTCGAACTTTCCAAAGTTCGAAGAAATCCCGTGAATTTCGAAACGGCGTTTAGGGTAAAAACAACCATTCTTGTATTCGAACGAAAGATTAGTCTTTCGATCCGAAGGCGTCATACCACCCGTTCGCATGTTGTTAGGATACGCGTCTAGAGAATATTTGTTACTTTTATCGTGCCCGGTGACGATGTATATGCAGCCGTTTGTTAGCATGGGGGACTTTGGTTGTTTGTAGTCAAAAAACTCGAAAATATCCTGATAGTGTTTTTTGACATATTCTTCTATTCGATGAGTACGGCATCTTCGCGCGTCGCACCATCTGGCAAAATTAAGTAGGCGGATTCAGAATCGGACGACTGGAACGAAATATGCCTTTAAAGAATGCATCAAAACCATAGGGAGAGCAGACAGACAGACTAAGTACTTACAGTGGTGTCTCTGAATGCCGCGTCAACTGAACTCCTTTGCTAGTAATGACTGAGCCTGGTGGAAAGTAAGAAGGGACCTTGCGTATTTCATGGGGTTCAAGAGGTTCAAGAGGAACATAATTTTTCGGAACGTTCAATTATATTCAGCGGATGGTCAGCAAGTAAAAATAGGTTGAAGATGAAATTGAAGGTGCAGAGCTGATCTAGGAAGCCAACATCGCCAATACATGTCCCCCGGTCATCGGTTCCCCGGTGATATCCTTTATAAGTAGACTGTACCAGGATTTACAGGGTAACCATTTCCCGCCGAAATTAGACCACGAGCATATGCATGTTGGGGAGCATAGTAGGACGGACGTGCGTTGAGTAGGTTTGGAAACCCAGGTATATGTTGAATTTTTGTCAAAGGAGGTGCCTTGGGTTCTTAGAGATATAGATTATCAAAGTCGAGCTTGTACCCTCAGACCAAAACCTACCTGGCTTGAATAATGATCGAATGCCGCTTTCATTGCGGTCCTTGCTCGCTGTGTCGTATGACGAATGCACGCGCATGAGCAACAGAGATTTTTGCCTGTGGCGAGAGCTGAATGTGACTTATCTTCGAGTCAACCAGTGGAAGTTCAACCGGTCAGGCTAGTGGGTCAGGTCAGATCCCCTGCGTTATCATCCTACCTGCATTGCTGACGTCATCAAATCAAGGTGTGCCGAGTCGTCGAGTCGTCCTTGCGACAACTTGAACTTCGCTCACTGACAATTGTCACCGCCCATTCAACGCCCATTGACATATCCCTTATATCTAGTACGACGGTGTAATATTTGAATCTGCAGGCGTCCCGAACGTTTCAGTGACATTTACAACCAGCGCTTGTCGATATCTGCCACTGATTGCAAAACGTCACTCAGTGATTATTGGCAACTGCTCGGTTTTCTCGACGGCATACCACCTGCACTTGCACTCTGCTCTTTCCGAAATTATCAGATTTGGGCGCCATTTAAGTGTCTGGCATGGACAAGCTCAAGTGATAAAATTGGCGGTAGCTCGCCGTCGCACAGAATGGATCGGCATTCTTCTTACCTTTCAGTATAAAAAGCCTTGAAGTTCATGGCAAGCATATTATCCGCCGCGGTCCCAGCCTTCAGAATGTTGAACATTCGCCTTTTTTTTGCGCTCAGTTTTCTCTCGACCCTTTGCTTTGTTCAAAATATTGCTGCCCAGTCAACTTTACCTCCATGCGCACAGCAGTGCTTAGATCAAGCAAATGCGCAATCAGGTTGTAGCTCGTAAGTCTTTAACATATTGTATCTCTTCGAACGAAGTATGCTAATAAATTTACTCTTTAGAAACGATCTGGCTTGTCAATGTTCAGATTCAAACCTCGACACAGTAAACGATTGCGTAGAATCCAACTGTTCTGCTCAAGATCAATCTCAGACCGCGACCATAGTACACTCGTTTTGCGAGTCTGACGCTGGTGGTAAACTTTTTCCTGGAGTTGATACTCAAATTTTCATTTGCTAATCCTTCTTTCTAGCTGGCGCCTCCTCGGGTGCTTCCAATGCCAATGGTAACTCGGCAGGAGCAGGTTCGTAATCAAACTTCACCCAGTAAATCAAATCTGAGGAAGGAATCGGATAATTCCACTAGCAAAACCACCTCCGATGCACAACCCAAACGCGCCAGATCTGTCTAACAACGGCAGAGCAAACACGGCGCCTGCTCTGCTGGTCATCGGTGCTACTTTAGTTGGCACGACGTTGTTCCTTTGATTGAACTTGATATAATTATCCGCTCGACGTATTTTTGATGTGCGAGGAGTGTTCTATGTTAAGCGGAACTCTCCAATGAATGTCTCCGAATAGATGTCGTATGCTGAACCCCCGAAAATCTAACGTCGACGCGACTATACGACATGAATGATGACCATATGAAGTTGCATGACTCCTTTACCCACCCTCATACACTGCAACTGAGGTCCCGATGTACTTGGTCAATATACATAAGAGCCATATTTTAGTGATTTCCTGGAGGATTCGCCTACTGCATCCATAGAACCCATGATCATCGAGTTCTGCATTGCACAAGTTCATTCGACACACCCTTAGGCGGATATCATAAAATTTCGGTGTGTACCTGAGTTTTTCGCCACACAAGTATAGGATGTAAAGATGGGCTGCCTGTACGATCTGAGGACGGTAGGTGATCTATTTCTTTTACCTTTTATTATTTTCACTAAACCTTTAACAGTGGTAATATCTGTGCAGGATGAGATTTGATGGTAGTAGTGAAAGGCGTTGTTGCTATGCTTAACCAGGTATGCTTATTCTTTTCTATCTATCTCATCGTCACAAATAGAATAGCATATACTACAAATAGTATTGTCTGGTGCATGCATATAACCTTGTTGTTTAAAGTAAAGTGGGGAGGCTTGTCAGTGCTTTTTCTCCAAGGTCCGGTTTGAATGTCCGAATTGAGCCCCGGAGCCCGATCCGGGTGGATTGCCATTGTTGACTACCACGTCCGACTCAGCACAGCGGGACTTATCCAGAACAGTCGCTCTTTCTTCCGCCATCTCATGGCCAGCGACAATATAGGCAGCCAAATTGCCCAGTATGCGTGCAAGTGTCTCAATATACGCATAACCTCTTCGACACCTACATCATCCCGACCAGAGTATCCTCACGATCAGGCATACACGCCAGTCTTTGTCAAGGAGGATGGAATCACCGTAGTGCGTTTGTCGCTGCACACACAATGGCTGGCGCTCTGATGTACCATTTTAAATTCTTAGGCACATCCTCAGGCGACTGTTAGACTGACCTCGAAACCTGAACGTATTGCAGGTAGTACAAAGTATTCGCGCTTCACATCGGTGACCTGTTTATTCTGCGACTTGGCTATCTATCGCGTGCATCAGACCATCTCGTTAGACGTAGAAGGAAATGAAACTATTCTACTGCCTACAGAAGAATGGGTAGAACAGGAGATCTTGAAGAGCGCGACAGGATGGGTTGGTGTTCACACAGATAGTATTGTAAGTAACATCTCTTTTATTGTTTCATCGATTCCAAGCGCATAACCTCTTTAATTTCTTCCCCATTGACGTGGGATCTATCCATCCTGTTCTCTCAATTATCATGAACTTATAAGCTGACTTCGTGAATCATGCATGCTAGGTAGGAAATAATATTTCGACTGCCGAGTCATCATCTTCATTTGCTACGCCCTTTTCACTTTTGTTACCACCCTCGCTATCTCCTCTTTCGGCGTCATCCGACAATGAAGACCCGTCCTCATCGACTACTGTTTCTCCGGACGTTTCTCCAGAGGCTCCCTCCGAATACATGACAAACTTAAAACAATTATTCTTACCGCCTCCGTTCACATCGTCACATCCAATATTCATTCACCTGGCGTCAATTGCTGATGAAACATCCAAGCAGATACGTGCAGCTGCGGAACAACGAATAGCGGATTTTATAAAGGCCGAGACTGTCGGCGTTGAGAAGGAAGAAAATATCCTCAAGGGCCAAGTGGAGGCTCTCTGGCAAAACTACAAAGAACACTTGCAAGCCGTCCAGAAGGAGGGAGACAGACGTCGTAATTCAACACGTTCTTCTGTTAGGTTAAAGTCAAAAGACAATGGTGCCTTTTCTCCCAGTGGTGTCACCAGCCCTTTGTCGACGGCTTCTTCAGTGTCAATCCGGAACTTTGTACCCCAACCTGTGGCTCCTGCTCCTCTGTCTGCATCAACATCTTTACCCCGAGTATCAGCGCTTTCCGCATCGTTGGCTACGTCACATTTTCATCATCCCAGGGCAGATGTATCCCAACGGGCAGCTTCTCCAAGTCAAAATGGTTCTAGCAGGTCACGGTCAACTTCCCATACGGGATCTTCGACTCTCGTTCATTCGATGCCACCTACTAAAGGAATAAACATATTGGAGTTCAACCGCAACCTCGATGAGGGGCTCAACACTCAAGCTACTTATAGGTTTTTTGTCATAGAGGAAGAAATGAAAGCGTTGCAGAAACGACGCGAAGAAGCCTCCAGAGTTAGCAACAAAGAGAAAGAGGCCGGGCCTTCCCAAATTTCAACTGATCTTATCACTACTGGGGGTCCTAAGCCAGATATCCAAGCAGCGGATCAGCAACCCGCTGCGATTGAAGCCCCGGGAGACGGTCACGATCAGACTGCTCGGGATGCTACACCGACGAGGGGTCGTGATAAGGGAAAAAGAAAGGTCACTTTCGACGTTAAGCCAGCTGTAGTAACGTTTAAGAACGGAAGTGAAACTCAGGAGGAAGAAGCACATAAAGCTAATGAAAATTCAAGAGGTAAATGTGTCATTTTGCTGTACCGTATGATATCTAACGGAATTCGCATGAAGATATGATCTTTGCATTGGAAGATCTCGATGGTATCGGCATACCTGATATAGATGGCGATCCAAAGCAAATAACGCTACCCCTTCTGGAACAACCTGCTTCCCGCCCAGTTCGTGCTCGTACGTCGCGTCCGCAAAACAAAGCAGCTATGGATGCATTCGCATATCTTAGACCTGCCTCGTTGCCTAATCCATCGCACATTCGACCGATGAGGAGTCATCCTGGTGTTGATTCGTCTTCACAAAGCATGCTCCCGCCTAGAGTCTACTCTAGTACTACCGTTGAGGGATCACGAAAGCCTGCTTCTCCACTAAGTCCATTAAGTCCAACAACTCACAACGAACATGATGCCGAAATCCTCAAATTAGTGGCTGCAGACACTCCCAGCCATCGTGGTGCCTGGACTCCAGGTAGCAGAGCTTGGCGATCATTCACGCGTCGACAAGACTCCAAAGAAGAATCGGATCTCGATAACATCGACGAAGAAGAAAACAGTGATGCGAATGAGTCTAGGACTAAACCAATTAACATGAAAAGGACGGGAGACGCAGATTCGAGCCAAGAGGAGAGCGATGATGATGATGAAGGTCGGTGATGTTTCGTGCGCATTTTGTTAATTTATAACTGGGTATTTATTTTGCATAGATTCGTCAACACCCTACCGATTCATACCAGGGTCACTGCCGGTTAATATCAACCGACCGAAACCTAGAGAACAACTTAGTCTCGCTTCGTATCTTGCCCCATCCGCAGTACCTTCAGACTCGTCAAGGAGGACCAGTTCTCTAGGAAGGGTTAACTCAGTCGCTCTCCATAACGCCGCCTATGCGGAACGTGACCGTAATCGTGCAATGGATCCTGGTACACTTGATTTCGCCATTGCAGAGGAAGAGGAGGAAGAAGACATCGAAGAAGATTCCGAGCAGGCGAATGTCGAATCGACAAGTCCAGGGGAGAAAGCTCGTAAACATGCCAGGAGGATTTTGCAGGCCCGTAGCGAATTGCCCGAAGAAGGAATGTGGAGGAGTTTGGCCTAATCATTGCTTTGTCTTTCATTCAAAAGCTTTCGGGACGAAGAAAATTAATCATTCAATATTCCACAATCAATACCAACCACGAACATATCCATTTCTCCTAACCCATAATTATATAGTGTATATGAGATAACTAGCCGAGTGGCTTCAACGTTCTATACCTTTACAATCGTCTTCTACTAATTTTTTTCTCTTCCTGTAAATGCGTCTTTTATCAGAGACGCCTTTTTTCATTCGCAGCTCTTTTCTAGTATACATGGATCCGTCAATTCATGCATGTGCTGTTGTACGTTCACTACTTAGTTTTATGTCCTAATTTGCCTGCTCTCTGTACCTGATAGCCATGCTGTTTTGGTCATCAAAATCATCTTGCTACTTGCCATTACCCTACTTGTACATCTAATCATCTGTAGCTGTTCTCCTCAACAATAGTATACCCTCGCTGGCCCGGACCAAAAAAATGATTGATTTTATTCAATTAAAATTACGCGCTCGAGCTCTAAGCTCCAAGTCCCACTACCTTTTTTAATTAGAAAGAGTTGTGCAATTAAAGTAAGGATATAGATAGGGGTCGAAGGGGTTGGATGGTGGTTTATGCGAATGAGATTGTCCATCAACAGAAAATAATAAATAATCCTGTTTTGTGGAATTAACAATTACGTCGGATGGACTTTACTCGACATCATCTGTGGGTTCCATAGTGTACTTGTCCACTGTAGCTTCAACTTTAGATTCATCCTTTTGGTCTTCAGGCGAGCTGCCCTTTTCCGCGGGGGTCATTGACTTGGCCTCCTCAACACAACGTTCGCAGTTGCATGAGAATCTCCATCCCCTGGCGAGTTCGAAGCGCCTCCTGCGTCTGCATTCGATAGGCGACTCATCGGGATGTTGGGTAACGTCAACGAATGCGACAGTGAGGATATCTCCTTTTTTGATATCCTTATTAGCGATGATGGAGATCTCGGATGTGCCGGAGCTGAAGGATGGGCGGGCAGACGGTTGGCAAGAGTGGGTCAGGTAGGATGAAACGGTGTAAAGGGCGCTTCCGACTTGACGCTGGGTACCGTAAGGTGTACGGGTTTTCTCGACGTCTTCAGGTCGAGCAGCAGACTGAGGCTGTAAAGTTCATTAATAAAAAGTGATAAGGTGTTAAGGGATGAGATACGTACCCTGTCATCGCGGCCACCACCAAAGCATACGCCGAATGCATTGTAGGCCATTTTACCGCAAAGAGTCGCGTATTTCTCATCAGAGATAAACTCTTCAAGACCGGGAAGCGCAGCAGCCAAAACATCCTTCATAAGCTTGAATTCATCATTGTCGGGGACAACTTCGAGGTATCTCAAACGTTCAAGATGATCAGCGAGGACGTATTTCTCAGTCTGGTTGTCTGAGTCAGTATAGTCTGCTTCAGCAGCCGGGAAGACCGTTCCAGGAGCAGTCGCCTGTGCCAATTTCTGTGTCTCGAATGCAACCTGACGAGCAATGAAGCGAGCAACGAGCAACGGGACAAGGCGGTGTTCTTTTTTGAGGTGGTCTGATAACTTGACCTGGGCTTCGCGTCGAGCTTCCTGTAGTTGGGGTATCGCAGGTGGCGAAGGAATCTCCGGAGGTAGTGCGGGGTCGAGGGTAAAGAGGAGGGAATGATGCTGGTTCTTACTGGCTAGCATACATGCCTTGGAGCAGTAGCTTAGAATAAGAGGGCTAGGTCTATCACTGGGAGGCGCTTGGATGGACATGCCGGCTTGAATGGGACGGAGACATTGGTCACAATGAGTTCCTTGTTCGCGCAAATCGGGATCTAGAGCGGTGACGACGGGGAATTCCTTTGAAGAAAAGCAGTCAACTTAAGTGAAGGGTAGAGAGACTGGTCATCAACTAACCTTGTAGATGACTTCTCCAGCAACAAAATCTTTGTCTGCAACGAGAATATGTCTATTACCTTGGCCTGGTGTTACTTCACGAATGACGACCGAAACATTCGTCCCTTTGGGAGGGAAATTGTCAAAGTAAGCTGAAGAAGCAAACCATGATAACTCAGTCTTCTGATACACTCTCAAACAGTCTTCCACGGCTCACCTTCAATGCGATATTTCACCTAGATAATTTCATGCAAAAAGAGAGGAAACGCAAGAGATATATTAGAACATATGTTGCAAATGACGACGAAGCAGATAAAGATGAATATGGGAAAGGATATTGTGTCAACTGCTCTACAAACGCACAGCTTTTCCTCGTCCTCCCTTCCTTCCTCCAACAAGAGAGGTGCCACCAGCCTTCAATGACGTAATCCAACAATTTTGCTAGCGAACGCTCAGGCTGGGGTTTGAGTTCCTGGGTCGGTGACTTTGTCCCATTCTTGGGACGATGCCTCAGATGGAGGGCCCCTAATCGGACTAGTATCGTGGCCGTCGAGACTTATGGCGTCAAAATCTGCTGAAGCGGAATCACTCACGTCCAGTTGAGACAAATCCATGATCAACTGCAGGAGCTACTGTCAGCTCATATGCTATGATATAGTATATGTAGAGCATACCTTGAATACAGGTTCAATGATGGTCTTTTCGTAGATGACAATGAGCTCGACGGGGGCAGGATATACCCTGAGAGCGCGGAAGAAAGCGGTCGCTGCTGGGAGATAGAATTTGGGACCTAATAGCAAGGTGAACGCGCGTTCATACGAATGTCAAGAACGCATATATACCTTGTGCCGCAAGTTGTTCACCAAGGCCAACTTGGTTCATGAAATACGACTCCCTCTCTTCGGGTGATTGAGGACCAGGGTCTTCTCTGACCTGCTTTAGGACTTCTCTGAGAGCAGCGGGGGTAATGTCATTGCTGGATGCAGCAAGTTCGCTTTGCTGGCTTTCAGCGACGGCTTTCTGGACGCGCTTTTTCTCTTTTTCTGCAAGAAAATGTTAACTCCATCATAACTGCGTATTGTCATTGCAAGACATACTGAGCTTCTTGCGGAAGTCAACATCGTTCCTTCGCTTGTAATCAAAGTACATGGCGTATACCGCGAGGCCAGCCGCAACGGTGACAGCCGCAGCCGTGATATAGGTGGTGAACTTGCTGTCCATGATGATGGATGTGCTGGTTGAACAAAGTGAAGCGTCCCTAGTCGATTTTTTCACGTGCTTACATAAGTAGTATGCCGGTCAAAACGTGTTGTTGGCCTCAAAAACACGTTGAGAGGACGGTAATGAGAGAAAAATGGAGATTGTCATTGACGCTGTTGTTCTTGAATGCTACGATATTGTTTAAAAAATAAGAATATAATGAGGAAATGCCAGCTCAGCGTTTGTTGGTTGCCAAAGACTACGGGCCGAGGTGGTTTATTTGGCGGAGAAAGTTACCCACGAGCCCGAACGCCCTCTGTCACTCCTCCGTTCATTTTTCTCGCTCATATTCCTTCTACAGGCTCTAAATATTCAGTCGCTGGCCATGGATGGCCCTGCCAGCGCGTCCACACAACCTCAACTCCTCCCTCAGCCCATAATCACTCCTTCCGATGCCACTGGTGCTGGCCCCACCACCGTTTCTGTCCCTCAGTCTTCCATTCCAGAATCACAGTCACCTATAGATCAAAGTCTTGCTTTTGCAGACCCTACGCTTATATTTCCTACTGAAGGAGGATGGACCGCTGGCTCGTCAGATATATCGCCTGTCAGCTCTCAAACGGGAGAAGAAGTTACATGGACAGCGGAAGCAGTTGGGGAGGGGCAAGACAAAGGCGGAGGCGGCACGGAGATGCAGAATGTGGCATCCGACTCTCTAGTAATTAAAGAAGAAGGAGAGGTTCTCTTGGGGCATGTGAATGGTCAGATTGAATTACTCGAGCACACACCGGACCATGCTACAAACCAAGGAATGAGCAACTTTATCGTTTCAGAGGAGGGCCAGGATTGGATTCCCAACCAGGATCACGAATTGAAACGCGTCAAGGTATGCATCCTTCCGTATTACTCAACATTCACTTTTCCTTCCCCTCTTCATGGCATGTCCGCTGAAATCGAGCATGCAAGATTGCCAGATAGACGCGACACATTCTATCATTGTTCACTCGTGTTTCTCGAGATGCTCACATATCCATATCACTGTAGGTTTACGAACTCGTGGGCTCCCGATGGGTAGATCAGGGAACTGCTTTCTGCTTTGGCCAGTTCTCCGACGACACGAATCAAGCTTTCCTTATCGCTCGTTCTGAGAGGAATTATGCGGAAATCGTTTTGTCAACAGCTATTCGTTCAAGTGATGTTTACCAGCGGCAGCAAGGTACGTTAATATTGCCTCTCTTGCCCTTCCCCTTCTTTCTTTTCCCCCGCACGCGACCATCACCAGAAGACGTTTCCCGCTTCTTCCGGTAATCACTTTTGCACCTTTGCTAATGCATTTGTTAATTGAAATAAAGATACACTCATCGTATGGACCGAACCTGATGGCATTGATTATGCCTTGAGCTTCCAAGATCCTGAAGGTTGTGCAGAGGTGTGGAATTTTATACAAGAAGTCCGACGGCATATGAATTCATCTGGTTAGTGAATGTATTTCGGTTATGCGTCTGTTGACTCATTCTTGACCAGACAACGGATTACTCGTCTCGTCTTCACCTCTCCTTGGAGCAGAAACCTCTGTTACTACCTCCAGCATCATACGTTCGGGCCACCTTCCTCAACCACAGATGGGGATTATCGGTGAGATTGAGCGGGCGATCAAATCATTAGCGAGGACGCAGCCTGTGAAAGAGCGGATATGTGAATACATTCAACAAGAAGTGAGTGCTACCTTTTCAATAGACATAATTCTACCCCAACAAGAATCCATGGATTCTCTACTATTCTTCAACAACTTCATCCATTGCTTATTTTTCCTTCGAGCACATGTAGAATACCTTCGTTCTGTTTCCGCAGCGATGAATGTATTCTATATTATGCAAAAAGATTAATAACTGATTTAAGATTGGCTCGTTTTGCCCCGTTCATAGGATTACATCAAGTCTCTTATTAAAGTCATGCACACCGCCGAAGACCTGGAAAACCTAGAAACTCTGCATTCTCTCTGCAGTCTAATGCAAACCATACGTGAGTGCGAAGAGGTGCAGAAGGAATGTTTCTCAACAGTTGATTTTACAGTAATGCTGAATGATCATTCGATGTACGAACACATCCTGGAGGATGACATATTCTTTGGAGTGGTTGGGATGCTTGAGTGTAAGCATACGATTAGATTCTTATCTTTAGCGCGCTAATACGCAGTCCCTAAATAGATGACCCAGAATTTCCTAATCATAAGGCGAACTACCGTGACTTCTTGCACAACACTACCCAATTTCACCAACCCATACCTATTCGTGATGCACCTACTCAACGCAAAATCCACCACACCTACCGCCTACAGTTCCTTAAAGATGTTGTCCTTGCCCGGGCCTTAGACGACTCCACATTCAACGTCCTGACATCATGTATCATCTTTAACCAGATCGACATCATTTCACACGTGCAACAAGATCCGAGCTTTTTGCGGGACATTGTTAGGCTCTTCGTGGACGAGGATATGCTGAATGGTGGCGTTGCAAATTCGAGACGTATTGCTCAAGCACAAGCACAAACCCTGCAAAGCTCACAACATATGGTTATCAGCCTCAATGGGCATGGCGACAATGTCAGTAAAGAAGACACAGTCAAGACGGAGGCCGATCAGAAACCAACCGTCTCAAGTCCAAAATCCGTCAACGGCAAGGCCGCACTTATCAGTGTAAATGGGCGAGGAGGAAGACTGCCTAATTCGTTTGCATATATACCTCCTGAACTTTTGACGGAAGATGATATTGCACTGCGGAGAGAAGTGGTAATGCTGTTACAACAGCTCTCAGTCATGGGAAAGAACATCCAAATGCCAGCCAGAATAGCTCTGTTCCGGACGCTCGTCGACCGCGGTGTGCTCTTTGCTGTTGAATGGGCAATAGGGCTCCCTGAGAAAGAAGATGCCAACAAGCCGGCCATCAGTGCAGGGGGTGAAATTTTGGCAGCATTGCTGGATCATGATATCAATGGTGTGAGGTCCCATGTGATGAAGCAAGTATTTGCCATGGACCAGGAGCGAGAGGCAGGGAAAAAACCCGCCGGCAAAGCGATATCGATTCTACAATTAGCTTGTAGGAGAATGGCTCAAAGCAAAGACTTGGCTGTCCAAAGCCAGATTGGAGACGCTTTGAAAGTCTGGCTGGACACACCTCCGAACTCTGAGTCTGGTGCAGGCGCTTCCGAGGTGAGTTTAAGAACATCAATGCGGATCCGAGAAACAAAATAACGTTCTTATTTTTAGCTCGGCCCCAAACTACCAATAGCTGTACGGAAGGACGAGCCAGGCTTGGAACGCTTCATGGATTATTTCTACAATGAATGTGTTCAGACATTGCTTAAGCCAATCGCGGACCTTCCGACTTGTGGAGCATACAAAGAGCCATCCCTGCCTCTTAGTCGCGAAGAGACTAACCGCTTCGTTTATCTTTGCGACCTAGTACACAACTTCCTACAGCAGCACAGTTTTAGGAGTCACTTCTACGTCATGTCAAATAACATCCTCCCTTGTACAGCGACACTGTTCAAGTCAAAAGACAAGCATCTTCGGCATTGTGTGTACTTTCAACCAATTTTAATGGGAATTTCTATTTGTACTGACAGATGTTTTTCTAGCCGCATTCCGCATATTCCGTCTCCTCTTGAAGCAAAATAACAGCAACACTAATAAACAGATCATGAAGCATGGTGTTTTGAAACCCATTCTAGACCTCACAATCCAAGAATCAATGAGAGATAATCTGTTAAGTTGTTCTTGTCAAGAATACTTTGACTTCATGCGGAGGGTACGAAAACACTTTTTATATGCTTGAGTGCCTTTGGATTGACACTCTTATGTAGGAAAACGTGAAAGAATTGATCGCCCACATAATGACCCATCACGAGGACGAGATTAAAAAGCTCGCTAAGAGTCCTCTCGGCAGTCAGCGATTTGAACTGTTCATTCGTCGACATGAAATGAACATTGCTCCTCCGCCGGAGGAATCTACCCCACAAAAGTGAGTCATTTATTTTATTTTTGTGCATTTGTATAATTTCTGATCCGCCGGAATAAAATTAGACTTCCCGATGATCGATCGTGGTCGGGTCCTGGTCGCAATGTCGACTCTGCTGAGGAAGATTACTTTAATGCAGACGATGACGAGACTGAAATCCTTCCTTCCATCAGTCAGCAGCAGTGGCTACAGACTCCTGGACATATTTCACCTATGGCTGGAAACAGCATATCGATGAAACGCAAACGAAGACCAGGGTTAACGAGCGCACCTAAGGGTTACCGACCTCCTCTCAAAACACCACAGCTCAGCAATCTCCCTCTAGTCGATTACGATGGGGACGACGACGAGCCAAGCTCACTGGAAGGATCAAAGAGCCCATCAGAAGCATCAGGGTCTGGTTCTGCCTCACCACCAGAAAGCAAGCCTTCAGAGCTATCCTCGGGTCCTCCACCAAAACGACAGTCCAGCCAGGACGAGGAAGAGGACACATTCGAAGCCATGTCTCGATCCAGGAGAGCAAGATCCCAGTCCCCAGCTCCAGATCTTGGGCCTATGCGACCTGGAGAAAAACGACGACGAGATGAAGACGAGGACGACCTGATTACGCGACTTAGTAAATCGACGAAGGTATCTGAAAGCGCCACTTCCAGAGATATTCCGGCCAACACAAAAGCAAAAAATGGAGAAGATCCGCCTGCAAAGAAGATGAAGGTTAAATTTGGTGCTGTTGGCTTAGCAGTAGCATCCACCACGCCTTCCAGTCAACCAACAATATCGCCTACATCAAGTGATTCCTCACCATCTTCAGAAACGGGCAAAAAGGATGGAGACACTGGATAGGTTTGTCCATGTTTCATCTGTTCTTTTATATGTGATTTCACGCATGGACTCATCTTGAACCCGGTTAGACTCTTCCTGCGCGTATGCTTTCACTTTTTTTCTTCTCAAACTCAAACCCCACCAGAACCCTTTTTCGCATACTTTTAAACTAATTATGACCTTTCAATTTTACGCTTTTTTCTCTTGGTTGTTGGGCTTACCCTTGTATTATGCTGTAGCCTTTTTTATTATTGCTCCGCTCAATGCTTAAACTTAGACCACAGCGCTTTGTAGTATATCCGTTACAATATATAGGTTGTAACTATCGCTATGTCATCGCTAACTTATGAGCCATTCAATTGAAACAAACGCATTTACCATGTTCTGCGGTAGATCTGAGGATAGCATCTGCAATTTATTCTTCCGGAGTAAACACACTGTTACACACATCTGCGTCCAAACAACATAACAACAGCGTAAAAAACAATGATCAATGATAGAATAGTCCTAAGGTTTAATATACATAAGGTTTAGGCAGCTAGCTAGATAAACAAATGGACGTAAGGTATCGAGCGAGAAGAGGGAGAAAAGTTCGGACCGCAATGAACCAACAGGACTGACAAAATAGATAGAATAGAAATATAGCGGGAAAATTGGAATGAACAAGGCAAGTAAGCATAGGGATATAAGTATAAATGCAACAGACCGGGGAACTCGAGTTGTTGAAGTTGAAAGTTATACAGCGTTTGAGAATATAGATTCAATAATGCCCGACGGACGACCCAGGTATGATAGGCAGGCCTTGTATGTGTACTGGATTTGTAGATGCCAAGGCGGGAAAAAATAACTGGTATTTGAATGGATTGAATTGATATTGGAGGTCATCAGCGCTGGTTGACCGATGATGAACTTGTAATGTATGCGAAGCTGGTAGGTAGGTAAGTTGATTTGTATAATGTTATTCATATGGGATTGTGAAATAAACTGACGAGAAAGGGGGGGTTGAGGGACAAAGGTAGATCATGAGCAGACTGGAATATAAGTGGATAGTAGACAGGACAGGATAGAGAGACAGGCAGACGGGACAGACACAGATAAACAGACACAGAGGCGAGGGTCACAAAAATATATCTTGAGGGTTGAAAATATAGAGTTGAAAAGGGTATGAGGAATGTTGATGAAAAGAAAAGAAAAGGTCGAATAAGATAAGAATGCTTCTGGGACGGAGGGGTAATGATATATAGACAATGAAAAAGAAGAGAAAGAAAGAAAAAGTGAAGAGTGACGCGGAGTTGTGGTTGGCGCGATGTGATTGCGGTTACTGTAGAGGGTAATTCGAAGAAAGAATCGAGCACAGCGAGAATAGATATAGGGATGATAAAAGAAGCACAGAGGTCGGGAAATTATTGACTATAGGAAAACAACACAGAATATAGGGTCCTCGGAGGATAAGAGAGAAGCGCGAAAAGCGAAGTAAAATAAGACAACAACAGAAAGATATGCAAATGTTTCTTGAAATATGCACGCCAGTATGGATGGATGATTCTGTGCGTGTGTCGCATGTCGTTTGTGGCGACGGCAACGACGAAATGGGGAGTTGGCTTGAGTGGGTAGCATTAGACCAACTTGTTCGATTGGATATGGGTGTGTGTATGGGTGGACCCAACACCTTCAGTTACATAGATATATTGCAATTGTTTGTTATGCTCGAGTGCGTGCAATGATTTGATGATGATGAGAATGATATGCGCGTGTATAGTCGAGTAGACTGGTATTGACCCTGAGGTATTGTTGGGTTTAATAGTGTTGCATGCGGTGATATGCGATGGATGGATGGGTTTGCGTATAAAATGCCTGTTGCGTGCGTGTGTAATGTGTGCGATGACGATGAAAACATATCGAAAAATGTGCTGTTAAAACAAGATGACTGATGCTGACGAATGCAAGTATATGGAGAAAATGAGGAAAATGTGTGGAAAAAAGAAACGATGATGACGATGTACACGCTGCAGAAACCACCAGGTCGAACATGCTTGCTGGCAAATTTAGTCGTCATGTTGTTGATGATGGTGGGAAATGGGATGTGAATCACCACCACCAGGTATCGCTAATGGCTGCAGATGAGGTATCTGTGAAGGCTGCTGACTTCCATACGAACCATCACCACCTATCGCCGACACGCTAAACGGCGAGAACGATGATGCCTGGGACGACACGCCTCCGAACCCGAAACTGTTGAACATCACTCCACCATTGTTGTGGTTATTACCATTGGCAGTTGCCGTAGCAGCACCAATAGCAGCAGCAGAACGAGGCACAAATGCGTTCGAGGCACCCGTCAACTGCGTGGAAGTCGTCGTGCCAAAGGACATGTTTGACGTGGTATAGAATCGTGGGGGTGGTGAAGAGAAGAAGCTGTTGTATGCGGTGCCACCATTGCCTCCTCCATTACCATTGCCGTTATTATTGTTGTTCAAATAAGATGGGGTCGATAGTGTAGGCCCCGTCGACGACAACGACGAGTCTCTCCTCATGATAGACGCAGGTAACGGAGCACGCGACATCGGTGGTGGGGGGCCAAAGTCCTCCGATACTCTCGACGACTGATACGAGTCCTGCACACCATTCTGGTGGTGATTATTGCCGCTACTAAATTGCTGATGATTATTCAACGTCTGCATGAGCTGTTGCTGCTGCTGCAACGTCGGGCCACCTGTATTACTACCAGCGCTCGTGGGTGTGCGTACACCCAAAGGATTCTTGCTGTATGACAGCCGAATGCCATTCTTCACTGCCCCACGCAGTGTATTGCCGGACATCTCCTGTAGTGCCTTGGCTGCGAAATGTACGTCCTCGAACTAAAATAAAACTCAACATGATGACGATGACGGGATGGTGGTAAGGGAAAAACTTACCTCGACGAAGCACATCGGCCCGTTAGCTTTATGCCTAAAGCAGAGCTTCCGATACCCAGGACGAACAGAGAAGATCTCTCGGAGCGTTTCTTCCAAGTAATCACTCGGATACCCGATTGGGGGCGGTGACGTCGGCAAATTGCCTACATAAAGCGTATTGATCTGTTACATAGGGGGAAAAAGAGGGAAAACAAAAAAGGTTTCGTTCGTAAGCATTTATATAACTCTTATGGGATGGGCGCCGAGACCAAACATTACGAAAAAGACAGATGTCGGAAAGATGACGAGAAGACGGAAAGATGCCATGTTCTTTACATGTAAAGAAAATCAGAAGAAAAAAAGCACAACAACAAAAGGAACTGATTTTCGATGATCAATCCCCGGTTGTATGTACCACCACCACCACCCAAGGCACACGTACAACAAAAACAACTTTCTACATAATAAGACGAGTAAAAAGACTACTCACAGGAGGATTCTGATCCACTGTTCCCCTCGCACTGCTCGAGCCAGTTCCATTCCCATTGGTACCTGCGCTAGTAATACTCGTCGTGCTGCCAGACCCAGACGCAGAAGCAGGTGACGGTAGCGTCGGTGACGTGTTCCCACCACTTCCACTAGCACTCGTACTTCCACTTCCGCCAGCACTCGTATTTGTATTGGTATTCGCACCACCACTACCACCACCAATAGATGGATTCGTGTTAGCCGAAGAAGCAGCAGATGCACCGCTCTCTGATGAAGTGTTATTTGAAACACCAGCAGTTGTTATTGACGGCCCTCCAGCACCAGAAGACGAACTCGAAGTAACAGGACTCATGTACCCAGACAAACCCCTCGCAAAAAGGGTCTGCACCGCGAACAACGGTACCTGTGCCTGCGCGCCAGGAGACTGAACAGGTTGTTGCTGCTGCAATCCGGATCCTTGGTTCTGACTATGATTATTCCCAGTGACAAAACCAAGACGCGCGCCAACATATCCAATCGGATTCGTGCTACTTGCGTTAACGGACATCGAAGAGGGCTCGCCACCCACTACACTCCCAGTTTCACTCGTGTCACTCTGCGAAGAACCACGATATTGTTGTGGTAGCTGCTGCTTCTGCTGGTGATACAAGTTGGACTGGAACTGCTGCTGCTGCTCATGCAAGTGCATGTACTGGGGCTGGTACTGGTACCGTCCCTGGGTCTGAGCTGGCTGGGATTGAGGCGACCTGTCATCGATGGGCGGCGACGTCGATCTCTCAGACTCTGTGGATTTGATAGCCTGATTGGTGGTAGCCTTGCTGACGCGACCCCAAGGACCGACAATCTCGTCTTGCTGATGTTGCACATCGCGATCATCCAGAAGTGCGTTGGGGTCCTCGTCATCTCGCTCCTCTTGCAAATGACCATTCAACTCAGTAGGCTCACCACCAGAAGAAGACGACTGGTGCAGTGCATGGAAATACCCGACATCATCACCAACGCCGCCTAACAGTGGAGAAGATGCCGATCGTACGGCGGCACCACCCGAGCCCGAGGAAAGAGACGTTGTGCTGGCAGTTGAATTTTGCCGCGACATAAGCGAAGGTCCCACCGTACTTGACCCGTTTCCATTACCATTGACGCCACTTAGACTCGAAAGTGAGGTGGTTGACCCCATAGAAGATGAAAGGCCATGAAAAGCATCAAATGCAGCTGCATTGTTCGCCCTTAAACGCATGAGGTTCGCCTCTTTCTCTTGCGCCTCTCTCTCTCTTTCACTGTCCCTGCCTCGTCGCCTCCACTGTTCCTCTTCTTCGGCGCGTTCGCGAGGGCCTCGCTGTTGGCCAACCAAGCCAATCTGGGAACCAGCAACGGTAGCGGCTGCTACGTGGGGCGAAACAGATGAAGAGGACAGAGGACCAGTGCCACTGGGCAGGAGGGAGAGACCGCCCATGTTTAGTCCCGCTACTCCACCGGCACGGTTAAACCTATCGTCGGTGTCAATGGCACCGTTGACATTGGCATTGGGATATTCACTCTGAGAAATACTTTGCAGCTGAGCCTGCTGATGAAGATTGACTATCGAATCACGGCCTCCTAGGCGAGCCAGCATAGGCAGGCTGTCCCTGTTCGAGGCCTGACTATTTGTCATCATACCAACATTAGAAAATGATTCGCTGTTGTACGTATCCATCCCGTTGACATGCTGTTGCTGCTGCTGGGAAAGGACACCAAGACCAGCGCCAGGTACGGGACCGACTCCGCGCTTGGTGTGCAGGTTCTTCTTCGCCATCTCAGCCTTTAGAACCGCACCCTTCTCAATGTCTACCCGACGCCCTTGTAAAATATCGCGGGCGGTGAGTGCTTCTTCTCGGGAGCGGAATTTGGCAAAACCAATAATTTGCTTCCGGGGGACATTCAGGGTCGAGTTGCCAGCACCAGCCAGGCCTATACCGCCAGCGGAGCCACCTGGACCGCCTATGAAGAGGTTGTTGGAAAGATCGTCAGCGGGTGCAGCAGCGGGCCATGACGCCATTGTTCCGTCCCTTCCTCCGTCTACAACGACACCGCCTTGATTGACAGTGACGATATTGTAAGGGTCGTTTGGACCTGCGTATTGGAAACCGGCGGCTCCTCGCAAGGTACCACCGGGTGGACCGCCGATTATGGAGCCGTATGCAGTATACTCCTTGTTCGGAATCTTGAGAGTAGCAGCTTCAAAGCCCTGGCTAAAGGTGAACATGTTTTGGAATTCACGTTCCTGCGGGAGATGAGTAACCAGTTTGGACGACGGAAGGAAGGGACTACATACTTGCATGTCTTCTGGGAAACCTACGACAAAGATGGTGGAGATCTCCTCTCCGGAGGAAGTATTGTTGGTGCCGTTGACCATGCTCATGCTGACCGAGCTTGTGAGGCCAGGTGGGACGGGCTGGCTAGAATTTGAACCAGCGGAGGGTAGATGAGGGCCATAAGGGGTCTGTGAGGAGAGCTGAATGGGATTGTTGGAGTATTGAGGCTGCTGGGGGTATGGTTGGTGCTTGGGGATAGGATACTGGTCGACGAAGGGTTTGTTCTGCGGAGGGTTGTAGTCGTAAGATGCACGGGGGTCGTAGTGGGTGGAGGGTATCTGTGAGGAGAAGGGTTCGTATAAGGAGTTGAGACGGGCGCGGGTTGTGTTTGGATAAGAAGTAAAGGAAGCGCGGTAGTTTAGGTTTTTGTGGGGAAACAGGTTCTTTGGCGGAAAGTGGGAGTCGTCGTCTGTGTGAGGGGGGGAATGATCAGTGTTGTTGTTGTCGTCTTCGTCGATGTTCTCTGCGTTGAGGGAGGCGAGAAGGGATTTGTTGATGAAGTCCTCATCTGAGAGCGTGGCGGAGGGCATGGTCAAACACAGGACATACGATCGAGGGGTGATCAACCAAAGGTCGGTCCCTCCCGACACTCACAAATCTAAATCAATGAAAACAACTCCCCCTACTAACATCATCCCACGCACAGGCCATATGTAAACAAGCCTTTTTCCCACGTTCCCGGTCTCATCGGCTCTTCTTCTCATTGGCTACAATCTTTGTTTATTATGTCATAAAAATAAAATACATAGTGTCCCTCCCTCTCC
The DNA here is from genome assembly GCA_964017145.1 of Agrocybe praecox. Taxonomy (NCBI): domain Eukaryota; kingdom Fungi; phylum Basidiomycota; class Agaricomycetes; order Agaricales; family Agrocybaceae; genus Agrocybe; species Agrocybe praecox. The sequence goes on along the minus strand of OZ024843.1, from coordinate 1,557,340 downwards.
CCATACAAGCAGTCCACCGACACCTATACACACTCCAAATGCACAACAAACAGCTCCAGCAAACCGCCATCGAGCCCTCCTGTCCGCTGCCCCAGGTGCCTCGATGTATTCTTCCGCATGAGGAGCAGCCAGCAGCGGATGCGACGCGTTCATAGGTGTTGGCCCAAACGCTGGCGAGTATGAGGTAGGTAGCAGCATCGAGTTTGAGAACGGGTTCGCAGATGCAGGTGGTATACTCCCATACCCCGAAGACGTCCGTGACGGCGTGTAAGGTGCATCAGGAATCACCAGCGTAGACGGCTGATGAGGAACGTGTAGCGAATGGCCCGTTGTCCTAGAGGACGAAGCCAGTATTGTAGAGGACGACGACGCCGCCAGCGATGCATACGAAGGTGGTGGTGTCCGTCCAACAACTACATTATACGCAGGCACCTTTATATTGTACGAATCATCACCCTGTGAACCGCTACCACCGTCATTAATTATAGAAGTGACCCCATCTAGCTCCGGAATTGACGCTTGGTGCGAATGCGAGTTCAAAGTTTCCATCCCCCGTCGCAAGTCGGAATGCGAATGTGCATGCGGCTCTGACTCTGAGCTTGTCACAGTCAGCGCCGGAGGCGGCTGCAACGACACCAACCCCAACTCCGAGTTCGAACGTGAGTCATCGCGTGTGCCTGTGTTTGTGTCTGCGTCCGAGTATGGTTGTGCATCCAAATGCTGAGAGGCACCTAGAGAGGAAGAAGGGTGATGCTGAAAATTCACACTACTCGAATCAACCATCTCTCTTATATACTTCTTTTCCTTTATTTAATCTTGATCGTCGGGTACTTTCTTTCCAGAAGGTTTTTTCGCGTAATGTGTGTGCGCGTGTGTATGTGTGATAGATGATTCCGAAACCAAGCTAACACTGCGTGCCAAATTGGTGTGTTGTGGTGTGAATCTAAACCTAGAATCGCTGCGCGCTGATGGTGGTTGTGATTGTGTAGGTGATAGTTGGAGTTTAACGTTGATCGTTGACGTTTGAACTCGATGGGATGTGGTTAAAGTGAATGAAAGTGATAGTGAATGGTGAATATAGTGTATTAGATTACACTCCAAGTGAATTTCTGATAGTTGATCTTTGACAGCTCGCGACAGGGAGCAGACAACGGGCAATGAATACCGGGGGTTCGTAACAGTAGAACAGATAGTTCGGTGTAAAATGGTGATTGAAATTCCTTGTTCTAGATGTTTTTTCCAGCCTAAAAAACATAGTCGTGTCAGTTATGAAATTACAAGATAGCCTGCATGAATTTTATAACCTACTTTAAGGAAGTTCAAAATGATCTGATAAAAAAGAACAAACAATTTTTCCGTCTATAGCCCGCGTGTGAAATGTGCAAGAAAAAAAAGGCAATCAAATCTCGCGCTGGCTGTCGCCAATTATCCTATCCACAGAAAGTACCGTCGTAACCAGTGAGAAAAAAAGGAATGATGCGCGGTGAGGCGGGTACGATATGTAGAAATTGACCTTGTGTTCAGATGGATAAAAGAAAAGTCCTCGTGGCCTCGCCGGCAGGAGTGAGATGACGCCTCGCGCAGGTTCCAAATTCCTTTTTGCCAGCAGCAAGAAACACACACGTCAACCCTAGAAAGAAACCAATGAACCTCGTCTTGGCAGTCTGTAGCCTAGGATTAGTGAGCCTTCTAGTTTTATAAACCGTTCGTTCAGAAGCCTTCTTTCTCTAGTCCACAAATACTTTCGTCTTTGTTTTATCTCTGCAAGACTGGCTGCACGACAGGCGATAAAATCCTTGTAGCAGCCCTATGAAAGTCGTCCCGCGTTCCTTGAACAATGTGGGTGATTCCAAGTATAGGGCTTCTGATCGACACTGCTGCTGCTGCGCTTTGATCTCTTCAAAGTTATTCTGCGTGTGTGAACAAACCTGTCGCAGCGAGCTTTTCTAGGACGGCGAGCGGTGTTCACTGTATGTATACTTTAAGTTTGATCGTAATTGATGATGGATTGATGATGTCTTTTTCTGTTTGAGTTTTTCAAATATGAAGCAGGAATAGAGTGCCTTGCCTTGCTGCCTATAGTAGGTATGACTCGAACAAACGGAGCGGCTAGGTAGTAGGAAGCCGGTAGGACGATAGGGACCTTTAGGAACAGAGGTGCTTGACGGCGGTGCTTATGATGGGTATGTATTTTTGGCTGCAAATTTGATAATGACGTCTTTCCTGTTCAACTTTTTGTACGAATTTGAAGCAGGAATAGAATCTCTTGCCTTGCAGGTACGGAAAGGCGGGGTAACTGGTGGTGGTGGGAAGCCAATAGATAGGAACTTATAGGAACAAAGAGGTTTGCTTCAAGGTACGACGATGGCGACGGCGATGTGCTCTTTCTCGAACCTTGCAGAACCCAAACAATTGAAAATGCAGTGAAGCGGCGGTGTCTTCTTTCCTTCCTTCCTTCCTTCTTCTGTCCTATATTCGTGCCCCGTTTCGTTTCGTGTGTACCGGTGTGGTGGCAGTAATAGTTATCGGCCCTGCACGCGCAAGGTACCGCACTGAATGAATCTCGGGAAATAGTCGATTTTCACAGGCACCGGAGTGATTCAATGGAAGGGGCGGAAGCGGTTAGAAGAGACGCAAAAGCAGAACAGCCACAGGGTATGTGAGGAAGGAAAATCGCTGTTTGATCAATGATAGAATAAGAAGATAGGTGAGAGAACGGGAAAGGGGCAAAGGTTAGGACAGTACCCGTGCGTCCGACGACAAGTCCAACACGCTCACCAATCCCTTTTCGAAGATATACCCACAAGCCTCGTGGATGTCGTCCGTTAACCTCAGGTTCCTTCCGTATTCAACCGAAAAATCGCGGTCAGGAGTATGGAAGAGTCTGTATGCAGCCCGAGCCCTTTGGTGTCTTCCTGTCAATCTAGATGCCCCGCGAGGTTTGTTTTGCAGAGAAATGAATTAATCGGTCAGTCGACCTGTTCAACGTGGCTCTGAGACCTATGCCGGCATGAGATATGCAAAGCTTACGATATGTAGAGCAGCAGATTTGAATGTGTAAGTAATATCAGATAAAATGGGCCCACTGTGGGGTGACACGAGTCCCTAACCCGTCTCCCCTTGGGTCGTTTGGAGTTCAGGGACGAATACCAGTTAGAAATGACAATATGGAACACGTCAAGGTCAAGAATGGATTCAGACTAGAGGCTTGTCCTGGAGTCAACCGACATCGATAAAGAGTTGAAGGCATGCTGAGGCAGTTAGCGGAGTCGATATGCGCTGATTTAATTGTCTCGGCCACCTCGGCCTAATGCTGGTACATAACTCTTTCAAGATCACCATAGCCGGAGTGACCTAGAGTAAGATTCAATCTTCATTAATCATTCTCGTGCTCCATATGCCCAGGGATTACACTTCTTGACAGGAAAGGTTTGCATCCGTCATAATAATATGTACCTGCCGTTATTATATTAAAAAACACTGACATTGGTATTTTTAGTACGTACAAAACGCTCAATGAACCGAATAGCAAACGTAGATCAAGAATCATTTGTGATAATCTATTTTACATTGGTGGTGCTGTGTTTTGTACGTTAGAGTGGGTTACCGCGGACCGGTAACTTACAAGGAAAATGGTCAGACAGGAGAATATGCAACATGAATCCCGTTGGTTATACAACAAAAACAACATCGAGGAGAGCAAAAAGAGAACATGACACTAGAAAGAAATGAACGCAGAGAAACAAGCATACGAGGCAAAGAAAAAAAGAGAGAGTAGCACTGTTCGGCCAGGAATTCTACAGGTTAAATCAAAGCAATGCAGAGGTGTGAGAGAGAAAGCAAACTCGACTATATACAGAAGAAATGATCGGTGAATAATTTAGGGCATTGAGTGGAGAAGGAGGTTCGTTTCGCAGAAGGAAATTCACTTCCAAAGCACCGTGAGCACGGAGTGGCATACCATATGCTTCACTGTGAATTAGGATTAGCAGGAAGGGCCATTTTGATGAAAGCCTTCAGTTCGTCTAATTCTTGCGGAACTGTCCCATGACCCATGTCATAGACTTTGTATGACAGTCCTCCTATTTGCCCTGGTTTTGCGGAAGGGATGCCGACTTGTTCTTGGAGAATTTCTCTGGACGTCGTAACCAGCTGTGTATGAACAAGAGGGTCAAATTTTCCGGTACCCCAGAATATAGGTATAGAGGCGGCGTTGTCGGAAGCCAACTGTCAGGAACAGATGAAATCAGATAATGATACTATAGCATGTCTTTAAGATGACTAACTTCTTTGAATTTATTCCTCAATGGCAACCAACCGCTAAGAACCCAAATGCCGGCTAGTTTGTAGCTTCCCGTAAGACCAGACAGAAGTGACATGACACCCCCTTGGCTGTAGCCACCAAGAACGATGCGGCTCGGGTCGATGCCGTTGGTATCGACTTCATACTTGATCAATTCGTTGATCATTTTCGCGGACTTGAGCATGCCATCCTCATCCTCCTCGACACCGAGTCCAAAAGCATAGATATCATACCTAAAAGACGACCATAACAGTGAGCGAGGACCTACTTGTATACCAACGAAGGGAGGACTCACCATGATGGCATATCGATACTCATATTCGCCTTCACGGGACGGACGGGCCTGGCTCATCCAACAATTTGACAGGGCATGAAAGTAGGCAGGATACGTAGTGATGGGAGATGTAGTGACAGGGTAGAATTCATAAGCAAGTTGAGGAGCGTCGTTGAACGCAATACATACGAGCAGGGCAATATCCACTTGACATGAGACAGGGCTGGGTCTACCTTGAACATATCCGCAATGGGTTTTACACCATCTGGAGAGTCTCCAAGACCCTTTGCAAACACGCATTAGCTTCCTAGACACAAGAAGCAGCTTTATTGAAAACGAAACACTTACATGGATGCAAATGACTGTTGCAGTGTGCTTGGACGTCGGGGCGATAGTCACGTACTGGACTCGAGGGGCGACAGCCATGGATATTCTGTTGATGGGCGAGTAATCAGATTAGATATGATTCTATACCAATCCGAGGATGAAGGGTAAAGCTTTGAAGAACTGGAAGGATATGTAGAAAGAAAGAAAAGAGAGGAGAGTATGTCACTGTGGTCGTCTAATTTGAACGCGCAATTCAAGATATAATCGATCTCTCGGCAACTACCGGTCGGTCCAATGAAAAGCTTTACCTGTGCTCGTTACCCGAGTATTTGGATTTTCGAGCAGCTTGAGCGCTGAGTCACCCATTTTCAGTCGAAACGGCGATATCGTCCTAGAAAAGGACGTGACATAAAAAGAAGAAAAGCGCGCCTCGTACCGTTCCTTATCTATACCTTTCATTAACTGCATATGGCCGAATCTTCAACAAGCGATGTCAGGGTCAAACCAGAGACTGTTACACCTTTGTCGGGCAATACAGAAGATGCAACGTCGAAGCCTTTGTCTAAAAATGCTCTAAAAAAAGCGGCCAAGGCCGAACGGTTTGCTGCGTTGAAGCTCGAACGACGTGCACGCGAGAAGGAAGCGAAAAGGGATAAAAAGCGACAACTGGCCGAGAAGCGAGCTGCTGGCGAACTCGATGAAGAAGACGAAGAAGAAAAGAAAAGACGCGCCAAACGGCCAAAGCTACAATTTGGTGGCAATGTCGTCGTAGATCTTGGGTTCGACGACATGATGATCGAGAAGGTGAGCATATGCCTGTACGCTATTTTGTTTTTTCTACAATTATCTTTATCCTCCGTTAATTTCATCATCATCAACCATACAGGAGATAAAATCGTTGTGCTCACAGCTCGCGTATACGCACAGCGCTAACCGTCAAGCCTCGTTCCCCTTCTCATTGATCTTTACTTCTGTAAACGGTCGGACGCACCAGCGTCTTGAATCTCTTGGAGAGGCTAGCTATAAAAGGTGGGCAAACACAACATGGTGGTCGGAAAGCTACGACCGCCTCTGGAGAGGAGAAAATAGCCAGTCAGACTGCAACCAACCTACTGCATCTCTATTTGACGGCCCAACCCCGAACCCCTCCGATGTCATGCCACCGCCATCTGGCAATAGTCATCTTTTCCCCCAAGATAAAGTTGTCTATCTGACAGCGGATACAGAGGACGAACTGGTAGAACTCAAACCAGACGAAGTGTACGTCATAGGTGGAATCTGTGACCACAATCGATACAAAGTAGGTTATGGGTGCTATTTCCCACTCATGATTTGCGTTCTTATCTGTTCATTTTATCGGTCTACAGAATCTCTGTCTGAATAAAGCAAAGGAATCCGGAGTACGGACTGCTCGTCTTCCTATTGGGCGTTATTTGGCTTCCCTGCCTACCCGTAAGGTTTTAACGGTAAATCAAGTGTTCGAAATTCTCGTTAAATGGGTGGAAACCAAAGACTGGGAAGAGTCACTATATTCCGTCATTCCCAAACGGAAATTTCACCAAGGAGGTAAAGGTAACCACGACACAATAATAGACGCGACAGCGGTAGAAGGTGTTCCCGATGATGATGAAGCGAAGGAAGATGAAGAAAACGAGGCATCATAACATCATTATATGTTGTGAACGGCACAAGAGAAAGGCAAATATTCATTTGATGTCCTGTATTTTATTGTAACTTCCAATCGCGTTTTTATCGTATGGGATGATGATGATTGTTCTACAGAGTTACCAGAGAGTCTCCAAGGATGCCTGAATTACATTGCCACAATAAATTGCCTTGCCTATCACGGAAAGCAGATTTCTTTAGCAACTGACGGGCCCTGAACTTCTGAACTTGATCTACTTGTCAACGTGGGCTGGAGCAAAACCCTACTATATATCTCAAAGGTTTCCCTCGATGAAAAATCTTATTTACGTCTTTCCCCATTTTTTCGACACATTGACCCAAAAAAACACCGTGTGTCCAGCCACTAGGCTGCACATTCTTCCCCGAACATCATTGCCGATAGATGGCCTTTGCCTGCTTAAGCCCATGCCAGCTACTTCTCTGCTTGCTATTCGTGAATGCCTGTTGTACTCATCAAATCGGGGCTGCTTTTCAATCAACGACTTGCACCAATCAGATCCCTAACAGTTTGACAAACCGATTGCATTTGAGGTTCCACAACCATGCATCGGTGCGATGCAGAGGGATATACAATACCCGTAAAGTCAACATATTTCTTTGCTTGCCAAACAAAGGCAAGGTTGATAAACTGTGGCGCGCAGGAGAACACCCACTGGGTTTACTGGAATAGCTCGTTTCAGATTTTGGAACAAGTTAAACAAAATATCAAATATATTAGTACTAGGGATACTCTCTTTGGACGGTCGGTCCAATAATTACAATACGTCTTTGAGATTGACTTTCCCGCTGCCACGCTCCAGGGGTTTAGGCTGATTAGGTGCAGGTTTCCAGCCAATCTGCAAGGTGAAATATTGAATAAGAGACAAACATATACCGGGGAGCACCAACCATATAGATGATTTGAAACGTGGCAGGAACCGAACCGTCCTCAGTGCCGTGCATACCTAATCGATTGAGTTTGTGAAATTGGACATTAAAAAGAAATGTACCTTTGTATATGGCGGAGGCAGCGGTTAACGTATCTCGATGGACAACATTGCGTCTATGTACTAAGTCAGAGAGGCAATGGGAATGCACCACAAATATCATATTACCTCCCAATGATAGCATTGCTTTCTCCCATGTCTTGCAAATCTTCCATGAGTTCCCACATACTGGGATATGCCACTTTCACTTCGTCGGTGTCAACAGTCAGCATCGTGAATCCAGCGCGGCCGAGAAGGTTGGATATGTCCCGAGTGTCTGATGATCGGGGATTGCATCAAACGACATCTCTATATGTAGAGAAAGCAAAAGCAAAAACCTGTCATAGGCGAAACATGAGGGGATATTCCACCCTCTCGCTCGATTTCAGCAAGTTGGAGAGACGTTCTAGAAGTTGAAGCTTAATACAAAATGCGACATTTTGTAGTTTAAAATACCTCAGTTCAAACAGAGTTTCTCCGCCAAACATTGCTCCAAGGAACAATCCATCCGGTTTGAGAGCCTTTTGTATTTGGATGAGGGTGCCTATATTGTTAGGTCAGAAAAGGACCACCACAAAATGTTGATTTTCACCTGGTAGATCATTAACCCAATGAAGACTGAGGCAGGATACAATAGCCTCCTGCGAGTTAGGTGGAATTCTTTCGAGCAAGTTTTCCTCGTCTGCGTGATTTCGCTCAACCTCGACTAATTAGAAGTTGAATTTGAGTTGGAGAAAAAAAAACAGGGAGACACGTAGATGGCACCTTCAAAATCTGAGTCAGGATCACGATTGAGGGTCGTTGCTAAGCAGTTGAGGCCATAAATGCTAATTCAGTGAGGCAAAGAGGAAAGCTATACATGCCACTAGACTCGAGCATGACAGATTTCTGTACTTTGTCTGGTTCCAACAGCTTTGTAAAGTGACCTGGACCCGAGCCCAGATCTACGATAGCGCTAAAATTTCGTTTGATATCCTAGGAAAATACAGAGTAAGTCAATGGGTGATTTTCCCATACCCAATGGGAGATACGCACGAGAAATCTTTCCAGCATCCTTTCAGCTACTTCTTCCCGAACGTAATCCACAGTCCTACTTCGGGATCCTCCGTCGCTAGCAGCAGCTCTGTCTTTTTGAATTCGCTTCACGTTACGGTCGAATACCTGATATGGCCCTACAGTGCCTGTACTAAGAGGCGGGGAGTTGGAGGAAATGGCCGCAAACGTTCGCGCATGTTTCGCGCGATGGAAAGCTTTAGAAAGCAATTGAATTTGCATCTTCAACATGCGGATGCAGAGATCCTTCCTTTCACAAACGGAGTAAGAAATCGACTCTTTGTTGGTACGGGCGTGCTGGACTGCAGGTTGGAACCTGTATCTCACTCAATTCGTCAGTTGTGCGTCAGCCTTCCCAAACTTTGCCGGGGCCATTGCTAAATTGTCGCGTCTGAATTGATGGAATTGATAGATCACGTTTAGGTCGCGTTCGCGTCACGCGTCACGTTTACCTTACTGTCACGATTTTGGCCAATTAGCCTTGCCAGTGCTTACTCTTATCCATCTTTCCATTACCCAAAGCCACCTTCAAAACATCACTGTCTGCGTTAGGACATACACGTTTTACATCCTCTTTCTGCCAACGATAGTAAAAAGGAAGGGTTGACGCGTCACTGCACATGTCTCTTGGACGATACGATCCAAATGCTGCTAAACTGAGGTATATACCTCCAGAACAATACGAGCGAAATCTTGCCAATATCGCACAGGCCAAGGCTGCCCTCGAGGCATTTGAGAAAATGAATGATGAGGGAAGAAGAAGACATGAGCAACTGCAAAAGGAAGAACTCGAATTGGAAAAGAGAGTTCAAGAGGGACTATTAGCTAGGTACGCCTGTTAATTTAGCGTCTTACTAACGCTGACACCATATAAGTCAACGATTGCAGCAATTAAGAGATCAAAGGACGTCTATGTGAGCTTTACTTAGCAACGCTTTTTGAAGCTGGACTCACAATGGCTATAGAGATCAACAAACCAACAGTGACAACAGAGATGGGTATGCCAACTCTGCCAGGATTGAGGAAGTTAACACAAATAAACCAATTGTTGGTTACAATCTCTGTTTATCCATGTTAGACGCTCATGACTTATCTCTAGGAATCGCAGAGCTTACCGCGCGACCAAGGATCAACTTCAGGCAGGCAAACCTACGCTCCCTCTTCGAATAATTTATATCTTCCCGTACAACAAGAAACCGTGGGACAACATGGCGGTTATCATAGACCACAAAAACACGCACAATATCCCGCTACCTCTAATATTCAAAATGTGCCGTCTATATCGCAAACTAATTACGGTCCCTCTCAAAGGACGTCTTATTCAAACTCAGGTGGTTATGTTGCTCGTGTTGTTCCTCCAGAACCTCAATACCAAAATGTGACACATCAAACTTACGTATATCAGCCGCCGGACCAACCTCGTTGGACCTCTTATTCCTATCCAACCCAAACCCAAACAAATCAATATGGATCCGCTAGTTTGGTTGAAGGACAATCAGTACAGTTTAAGCCAATCCAAACCCAAGCTAATGTTACGCGATCAAATCAAGCTTCTCATAGCAGTCAGCCAGTATCTAAAACACCTAACATACCGTACCACCCTCAGCAGAGCAACCCTGCTAACCATCCCAATGCCGGTATGTTATGTTGTGTACAGTCTTTGATTATAAATTGACGTAACTCATGGCTTATCTCAAGGTACTTCTCAGAACACATCCTCTAGTCTTGCTGGAGCCCTTGGTGCAATTGAAACCACAAAGACTTTTGCACCCAGTACAAACCCGACACTAACTCCCGATCCTCCAATTACACCTCAACAGGAAACACCACTACCTTCAAAAATAAGCTATAACATCCCCACACATCCCACCCGACAAGACATTCTTGACTTTAAAGCTGTTTTAGTGCGCTGGAAGCTTGGGGCCCGCCCAGGGTCGTTGTTCCCCTCTCAAATTACTTATCAACGCATAAGTATTGGATGTGTCAAGCAGGGCGATGGATCTGTATTCCTAGTAATGCCGACACCTACTGGCATACCAATTTATACCCCTCTTGACAGCTTCATCGAACACCTTTTAAAAAATTGTGTGGAATCCTCTTCTGCGAACAATCAAACTCCTGTCGCGACATCTTCTACCCAGAGTGCTCTACCACAAGGAGGGTTGATACCAAATACAACAACTTCTGCCCAATTAACATCCCTCCCTCCTATACAGCCACAACTCAAACAGAATCCAGCAGCTTCACATTCAGCCCCCCTCCCACCATCTTCTCTTTCCGGCTCTTTGCTAAACCAGAGTCACACACAGCCACAACTCAAACAGAATCCAGTAGCTTCACATCCAGCCCCCCTCCCACCATCTTCTCTTTCTGGCTCTTTGCTAAACCAGAGTAACATTACAGGGATTTCACAAAATATTTCTTTACCTACCGTTTCCACTGTTCCTGCCCCCCCTGCTCCCACTCAGGCAATTTCAGCTCTGCCTGCAACTCAGCAAAACCATCAGAATGCTCCTGTCCGTACTCCTCTGGACGCTAATCTAAGACACCTCGCTCATGACATTCTGTACAACCTGGGAAAGCGCCGGAGAGCAAATGGGGATTCTGGTGACCAGTTGGCGAAAAGACATGCATCACAACCTCTTGAACAGAATACTGCAGCAACTGCAACCGCCATTCGAACGAGCATAATTACAGTTCCATCTAAGACTTCTCTTGCCCCACCCCCAACCAATCTGCCTGTAGGCAACGCAGTAGAAACTCCGAAATCATCTTCCGTCCCCGTGAATCATTTCCCACCACAAAAAGCTACCTCAGAAGCAGCCCCGAAAGAAGTATCGCAAATTGTTTCAACTCTACCTCCAGAACTCGCTACCCCGGGTCATATATCTGACGCTAAGTTGGCAGGCCCTGCACATACAGTGAATAGCCAAACAATCGACTCTACACCAGAACTCAGTACGGTTGCGGACACATCTCTTGAACCTACGAACGTGCCCTCAACTACTCCTGTCTCCGTTAATCCATCTCTTCCATCTATAGCCATCTCTCCTGATAATTCCTTGGTTCCCCGAATTGCAACTATTGACCCCATTGGAGATCCTGCGCAAGAAAATGGCACATCTTCCGTTTCAATGGAACTTGCTTCGGGGGTAATTGATCTAACGACCCCCGATCCCAGTCCTCCTAGATCGGTAGAACCCGACGAACAAAGTACTTTACCATCTAGAGACTCAGCAAAGCCAAGGGAGCCACTCTTTCTACCTTCTTCCCCTTCTTCCCCGAGAGAATCATTTTCGGCATTCCCTCAATCCTCTCCCGATGCACCTTCCACTCGCAATAAAGGAGAAGCACCTCAGACAAGCGATTCAGAAGCGGTTGAAATCAGATATCGCAAGAAAGAAAATCTGGCATATGTTCTGTTGCCTCCGCCTCCTGAATATTTGATTCGTTACCGTGAGCAGCAAGCTCAGAAAGAAAAATCTACTTATTCCAGGACTGTCCCTAAATCATCATCGAGTTTAAGAGGTCATTATAGGGAGGAGTCGCAGTCTGCATCTGTGGGTGGAGGAGCAGGTGTGTGACGATTTAGGGAGATACATAGTTTTCTGACTATCTTGGTTTTCTTGATACACATTTATCGAAAAATTAGAAATTTCTCATTTGTTCGAAAGTCAGCGCAATTCTCCCCTTGGTGAGTGTCCGGGTGTTCATGGCTTTGAGTGATGGAATGGAACATTTATGAAGGCCCAATTCTAGATGAAGAAGAGCGAGAAGCAATAAAATTGTCGACCTCGCGAATACAAAAGTTATCCTGTCGTTGGGATGGTTGTGATCGTCAGTTGAATTCCGTGGATTCTTTGCTACTCCATCTTGGTCTGCATACACCAGAACGTGGCCCAAGCACCGTTAGTCATACCTTTATAACGTTTTATACTTGGTGGATGACATTAACAACTTGCTGATTTCTCTACACAGAAATTTATGTGTAGGTGGACACAGTGCGGCCAAAGTGGAATCAATTTTAAGGACGGGCATGTTGCACGACATGCATTACTCTCACTGAAGTGCGCTTATTTAAGTAAACATTTATATTCCTTGTGTGTTACAAAAAGGTTACTGATTTTGAATTATGCAGACTGTGATGATACCTTTCGATTTGGCTCCCAGCTGTTGAAGCACTTCAAAATAAAACATAAAAATGGTACATTGAAGCCCTCTGTAATACCTTCTCCTCCTGCGGCCCTCCCCTCTCTGGTCAATATCCCGCCAGTTGTCCCTTCTTACCTCATTGCCACGAACCCAGTTAGACACAAGGTCTTAACCAACGAAAAACACCAAGTCCTTGGGAAATGGGTATGTTGGGTATCAGCGCAGCCAAGTTCTTATCCTTATCTGACGTATGCACGCAGGTCGCAACAAATATCATTTACTCAGATCATGATGCGCCTCCAAAAAAAAGACCAAAGAAGGCGGCACGCAGTACGAATCCCAATGCCATGAATGCCGAAGACGCCAATAACGTTTACGAGTTTCTAAAGATAAAAACGACGAGACCATCTACTTACAGCTCGCATGCATTTGAAATGGCATTTGAAGACCTCGATTCTACTGAGATCTCGAGGATGTTTGCATCAGGATTGACCCTCTGGGGTTCCGGCGATGAGGAAACCAACGGTAATAGTGGAGCCGGATCCCCTGCTACAGACGAATCACCGTTGTCCACGCCACAACAACCAGTACGGAGTGATATCAAGGAGGAGGAGGATGGTGAGGGTTTGGTGTCATATGGCGGTGTCGAAAGTCGACATGCTAGTAGTGATGTCGAAGATGCAGCAGTTGAAAGCATGCTGACAGGTATGGCATTGATCTAGTGGGATGCAACTTCCATACATGGCCCGAAAGTCGACTATACCCAGTGAGAGAAACTGGATGAACGGATGTATGCATGTAACTGAATCTACGTACTTACAATAGAATGTGATCTTTACCTGGGGTCAAAGGACCTCACTGCAATAATAGATGGTAAGACAAACACTTTAAACTATAATGGTTGCGGTTTCATAGTCATGCAAGTGAGATATTAGTGTTACTCAAGTCGCAGTTTATTTTTCCAGTATATTTCTTGCCCATGGAAGCGAGGGTGACCCGTTGTATGTCGAACAGGAGTCTGGCATATGGCAGCGATGAACATACATTGGGCACAGCGCTATGAGTGCCTCAATTTGCTTGTAAGATCAATGTAAGATTGAGAGCAGGTAGTCTTGTTGGGCCTGTGTATTGGCCCCCCCGGGCCAGCATGTATACGGATCACTCTCGTTTCTAAGTCGTTGCCACCCTAAGAAATAGACTAGAAAATAAATAAATTGAGAGTTGAGTAACACTAAATGGTGACTGGCTTAACTACATATGCTATGTGGAGATGTAAGCTCAGTTGATCGATTTGATATCTGATAGATCGATGCTGCCGACGCCTGAGAAAGTGAACTGTTTTGGACCATCTACATCTGGATTGGTCTGTTCTTGGAAAGTGTTTGCGAACCCGCTCTTTCTGCTGGCCTCCGACAATGCCTCCCGTCGGTGAGAGCGACGGTAAGCACCTCTTTCTCCTTGCCCTGGCTTACAAGCCCTTATGATTTTTAGGTCCTTGCTTTATTTCTGCGCATTCGGCGGATGTCATTCTCTCTGATATCCGTCCCATAAAGCTCAAACCGGAAGCGCTACAGGCCATCAATGTCCTACTCGACGAATTTCTGTCCAAAATTCTGACAGTATCGTCCTCCCTCTCGACAGACAAGCTTAGGGCGAGCCTTCTCAGTTTACTTCCTACGAGTCTGGGTAAAGAGGCATTATTGGAGGCGGAAGTCGAGCTTAGGGCATATTGGGAAAGGACGGATTTTAAAGCCTTGACGGAGGATGACGCTAGGACTTTTCATTTGGAGTGGGCTTACGCGGTATGTTCTATATTGTTGTTCCATTTCGTCTCTAATATTAGTCGTTGCCAGCTACTACGACTCAAGTGCGAGGCATACTCAACTCTCAATGAGCAGGATGAGGATCCCGCCGCTGAAGCGCGACTGAATGAACTGTTTGGGACGACACATGGTCATCCCCCGAATGAGGGTTTAGTAGATCCAGCAGCATTGTATCTAACAGCGATTCTTGAGTGCGTTTCTTTGGCGTTATCCTAATGTATAGATTCTCACAACCATTTCGTTTAGGTCTATGTGCGAGTACGTATTTCATTAATGAACGGTTTTGTTTTCCCGCTTTACCAATCGTCCTTTCCAGGCATGTACTCTCGAATGTTGGCAGAGTTGCCGCCCGTGATAGCAGTCGGACAACTGCGACCATCAACGACCTATTTGTTGCCTTATGTGAAGATGATTCGATATATGGACTCTTTAGACTGATGAACGGTCAGTGTTGCGTTGCCACTCAGTTAAGATGACTTCTGACTTCTCATAATTCCAATTCAGTCTATGAACAAATAGAACTTATGTCTAAAACCCCGAAGTCAAGGAGGAGTAAATCCTTCTCACGCAGTGACCGCCGTCTATCAATAACCCGGACATCCTCTCCACAGCATGATTTCACAGCTAGCAACTCTTCCTCTACCACCAAAGCACGATTGTCAACCGAGGCCCAGTCACCAAATCCTTTGACTGCCTCCACAGCTGGCTCACGAACGTCTTTTGAAAAGGCGAGGGCCATCAAGATGTTCACAAATGGCAAAGCTTTGAACGATGCGGACGCCCAGGGAGCACATAAGAAGTCGGATTCTTTGCGAAGCGAAAACACGAAACAGCTTCTAGATGAAGAGTCAACAGATCCTGAAGAAGTAGGTCGTTTATAGTCCTTTGGATATAAAAGTTGCTCATTTCAGACGTCTCATTGATAGGACGCAGCCATGCAGCGAGAATTCGATGATTTAATGCGTTCGACATCAACGATGAAAGTCTCCCTGACTCCTGACCGGCTAAAAACTATGGAGGTGAGTGAGCTGTACAGCATACGATATTTGCTTAGTAAGCGGAATTAAACTTTGTTGCCATCCAGGTGTACAAACAAGAGAAAGGGCAACGGGGCGCGCTTCGGCGTCCAGGAACTCACCAATCTACAAATTCAGAGCCCGATATCCAGCCTCCTGCTTCCCGCCCCAACAGTCAAAGGCAGTTACTTCGCCGCGTTGACTCCATAGTCGAGGACGACGAAGAGCAGCCTATTACCAAAGGCCGTGCTCGTCAAACTAGCATCGCGACTCCCCCGACTGCCTCATTTTCAGGAGTCTTGCCCACTCGCTCACGCTCAGTGTCAACATCTGCTACTACCTACGACAACCCAAGAAGAACAGCTCGTAGTCCACCCACGCAAGCCGTCCCGTCTTCCTTCATCAAGGCCAGCGACATGCACAAAAACGACTTCAGACAGAACAAATTCTCTGACAATGGGTTCCCACCACGCACAAGAACGAAAGGTCGTAACAGGGACTCCATGGACTTGGACGATATCATGAATGGCTCAGATGATGATCAAGAGCTGTCTATTCCTGCCCATCAGGCATCTCCCCGTTCTCCTCCAGCCAAGCGTGCGAACCAACCCCACGCGGTTTCAGCAAAAACACGCGAGTTGATGGATTTTTTGGCAGAGGGACCTCCAGAGACCCCGGTGTCAAAGAGTGGGAAGGAACTCATAGACTTCCTGGCAGATGGCCCGCCAGATTATAGTAATGGGGCATTGGATAACTCAAAGCCCAAAGGCGCGGGTCGCCTACAAAGGATGATCTCGAAATTAAATTTGGGTAATGCAGAGAAGGCGAAAGGCGCTGCAGATGGGCTAAAGTCACCACATTCAAAACAGGCACCTATTCCAACTCGGACTATCCCCCTCAACCACCAGCCATCCAACGGTGCTTTGTCTTCATTGGCAAATAGGCCTATTCCACCACGCCCGCCGCGTCCTATTTCGCCTCCAAGACCACTTTCCCCGCCAGCTTCGCCGCAGGAATCATCCGACGAAAATAAATCTATTCGCAACGTAACCCGCAAACTACACCAGGATGCTAGTATATCTAAGGAAAGTTCTTCAATTGACAAATCTCTATCCGAAAGGGCCTCGCCAATTATTCCCGCTACGCCACCTGTGCCATATTCTTCGGTCGTTCATACTTCCCCTTCGAAAGTGCCGCCTTCACCTCCCAGGGGCGAGAAATATACTAGGTCTCCGCCGACATCTCCTGGTCGCGTCAACGGGAATGGCCATGCAGCTATGGAACGTGTTTCTATTCCAAAGGAAGTACTATCCGATGTGCCTCCTATAATGCCTACGCGCACGGCTTCTATCCCTCCTCCAGCCCGCAAGCCTGTTCCTTCGGTTGTACCCGTAACGACGGCAGCACCAGTCATCCCTGAAAACGATGTTAGGGACATGCAGCGTCTTTTTGCTAGCGCCACTACAGCAGATGAATGCCGTCTCATTTTGGATATGTTCATGGCCCGCAACCATATCCCAAGAGAACAGAAAGCCCCTATCGTCCCATATCCCTCGCCTTCTCCCTCCGTTGTGAAGCACGCTGCATACGACGGGTCTGAGGCGTCGCTAGAAAATTCTCTTGTAGAACTTTTTCTTGGCGGCTCGATAATCCCTGAGCTAGCTGCACACCTTCCTTTAGCTCAGGAAATCCCATCAGAGGACTTGCCCGTCTTGAACGATGCCGTTGATATCAACGACAACGTGGTTGTTCCCCCCCATTCATCTGTCGTACATGGAGTTCGAGCGATACCAGTTCAAGTTTAGTCTTACCTTTATATTAATTCATATATCCTATACCACCGCTTCTGCTTTTTTCCACATTGCGTTTATGCTGTTAGTATTTTCTATTCGTATATGCAGGACACCCAACTCGTCTTTCTTTATTTCGTAAGGGCACATTTATGTTGACACCCCCTATCTTCCGCTCTCTTCAAATTGTACGTGTACGCGTAAGTTAACGTTAACTTCGAAGGAAATGTAGTAACTGTAATTGGTTGGCGGACGCATTTTTTTTTGTTATGCAATCCTGGTGTAAAAATCTAGGATGAAATTTTACCATATATGTACTACCGAACCTCTAGAGATACAGCGATACCCATGGAAGCTAATTCGGCACATAAATATCTAAAGACGTATGGTACGGCAACCACGTCGAGGTCCCCGCCTTTTGAGCCTGCTCGATTGAGCACGTTTTGGGAAGAAATGGCTACGCGGACATCAGCTTGTGGGCGTTGCAGATGTTGTCCAGTTGCTAGAGCCTGGCGTTCGCGTTCTTCTTGTTCTTCTGCAGCCGCTCGACAAATTCTGCAATATTCTCCACCCGGGCCTGTAGGTTTCAAGGAACCGGTGTTTCCTACAACCATCTCCCCAAGGCTAATGTCGTCGTAACCGAGAGATATCAAGCTACCACAGGTTCGGCATACCCACGCAGTTGAATAATCTGAGCAGTTCATCAATCTGTCTTGAAGTAAGAAGGAGGTTCCGTGTGCAATCAAAGCGTCGCGCTCCATCTCTCCGAAGCGGATACCTCCAGCGCGTTTACGACCCTGAATTCAGTGATTTTAGCATCTAACACATTTACTAATCGCATGAGAAAACTTACTTTGACTGGTTGTCGGGTTACTGGATCGACAGGGCCCGTCGTACGGACCTGGAACTTGTCTAGTACCATGTGACGCAATCGTTGGTAGTATACAACTCCGATATAAATATCTGCCGCAAATTCTTGACCCGTTATGCCCGAGTACATGGGCTCGTTCCCATGATAATTATAACCTGCAGCTTTCAGTTGTTCTCCAAAATAGTTTATCGCCGTGTCCTCTTCTGTGAACCTGAATACTTAATAAGCAAGTTGTTGAAAATAGAAAAAAACAGGTGACTGACTTGAAGGGTGTGGCATCTTGGGCGAGGCCATGCATAGCACCTGCCTTACCCGCCATGCTTTCGACTAACATGCCAATGGTCATTCTACTGGGGAAGGCATGGGGATTGATGATCACGTCGGGTTGCATTCCGCTCTCACTGAATGGCATATCGACGGCAGGCCATTTCTGAGAACAAACACCCTTCTGACCATGACGAGATGAAAATTTATCTCCAATGACAGGAGAGCGAGGGATACGCAGGGTGATGTGGATTTTTTGCAGCTCGGTGTCTCCAGCGTCACTGCCTTTTGAAATTGATGAGCATTTAGCGTGCCTTACGCATAAGGAAAATGGTTAAGTTTCATACCTAACAGACGCACTTGGTCCACGTAACCTACCTCATCACCTTTATATTTAACAAACTTCGTGCGACCCGTCGTGTCGTCGATGTAGGCGGCGATGTAATCGCCAGGGTCTAGCTTCGTACCAACATGGGGTAGACCATCGAGGCCCAAGAATTCTAAACAGAGGTGTTCTTTTTCTCCTGATAAAGGTATATCCTTGCCCAGACCAAAGTGCAGAGTAGGAGCGGAGGTTGATTTGGAGGCACCACGCATGTCTTTCAGGTCAACAATTTGGGACTTGTATACCGTACCATATCCAAACCCTCGTTCATGTGCCGATTTGTTCAAAATCATGGCGTCTTCCATGTCGTAACCTGTGTATGAAATAACAGCAACAATAGCGTTTGTGCCGTTAGGGAAAGAGTCCATGGCGTAAGTATTGTGTAACGCAGGTCGCACTATAGGGCTTTGTCCAGTTTGGAGACGGTAAAGCTTATTATCTGTCCGATGTTGCAAGGCAGTTGAAGGAGTACCCATAGTTTGTTTACCCATCTGAGAGTACTTCAACATCGAGAAAGGGTGAACAGAATCGTAGATGCCATACCTGACATTGATAAATATTACGAGGACTCTAGACATTGCGAAAGGTCATCCAATTAGCTGCGTCTCTTGAGAGATGAGTATACAACTTACTTGGTTGAAATCAGAAAAGGGAGTGAGGTTGGCCAAGATTGACAAGAAATTGGTCGGTTCGTGTTCGACATGAGTAGATACACCCAAATCCACTTCTTCAGGTGTACAAGCAATATCCATATAAACCTGTTCAAAGGGACCCACTTGGTCATCCCGACCATTGGCAAGGTATTTCACTGGTCGCATCATGCGGGCCTTCGTCGAAAATAGGAAAAGCCCAGGATATTGTCCGCCTTTTGATTCAGGTACTAAACCAATCTCAAGGTCAAGAGGTACGTCCATCTTGCCCTCTGTTTTCCAAATGCGCAAATTTCTTGCCAACTGAGCAGCAATGGCAGGGCGAGCCCAACCGATAACGCGCCCGTCGAGTTGAACGCACACGTTCTTTCGGCCATCTATGCTCGGTGTAAATGCTTGGGTCATACCATGAGCAGCAAGTAAACCAGGAACGTGTGCGACAGAAAGAGGACAGGTAACAATGCGACATGTTCTTGACAAATGATTCAGGAGACCACAGGGCGATCCATCAGGGGTATGTACGGGGCAGAGGAAACCTGAAAAGGGACATTAGATGGTCGTGTTATGCAGTATATCTTAAGGCATTTACCCCATGCTTCCGGTAAAAGCTTTCGGACCGTCGTGGTCTTGAGTTCAGCAAAGAAGGCACCACGATGTATACAACGGAAGTGGCTAATATAGCGCTGCCAGTTGAGCTTTTCTGCGATGATAGTGAATCCAGATGCTTGTTGAAGATCTAGCCCAGTTGGTGATACAAGATTGCCGGTGGCCAAAAAATTTGACAACTTAGCGCCGATATCACAATTAACTTTTGACAAGGCCTTCAAGAAATACCTCTCTGAAAGTCGACAGATCAGCCATAATAGTTCTGGAAATAGCAAAAAGCGACCAACTATCGTTGAAATCCACAGATATACCGCTCCTAACATCGGCCATAATCACGCTTCTGGTATTGTTTAAGATCTCTTCCATGCGCTCTTTGATGATCATGGCATAAAGACTGCCCGGTAGTAAGACTTCCTGGTGTTGAGGAGAATCAGGATTATCAGCACAACATGAACTAGACACTGTCGAATAAAGTTTGCGGAGCATGAAACTAGCAATTTTAGTTAGAGTAGTTTATTGGAGTTGAAAGGCATGCTTACAGGAGTAGCCTGAATTTGTCTCGTGGAGATTCAACGTGAACTAACACCAGTTTCTTCAGCAACCATGCACCTTGCGCAGCATTCGACCAGTCTTCAGGAAGATTCAAGATAACACGGAACTTGTCGCCGAGGTATTCTAAACACTGTTCTCCGGTGTGCATCGTAAACATCTTGAAGCTTCGCAGGAGGAGTTCGACGCGGTCAGACAAGAATGTATTGTCGTAGTCTTGCATCATGATGCCTTCAAAAATCTCCTTGTCCGAAGCGCCAACTAACGCCTTCAGTATGAGCATGATGGGTATCACATATTCTTGTTTTCGCCAGGTGAATCGCAGCATAGCGCTGCCATTTTGAAGATAGTGTAAAGTGTTTGTTACACTAGTCTGGTCGGGACGGACGCAACGAATCTGGACGGCATATTGAGTATATGAGGGGCCTCGGTTAGCAAAAGAAGGTCGAAGGAGAGATATGACATGATTCCGTCTTGGTAGAATAAGGTATCGAATTAAACGTTCGTTGCCGTTTATGATGAAATAACCTCCAAATTCTTCAGGTTCTTCATGATGTCGGACCAACTCAGCCGATGACATTGCACGTAAATTGCACCTAACAGACTGCAGCAGGATTCTTTGTCAGAATAGTGCTTTTTAGTACAAATGGTAATGTTTGTTGTCGTACCCGAACCATGATAGGTACAAGACCACAATCTTTCATAGTATCATGCTGTTGACCCGAGGGATCAGTCCAGCATATTTTTATGTTCATACGTCCACGATACGACGTCAGTCTCTCACGACCCTGGTACAAGATAGTCAATTTTATTAGGTTTGTTTATCACACAACCAGATGTATAGTACTGACTTCGGTTGGGAAAACTCTACGCTCCTTAGCAGTTCGGTCTTTGTCAGGAACCATGGGCCTTGCAATGGTGGCCTGCTCAATCCAAACTAAACAACATTAGAGTGTCATTTTTACCCAAGTGGTAGCAACTCACTCCTCATTCTGTTACCCCATCCTGACGGGCCACTCCCTGAATTTCCTTCTCCTTGTCCGTCAAATACAACACGCTCTCCGATGTCTTTAAGTGCAAGGCTAATCAGGCCTCGACCGTCTCCATCTCCAGATGGTAAGCCAGAATCATCGAACAAGGCGTTAAACGATTCAATATGAGGTGTAACGAACTCGTTTAAGATATTATATGTTGAGCCTTCCTGTGGAGGATTACGGAAGGATTCCTCGCGAGAAAGTGTGTTAAAGGTAGATTTGCCTTTTCCATTTCTGGCTGAACCGTCAGGCATTTTGGATAACTGCGGCAACAAAGCCTATTCAGTTGAAAGTAGAGGTTTAGAAAACGTTAATGATATAGCTTTCCTGATCGAAGTCTCAATCCGGCGAGTCAAAAATTTGTGCACGTGCGCGGAACCAATGAGATGCTTCGGTACCGTGTGACATGAGCTACCTGGCGGAGCCTGAAATGACTTGGGCGAATTTCTGCCTTGTCCGGCTTCAAAAGGTGTTGTGTGTTGGACTCAGCGATAACACCATCTTAACCTCCTCCCATTCCCCTTCTTCACGATGTTCACATCATCATGGGGCAATAACCAGCAAAACCAGCAGCAACCAAGTGCTTTTGGCCAACCATCTGCCTTCGGTTCCACTACCAATAATGGTGAATAACAACATTCCTTTTGAGTCATCAAACGGTACTAACTTTCCTGGAGCCTTTGGTTCAACCAGTGCGTTTGGTCAACAACCGGCTCAGCAGCCAGCAGCACCGCAAGTCAATCCAATGTTTGGTAACATAACCACGACCCCAGCGACCAACACGACCAGTGGTGGATTCGGTACGCGACCCCTTGTATTTTTGGTCCCCAATCATTCAATTTCTTTTCCAGGTGCTTTCGGTGGAAACAACGCAAACGCGTCGACTGGCGCTTTCGGTGCATTGAAACCTGCTACTGGATTTGGCGCGTTTAGTGGTGGTGGAGCGAGCGCGTTTGGAGGCGCAACAACAGGCGCATTCGGACAACCAGTGACCACTGCTGCAGCTCCCACCACCTCGGCCTTTGGACCAGCAACTACAACCAGCGCATTTGGAACATTTGGTGGCAACAAATTTGGCACAACCACTTGTAAGTAGAGTTTTTGTTCTTTTGGATCATTAAATGCCTGACATATTGTGATATAGCCACCACCACTGGAAGTAATCCTGTCATCACAACAGGAACATCTACTCCAGCATACGCCACGACCCCAGAAAAGGACAATAACTTGACGCTACAGTACCAGTCCATTTCATGCATGCCACAATATGTGGGTTATTCACACGAGGTGCGTCTTGATAGCTTCCAAAGATCCATTCTTTATCATGTTAATGAATTTTGCAGGAACTACGAGTCCAAGATTATGCCCAGAACCGTAAAACGGCCAGCACAACTACCGGAGCCTTCGGACAAAGCGCTTTTGGTGCAGCTGCTCAACCCGCCACCACGGGTCTGTTTGGAGCCCAGCCTGCACAACAGCCAACAACTTCGATCTTTGGTGGCAACACGAATACGACAGGAGCAACAACCAATGCTTTTGGTGCGTTTGGTCAACCAGCCGCCCAACCCGCTGCGAACACCGGCTCGGTCTTTGGTTCCGGGACTGGCGCTTTTGGCCAGACCCAACCTCAGCAACCGGCAGGTGCATTTGGTTCCACTGGTGCATTTGGGCAACAACAACCACAGCAGCAAAACAGTATCTTTGGAGGTGGGGGTACCTCTGGGTTTGGTGCGACAGCTAATAAGCCGGCTTTCTCAGCTTTTGGAGGAGGGGGAGCAGGTGAGTAAATTATGTTTATGTTTCAAACTTTTGCTCATACCAGTGTGTTAGCTGGAGGGACAGGCGCCTTTGGTACAGGGACGGGAACTTCTGCCTTTGGCTCTACACAGCCACAGTCACAACCTGCTACAACCACGAATCTTTTTGGTAATCCTCAACCAGCAGCTAACACCCAAACATCTGCCTTCGGTGCCTTTGGTAAGCATAGTAAATGCATCCCACTCTACCGTACTTATTTATTTTGCAGGTAACAATGCTGCCGCTAAGCCCTCGATTTTTGGCACCCCTGCAACGACACAAACCACAAGTACACCCTTCGGTGCTTTCGGCAATAATCAACAGCAAGCCCAGCCTCAACAAAATGCACAACCTCTCTTTGGTGGTAATAATTCCCTCTTTGGCCAACCACCGCAGCAGCAGCAGCAGCCTGCACAAGCGATATCATGTAAGTCACTCCTTGAATATATAAAGATTCTTATTCAAACGATGATTAGTATTTGGTGGAGGTCAAACGACCACACCATCATTATTTGGGAACAACACTGGTACCAACACCACCCACAATCTCTTCGGCAATAATAACCTGCAACAAAACCAACCCCAACAGCAGGGGCAACAGCAGCAACCTAATCTCTTCGGAAATATGTTTAACAAGCCCGCACAACCAACGACATCCTTGTTTGGTAACAGTGCCTTAGGCCAGCAGCAGACAAATTCAAATCAGCAGCAGCAACAGCAGCAGCCATCTCTATTTGGCAATGCTTTTGGCCAGAGTGGTCAAACTAATTCGCTTTTTGGTGGGAATAAACCCGCTGCACCTGGGCTTGGAGGTTCAATTTCTAGTGGCCAGGGAATGAACACGAGCTTATTTGGCAACGGCACGATGAATGCATCTCAAGGAAGCTTGACTGCTTCTATTGCACAACCCATCAGCGACAACCTCCCCATATTTTCTATGTTGACACCGGGTCCTCGTTCTATTGACCTCGAACCCAGTGTCGCTTCTCCGAAGAAAAGGCCGGGATTTTTCTACGATATGCCAGTCCGTACTCCTATTCCAAGGATTGGCTTAAATTATACTCCTCCAAATTCGAAACTTCGCGGTTATGGATCTGTTTCTTTGGCATCATCAACGAATGGGATGAACACCCCTTTGAAGTCCTCTGTGTCCTTCACTTCTGGCAAACCTGGCGCACTTGCGCTGAGCAATTCAGATGCTCTTTCATCGTCTGTCGGACCTGATTTCTTAGGACGCAGTGGAAGTCCAGCGTTAGGGACAGGTGGCAGACAAAGTGTGAAGAAGGTTATCTTGGACAAAAAAGTTGATCCCTCCGACTTGTTCGTAAAGACAGGTAGCCCGGGGGCTTCCAGGAAGGGCAAGATTGTTTTCAGTCCTCAAATGACAGTACATGCTAGGGAGTACGATAATCCGACAATCACTCCTGTTAGACCAGTGCACGAATCACCCGTAGTCCAGCCTAAATCTCAGCCACAGAATAAGAACCCCACTCACTCTGGACCACTTGCTGCAAAAGACACAAATCAGACGCCGGAAATACAAGAAGAAGTCAGCGCGACGGAACTTGTTCACGGTGATTATTGGGTGCGACCTGACCTTGCCACTTTAAAGAAGGTTGGCTATGATCAGCTCTCCTCATTTAAGGGTCTTATAGTTGGACGCAAGGGATATGGCGAAATCCATTTCTTGGAACCGGTCGATCTTACAGGTCTACCAAAATTGGGGTCTTTATTAGGAGAAGTCATCAGGTTCGACGACAAGGAGTGCAGTGTCTATCCAGATTGCGAGGAAGGAGACAAGCCACCACCTGGATCTGGTCTCAATGTAAAGGCCGAACTGATCTTGGAACGGTGCTGGGCCGTAGACAAGGCTACAAGGGAACCCATTACGGACCCCAATGCGCCTCATGCAATCAAGCACCTGAAGCGCTTGAAGAACATGAAAGAAACACATTTCATTGGCTTCGATGATAAGACTGGAACATGGACATTTACCGTGGACCATTTCTAATTATTTTCGTTGTGTTTTGAGTGTATTGTGGGATCTGCAGTTAGTCTGCCGTGAATAATGAATAGGATATGTTTCTTTATCGTGTATATGCTTGCTCTTTGATTTCTATCCGCGTTTGCCATGAAAATACATACATATAGTTGATATATCAGTAGTAGATGTCTGATCAATAAATATACATGTTCTTTCCATGAACGATGGACACGGGCGGGGACAGTGGGAACGGATTGACTCGGCTCGGATACATACATGCGATCGGATAATGACGGGAGCAAGTTGCTATTAATAGTAGGAACCGACCAGCTATGATGAAATCATGGAGGACTCGGAGGCTGGAGCCTAGACTTCACTTGTTTTCTCTTATATAGACCAGATATCCACCTGATACTCGTCATACACAACTCTCTCCTCGCCAACCATGAAGGTACTTCTTTATAGCATCGACTCAGGGACTTCACTGACCCCCCCATTCTCTGCCAGATCTTAACAGACGAACAGCTCGCTGCACACGCAAAGGCATCTCGCCGCGGTGCACTCGAGGGAATTCTCTTTAGTGGATCTGTCGCACTTGCTGGCTCGTACTGGGCCCATAAAAATTATTCTGCCTACCGCCGTCTTCCTATTTCCCTGAAAGCGCTCGGTGTGATCATTGTCGTCGCACCATGCCTCAGCATCCAGGCTGAGAGGCGAGGCCTCGAATATGACCGATCCCAATGGTGGGCTTTCTATCCAAACTGCTGTCTTAGACATTATTTTTGACTCCAGACTCAACGGTTTTTAGGGAAGGTGAAGGCTTAGGAGTTCTCGAAGAAAAAGAGCTACAAAATGCAAAGAGATGGGATGCTATGACATTAAACGAAAAGATTGGGGATTGGTCGTTCCGTCATCAGTACAGCTTAATTCTTGGCGGTTGGGCTTCGAGTTTGGCTGTTGCTGGTGCCGTGATCTCCCGGAATAAGTGAGTAATTTTTGTCTCGCGTTGTTCAGGTGCATGTCTTATTTCCGTTTCTTCTCTCCCATAGATATCAAACCTATCCTCAGAAGGTGCTTCAGATTGACTTTATCGCCTATTAATTGCTTTCTGACATATTTCCTACTCGCAGATTGTCCAAGCACGTATGTGGGCCCAGGGCTTGACAATCGGTCTTCTCATAGTTGCGGGTGCTCTCACACAATCACGGCGTATTGAGGAAGCTCGAGCCGGCGGAAAGATAGATCATTCGTGGAAGGATGTCGTACGTACATTTGATTTATGCATTGTCTTCTTCCCTGACACGTCATTGCACAGTTGGAACAGCAGGAACGCGATAGGCTTGCAGCTGCTCGCGCAGCGAACAGTCGCCCGGGTCAGCATGAAACAGCAGCAGCCGTTGCTGCTTGAAATGTAAATTTATTTCCCATTAAAAGTCATGCTAAAGTTAGACCATCATACGCATTTCTAGATTTTAGGTTTATCTCCTGTCATAATGGTTCTGTCTGTATCGTATGTACACTAATATTTAATCAATTGGACATATATTTCACGCGATGCAAGCAGTCCCATATGAGAACGGCAACAATAAGGCTTTTGAGATCAGAAAAATACAATTGCAGGGTATGAATAAGATATGGATACAAAATGTAGGCTAACAAAAATGTAGGCAGGAATTACAATTAAGGGTAATAAATTAGGTGCTCGTTGCGTGGTATCTGTGAAATAACTCGGCTTCGCGAATATCCTCTGTAGGTCGTAAAATCATGGTATAGGGAGAACATGTTCTTGTGCCAGCACAGTCCAGTTGTCGTGAGTAGGGAAAATTAATAATACGTATCATCATACCCAAAAATCAATCAAGACAGGTAGAAACCTGTTATTTGACCGTTTGCGGAGTACGAGTACTCTCTATCATGAGTTTTTCGATGACGCCGTTCTTTACTTGGCTTTGGCTTCGTGAATGGGATAGGGATAGGTCCTTCGCCGTGTAAGGTGGCTATAGCGACAGGATGGGAAAGTAAAGGTCGTGAATAAACGTCGAATTCACCGCGAATGTCGTTAGTAACTGAGTGGCCGCGTTTAGAGTTGGCTTTGCCGTCCTCGTTGCTCGAGCTTCTGATTTTGCTGGCTTGGAATACGGAAGATCGGAAGGGGAGAAGCTCTACTGCGTACTACGAATAGAGAGATTCAAGACTGGTATCGTAAACTCTGGAAAATAAAAACTTACGGATACTTCGAGCAAAGGGAATGCACACGAAGGCTGCAAATCCTTGTCCAAGTGAATCTCGCCGCTGAATTGTCTGGAAGTAGCCTCAGCTGCGCGCGTGGTCTCCGTGACATCTTGACTCGTCCACCATACTGCTCTGTCAATTTCGGTGTGATGCTCTATTGGAGCTAACAAACTAGCATTTCCAGTTGAATTTCCAGCTCCGGATGAAGATGAGGCACTGCTACCATGTTTCGCTTTGTTGGAGCCCGTAATCTGTCCTGCGTCTTGGTAGTACTGGACATGTCTGACCAAGTGGACGGCGATGTTCTTTGGAGTAGCAATCAGTTCGAGGGCTTCCGTATCGGAGCTGTAGACAGAGATATAGCAGGGAATAAAGGTTCCTCGTGTGTATGATTTCTACGAGCAGAGACACACGAGTTAGGATGATATGCTGAGATACTCGAACGAGGAGACTTACAGGATTGGCAAGTGATAGCTAAGATTCGAGGGGTGTTTCGATAAGAGTACGAGATGAATATAGCATACGAAATAACTCACTGTGCACTGGAACTTGACATTTCGTTCGCCGAAGATCTTGCCACGCATGGTGACTGGGGGCAAAGTGAACCATCCTACGGGGTCGACCTCAGGACCTGGTATGGCCAAGTTTTCCCCGTATGACAGTTGACGCAAGATCGAAGAAGGCGGAGGAGTAATGTCAGGGACGTAAGATACGTCGGCTTGTAACCTATAGATTCAAATTAATCCTCATGCTGATTCAAAAATAAATAAATGGAAAACGTACTTGGAATCAGAGCGCAGCATTCCGTGAGTTATCCTCAGGACAAATTCGTATTGCACATTGCCTTTGACGCCCCTTTCCAAAAAGGTTTGCGGGATCTGGAAGTTACCAGCTTGTCCAGGAACGGGAACAGAGGATGGGAACGGGAAGGTAAATGGCCAAGTGTACTCTCCCGAGAGCTTCCCTTCAAATTTTTTGGGAGAAGGGCTCCTTGAGGTTTCACCAGAAACATTCTCGACCATAGCTGGCATCGAGCGTGGGTCACCATTATTACGATTCCAAGACGCGATCGTGTGTTCCAAGAAAGTGAAAGATCCATCTTCGTATGAGCTTGTTAGGATCCGACCGCGCATCTAGAGCAAAGAAAAAAAATTCAACATGGAGGCACGAACGCAGACGGGAAAGGCTTACTGTAAGGTTGATTGAGTTAATAGTCTGAGGAGTGTCTAGATTCAATTCCAGCGATCCTTGGACAAGGTCGTTCGTTGTGAAACGAGGAATCCTTTGTACCTGCGATCTAGACGTAGAGGTAGCAGAAGCGCGACTATAAACCTTGAGCGTCGCCCACGGAAGGGACTTTGTGCCTCCTTTGATATGATATTGGAAAGCTTGCGGACCCGACGAACCAGAGACAGTTCTATCCTGTTCGTGGTTCGACCCATGAGCGGCTCTTCGAGCTCGGGAGCGTTCTTCGCGAGTTCGAGACCTGGTGCAAAATACGCTCGAGTATCTAGGTGGGCGCATAGGAGGAGAAACTCCATCCAAGTTAATCTCGGTATTGTTTATGAGATTATTTATAGCCTCCAGAGAGGTGGTGGAAGGTAAAACACCATCCAGAGACGAGTATCGAGGAGGTGGAAGAGAGGTACTGGTGTCGCTGAGGCTTCGTACATGGGATGACAATGTAAGAGATAGAGGTCGAGGATTGGTGGCGACAGACATGGTAGATATAAGACGATAGTGTGTGTATGTTTTAATGAGAGTGAGTTTCAGAAAGATATATAGGAAAGAGAGTTGAGAAAAGAAAGACCGTAACACGAGCGTCAAGAACGACGATATAGAGAGGGAGGTTAAGGAGACATACTTTGGACATACTGCTTTTGTATGGAGTTTTCGGTCTCTCGGGTTAGATACGCAGCGTGGTACCTTCAGCGAGGAGCCGTAACTTGGTGTCCAAAAGCAGGGAACGTTATTGTGTCGAGTTTACCTCACCAGTGTCGGCCAGGAGCACTGCACACCCTCACATATCATGAGAGACAATACAAAAAAGAGGAAGCAGCTCAAAGTAGTAATTACGGTCCAAGTATTTCTTTGACCTTAATTGTGATTATTTTGGTTGCGACGTGAAATTATTAGTGGCATAACCAGAGAAGGGAAGAACCATCAATCGGCGTTGAGTCGCCTCGTAGTAGAAAGACAAAAGAGCGTCGGGCCGACTTATTGTGACGTGACATGCCGCGTCGTCACGTCGCGTACGCGTGTAATCCAAACATAGAATTTGCTTGTCGCGCGACTCTGAAAATAAAATATTCGTTAACGAAACGGCTTAATACTTAATACAGCACAGTGCGAGAAACACGATGAGAATGGGTATAATATGATGTCCACAACAACAAGCCAATAATGTCCAGAGAAGCGTTACTGTCACCATGGAGGTAATTTGGGTATAAAGTTTGATCATAACTTCCAATGTCCTTCAATCATTGAGGCCCATGCTCTCCATGCGCAAGCCTAGGCTAACGTTCTCCAGAGTGCTGTCAATGAGCTCCTGAGCCATAGAGAGGTTAGCTAGGCGTGCTCGCAAAACGGGAAGGCATGCAGTGAAAACGCCTGTCACTTGCGAACGAGCAGAAGAGACATCTGTTTCTGACTGGACGCCTTCATTTGCTGTCGCCGGAGGCTCAGTCTGAGTGAGCTTGAGGATCGATTCCTGCAGATCAGTAGCTTGCGCGGAGAGTCCATCTTGGGGTCGAATCGTCAATTTAAAGGTGACATATCAAGCACAAAAGCACCTACCTAACTCCTGAAGCATATCTTGATATACTTTCAAAGGCTCGTCCACAGAAAGGTCGGGCGTGTCTCGCATAGCCAATTTCAAAGCTTCCGTTTCGATACGATTACAAGAATCTCCGTGAGAATGGAATAGCTTCATAATAGCTGGAGCCTCTTGTATGAACTACATGAAAAATGTGAGATTACACGACGACAGGTTGAAAGCTTGCAGAAACGTACGGCATCAGAGCCGAGCTCGTCGTAGAACTCAATCGCACGTTCAGCTTCCATACGTTCACGCTTGTCAGAGATTTCCGACTCTTCTGTGGATAATTCTTTGGCACGAGTCTCGAGATCGTTCTGCGTGACGAAGCATGGATTAAGTTGATTTAACTGCAGAGACCAAATAATCACGACATACAATAGCTGCTGTTTCTGCATTATCGAAACACGCGTCTAACGTGGACGACATGTATATCCATGGGTATACCTGTGCAGCAAGCTGTAAGGGATCTGATGTGCTTGTCAAAGGTTGTTCGGAAATAGGAGCAGAGGCAGCCGCAAGTGGAGGGCCGGAAACAGAAGCCTTGGTGGTTTCGGAAATCTTTAAGAGTTGTGAATGAGGGGGAAATGGCCAGCCAGACGTTAAATATTGACATACTGGTTTAGGAGACCAGGTAGACTGCAGAGTCACCGTGGATGAGCTCAATTTAGTGACCTTGAAGCCAGTTTCTGAAGGCGTGCGGCTGGTGCTTGAAGTCGCATTTGTGATTTTACCACTCCTTGCAGAGGATGTTGATTTCACAGAGACAGTCGAGCTTTCGCTAGGCGTCCTTGAAGCTTTCCCACTCGCAGACACCGGTGTCACCGACTTGGACTTAGCGGCCGCAATTAGCGGTTTGGACGCAACATTTCGTCCTGAGACAGAATGAGAATTGCAGATGATTTAGTACTGTGCAGATATTCCTTCACTGAGGGTATCTACCACGAGAAGCGGCGGTTGATTTATCCGATGTGGGAGCTGGAGGCATGGCTGGATGTGCGAACCTCGTGAAAAATAGTCGAGGAAAAAGTTATGGGGAAGGGGGTAAACAGGCGGGACCGGGACGTGCGACGATTCGAACTCCGGTTGGAAATCGGCAAAAAGTCCTGATTCGCTCTTCTCATCTCCCTTTGACTTTCTACTGCCTGGCCTTGGCCTCTTTCTTCCACTAATCGAGGCTGTCGACTGATTCATATTAGACGCCTCAGGCTGCTGCGTATACCGCAGTGCCTTTCTTTTTCATACTATCATGTCCTTTCTCGTCTCAGTCTTCAAGCCGCTCGCCTATATTTCCCTTCCACTCATCCTCGTCCGTCAAATCGCTGTCTCGAGATCAATTGGACGCTACTATGCTCGGGTTGTGGTTTATGTCGGTACCCTCATGACCGTAGCTTCATGCAGTGTCATCATTGCGGCTGGGATGTCCCTTATCGGTCGGCCAACGGATACGAACAGCATCGTTGCTCGGGTTTTCTATTTCCTCACCTCCCGGGCTCTGGATTTAAGCATTGAAGTTGAAGACGAGGAGAACGTCCTGCGCGACTCTCCAACCGTGTACATGGCGAACCATCAGAGCATGCTTGACGTTTTTGTTATCGGAAGGTGAGTCGTTTTACTTGGGATACTTTTCTCCTAACAACTATAACATGTCTACCTCACAGGTTAATGCAGAAAAAGACAGCTGTTATGGCAAAGAAGTCACTTCAATTTACGCCCTTAGGACCTTTCATGACCATGGCTGGAACGATATTTATTGACAGAGGAAATAGTGCCCAAGCATTCCGCTCCATCGACGCCGCAGGTGAAAAGATGAAGCGTGACAAGACCTCATTGTGGATGTTCCCTGAAGGCACTCGACATTTGTCCAAAACTCCTGACATGCTCTCTTTGAAGAAGGGCGGATTCCATCTCGCCATTAACGCAGGAATCTCCATCACCCCTATCGTCACAGAAAATTATTGGCATTTCTATCGCAAAGGCATTTTTGAATCGGGTACCATCAAAGTTCGAGGTGAGTTATCTTATTCATGGTGTCATTCGAAGAGCCGGAAAAAGGGGGGTTTTACTTACTCTATCTCCCTTGCACAATGCAGTTCTACCTCCCATCGCAACAAAAGGATTGGCCATCACTGAAGTCGGTCCACTTGCTGGTCGCGTGCGCGATCAAATGCTCGTAGCCTTGCACGAAATTTCCCGCACAGTACCTACTGAGAAGGGAGCCTCGACTGCCGCAGACTCCCAACAGAGTACTTCGAAATCACGGGACTCAGAGTCAAAATCGACAGAACCTGGCGCCAAAGCCATAGAACCAATAGCGGCGCTGCTTTCATCGGGTCCTTCATCTCCGTCTGTGGAGACATCGTTAGGGACCAAGACTGCATCTAGCTCATCGATTGCGTCTTCCTCGGTGTCTGGGCTGCGAAAGACCGGATCGAGTGAGGCAGGAACAGAGACCGAGGAAGATGAGGGAATGGTTCTGGTAGGAAGACCAACATAGCTAGTGCCACGCCTACTCAAAGGACCCAGTATTACGATCGCGCTATAGGATAGGGTTTGTTCACCTATACCCCGTAGTCGTGGACAGTAAAGAAGAGGTTGGAATCATACATGAGGAATTTATCTTACGATCATATGTGCTTACTATATACGCATCATATTATTCATTGCGGACTTTTTGAGTTTTCCAGGTCTCTCAATTTGCCATCGGTCTTCGCAAGACTGATATCACGTCAAGGTCATACGTAGGCTCCTACGTTCTCTACCCACGATTTAAACCTTTTGGAATGCAGATGAGAACCATTTGGAACAAATGGATATCGACCGGGAGGTGGCAGAAAGGCGAAGAATTTCAGCAAAATCCCAGACTTTGTCAATGGAGAGAAAGTTGCGACATTCGAAGCTCACTTCAATTCAGAACTCAATCACGAACTTGACCCTTTTGCCTAATTACTCGGGCTCAGATGGTTATGAGTGTTTTCAATCGTCATGTTCCGTCATTTTGCCTTTGTGCTTATCCGGAATTTTGAATGTAATAGTTGTACGAGTTCGTGAGGTTATCGTTTTAGCGAATGGAGATATCTACTTCATGAAAATGTCGAGATTGAGATCATGATGTAAACCAGTGTAAACGGTCCTCGGTTCTCCCTTCTGCATTTTGCGGGGAAGAATACGGGGTTTGGCATGTATATTAGTTTGGCGCCTGTTGTTTGAAAGTGATAATATCGATATTTACTCGTCCAAAGCCGAACACTGGTGCAAGTACTGTTGATTTCGCTCATGTGAAGAAAGTTCTCCGTCTTATACGTAGCTCCTTTGGCTTAGTTGTCTTCTAGGTAGAATTGCGGGATAACCTGACAACATTTGGGTAACGAGAGCGCACATGCGTGCCACAGCACTCGAGTCCTGCTGGAAATAACTACACAGCTATTGATAACTGGGGGCGAAACGTTCATGCATAGAAATAGACGTACACGTTCGCGTAGATTTATTCTACTGGGTTATGGATGAACATAACGAGCGGACGAACGTGAATGAGGAGTCGACATAGGAGGCAGCTGCGGAGCTTGCCGTAAATGGTAATTTTAGTGCGAAGATCTATAAGTGACAGCTCGGGATGTTCTTCCACTTCGTACACACCGAAACCAGGCGTCCATCCGCCTGAATCGTCGAAATACATCCCCAAGGTAACCCTGAGCAGCGGAATTGATAGGATCCGATGACCAAAGCAGCCAGCTTCAGACGGGAATTTTGTGGAAAGATGCACCGCGTACGAGTCGAATAAAGGAGATACCGGATCCAAACCACTTATTTTGGCATGAGAGCTATGGCTTCCGCCCGGAACATTGCCCTGGTTGGACAGCCCAGCGTTATCATGACTGGAAAAGCATGCGTTCCCCGTAAATCTGAAAAGAAAAAAAGCAAGTTTGTGCAAAGGACTTCGCGGTGGATATACCGTTGGGGAAAGGAAGGAGAGGAGACAGGCCAACAGCCTGGTATTAGTAAGGAAGCGGATCGGAACAAAAAAAAAGTTATCAATTTATCTTCAACCCTGCAGAGAGTGACTCTTGTGGTGCCGAAGTCACAGTTTTTATTCTACTTCTCTTTTTTTGGCCATGTATTTCGCCAACTTTATAAGACGCGCTTCAATTCCCAAATCATGCCTTCCAACTCGCCACTTCTTCTCCCGCCCCCATATACCATTCACCTCCCCCATTTTCTCCTTGCCACCTTCTAACATGACCGTCACATCTTCTAGAATATTGCCAGGTCAGTTCGTCGTCATACGTGACTCCATCTTCCACTGACGAATATTCTGGCACGTCGGTAGATTGCTGGGGTCATCGTGGGGTACGCTTGGGCCACATCTCAAAGGCCTTCCTTGCTTATTTTTGTTTAGGCTTCGTCACGATTCCCCGAAAACACGCTGGCTAGTTTTGAGGCCGCCATGAGAGATGGCGCAGAGGGCATTGAGAGCGGTAAATATTGTCAATGATCCATTTATTCGAGTTCGTTGTTTACACCCTCCAATAGACGTCCACGTATCGGCCGATAACGTCGTAGTCATGTTCCATGATCCAGGTATGCATGCAACAATAATTATTAATGCATACATCTCTAATTTTCATGCAGCGTTGGGAAGGACGACAGATTCAACAGGTGACGACCACGAATCATTGCCTAGGACTTTTTTGACCTTGGTTCCGTCCGGGAAATTTAGGTCAAATCAAGGAGAGAAATTGGTATGGAGAGGACGGGATGCAACACGTCCGGACCATCAAGGAGCCTAAGCAGGCTATTCCCACTTTCTCAGAGACGATTTCTTTGCTTATGCAAGTGTGTATCATTACGACACGTTATCCTTTCTCCTCGGATGTTCTAATGTCTTTACCCCCTCACAGCCCGAGAACCAGCACATCAACTTCAATGTGGACGTCAAAGTACAGAATGACCCCGACAGACTATTCTCCCTCATGCACGAAATCATTTCTGCACAACCTGATTGGGAGACTGTACTTGCCCCTCGTATCCTTCTCGGGTTATGGCACCCTCGCTTCATCGGTTTTGCCAAGGCAAGATTGCCGTACTGTCGTCGCTCGTATATCGGCGAGAGCACCGACGTCGCAAGAAAGTACTTTTGGAAAGACTGCGACGCGTTCTCGATGTCCTTCGCATCGTTGACTACTGCTGATGGACAAAAGTACGTGAGACGCTCTCGTTTACTATAAATTGCTGATGTTGTTTTATTGCTATTTAGGTTCAGGTCCGAGTGTAAGAAGGCAGGCAAGAACATCATGGTTTGGACCGTGAACGAGCCTGACCATATGATGGAGGTCTGTGAACTCTCTTACCAAGTATGAAATTATATCTGATGTACCGGAACAGGCAGTTAGATGGGAAGTAAACGCTATCATCACCGATACCACTAAAACTTGGTTGGATCTACGGTCGGCTCTTAGAAGTAAGTTTTTTCCTTTAAAGGGTTTCCAATTACCTCCTGGATTCTATATTTATCCAATTTGTGTACCTGTACTAATTTCTCTCTCCCTTTTATAGCCGACTATGAGAAAATCGGATCTCAGTACTCGCGTTTCTTCTTATGGACAACGCTTAAGTTCTATACGCCGTTCATCCTGGCGTATAATCGCAAGGCGCAGAGCTACCTCGAGAGCGTGGCTGGACCTTTCGAGGAGCCCTCATCTGTCAACGTCGTTCCTGCTCCGGTCATCGAGGTTAAAGCTTAGATCGGAAACCATCAACGGCTGTCTTACTATTAACCACCCTTCCATCGACTTCGGCCTGATTAAATCGAATCATTCAAACGCCCCTTCCGACAGCCCGGATCGATTCGGACTGCCTCCAAGTCATACCAGAACAATTCACTGATATGTATCAAATAATCCACTCTCCCATCCTGTTCTATGGTCTTCTTTGCTCTTGAGTCTTGCCATTAAATTAGATACTAATATGGACCCCTTGCATATTTATCAGTTCTTACTATGGGAATTGTTTCCCCTCTCGTTTTTTTAATAGGTTCATGGCAGCGTCGCCGCTTGTTCAGTTCAGTATGTTCGATATATATGAATATGAAGATAAATAGATAGTTTTGCTACGATAACGATAATAATTTCCAAGGCCTTTAAGTAGTGTTAATCATCCACTTCAATGATTTCAATCTCTACCTTTTTGCCTTTTCCCCCGCAAATCAAGGCGAACTGGGTTGGGACGAATTCTTGCAATTCCGCATGAAATGATTCCATGACATCGTACTTGTGTGATTCTGTGTACGCGACGAAAAACATCATTTTGATATTGCGTATGCACTGCAGGTGAGGATGGGCCAACATTTCGTCCAGTGCTACGCAGTCGTTTCGACACCTCCCAAGGAGAAAGTCTACACCATCTGTAGTACTACCATAGTTTGCGAATGCCATCCATAGGAAACTTTCGCCCGCGAGGTCGCTTTCTATTTCTATTTCCCAGTCGATACCGTATTAATCTTATAAGATATGATGATTGGGAACGTAGTAATTGGCTTGCAAGGGAGACGTTGGCGAACGCCAGTGTTGGTCGTATAAGCTAGGTAAATGTTCATCTTATAAGACGCGACGGGCCCAGATTTGGCATTTTTGATCCAGCACCGACCTAAAACGGCACAGCTCTCCGGATTTTAATCCAAATTGGCCGAATAATATTAGTTAGCTACCCAGATTGGGTCTTGCTCCGATTTTGTGCTTGGGCGTCGCCTGCGACAGCACCGAATAATCCTTGGCGTCATTCGGAACAGCGCTCAGCATGCCTTGTCATCATCTATTGCAACGTACAGAAATATTCTGCCCTTTTTCTAATTATATAAAATTATTAGTAAGCTCATTTTTTGTCATTTCACCCAGTCATCATAGTCGCTTCGGACTTGTCAATATTTCCGAGTCGCAATTTCCTGAATCCTCATAGGACATACTACTTGTTTAAAGTGGGTCATTGCTTTGCATGGCATATTTGAGTCCAAATAATTTTTTCTATCTTTTCCCAAGGGGGTACCGGGATTAGAATTCCGGACCGGGGGTATGGTAGTTAGTTGGGCCGAAGGCCTCGAAAAAATAAAATTACACCCCTCTATGTATAGCATATTTGAGGTA
This sequence comes from Agrocybe praecox, assembly GCA_964017145.1. Classification (NCBI taxonomy): domain Eukaryota; kingdom Fungi; phylum Basidiomycota; class Agaricomycetes; order Agaricales; family Agrocybaceae; genus Agrocybe; species Agrocybe praecox. Next base: position 1,519,628 of record OZ024843.1, on the reverse strand, counting down.
CTTATTGGGCTATTTTGGGCCATTCAGTATTTTATATGACATATGTATACCATTATATACCTTTAAAAGTGTGTGTAACATGTTTTTAGGTATTATCTGCAAAGTACAGCAGGTTTTAGCAAGGCTCTAGTATGGCCCGCCAGTCTTGGGACACAGCCACATGGCATCTATAACACTTGCCGACCACGTGAATTGATGCCATCAACCCTAATAAGGCAATTTCTGCTTACGTTAGTTAGTTAGTTGGGAGGATTTTTGGCTTAACAGAAAAATCGACCCCGGGTCATTTTTTTCAATGCCGGTACCCCCTTGTCTTTTCTCTGTCTTCATTCATTTTATTTATTTTTTATAACATCTCACTGAAGTCAAATACTGTACTAAATTGGTCAATTTGTCAGTCACAGGCCTCTCTGACATGATGAAATTTGGCCTTGATCACAGGTCACAGCATGGTCTGACGAAATGATTTTTTGGTAGACCTTCAAAATTGGTCACGCTTCTGCCAAATTAGGTTAATTTTGGCCCCATTTTGTCACAAACCCTGATTTTTCAGCCCATTTTCAGCTATTCTTGCATAAATAAGAGGTTTGGAAGTTTTAAATACCCTCAAAATGCTTTCAAATGAGGTATGAGCACATGTTTCTCTGAACGTTAGGACGAAATTTTCGAACGGTGATACGACCGGTGTTCGGCTGTGACTGAACTTTAACCAAGTATCCAGCCTACTTAATTTTCGGCATAATAAACACATTTATTATTAAGTCTACATAAGTACAGAGCGAGGATAGCTACATGTTTGGCTAGGGGAAACCATTCTACGAACCCTAGGACGAACCTTACGAATGCTAGAGTTAGTTATAGTAGTTCCTCGGAAATGCGTGGAACACTTTAACAGCGATGCAGCAGGATCGAAGGCTCCTAGGATAATATTCAGCCATCAGGAATGTAAGCTAGAGCCTGCTAATAATAAGCTTAACAGCGCTATAGCCACTTATTATTACGCAGTGCGCGACGCATCCACATCTACCTAATATGGAAACGGAAAGTTCCTACCATATGAAAGTACATGTAAACTACTGTCAACACTCCTAGGAACGCTAACTCAAGGCGGTAGGACTGTTCCTAGCATTAACAAAGTACATTACTGGTCCCTAGGAACATAGTGGGCACTATGCAAACGACGAGACAAGCACTAGTAATGTCAATTAGGACTTGCCGACGTCTGCTTGAGTCAGATCGCTGATAAACCTAAAAGGAGAAGTTCCTAGGAACACTTACACATGGTCTTAAGACCCTCAGATATGCGCAGTTACCTTAAACAGCAGTTGTGGAGCCGAGGATTGTAGATCCATACAATACCATGGTACTCCGATGCTTCGGACCCTACGACGTCGATCAATGATCGTTGGCTAATGCAAATAAGCACCCTCGGAGCGTCATGCTCGAGTCAGCGACTTGCCCAACCATACAAACCCTTCCGAGGGTATACAAAAACACGCATGGTACCTACTGGTTGCTTATGCATTGAGTGGAGCTACCTAGCGTTAACCAATAATATTATTTCCTGTATTTTCCGAGCGTTTCCGATCCGCTCCAAGTATTCCTGTATTTTCCGAAACCTAGCAGTATATAAGCAGCCTGTAAATTACCGTAGCACCCCAGATAAACTAGAACCCAGTTGTCCACATTCGAGGAATGCACATTGAGTTGCAAACTCCTAGGATCGACCTTTGGTACCTAATAAATCTCCGCGAGAGTTGGTTTTATTGAACAGACTACCTACTGTGTCATTTGAGCACCTTGGCGTTAAGTTGAGCGACTTGAGTTAACTTGTAGAGTTCTCGAGGAACCTAAATAAATGTATTGGGATAAAGTTTCCTCTGTCTTAAGTGACATAAAGCTTAATACCCGCCTAAGTGGCAAGAATTGTCTAAGTGACGCCTAAGTGGCCCGTTCCTAGGGATAAGTTCCCTGCCTAAGTGGCAAATTGTCTAAGTGACGCCTAAGTGGCCCGTTCCGAGGGATAAGTTCCCTGCCTAAGTGGCAAATAGTCTAAGTGACGCCTAAGTGGCCTGTTTAGGATTAAGTCCCCTTTCTAAGTGATTAAAAGACTTTGGATTAAGTATCCAGCCTAAGTGGCGAACTACCTACACACTACATCTTGTGGAAACACATTAAATCTACGTTTACACTTTCTGAGGAACTTCGCTTTGTGTGTAAGCTACTCAAACACTTGTGATCTTCGATCCTAGGAAACGTTCTGTTGCATTAGAGAGTGTATCTTTAGAGAGAAACCATAATTAACGATGCGTATTACGTATCCCTCCCACGAAAGAACTAATCACATTGATTGGGTTTTGTTTCGGAGTATATACAAAGTACAAATCATATATACACACTCAACCCCACAGCAAGCACCTTAAGGGTCACAGGTCGCAGATGAATATGATGAAACTAAAATTTTGTCGTTGAAGTCACAGGTCACAGGCCTCGACGAATTGACTGATTTAGTACAGTATGTCATTTATATTTAAAATTCAAATGTATTTCTATAAATAAACATTTTCTAACAAATGATATTAATTTGTCTCATAAGATGTGTCTTGGTATTTTCAAACATCTAAATAATGTCCAAAGAAAGTCAAATCCTGCCAGACATTGAGCAAACCCATTGAAACTCATCAGGAAAAAGCCCAAATGGGCATAGTTCTGTGCTTAGCTCCATAGACCTCGAGACCAACAAGCACACAATATCTCTTTGCACCTGGGTATGTATTTATCCATAGTCAAGGCTACAGACATTTAGGTGACAGAGTGCCAGATTGCTCCATAAGTTGATATTAATGCATGTCATAGATTTCAGACACACTATTAGTATTGTACAGGCTAGGCCTGGGCTGTGTATTCAGCTTCTAGAAAGCTTACGGCCTGGGTTTGGCTCTCGGAAGCTGCAGGCGGAGCCGTGAGCCGAAGCTTCTGAGTAGGCAATTAGTAGATTATATAAACTGTACAGTTTGTACTTTGTGTCACACTGTAAGTTTTTTTCTTTCTGTTTTATCTTCATTTATCATCATTTATTCACTCAAAATATGGTCACCAATGCACCGGACACAACAACAAATGACAGACCATGACGTGCTGTTAGGCCATTGGCCAAACTTCTCAATATTAATAACTCTGAAGTTTATTCCCACCACCAACTGGCTGTTGCCACTTTAACAGTGCAAACATTACACACTGTCACTTCTGTGGTAACTGGCCCTGCAACCTCTCAAAATGCTTTATCTTCTCTTTCTACTGTACTACACAGGCGGGTCACACGTTTAAACAAATCTGGGTCCCAGCCGACATCAGATTTGTTTGAGCCGGGTACCAGAAAATCCGAAAAATGCCGGCACCAGTTTGGTTCGAACCTCGCGACTGAGAATATTTCAGACCAAGGACTTGATACAAACCTCAGTCAGGACTTCAACTATTCTCGAACTTTGATCCCCCCCCCCAGTCATGTATTTCCTTATATGATTCACTGTTAAATTTTTATTTCCAGCCAATGATAGCGTAGCATCTCTTGTGTACATACCAAAGAATTGGTAGAATAGATTATATTATGACTATATAATACATATTGAAGAGATATATACTTACGAACCTCAAAGGCCCATATTCAAATAATAATCTTCGAAGTTTTGAAGCCTACGCACCACCGCAATCCTAGTTGTTATGAATAGGTCTCACTGACTCGTCCTGTTGACAATATATCAGTCAGAAAAAATAAGCATAACAACAAGTTGTCACTCACCTGAAGTGTACTTGATACGAGCCTGGCCTGCAAGAAAAAGAGACGGTCAGAAAGTCCCAAATACAACAGAGTACATTGAGACGGGTGAAAGACTGCGCCAATCAACATGGTCCCACACACGGGAGTTTGGCATAAAAACCGCAGTCTTTCACATCATGGACAAGCACCATGCCACACAAACGTGGTCCGTCGAAGAAGAAACAATCAGAGTTTAAAGAAAAAACATGACTGTCGCACAGTCTGCAACACATGGAGGGCACAGCCAAACCCGACCAAATAAGCCCCTATTTGCGTCTGGACTCTTCATACCGTGCACTGCTTCGCATTTCATTAAAAAAAAGACAACAAAATACATTCATCAAAGTTTGAATTATAGTGTATAAAAGCACATTATATACTACTCAGCCTCTGTGCAAATTGGAAGGCGGCATCGCACTAAAGAATCCATTTACAAGAGTGCTTGCCACCGAATCAGGTTGACTCTCTCCGTGTCCTTCCATATTCATGCCCGAGGACTCGTTGACAGCGTCGAATGGTGATGGAGTAAACGGAAAATCATCTGAATATGAAGATGATGAATTGGGACTGTCGCCATCAAGTGATGTTTCGGAATCTTCGCAAGTGACAAAATTACTGTTTACACCAGCTTGGTGGTGCCGTTGGCGTTCCAACTCCAATGTCTCTTCGATATACCTGGCTTAGATGTCAGCATGTTGTAAAATTATAAATGAATAAAATACATACTCTTTCCATTGAGGCGACGTAAAGTCCTTTCCCCAAGCCTCTAACTTTTCTTTGAACCACGAATCTACCTGCGCCCAAAAATCTTGGTCCTCCAAGACTCTTCCTCCACCTCGCGTTCTTTTCTGTCGTTTGCAAGGCTCGGATGCGTGAGCTTGAGAACCATTGCCGTCTGCACCAGTACCACTACTCCCTTCATCGTCCGAGCATGTCAACGCCTCGTCAGGAAGTTTAAACAGGGATTTGTTCTCCCAAGAGATTCGCCGCTACATAGTACATACCAATAAGTGTTTACAGTACTTGCTGAAATAAACACAAATTACGTACCAGTAAAGCATTGTGGATAGAATAATTTTGCATTTGTTGATTGGTGAGCAACCCTGGATGGTATTGTCTTGAGCATCTGGCCGTAAAAACCTCAAGGCTGCACATCTTTTTGCCAGCCAAACTTTCAAGGATCTTAACATAAAGATTAAATTAAGATGTCCCTTAGACAATTAAATTACTCACGCAAGTTCTGAATTTGTTTCGAACACTAGACATCTGGTTTTTCACTGCAGATGTGAGAATCGTCTCACGCGAAGGGTGACCAAATATATTTTCCATACGATACTGCTTAGGGTTGGCACGTAGCAGGTTCTATCAACAATTCTCAGTGCTATGATATCAACGATGCGAGATGATAATAAAACATACATTCACTTCATCACCAAGGTTCTTGAAGGAGGTGCGAGTGGCCTTATATATTAGTTCCTGTCCCACAACACGCATAGTTGCCTGTGCGTTTCTATATCATTAATCGTGTGGTTGCAAAGTGACAGTATATACAGTGGGGGACAAAACCGTTACAATGTTTTGTACATTTCAAGTAAACCAGAAATAACTTGGGAACCAGGCAAGCTAGAACCTTGAAATTTTAAATGTAGATAGCCCTGGATGTTATCTACCCAAACATATGTCAATGATTATGTAAGCACAATTTTTTCCCACACTACAAATTATTTAAAAGTTCAAGTACATTGTAACGGTTTTGTCCCTCTCAGCCAAATCACCTGACTTTGTTGATTACACCCAAATAAGTGCAAATAAAATCATGTGATTGGTTGGGAAAATGTATATATACTCTTGTACAATGCTTGTGGCCCCTCACAACTCATTATTTCACTATGCACTGCATTACTACTGCCCAATGCACCCACGTCATTCATCTTTTTACCCAAGGTCATTCTGCTCACCAAATTGAAGCTATTACTGGTTGTTCTATTGCCTATATATCCTGTATCTGCAACAGATACTGCTCTGACCTTCCCAAGTCCACTGGTGGTCGTCCTTGCAAGCTTTCACCATCCAATATCAAATATGCCATATGCCTTATCTCTTCTCACAAGGCTGAAAATGCTGTTGAGGTTGCCAAAACCTTGAAAGACATTACCAACCAGTCCCTATCATCAAAGACTGTTTGCAGAGCACTTCGGAGCACTGGATTAAAGGCTGTAGTCAAGAAGAAATGGCCTTTTCTCTCCAAACGACATAGGAAGGAACATATGGACTTTGCAATGAGCCATATACACTGGACTGTTGATAACTGGAAGCGTGTTGTCTACACAGATGAGACCAAAGTCAATTGTTTGGGGTCAGATGGGAGGAAGTGGGTGTGAAAAATGCCAGGAGAGGGGCTTAGTGATAGGCTGGTAGAGGGCACAGTCAAATTTGCAGGAGGGAATTTGATGTTTTAGAGCTGTATGTTTTGGGAAGGAGTTGAGTATGGGACCAAGATTGATGGGAGGATGGATGCTGACCTCTATGTGTCCATCCTGGATGATGAACTCCAGCAAAGCCTTGCATATTACAACAAGAACCCAGAGGATGTCATTTTTCAGCAAGACAATGACCCCAAGCACAAGAGCAAAAAGGCCATGAACTTGCTAAAAGACAGTGGTATAGAAGTCATGGTGTGGCCCCCTCAATCAGCAGACCTTAACCCAATTGAACACCTTTGGGTTCATCTCAAGGCAAGGCTTAGAGACTATGAAACAGCCTCTTCTAGCATAGCAGAACTTTAGGAAAGAACACAGAAGACATGGAATGAAATTCCAGCCTCTGTGTGTCAGAATTTGATAGAAAGTATGCCTAGAAGAGTTGCAGCTGTTGCTAAGGCCAAGAGAGGCTATACCAAGTACCAAATAGTGTAAATAGTATATAATTTTCAAGAGAGACAAAACCGTTACAATGTACTTGTACTTTTAAATAATTTGTAGTGTGGGAAAAAATTGTGCTTACATAATCATTGACATATGTTTGAGTAGATAATATCCAGGGCTATCTACATTTAAAATTTCAAGGTTCTAGCTTGCCTGGTTCCCAAGTTATTTCTGGTTTACTTGAAATGTACAAAACATTGTAACGGTTTTGTCCCCCACTGTAACATACCTTTTGTGCCGGGGTAATTTTGAAAAAATCCTCCATCATCACTGAGAGATCTTGTAACAACTTGCTCAATTGATTTCCTGGTAGAACACTGGTCTGCTTCGCAGCTGCAAAGGCCTGGAGCATTCGATTTTCGCTGCTATATTGACAGCCGACAGAGTAAACACGAGAGATAAGATCGGACATGTTGCATGAGCCCGGAAACTTGAGGGTGACCTAAAAAATATCATCAGTAAATAAGAAAATTTTTGGGGTCTGGCAAAATAACCTCGCATATATTGTGAAGCTCGGCAGTTTGCTGCTTTGTCAACTTGAGCGACTTTCCGATATTATCTACCATTAAGGTCAGTGCAATGTTGTCTGCTGGCTGGCTGCCCTGGCCCAACGATGACTGGGGTACATGCTGAGAGGTGGGGTTTGATGCATCAGCAGATGTGTACAAGGCCTGATGCGAGGAAGGTAGGCTTGCTGCATTGGTCGAGCTGAGAGTAGGCTGAGACATGTAGGGCGCCGAGTGAGAATGATGTATCAACTGAGGCTGGGTGGATTGTGAGACTGATGATCCATGGTTAAATGTCGTTGTAGAAAAATTAAAGGACATGATTTGAGCAAATGAACTCACCAAGTATACTTGTATCCGAGTCCATCTTTTATATCCACCAGCCGTCCCACTGTTTGGATTCATTTGGAGCTGTTGAATTCCTTTTCAACAACGCGCTTGTCACGACCGCGACAAGCCCTCGTGGACGGAGGCAAATTGTGCAGAACGTCCATATAAGAAGGCGGGTCAAACTTGAGTTGAGCGAACCTGCGCGTCGCAGAATTCCTTGTTTAATCAGTCTCACGTGACTTTGCCGCCCAGATGCCAACCGACACCACACCCACTCACACACCTTGGAAAGATATCATCCTTCCTCGTGTTATAGCAGGAGAACCTATCTTTCCTTTACCCTTGCGTGACTATGCAACACCCAGTCCTCGACTCCCTCCTCGCCGCTATCACTTGTATGGATTGTGTCCCACTGATTCACCTATACCTTGGTGCGTTCTTTGTTGCTATCTTCCAATTTTGCAGTCATTTACAATAGTTTGCACACTCACAGCTCACCCTTTGGAAATGAATTTCGTGGATCAACTGTATTTGCTCGGGACAGTGACACCTACATGGTCTGTGAGGAGTTCCATCCTCGTGGACTGGATGTGTTTCCCATAGAGTCCAATTCCGATTCCGAAGATGAAGGCAGCAGTAGTGACTATTCCAGTGCTACCCATGATTTTCCGACAGAGGAAGATGAACAAATGGATGAACAAGAAGTGGCTGATCTTCTTGTCCATCGTCCTAAAGGTATGAATATTCCAGGCATTATGTCAATGATTATTTGCTAATTCAACTCTAGTATTTTCTCTCGAGGACGACATTGATGTCAAGGGTCTTTCGTGGCCGGCCTTCGAATTGATATGCTGCTCGCCGTCTCGGTACGCTCAACCACCAAACCAAGATGCTGAAAAGATGTCTCTCGGAGCCGACACAATTTGCGCTGGTCTTCAGAGTATCGCAGATCTCGCCACAGAAACAGTAGACATTCTCAAGCAAAAAACATGGATTGAGAAGAAACTCCTTGCAAGACAGAAAGCGTACGAGCAAAAGCTAATAGAATTACAGGTCTATAAAAATCGTTTACGTTTCAAACTTTTTCATGCCTACCATAGAATATCAGAATTAGAATGTAAGCTTAGGGATACATAGGTTAATGACCATATTATTGTGAAAAGTCTATAATACCCTGGCCTGGCAGCAGACTGCCTCGTCGTCCACGCCCCGGCCGTGTGGGTGGCACTGGCACTGACAATCCAGAAGGGCCCAAAGGCATTGGTGATGTGCTTCTCGCACGAAGCTGCCCACGTCCACCAAGCCCAGTTGCTTTCTTCTCGGCCCCCGATTTTCTGTTATTAATGACTCGTGCAACACTCTGTTCGATGATGAGTTGTTCGTCTAGAGGAGCTGTCGGTTGTACACGGAATCTTTGAACATAAATAGCATCGCGCATTTGAGCTGTATTCAAGACCAGATCATCTGGGTTTCCGGTGTGTTCAACGGCCGCTGTTGTATTTGTAGTCTGAACACGTTCTTGATAGATGTACTGGAGACCCGATGCCTGACACCCTTGGCCAAAACAGTGGTGCTGGACATTGACCGTACACATAATATCCTATTTGCAATATGTCTGTGGTCAGCTTCAAAGCGAAAAAAAAAATATCAGAAAAAAAGACTGACCGACACACGAATCAATGACCACTCAGAACATAAGCACAGTTTTGGCATGGCCAACGAACTATCACATGGCATAGTCTGCATAGTCTGGACCAAGACACCACTTGCAATCCCTGTTGTGTATTCGGTTGAACCATGTTCCTGAATGATTTCACATACACGCGCAATGTAGGAGGTGCCAACATCATGACGTCGAATAACTACAGATTGCCCTACAGTGCACAAATCACCATTTCTGAGGCAGAGCTGTTTTGCGGTGGCAAACAGTCTGTCCCTCCCACCATTAACAAATGCGTGAGGTAGTTTCTGTCCAGTTATCGTCTCGGACGCGGCACGTGCTGGCTGGTGATCAAGTTCGCATTGACCTGGTTGACCTGGCGAATCGTCTAATAGGCCCAGGTAGCTTAACGGTACTGTGTCATCACCAAGCATTGCCTGAGCGGCAGGGCCAATTGTCCTCCAGTCGGTACAATTATCTGAGAATGTATGTGATTGGTTTGCGTGTTCATTGAGAGGCAAGAAATAACCGCCACTGAAAAGGTGTCGAATGCGATTGCCTTGAGTGAAAGCTAACGCAATATCGCGTGAGGGTGCAAGGCGGTTACTATGGATGCTTTTCGCGCGAATAACAGCATTGAATGATTCAAAGGCCTCTGTCGCAAACAGTATTGCTGGGCCTAAGCGACGAATATGTTCTGGAAGGTGAAGAATAATGTGAAACTTGGATTTGTTGAACCACGCAGTTGTCCAGCGTGCTGTGCGAATAAGAAAATTGTGAATTTCTTTCTCGAGAAGTGCCTTTTAATGCGGTCAGCACAACATTAGGGTTAGATAAAGGAGACTGACTTACACAATAGATGTTCACATCTTCGATAACTGGTTGCCATATCAGTGGAATTAAATTGGACAGGGCAACCCATGCCTCAAAGACGTCAGTGGGAACAAGATCCTGGATAACCATAGGTGCCATTTGAGCTATAGCACGGAAATCGCGACCGGTGAGCGAGCCGGCATAGGTAACGAGAGTCTGTCCAGAAAGCTTGGAAATACCGAGCCCACTGACATCAAAGCAGTCAATTCGGGTGATTAACAAAGGCTTCTGCTCTGGCGAAATTTGATTCTTGACCAAGTCATGCCAAAAGTATTTCACAAAGCCCAGAAGAACAACATGTAATATCTCTACAGGCGTATCTTGATGTGGATCAAGGCCTGGCAGATTTGGTTGGTAAGTATACTGCAATAACAAAACAAAACAAACTCACCTTTGAGCCGCCAAACGGGACTTGTGATGTCTTCGGGCAGTTGAGTGATTGCGTCATCTAGAGCCCTCTGTTTTTCACTGTGGCCGCGTTTTTTGGCATATGATGTGTGGAGCTTGTCAAGAAAAAACTCTTGCATCTTATCCTTTATCCCAGTATCAGTGCGCTCGGCTTGAAGTTTGGTCTTTTTACCAATAACGCATGCACGCTCATAGTATCCAGCCAGGGTCTGGCGAGTTTCCGCTTTCGAACGAGGTTTGCCACGCTAGACACAAATTGATTATGTTATTGAACATTACATCGAATAAGAAAATAGCAATCATACCCTCACAAAGGCCGTGATTCGTGTGACCATTGCTTGCATGTTCACCGATTTCTGGCTCATCAACCATGCTGTTGATAGATTGTGCAGGACTATTGGGTCGGGAGGCATTACTATCAGTGTCCGCTGGCTGGCCGGGATGGTTTGCGCCATCTTGGGCATCACTGCCTTTTACCCAACAGCATCGACAGAAATATTTACCGGCCAGCCCAATGTGGCATGCAAATTCACTGTGCATAGGATTATCGCCGAGCAGGGCCAGGACAGTAGGGAAAATAAGAACAGGCTCTTTATAAACACAGTCCCAAGCCCAGATTCCTTCGTTCTGTCCAGATCTAAAACAGATGCAAGTTTATTATTAGTCCGCAAAGCAGTGAAATAGAATATGAACGTACTCGAGTTGGTCAACCACCCCATCCATCATCTCTAAAGGAGGTGCTATGTTAGAAGTACAGGCGAAGTGAATGTTATATTCCTTTGCGACCTGTTTGCGGGGCAGTCCTGCAAGTGTAAATAGAAAGCTATTGTGGGCGTTCCACTTTTTGGACATGTTTCCCGATGTATCATCACAGTAAAGCCATAAAGGCAGCGCAAATGTTCGATGGCCTTTGGAGAGATTACGCCACCGGTTTCCCAAGACGGGGTTTGTGTATGTCCACTGCTTGATGTCTGCATCATGTTCGTCCACAAAAACTCCTGTTGAAAATAATTAATAACTGAGAAACGGGTAAATATATCAGATATGGAGCATACCAAGAATTTTACTAGGATGGGGTACACCATATTTTGAGAAATTTTGGCAGAGATCAGGGAAGTTCATGAGAAGTTTGCTTTCGGGAATTTCAATCTCATGATCCTGGCGTACAGTCCAGCCTGAGTCCCCGTTATGAACAACGGACTCAATTTGCCATGCACGACAATAGAAAACAGGCTTTGGACTGGGTGCGTGAACGCGAGTGAACCACCAAAATGGTATACAGTATGTTCCATCCTTCAACAACGTAGGCTCTAAAGTGTAAAAATCATCGTTACCGAGGCGTATCATGGGAGCACCCTCTTGCGGCGAGAGCTCATTGAGCCAACGAGAACCCTGCCGCGCTTCACTGAGATGTGTGCCTGCGTCCTCTGGATAAAAGTGTAGCTCACGGCGCACTCGAGGATTACACATTTCCTATGTATACAGTATCAGTGTCAGGGCACATCTTTGTGTCCACCCTACAACATAAGCAGTCACACTATTGTTACACCGTGACACTGTCCCACCAGCTCTTGGGTTCAAACCCCACACTATGCATTTCCTTTTTCTATACATAGACGCTTATGTAACAATCCCTTGATGGACCGTGGGTAGTTTACAGGTTCATCATGTATATAAACTTAGGGTCTGGGGATGCTAAGATCCCCAGCTTGTTCTTTAACTTGGTCTTTGGGCGAACTCTTCTCTTTGATTAAGTCAATTCCTGACAAAAGAACAAGCTACCCAACAACTGCCTGCCCTCTGCACCCAGTTGCTCGTCTACTCTACTCTACAATCGCCCTCCCTACTATACTCTATGGCTGACTCCTCCTCGCCTTTCACTGGGTTCATGACGATGTCTCTTGAGGACCGTTTTGCCCTACTCTTTAGGTCCCAACAGGTTAGCTTTGACACTGAAGCGAAGGTTGAAGCTCGCCTTGCAGCCATTGAGTCTAAACTCAACAGCCTCACAGCTCCCCTACCCACTCCCCCGGCTACATCCTCTCCCTCTGCTCGCACTCCTCGTGCTCGACGCTCATCTAGGAAGGATCGCCCGGCTGCACCTACCACGTCCCCAGCTACCAGGACCTCCGCTCCTCAATCCGTCCGCACAGCTACTACAGCTGCCCCTACCAAAGCCGCCCTTGAGAAGACCGTTGTCACCCTGTCTATTGCAGACGAACAGGCTGGCCACGTAATTGGGCGCGCGGGGACTGGCCTTCGCCAGATCCATGACACATCGCACGCAAAGGTGTCGGTTGCCCCGGCACACCCTTCTTCCGGCTTGCGTGCCGTCACTATCAGGGGCACCGCCTGCGAGGTCGGTGATGCCCTCGTTGCCATCGGCAAGCGGCTTGCACGTCGTCGCATCCGCAACCCTCGTGCCAAGAAGGCCAAGCCTTCCTCTGGCGCTACTGCCGCCCCTCCTAACGTCGCAGTCTCGCCTCCAACTCCTACTCGTACTGCGACCCCTACTCCTTCTACGCAGACACCCCGATCCGGATCGGCTTCTCTGCCCCCGCCCTCTCCTATGGCTGTCGATACTCGCTCCAGCCCATCCTCGTCACTTGCACCTGGCTCACCAATGGAGGTTGGTGCCCTTCATGTTGAGCATACTTCTAGCGGTTCCGAAGTTCAAACCGCGCGTCGTGCCCGGCCGTTTGGTCGCGGTCGTGGCCAGTAAGACCAGGTCGTCGGGGCGTCGACCTTTAGAGGGGAGATGGTGTCAGGGCACATCTTTGTGTCCACCCTACAACATAAGCAGTCACACTATTGTTACACCGTGACACTGTCCCACCAGCTCTTGGGTTCAAACCCCACACTATGCATTTCCTTTTTCTATACATAGACGCTTATGTAACAATCCCTTGATGGACCGTGGGTAGTTTACAGGTTCATCATGTATATAAACTTAGGGTCTGGGGATGCTAAGATCCCCAGCTTGTTCTTTAACTTGGTCTTTGGGCAAATTCTTCTCTTTGATTAAGTCAATTCCTAACAATCAGTGCATGTGTCATTATATGCTTGGAATAAAAAAACCTACTTGTGCGAGAATTTGACCTATGCTGTTAACGTGATAACGATGACCCATTCTTCCATTGTACTCGATGGTGTCAATCCCAACCATGTTTTGCAAGGTTTTATTGAGGGTGTTCATAGTTTTGACGGATGGAACATCGTCAACCTGGTTGACACATAGCAACCACAAAAATAAATCTAACTGTTTGCGAGAGAATACAGAACGTGGCAAATGCATGAGAACATCGAGTGAACAAGTCTAAATAGACAAAATAAGTATGAATAGAATATGAGATTATAGAAGAGAAAGGACTCACGACGCGGTCCTGCCAGGGATACCAAGCACGAGCCGTGGTAGGATCAGTTGTGACACCTCGAGGACGTTTACGAGGAAGAGATCCTGAGTCAACACCTTGCAATACTGTTTTGTCTTCGTCTGGACCTGTAATTCTGAGAATGAACGGACCATAAATAACATAAAAATCAATACTACGCACTGTCTTCGTCACTACTGCTTTCCAACCCATAAGGGTTCTCGTCCTCATCTTCACTAACATCTCCATTCAAAAAATCGAGTGTCCGCTGAGCGATATCTTGCGCAAGCTGTTGTTCATAAGGCAAGTCGGCAGTCATATCCCCACTGTAATCCAGGTGCCAGTCCAAACCGGTTAAGGGCAATGGAGAGCAATCAGGACCCGGCAAGTGTGCTGAACCTGCCAGTAGTGGATGACCAGGGGGGTATGCAGACTGGTGGGGATTCTCCGAGAGCGAAACAAGGAGGTGAACAAGTCCATCGAGAACAAGGGAATTGCCTCCTTGTGCTGAGTTTTGGGGAGCTTCGAGAGATGAATGAAATGCCAGGAGCGATGAGCGATGACTTGCAGAGTCTTCGTGTCGTCTAACCCGGCAGCTTTCGAAAAGGCGGCCAGAACTGCACACCTTACAGCGATACAAGGTCAGCCTCTACTGTCAAATTTATGCATGAAGCACTGGTAGTTACCAGATAAGGGTTATGCATCCCCACCGGCCACTTCCCAAGCCCTCTGGCTGGCCTATTGTGACCTATTGTGACTATAGTCATATGTCTGCTATTGATGGGATCAAAATCAATGCACATGACTTTTTGCTTGCCTCTATTTACATGTTTGGGCTCCACTCACTTGTTTATATGGCCTCAAATACAAACAAATAATAAATAATGACATCAGCAGGCAGGGGCAGGCATGTTACAAAACAAACAAGGCTTTTGAGTGATATCACATCCAAGCAACCCAATAAGGCAAGAGGACTTTGGACTTTGAGATTTTGTGATAAAGGCCTTTCATGCATGATAGATAGGACTAATACATGACCAAATAAGATCAAATCTATTTTTAGAACAGATGTATTTTTAGCACAAAATTTCTATTTTTAAAATATTTTAGTATTGAGTAAGTAACACATTTATTTATAGCTCGGAACTATGTTTAGAACACTTTACATATTTGGTTAGTTCAAGCCTAAAATGGTATAGTACACATTTTTTGATGATTTTAGAATTTTTTTTCAGCTTGCTACAAATATTTTAATCTTTTATTTTGATTTGTATCCGGCTTTCTGCAGATATTTTGCGTTTTGTGGCTGAACTGTTGATGATTATGTAATAAAAATTATTTACCATAGCTTTTGAATTTTTCTCTACAATTTTGGTTTTTGGTGGCTGTGCAACAGATCACATGACTTTCACATGACTACGGCCCTCTAGTCACTGTCGGTCACCCTGATACATGACATTGGGCAAGTGGGTAGTGGCCTGTGGGGATGCATAACCCTTAAGTGGTAACTACCAGTCACCCATGGATGGGTCTGCCAGTAACTTGTGACAAGGTGTTGCCTCTGTATAAGCAGGTTTCCCAGTCTATCGAGTTCGACACATTAGTCGATGACGTTGACAGTTGTTGATTGTATCAAAATCAACTCACATTTCTCATCCGGCTTGAACGGCATCCTCGGTTGCACTCGGTGCTCAGTTACACAATGTCCAGGTGAAAAAGATTGAAGTCATTCGACGCAGAAAAAGCGAAGATAGTTTGGAAAATATTGAGGTTGGATATGTTCTCAAAAAATTTTGAGTCGCGGCTTGAACATGGCTCGATCGATCGCGGACCGAGTTTTGCTTGAGCGAGACTTAAAAATATCTCAATTCTTAACTCAGTTTAAACGGAGATACATTTGACTCATATGTATCTAAGACGAGCGTCCGCCTGTGTACTATCATCAATGGCACACTCGCAGCATGAGCTGCCCTCCCCACAGTCAATTATCACACCTCCAACCACAGTACCTGAAGTGACATTGCTGCTGAATTCAACATTATCACAGACTGGAAACATAGCAACAAGTCAGAACCACATAGACTAGTTGATATGTACCTAACAATAATGTAGTAACCAAGGTGACATAATAGGCATAGTTTACAGGCTAAATATGGTGGGCCTAGAATAGCATTAATCATGTACTATATGGATGGGCCCAGACCCATACAAAATAGTGTAGGCTACGTGCCAGCGGATTTAGCTGGCATATATGGCAAGAGGTCCGGGAATTCCACAGCCTGATATATTATGAGCTCAGAATGTCCGTACTTGATATAATGTGTGTTCGGCATTTCCGGACTACAATGAATTTTAATTATAGAGCATACCCTAGACTTATTTGTGCATTCAGATAGACAAATAAAGGACTAGTAGTCCTGTTGCTTTGCAGTATGGTGAAGCAATCCCACACAAAATAAGTTACTAATGTCTGGCATTCCCGAGATCTTTTAATTAAGCCTTAGTGACTATCAAATATAGATGCTTTAATAAACACATGTTAGAGCTTTCCGTGTGTAGTATTCTTTGGTAAACAGTGCTTGGGATTGCCGGACTATAAGTATCTGGCATTACCAGATTGGAAATATCTGCTATTGGTATTACCAGACATGTGATCTCTCAGTATTACCAGAAATAATATATTTGTATTATCAGACATAGTGTTCAGTATGACTCAACAAAGAGTGGTTGGTATTACTAAAGACATATAGTGTCTCGGTATTACCAGATATGTGATATCTCGGCATTACCAGAAATATGTTGCCTGGTAGTACCAGACATGTGGTGTCTCTCGGCATTACCAGATATGTGGTATTCCAGTATTACCAGATATGTGGTGTCTCGGTATTACCAGACATGTGGTGTCTTGGTATTACCAGATATCTGATATCTCAGCATTACCAGAAAAATGTTGCCTGATAAATTGTAATACCAGACATATGGTGTCTGGGCATTAGCAGACATATGATGCCTTGGTGTTATCAGACATGTAATGTCAGTATTATCAAACTTAGTGTATTTAATATGACTGTCCAAAGGGTGGTTAGTATAACTAAACATATAGTGTTCGGTATTACCAGGCTTATCATGGTCTGGCATTCCTGGACATGTATATGCAATGTCTGGTATTACCAAAAATTCAAAATGTTTGATTTCACAGATATATATGATACACTCAAGATAGACAATGTTGTTTTTATTCATTATAATTGCCAATAATATTTAATATTACCAGAAAATAGTAGCAAGTTATGGCTGTCCATCCGCCGAAAAAATGATTTTGTGTATATATACTATGTAATTTGTATATAATATATATATCTGAGAATTTACATATGTTACCTTGGTTATCTAACATACAAGTTGGAATATCCAACATATGTTTTTGATTGTTCAACATACATGTTGGATTATCCAACATATATCTCGGATTGTCCAGACTTATATGTGAGATTGCGCCCATCATATATTGTTCAACTCGACTGAAGATGCCGTGGATGCCGAAAGACTTTGATTGCTAATTTGATCCTTTTAACAGCGTGTATCAGCATGGTACAGTTGAAATTGGCATAATGCCGCGCTCATGCCGCAATGTATAAATAGTGTGCTGCGTCTTGGGCGTGTCCGACATGATGCGCGTTGTGTAACACGCGGAAATTGCCATGCAAGCGGACTTAGCGAAATTTAAGGACTATGATATATGTCAGGCCTTCTGGTGGGCCAATTCTGTGGAACCTGTGGGTGTTTAATCATGAGATGGTTTAATCATGGGATATTTTATGATGTGAGCACTCCATTCAAAGTAAAACATATGTATTAAAGAAAGACTAGAATATGTACTGAGGTAAAGAAGGTATGTGTAATTAAGGCAAGAAATGGTGGATCAGGATGTGTAAAGAGCATATAAAGGGAAGGGGGGGGGTATATTGTATCACAATGTTCTGGAGGTGATCTATATGCAATGATAGGAGATTAGAAAGGAAATAAATAATATCTCACTTAGATAATTATTAATTCCCTCTCAGATGTGCCAGGGATTCTCATCACCATCCAATCCCATAGAATCAGCAAACAGCTTCTCTTCCTCGGAGTCGGGAAATGTCAGGTATGCTGGCAAGAGATCCTCCTGTACATTGGTTGCGTCTTCATGATCAGATCCTAAATATTCAATTGAGCTCTTGTAAATTGCTAAAGAAAGTCAGACTAACCATCAGATATAGAGATAACATCATTGTCCTGATCCGGACGAGTTCTGAGCACTCCAGATGTTGACCTAAGTACCCTGGTCGGTTGAGTAGACGGCCCGGCAACAGGACCCCGGGTGTAGTCGCTCTCTGAGTCGCTGATATCGGAGTGTTCAGGGCTGTCATAAGAAATGCCATTTTCTAACTCAAACTGCCGCTGGAGGTCACCAGTTCCGGGGATCTGGAGTCTGCTGAGAGGAACCGGTACCAGAGTAACTATGAAATGATAGATTAGATTAAGCATGAATATTTATAGCCAAATTATTCTACCCAAGAATAATATGCCCTTGTTGAAATTGAGCCAAGCTTTGCCATTTTGAGTTGCAGCAAAAATGTCCATAGAATTGGGACGATGATGATCGTCAGAGAGAACAATGATGTCTTTCCCATGACCTGATCGCTTTGCACAAACCAGCCATCGAGAAATTTTGCCATCAAGATAGTCGTGTTCTTCGATGGCTGTGAAGACAGTTGGGAATAGTTCCTTGAACTTGGCATTGAGTTCTTCAAATCCTTCGCTTTTCTTGAACTTGTATCTGTCCTCATTCTGGATGCATAGCCTATACTGCATGAAGTGAATAAGATCGTCTGGTCCAACCGATACAGGCTCCCGAGTGACATAAAGAGAGCTGCAGAGAGCTGATCTATCCTGCGGCGCCTGGATAATCTCGTTAAATAAGAGAAAATATAAAGAGAAATCTGTAGAGTACCATCTCGATACTACAAATGAGGAAAACAAATTTTCCTACACAAAAAGTGTCATCCTAGGATTGTGGGAGAAATAATTAAGCTCAGAATATATGATACAAACATTCAACTCACTGAGACTGTGGCCTTCATTGCAGGTTTCGATTTAGGTTGTGCATTACCCTTCTTCAGCCTGCCAGACGTTTCAGTGCGTGCAGAATTGAGCAAAGATGTCACAGCAGCCATGCCAGCACCTGAGCCGCCTTTCTGTGAAAGTGAACCTGAGACAGACAGGGCTGTCCTGGCCTTCTTTTGCTGTGGAGCATAAGGACTGGAGCTCTGCTGACCATCAGAGTTTGAGCCAGAGAGGGCATCAGGTGTAGTAGCACGACACTTTCCGAGAGAGAGAGACATATGTGATGACAATAAGTAAAGGAATGTGCTACGCTCCGTAAATATGAGATGAATGGAAGGGGACTGAGTAAAATGCGATTATTTTGGACTTCTTTTATAGAACAAAAAAAAAAGAATACAAAAAGAAAAGATATATTTAATTATCTAAAATCAGGTACATAAGATGTAAAGCCCATGTCCAATCCTCAGCTCGAGGCCGCCATACAGAATCAGGGAGAGAAATTGGAAATGATTGCTTTCAAAGTCCAACCGAAATTATCTCCATCGTTGGATATCCAGACGGTCCCCATTCTTCTGGACTAATTCCATAACCGGAAGGAACCTCTTGGTGTTGTCTCAAAATATTTAGCCCTTCTTTGAAGAGGGCTAGCTGAGTATTATTAAATGGGCAAGTTCTTGTAGGTACAGGGACTGGATCATGTCGTATATTAGCATCAATCATCTGTAGATCTCTTAAGTAACGATATAATACTGTGAAAACAACCAGACTTACCGAGTTAACATCAATGGCAAGACCAGACACATCATGCTCCGTTTTCTTCATTTCCTGTAAGATTACATTAATTGATTTGCCTCCTTTTTCATTCTCCATAACGGTACCGCCGTTGTCTTCATCTTCGGGGGCCATAAAACACGTGTTGTCTTCTTTGGGAGTGATACACATGCCTTGATCACTACCAGATTCTTCATCCGATGAACCTGTGGAATCACCTGTGTCCGTGGCTTCAATTGGCTCGCCATCTTCATTAAAGCCATAAAAGATGTTTATCTCGCTTTCATTCATCTCGCTGCACTCTTCTGCGTACAAGCCATGTTCGAGTTCTCCCATGAATGAAATATCCTAGTATAAATTACTGGTTAATATGTACCAATATGAATAGAAATAAAGACATACATTTGGTGAGAAGTTACCACCGGAACGCAAAATTGGATGGGCATTCCATTCAGTGGCAAACTTATCACAGTCTTCATTGATTAAATCCAGGAAGAGATAATGCAATATCCATCGATGATTTTTGTCCTTTCAGTTGAATAAATGGACCCTTTCTAGGTGCGTAAAGAATGCATGCCAAGCTTGCACGAATCACTTTCCAACCTCGAGCCACAGATGTTCGATCCTCATGTTGAACACAGATGATCCCCACATAAAGCTCACTCTGTTAATTCCACGTAAAATTATCATTAAAATAGAGACATCACGATTTTCACTGCCTTGATCACCTCTAACACGTGAAGGCAGTCCATGCTTCTCAACAGCTTCGCAAAACATTTTGAGGACTGTTTCAGCTGAGTTGTTATTACTTGCATGCATCCCAGTGACCTATTTGACGCTATCATTGAATGAAAAATAGGATATGTGGTGGAAATACCTTTTGTGAGTATCCATCTGCAAATCTGTGTATAACAATACCCCAAAGAATCAACTTGTGGTGGCCATCAATATGCCATAATGTGTTTGGGCGGGGGACCGAGTACACCTGCTGAGCCTTCTTTTTGCTAATGCGTGCATGCATGCCTTGCCCAAGCAAATCTACCCTCTTCATTGATTCTATTACCCGTCGACGTTGTACGCAAATATTATGGTGTGAACGTAGATATCCTACACTGTAAGCTCTGCCAGCATCCGGGTGTTCCTTCTGATACTGACGAATAAGCTTATCCAACTTCTCATTAGAAATATCACTGTATTTAACCCAGACTCGAAAATGGATCACTTCAAGAAACACTGGTCATCATCACTTCAGCAAGAAGTGCGATCCTCAGTCGAAAAAATTGTATGTTTTTTTCATATACATCAAGTACAAATCTTATTCTACGGATATAGTTCAAAGAGCGTCATCTTGAGATGTACGGAGAAACTGGTCGACCAAAGCCTGCTGTCAAGGGCAACAAGAAACTTGCCAAACTTATGGCGCATCTTGAAGACTCCGAGGACAATTCGGTACCATCTCCCTCTCCAGGTGTTGAATCAAGTCCATGGTTACATGAGTTCAACCAATATCTTGATACGGTAGATGTTGTTCCTGACGATATGTCTCCAATTCAATGGTGGGGCGTAAGTGCTTTGTTTTTCTTTGTCATTTTTTTGCTTATATAATGTAATTTTAGCTGAACGAAACTCGTTTTCCTGTCTGGGCTTCGCTCACATTGGACTATCTTTCAATTATGGGGTCCTCTGTTTCAAGCGAGCGGGCATTCTCCTCTGCAGGCATTACTATTAGTAAGCGGCGAAACAGATTGGGCGCAGACATCATTGAAGCACTCCAGGTAATAAAGTGCTTGATGAAATCTGATCTCCTCTTTCAAGAACCTGCACCTTCATCCATTCTCGAAGAGGAGCTCGAAATTGTAGATGATGATGGTAATGCTGACTGGGTAGACGAAAATGGACTCTCTAGTTGGGACTCTTTCATTATTGACATAGATAACGACGACGACGATGTCCTAAATTGAATAAAATTTCCTTTTTAAGATGTCTTATATAATCAGTTTAAAAATAGAGAAAGCCCCGGCTTATGCCAAAGCCAAGCCTGGCCAAGCCGCCATTTTGGCTTTTGGCCTGGCTCTGAATTTTTTAAAGCCAAAGCCGGGGCTTTTGGGCCAAGCCAGGGCCGGCACATCACTAATTGCAGAGACCTTCTCGCCGACAAGCACAACGATGAGCTCGAACCAGCTATGAGCCGGACCAGTGTGGGAAAGGCCTGATTTGGAAAGAAATGAACCAATGCGCGTTCATTTCTTCCTTATCAGTGCTCATCACCACGCCGGCACTCTGCACCTAGCCCCTCCCCTCACTGCAGGGATGTGGGCAGTGCTTGGTGAGGTATAAGGCACGTACGAAACCTCCGCTCAACATACACGAATGGCGACGAACAACGACAAACACCAATCATCGTCGCTACCACTGCTGTCCCACTACCTACGACACCAACCACAACGATAACGAAAGCAACCAGCCCCTCCCCTCGTGACAGGGATGTGAGCGGTGCATCACAATGATGATGACGACGATACAACGACGGTGACGATGGGTATGGCTAGGGTGGCTACGGCTTGGGCGAGCACGAACAACAGCTAGCGCGAGGACAACAAGTAGCACGGAACTCGAGCTGGCACAAACGCGGGCAGGCACCAACAGCGAGCTGGTACGAACACTGTCATGCGTCATATTTGATTGAACATGAACGAACCTGAAATTGCATAAGAGATCAATTGTTTATTTTTAAATTTCAATATTTCCTTTTTCGTAATTCTCCATTTTAATTTATCATCACAACTCTATCGCAACAAATAAGGCACCAATTCTTCCGAAATCTATTCATTCCAGGCCCAAGTCATGAAACCGTCACCACAATCCACGGCGATTCATTCTTTCCTCTCAACGTTCATCGTCTTACGCGTTCACCTTTGAAAATGTCTTCCCCTTCTGTCCAATCCTTTGTTCAACAGTCCAAGGATGTCGGCAATTCTTCCGGACCTCAGAAAATCAACAAAGCCTCAATATATCCATTTATTCAAATTGCCGGAGTTTTTGATGCAAACGAAAATCGCGAAAATTGGTTAGCGACACATTACATGGAGGATCATATTTTTCAAGAAGGAGACACCGTCAGTTTTACGTACAGAATTCAGCCGGACGACACATCAAAAATCATTCGCCTCGAGGAAATCGTGCATTATGAACGAGGAATTATAGTTTTCGCAGTATCGACAACCAGAAGTTCGGCACCAGCATTATTCACAAGGCCACGCATTGCTATTCCACGATCACAAGTGTCCCTCAGCATCACACAGAAGATAAGATATGCCTACGCTTACATCATACAACGGCACAGCATATTCACCACTTATCTAAATCCGTCGCATCCCATCTACTCTATTAAAAGACTTCGATGACATCATGCAAAGCCTAGGCCATCAAGCAGCTGTGCAACCATCATTCCAAACACATGATTCGATGTCACATGCCTATCACAAGTCACTATGAGTCACGGGAACTGATACATCAACAACGCAGCTACGCTAAGGTTACATCCGCCAAATATAGCAATCCATCAGCTGGAAATAGCTCAATTCCTTCCATCCGTCGATTTCACTAATTGTCAAGTCAACTATGATCGATTTATCATTCAAAAAGATGTGCTTGGTCATTCTTTGCTGCGCATTAGTCAACTTTTTTATTTATTACTCATTCTTATTCATTTCTTAGTCATTTCGTCGAGCAATGGACAGTTTTCTCCTTCTTTTCCATCGTTTCAACCCATTCCTTTGTCATTCCTGACTCACTCGCTCAGTCAGCCTATTCATTTAACCCCTTATTCTTTGTCATTCGTTTCAACCTTACTTGTCATCGATTACTCATGCCTTGCAGGATTTGTAGTATAAAAGCTAGTTAGATCCTGTAAAGTAGACAAGAAGTACACCCCTATCATAGGACAATTGTACCGATTCAAGCAGCTATTTTTCAGTTCAGTATTCATTCAGTCAATCTTCAGTCTCGGCAGTCAATTCTATAGCTTGGAAAACATTCCAAGCTTCGATTATTCTCTTCTTTTTCGATGTTTACTCTGATTTCAAAGTGGAACACGTTCACTTTGATTTCTACTCTCTCATTCGATCTCAAACTTTTGTCTAGGACAAAAGCTCATCACAAACCCTTAAACCTATACAATCTTTACACTAACAAACCTTTCTTAGGAACGAAGTAACTTTATTCCCACCCCCGAACTCACAGGGAGAGAGTCGTCTTATCTAGGTCTAGCCCACTCTTTCTCTGGATTTTGTTGTTGGTTGTGTTTTGTGTGATTGTCAAAGCATAAATCACCGACAGAAAAATCGTCTTTCAGCGGTACAAGGAAATCATTGTTCCTTTATTCGGTAGTTTCCTCAAAAAATGTTATAGTGAGTATCACTGAATTTCTCTACATATTTGTGCTCTGAGCTTACCCCCTTGCAGCGGTTGACGAGTGCCACTCTTGCTCCCTCAACCTCAGTGAAGGCCATTTACCCCTCAATGCTCTCGAGCTAGAATCGGAGAGCATCCTATTCGACAGCGTCTCTAATTACGGGGTTTCGGACCAATCATCGACCGCAAATAACCCCGTTTTGAACCCTCAGGCAGCTAGTACAACTTTGATGCACACTCCAGCTCTCGTCTCGGCTCCTTATACAGCACTCAACCAGTCTGAACCCAACCCCCAACTCAGAGCTGCTGCTGCTGTCTCGTCAGGTCCAGCAGCAGTCCTGAACCCTCAACAAGTGAATGCTAACACTGCCTTGTCTCAGGCAGTCATTAATCCGATTTCCCAGGAAGTTACTACTAGCGCCCAACCTGCAGCGGTCACTTATAGTCCCAGAGAAGCTGCTGCTACCGTTGAGCAGCATCAATCTCTTGCCAACCTCTCGTTATTGAATGCCGCAGCGATACAGCATCCCCCTCATTCTCGCCCACCTCCTCCACTTTCTCGTCAACCTTCACCCACTCAATCTCCTACTTGGACCCCGCCTCCGCCTCCCATTATTCAAAATGACACTTCGCCAGACAAAGGCGATGCTGGAGTGCCAGAACGTGGTGAGCCGGATGTACCAATTGCTGGTACTAAACGTACCTTGCCAGACAGTGAGACTGATGAGGCTCCTTCCTCGAAGCGCTCTCATTGCGGCAAGGACAACCAGTGTCAGGGCAACACTAAGATCAGTGTGACAAGGCCACCAACAAAGACAAAGCAAGAGAGAGAGAGAGATGAAGAGAGAGAGAGACACTCAATGGTTCTAAGAGATCACACCAATGATAGTGGATATCCTAAGAGATTGAAGCTGGGGCTACAGCTACCTACAGGTACAGTATTTATACTCTACAGGTGTTCTAGAATATTCCTACATTACATCATGAAACAAAAGGATGAGTAAGATAATGACATCATAAAGGAATGATGAATAAGACAATGACATCATGAAACAAGAGGAAGAATGATGTGGAGTGATTGAGGCAGTGCTCATGGGAAATAAGGATGATAAGTATCTAATCAAAGATCTGAGTGATAATCAAAGAGATAAGATATCTGCATAACTGAGAAAGGGAAAAATGCGAAATAAATATAGAAAAATAGGGGAAAATAGGGGAAACCCTGATATCACCCCCTCTCTAAGGCACATTTCCCACAATGTGCACATGTATGAGTAAGTTTAGAGGGTTTCAGAGGAGGAGGAGGTTCAGTGAAGTTAATTAAAGGTGAAAAAGAAAGTCTATCAAAAGTAAGAGCAGAAATTCTTCTGGGTGCAGCTGGATGCTTGGCATAGAACTCTTTGATTGATTTGGCTGCCTTCTTCAAATTTTCAGCAGGTTCCCAACTGCTTTTTTCATTTGGATAGTTTTTCCATTTGACCAAGTACTGCAGCTTATTTGAACCAACAACTTTGGTGATTTTGTATGGTCCATATCTCTTGTCATCCAATTTCTTGGAAGGCCTATCAGTTTTTAAATCCTTGCCATCTAACCAGACCATGTCTCCAACCTTGTACTCAGTAGGAGCACCTCTGTTTCTATCATAGAATCTAGCCATGTCATTAGCAGCCTTTTTGAGTGCAGACTCTGCTTCTTTTCTGGCCTCTTCCATGTTTTTAACAAAGGTATCTACAGTGTCCATTTTGCTGTCTCTGAGAGGTTCTGTGCCCATTCTAGGATGTCTACCATTATTGAGCATGAATGGTGTCTGCCTAGTAGATGCTTGAACTCTGTTGTTATAGGAGAATTCAGCTAAGGCCAACCATTCTACCCAGTCATCCTGTCTATGGTTTATGAAGAGCCTGAGATACTGTTCTACTTCCTGATTGACTCTTTCTGTCTGTCCATCAGTCTGAGGATGGTAGGCTGTAGATGAAGCAGTCTGAATACCCAGTATAGAGTTGAGCTCTTTCATAAACTTGGAGACAAACTGAGGACCTCTATCACAGATGATTTTGATAGGTAGACCATGCAGTTTCCAGACATAGTCTCTGTAGAGCTTAGCAGTCCCTTCAGATGTGACCTCATCTGTGGTAGGTATGATGTGGATCATCTTGCTAAGCCTATCTACAACTATCATAATGGCATTGTACCCTTGACATTCAGGTAGGCCAGTGATAAAGTCCACAGTAATGGTTTGCCAGACATCAGAGGGAATTTCAGTTGGAGTCAGAAAGCCAACAGGCTTAGCAGGGAATGTCTTGGTCTTATTACATCTATCACATCCTCTGGTATAGGCTGCAATATAATGAGACATTCCTGGCCACCAATAATTTCTAGAGACTAACTCTATTGTCTTCCATTTCCCTGGATGTCCAGCAAGATAGGTATCATGATGGAGTTCTACAATTTTCCTTCTAAGGTCTTTGTCTTTTGGAACATACACCTTCCCTTTGTAGAGAACAAGCCCTTGCTCCTCTGACCATTCCTGTCCATCTATCTTCTTGATTGAAGAGTTTTTGAGTTCCTGAACTGCCTTCACCACTTTCTCATCAAAGTCCTTTGCTTTTCTGATCTTCTTAAGAAGATCAGTCTCTGGACCAGCTACTGTGGTATGACTCTGTTTGAGAGCCTGGATTTTAAAGTAGGAAGGTTTGAGAAGGACTACATTTTCATTGTCATTCTCCCCTTTCTTATGGTCTGATCTTCTAGAAAGAGCATCTGGCTTTAAGGACTTTTTACCAGGCCTATGATGAAGAGAAAAGTCAAATCTGGACAAGAAGAGTGACCATCTGGCCTGCCTTCTGCTTAGCTTCTGGGCAGTCATAAAGTACTCTAAATTCTTGTGATCTGTCCAGATCTCAAAGGTGTGTTGAGTCCCTTCAAGATAATGTCTCCATTCATCTAGTGCTCTGATAATAGCCAGCATCTCTTTATCATGGATCTCATAATTCCTTTCTACTTCAGAAAGAGACTTAGACATAAATGCCACAGGATGCCATTTCCCATCTGAACCTTCCTGAGATAAAACAGCCCCAGTAGCACCCTGACAATATTTCACCTCCATCGTCGAGTGCGACGATGAGCGCGACCCGGTTATACACCGGGCCGGTGTGGGAAACTACTGGATTTGGAAGAAATCAATCATTTGAATGGTTGATTTCTTCCTTATCAACTACCATCACCACCGCCGTCGACTCCCCAGCCGCCCCTCCCTCATTCTAGAGGATGTGGGCTTCACACCATGACTTCGACTTCGACGTCAACGTCCGTGACTCCGCCTTGCCCCTCCCCTTTTTATAAGGATGTGGGTATTTCTCTGGATGACGACAACGACAACGACGAATGGATGCGATACGACAGAGGGCAGAGATGTGTGGTGTGAGGCTCACCACGACCGCGACCGCGACCACAACCACAACCACAACCACAACCACCTTGACAGCCATTACCACGACCACTACGACCTGGGCCACCACAACCACAACCACCACAACCACAACCACCATGACCACAACCACAACCATGAGGACGACGTCTACGACTGACCACGAAGACAGTTAGGGCGAGGACGGTTAAGGCTAGGGCAAAGACAGTGACGACTGCGGCTTGAGCAATGTAGCCCATGGCTATGGCGAGGACGACACAGGTCGGCTACGGGGAGGACGACGGACCACGGCCGACGGCTAAAGCAATGAGGACGACAGCTCAGGCAACGAGGACAGAACGAGCAGGCACTTACAAGCACCCATGTCCGAGGTGACATGTACGAGTACCCACGCAGGAGCACCCACGACCGAACGCCCATGACCAAGGTGACACATATGAGCAGCCACTTAGATGAGCAAGCGTGTGGGGACGAATGGGTAGGGACAAGTGAGCGGGTAGGGAGACAGACATAGACAGGAGGGAAGAATATGTAGCGTAGATAATATTTATGTTTTATAACATACAAAATAAAAGGATTTTTTTCAAAGAATTTTACATGTTTTGGAAAATATTGACCAAAATGGAAATTACTACCAGATATGGAAGGGCCACCCAAAAACAAAAGCAGAGGAAGTCGCTTTTTTTATATCTAATCTAATCTATATCTGATATATATCTAGAGTAAATATAGTATGTACAAAAAATGATGATCTCATATATAAAAATAGCGCAACACCTGAAATTGTCAAAATGAGCTATAAATAACACGTCATCCGGTTTTATGTTTCGCGATCCATCCCCTCCCGTCCTCTTTTGATGGCGCAAAGTGCCCCCAAAAATCAAAACATATTCCTACATTATATCTACACTTTTTTAGCGCCTCGAACGATTCCCAACGAAGCGCAGGAGCCCAATTACAGCTTCAGGCACTTTGGGGACACTGTTTCCTGTGTCCGTCTATAAATAACACGTCATCCACTTTTATGTTTTCCAATCCATCTCATACCGTCCCTTTTCAGGTGCGCAAAGGGCATCAAAAAATCATAAAATATATTTAGAACATAAATCTGACATAATGCAACAAAAAACATAACCACTACACCTGCAACATATAATTACTGTCCGAAAATATCAAAAGCAGCAATGTTTATTGATGTTTGGCAAGTCCAACTGCTCTCTGCCTGCAATATCACTGCCGGGGTGGGCAACTGCCCTGTATGATGTATCAAAAAAAGTGCATATTGCCAGGATTGATACATGAATCTACCAGACAATGCTGCATCCACACAGTCTCCTCGCTCACCGCCACTGTCCACAGGCTGGCTGCTAGTCATGGTGCTCTGCAGCCTCTGTCTGGACCCCCACTGGCCCCCTTTCCCCACCTCCCCTGCTCCCTTTCCTGTCCTCCTCCATCCATCTCCTTTCTCCCTCTTCCCCACCCTCTTCCCTTCTCTCTTCTTTATCCTCCTTCCCTCTCCTCTTCTCTATTTCTCCCCTTCCCCTTCTTCCCCTATTTTCTCTCCAATTATATAGGTATATAAGATTATGTATATTATACATTTAATAAATTAAATTTCGCTTTTTTTTTAATGTTTTTTTATGTGAATTTCATGTTTTGGGTGAATGTTATGTTTTAAAAAACATAAGTGACCTTGCATAAAACATACAAATGGCAATTTTCTACTAAGTTTGACTGGATTCTGAATGGAGTCCACCAGACTCCAGTGGAATCCAGCACAAAAAGCATGCTAATCCACTAGACTCCACCAGGATGTGTGTTTTAGCTGATAATCAACCAAAAGTATGGTCAGAAACACTTGGTAATGGTCAGTTCTGCTCAGACTCAGTCAGACCCACTTGTTTCTAGTCAGATCCGGTTGGTAGTCGTAGGGCAGAGTAAAGTACTGCAAAATACAAAACATGACTTTTTGCTTGCCTGTATTTACACATTCAAGGTCCACTGCTACTATTTTATGGCCTCAAATACAAAATGATAATAATTAAGTCATAATCAGCCACTAACACACCCAAACACAAAACAACTTAGGTCTTAAAGGATGTCACACCCATATACCTTAATAAGGCAAGTGAACTTTGTAACATGTATATATCATTTTCCTTACATCTGCTGTTCTTTGTGAGCAGTACTATTAATATCTTGTGCCGAGATTAGATAAGAAGTTACCTTATCTAATCTTGCTCTGTTCGCAAACATTATATAATACTTGTTTATAGTTGTTTATAGTAACTACTTTAGCTTACTACTCATGTTAGTTATCTTTATCTAATACCACATCATTACTCACTGCTCATCCTCTATAAGAATGAGCTACAAGCTCTTTGGGCCCAACCTAACTTGATAGGCAAACACCTCCCCCATCGAAGGCATCAGCATTGCAGAAGGAGCAAAGCTCAACAGCTCCAGCTCCTACTGCTCTGACTCAATGCCAGCACATGTATGGATACTGCTAAAACCCAGTGGGCATCATAACTTTGGACTTTGAAATTTTTGTGTAAAAGCCTATCAATACATAATGATAGCAACTAAGACAGGACTAAATAAGATCAATTTTAAAATATAATTGATCTATTTTTAGCTTGTTCTAATTATCAGTCAGCAATACAGTGAGGGACAAAACCATTCAATTGTTTTTTGAAGTTGGACTGTTAAAAAAATAACTTTGGACTGAGTGATCCAAATCATTTGAAATTTTACACCAAGGTAGACTAGGATGTTGGTAACAGATGACAATTTGTTTCATTACATAATATAGTTTCATTCCCACGATATTAATATATTACTGATACATATATATTTGAACAGTTTTGTCCCTACTCTACATTGAGCACATGACTTTGTTTAATCAAAGCAAATAAGTACAAATAAAATCATGTGACTGCCTTAGAATATGTATATATACTCTGTGCCCAACCTTCAACCATCTCCCACATCAAAACCTTTCTCAGACCCTCACACGATCACTCACTCCTGCTCAACTCACTCATATTCTTGAACTCCTTGACAAAGGTCTTTCTGGTCATTCAATCTCCACCATCACTGGCATAAGTGTTGGTTCTATATCCAATATTCACTCCAAATATAGATCATCAACTTCTAAAGCTGCTGGTGGCCGTCCACGCAAGCTTTCTTCTGCTGATACCCATTATGCTATCTGTCTTATCACCTCTCAGAAGGCTGACAGTGCCACTGATACCACCAAAACATTACAAAACATAACCAACACATCCTTCTCTGTAAAAACAGTATGCCGAGCACTTTGTGGAGTTGGTATAAAAGCTGTGGCAAAGCAAAAATGGCCTTTTCTCTCCAAAAGGTATAGGAGGATGAGGATGGACTATGCAGAAGCACACAAACACTGGACAGTGGATGAATGGAAGAGGGTTTGCTGGACAGATGAGACCAAAATCAATCATTTGGGGTCAGATGGGAAGAAGTGGGTGTAGAAAAGAGAGGGAGAGGGGTTGACCGATAGGCTGGTACAGGAAACGGTCAAGTTTGGAGGAGGAAACTTGATGTTCTGGGGCTGTATGTTTTGAGAAGGAGTGAGATATGGGACCAAGATTGATGAGAGGATGGATGCTGATCTATTTGTCAGCATTTTGAATAATGAACTCATGCAGAGCCTGGAATATTACAACAAAAAATCAGAGGATGTCCTTTTTTGGCAGGACAATGACCCCAAACACAAGAGCAAAAAGGCCCAGAAATGGCTTCAAAGCAGTGGATTACAACTCATAGAGTGGCCCCCTCAATCAGCTGACCTAAATCCAATTGAACATCTTTGGCATCATGTCAAAATTAAACTTGGAGGCTATGAGAGGCAACCTTCTGAAATTGGGGAGCTGTGGGAGAGGGTACAAAAAGAATGGAATAATATTCTAGCTTTTGTTTGTCAGAATCTGATAGAGAGTATGCCTAGAAGGATCCAGGCTGTTTTACAGGCCAAGGGGGGTTATACCAAGTACTAGAATCTTAGAATACTATATTATAATAGAGTAGAGACAAAACCGTTCAAATGTATATGTACTAGTAATATATTAATATCGTGGGAATGAAAACAGACTATGTAAAGAAACAAATTGTCATCTGTTACCAACATCCTAGTCTACCTTGGTGTAAAATTTCAAATGATTTGGATCACTCAGTCCAAAGTTATTTGCCTAAAAGTCCAACTTCAAAAAACATTTGAACAGTTTTGTCCCTTACTGTATAGGCAATGAACGTCTAAATAAAATCTCAAATCAATAATTTATCAGTGTCAACTTAAGCTTGTACCTCAGTAGCCTGGTGTGATCAACTAGGGAAAGTTGATAGTATCAAACATGCTTTTTGTTTGATATAAAACCAGTATGTTTAAAGCAAGAACATATACATGTATAACACAGAAATGATATGTTATAATAAAACACTATTTTTCCTTGTTGTTATAGTACTAGTTGTCTTGACACATTGGCATAATGTTATTCCTCCCTTTGCATAGCAATACACTGTTTCAACAAGTTATGCACAGCTTTAGCACTGTTTGCAACCATATATACAGCCCTGTGTAACCTTGTGAACCATCACACTATCATTATGATAGCGCACAGTAGTTCTGTATGCTAATTACTTAAAAGAGTATGTAGCTCCTACATTCTACTTGTTTCAAAGTCATAGAAACAATTGGGGCTATGCTCAAGAAAATTATAAAAGGCCACAAAATTTGGAACAAAAAAAAACATTTTATTTTTTCCATTTTATTTTTGTTACCAACTTAAACACTAAACTCTGTGTCTGTGTACTTTTGCTTATATCTTCAAGTTGTATAAAATACAAGCTTGGAATATACACTATATACTATCTGAAACACTGCTGTCCTTTTGTTATTATTTGAGCAAGAAGTTTCTCTTCTCAATCCAAGTATGTAACCTTTAGTCTCAATTAAAGCTAACAAGATTCCACCTTATAGAAGTTCAACTTTCTGTCACAGCTTTTCATATAACACTGTCCAATCTAAAATTGTATTACCACTTCAATTATGTTACCAAATCCATTGTCATGTAATCAGAGTCGTTAATATTACTGTCTACATTAACTTGTACTTTCCCTTCAACTCAGAACAGTTGTCATATGTCTTTTTTTTTTTTCAAGATTATTGTAGTTAGAACCTTCTGAGCTAACTGAAATATTTTAAAGATTATCTCTTTTGATAAACCCAAATGAATAAATTTTTCACATTGACATAATTGGAGCCTACCAGGAAAATTTATCCAGAAGGAAAGGTCATAATTTGCTTACCTGAGGCAAATAAAGCTTTTCACTTGATACTGGGCTTTAGTGAGAGCAAAAATAAAAGCACCAGAGTTACTTCCAGACCTTGTATCATCCAGCAGCACATCCTCATCAATTTTTACCAACTTAACTGGCTTGGAACTCTTATATCCTTCTTTTCCTACCCTATTTCAAAATATTGAATTGCTACCAGTCTGTAAAGCCTCCAGAACAAGCAGATCAATTTACAGAAAGTGTTAAACCAGAGTTTCATAATGATGTCAACGATGCAGCCGAGAACACTTTAATGCAGGACATA
Source organism: Agrocybe praecox (assembly GCA_964017145.1). Lineage (NCBI taxonomy): Eukaryota > Fungi > Basidiomycota > Agaricomycetes > Agaricales > Agrocybaceae > Agrocybe > Agrocybe praecox. Next base: position 1,486,390 of record OZ024843.1, on the reverse strand, counting down.
ACAGCTCAGTTCCATAAGAAGTCCAAAATCTCTGAACCTTCTAATGCTCTAGATACTCACAAGGCTATGGATATTGAACCCAGTGCAAATGAAGATAAGTCAGTCCATAGGACAAGATCTTCTACAATATGAGGCAGAGATAGTGCCCTGTCTTATTTAAAGCCAGTTACAAAGTTCTATCAGCCATGGAGAAACTAGCTGCTATTCAGTTTGGATATCGTTACTCAAACTGCAGGGACATCCAATGGAAGCATATTCTGCCAGAACCAACCTTCAATAAGCTTTTCCCAGAGTATATGAATGTCAAAGCCCTGGAATGAAATTTAGGCATCCAAACTCAAAGCAGAAGTGCACACAACAATAGATGGCTTCCATACATTCAAAAGCTTCTCAACTGTCAAAAAGAAATCACCTTCTTTATCAACACATACCAGAAATTCCTTATTGCAGCTGGCTTTCTCTATGAACTCAAACAGTACATTAACACCTATTACATTGATCCAACCATTGAATATGACTACAGTCCAGTCCTTCATCATTTTGAAGCTGAATACTTTCAAGTTTTATAAGAAATACTCTGGGCTGAGCGCTATATGGAACTAGCTGCATCTGTTACACAAATCCTTTACTTGTTATTTCCTGAAGGAGAGGACCTTAGCAGAGTTCTTTATTTGCTATTGGATAGGCTTCAGCAACCAGCAGTTCAAAATTGACTCTATGAACAGGAAGCTGCCAGTGAGGTTGATAAAGGATATTAATCTGATGCCTCAATAGAAATATAGGTATTTAGATGAATTATGTTTGCTTTATATCTATTCTAAATGCTTACAAAAAATACCCAAGCTCAATGAACTTGATATTCTGTCTTCTACTAACCTATACCATTTTTTGACCATTTTATGCTATTTCAACAACCGTAATTATTCATACAGCCAGCACATGTACATGCTACCTCACTTATTTTTTTCCTGCTTGCATTGGACCAAATGCCTTGCTACTTTCATTTTTCCTTAACCCCTTTATTATTTGTTCCTTTTTCTAAAACTGTTTTATGATTTCAGTCTTTTGTTATCAAATAGAACTACTTTGGAGCTGTATTAGTTGTGACAAAGATTGGGTAAGTATCTATTCAATTTCTGTTATGTCAACAAGTCATACATCTCTGTGTCTTCTACTGGTTGCAACATAATCCTTGCAGCTTGCTCCATCCTGAAGCTCAACACAGTGCATACAAACTACTTCACATTCTCGCCTTCAATATGTATAGTTTGTAAAATAATGGTAGACCTACTACAATTATGTGAATTTAGACGTCGTTCAACAGACTTGGAGAGAGCATATTTTTATTTAGAAACCATGGTGAGAATATATGAAGAGAGGAAGAAAGGATAGGGATTGAAAACTGCTGTTCTGCTTGAGTAAATGCATAATTATAAGCACTTCTCCCAAGGCCATTAGAGAATCATAATATTAATAGCTTTATTTTCACATTATCGACACACATTTGGGTCATATGGTCATATAAAAATATTTGTTAGCTTATAATAGCAACAACAAAGTATTTTGCACTTTATTTGAGGGAAATTCAATGAGAATTGATGCATCAAATAACCATATAAATTTGGATTCTATTGATATTCTAAAATTGTCTTGGAAATTTATTTTTATTATAATGTCAAAAGTGTACTTTTCATACCAATTTTATTTTTTCGTTGTAGATACAGTATCAAAGTATAATATGCCAAAAATTTGAGGAGCCTACATGCTCTAATAATGCAATAAGACACAAAAAAGGATGTTACTGTATCACTACTAAGTGGTTTGTATCATATGTCAGTCAATCACTATAGCTGTAGCTTTAATTTCTTAGGATATCTATTATCATTGGTGTGATCTTCTGGAATCATTGAATGTTTTTCTCTTTTTTTTTTTTTTCTTGCTTTGTCTTTGTTGGTGGCTTTGTCACACTGATTATAGTGTTGCCTGTCAGGGTTTCTCCTATTTTCCTCTATTTTCCTTTATTTATTTCGCATTTTTCCCTTTTGTAGATGTGTAGATATCTTATCTGCTTCATATTTTGATTATCTCTTGATTATCATTTGATTAGATACTTATCACTTTGATTTCCCATGAGCACAGCCTCATTCATTCTACATCATTCTATATTATTCTTTTACTTTCTTTATGATGTCATGGAGGAATATTCTAGAATAGCTATAGGGTATATATACTGGACATGTAGGTAGCTGTAGCCTCAGCTTCAATCTCTTAGGATATCCACTATCATTGGTGTGATCTCTTAGAATCATTGAGTGTCTCTCTCTCTCTCTCTCTCTCTCTCTCTCTCTCTCTCTTTCCTCTTGTTTGTCTTTGTTGGTGGCCTTGTCACACTGATTATAGTGTTGCCCTGACATTGCCCTGACAAGATTCCTATGAGCAATGAAGGCATTTCAGGACTCAGCATGAGGGTGAGCAGTATGAGAATTGTGACTTTGATAAAATTGAATATGATTGTTGCAATGAAAAAAAAGAGGATTATGACAATGAGAATTGTAAAAGTTGGCAGAGGACACCTCGGTTACCCTGTTAAGAAAGTTGGAAGGAGGAGGATGAATAGCAGAATCATAAAAATGGCCTTTTTGAAAGGAATGAGGCTCATACTTTTTTGAAGAGGACTGCCAAGTCATGATGATATGCATATAGGTCTAAGTCTTTATGATGAGCAACAGCCATGCTGGTTTCCTCTTCATGAGACTGAAACTTGGTGGAAGCAGAGGCCAGAGAAATTTCAGGCATATCTTCATTTTTATCATCATCAAAGCAATAAAGCTCCTTTTGGCCTTTTTCTGTACCTTTAGATTTCAAAATCATATAACCATGGAACTTATTATGAGGATTTGGATAGTGTTGGGAGGATGACAAGAGGTATGAAAATGATGAAAGAGCTTTATTACAAAACTTCTTGAAAGCAAAAGGTTTTGAGATGTCAATAGATCTACTGCAGGATGAGACTTTTCAAAAGCCATCTTTTTCAAAGGGTGACGAGCATATAGAGAAAAGGAGAGAACATGATGACAAGATAGTGGAAAAGAAGAAATATGACAAAGTGGAGGAAGAGCATTTTTGACGGATGGGACCTTGTTATCCTGTGTTTTGAAAAACTGATTTGCACAAACAGTGACAATGACCTTATCAGCAGTTCTTATAATCAAAGGGATGTTGCCATGATCTTTTGAGAAGAGTTAATAAGACTTTTACTCTGTCAAAAAATAAGTTTAATAAATAAATAATAAAAGAAAAAAAGAAAAAGCAAACTCACCAGGTATAAAGGACTCAAAAACCACTACACTATGCCTGATCAAGTTTTCAAGCTTCTTCCAACGGGATATCTGGTTTATTTGACTGGCAAAAGTAGCTGTCCTTGAATTGCCTAAACAGTGCCATGTGGATAACCCAAAAGCTTCATTTAAAAAATGCTGGCATGCTCCAAAAACTGTGTCCACAAGAAATTGCCTCTGTCAGCCTTGATGTTTGGATAGCTCTAAGTAAACTTTTTTATAATTTATGTCAAAAATCAATCAAAAAGGTTTAAAAAAAGTGGAACATACTATAATTCTCCATAAAGAATGTAGTACACAGCTGGCAGTAATATCTGGCCAGATGAGCAGGCTCTTTAGGCTCTTTAATGTATTTGATAATCTGATCTGAGATACAATCTTGTTTAGAAGTCTTTGCTTTTACAAGGTTGAGGACAGTTGCTTCTGAATCATGTAGGGTCAACTTCATCTTTCCAGAGATGAAGGTGATGTTTTGTATAGAGTGGCCAAGTTTTGAAACAGTGATAGATCTCAGCAAGTCTTGTAGCTTCATATTAGTGAGATGTCTACTATTCAAAGTTTCAGTAAAAATTCATTACATGCAATTCAAAAAAAGACTCACTGAACCAAATCTGTAAAAGTGTCCAAAAGCAGTTAGATGAGGATCTTGTAATTTTTGAAGATGTTGGTGGTGTGGTAGGAACCACTGATTAAAGTGACCTTTTGCCATGCAGTAGCATCATTGCTAATAGTGCCAACAATGCTTGCAACAAATGTATCCCTATTGACTTTGCAAACTTGAACAGTCTGAAAATTTGGTAAGCAACACTGTTACATAGATACATAAAACATAATACTTATTGATTGAAAGAGCTCAGTCTGAGCTTGGGCCATTTATGTAGATGTTGATTTCAGGAAATGAGAGTTTTTGCCATCCTCAAGTTCCTGCTTGAATGTAAGTAAAACAATACAGGATGCAAGGATGCTACCAATAGTAGATGACTTTGTGAAGGATTTACTGGTTATCAATGCTATACAGTGTTTGATATATTTTAAGACTTTGACACTAGAAAAATACATTTTAAGAGTCAAGACTTGACAGTTTTTATGACTCCATTAGGGTTACTGCAAATAACATTGCTCCCTACTGATTTAACTAATTCTCCCATTGAGTTGTAGAAATGCATGGTAATGATTTTAAAATATCAAATACCCAATGTTGCCAATATCTTTATTGATGATTTACCCATTAAAGGACCTAGGAGCCTGAACAAGTGCAGAAAGAAGAATGGCAATTTTGGCAAGTTACTCTACAACAATCTGGATTTTCATTATCAACCCAATCATGTTTGTAATCATACAGTGGGGGACAAAACCGTTACAATGTTTTGTACATTTCAAGTAAACCAGAAATAACTTGGGAACCAGGCAAGCTAGAACCTTGAAATTTTAAATGTAGATAGCCCTGGATATTATCTACTCAAACATATGTCAATGATTATGTAAGCACAATTTTTTCCCACACTACAAATTATTTAAAAGTACAAGTACATTGTAACGGTTTTGTCTCTCTTGAAAATTATATACTATTTACACTATTTGGTACTTGGTATAGCCTCTCTTGGCCTTAGCAACAGCTGCAACTCTTCTAGGCATACTTTCTATCAAATTCTGACACACAGAGGCTGGAATTTCATTCCATGTCTTCTGTGTTCTTTCCTAAAGTTCTGCTATGCTAGAAGAGGCTGTTTCATAGTCTCTAAGCCTTGCCTTGAGATGAACCCAAAGGTGTTCAATTGGGTTAAGGTCTGCTGATTGAGGGGGCCACACCATGACTTCTATACCACTGTCTTTTAGCAAGTTCATGGCCTTTTTGCTCTTGTGCTTGGGGTCATTGTCTTGCTGAAAAATGACATCCTCTGGGTTCTTGTTGTAATATGCAAGGCTTTGCTGGAGTTCATCATCCAGGATGGACACATAGAGGTCAGCATCCATCCTCCCATCAATCTTGGTCCCATACTCAACTCCTTCCCAAAACATACAGCTCTAAAACATCAAATTCCCTCCTGCAAATTTGACTGTGCCCTCTACCAGCCTATCACTAAGCCCCTCTCCTGGCATTTTTCACACCCACTTCCTCCCATCTGACCCCAAACAATTGACTTTGGTCTCATCTGTGTAGACAACACGCTTCCAGTTATCAACAGTCCAGTGTATATGGCTCATTGCAAAGTCCATATGTTCCTTCCTATGTCGTTTGGAGAGAAAAGGCCATTTCTTCTTGACTACAGCCTTTAATCCAGTGCTCCGAAGTGCTCTGCAAACAGTCTTTGATGATAGGGACTGGTTGGTAATGTCTTTCAAGGTTTTGGCAACCTCAACAGCATTTTCAGCCTTGTGAGAAGAGATAAGGCATATGGCATATTTGATATTGGATGGTGAAAGCTTGCAAGGACGACCACCAGTGGACTTGGGAAGGTCAGAGCAGTATCTGTTGCAGATACAGGATATATAGGCAATAGAACAACCAGTAATAGCTTCAATTTGGTGAGCAGAATGACCTTGGGTAAAAAGATGAATGACGTGGGTGCATTGGGCAGTAGTAATGCAGTGCATAGTGAAATAATGAGTTGTGAGGGGCCACAAGCATTGTACAAGAGTATATATACATTTTCCCAACCAATCACATGATTTTATTTGCACTTATTTGGGTGTAATCAACAAAGTCAGGTGATTTGGCTGAGAGGGACAAAACCGTTACAATGTACTTGAACTTTTAAATAATTTGTAGTGTGGGAAAAAATTGTGCTTACATAATCATTGACATATGTTTGGGTAGATAACATCCAGGGCTATCTACATTTAAAATTTCAAGGTTCTAGCTTGCCTGGTTCCCAAGTTATTTCTGGTTTACTTGAAATGTACAAAACATTGTAACGGTTTTGTCCCCCACTGTATTTCTTTCTTAACCCATTGAGATGCACATAATGCTCTTCCTTATGCACATCAACATGAGTTTATTGAGCTTTGTTATTACAAACAAAACACTTACTATATATCTTACTGCAGGTTCTCATCTGTATTTTGTCGTCCAACCTAGGGGTTATTTCCAGGCATATCTACAGAGGCTTTGAATCTCTGGCCTTAGCCCATGCAAGACAGCAGGCATGCACAAGGATGCTCTGATACAGATGCAGAGCTGCCTAAGCATCAAGATTAATAGTTGAATTGCAAGACATGTTATGCGATAACAAAAGTCCATCTGCCAAAACAGCTAAAGGAGACGGTGCTTGCTCAAGCATCATCCTACAAAGCCAGTGAATGGAGGGATATGGCACAGTACATAGTAAATATATTATATCTCTCACACCAACACTACTCTATCATAATGTTGCTATTGATTAATAAATCTTCTGCTTCATATTCTGTTATTTATTGTGAGCCCCAATTTGGGCCATATTATTTAATTTTGTATTATATCACCATTTTTTTTGTATATCCAGTATTTGTTTCAGAATATCTTGCTCTAATATTTTGTTTTTATCAGACTTATAAAAATAATATAAAGTACACAACCATCTCTTAAAAAACAAAAAACAAAACAGCTCTATTTAGTTCTACATGTGTGATTTGAACATTATTAATATTATTAATGAATTGCACTCTTATAGACTCATAAGAAATTATGTTGCATCTGATTTACAAGTTATTGCTAATTAATAATACATTTTCACAAGGTTCAAGAGCATGTTATTTGAATCACACTGTGAATTTGTACACATTGTACCAATATTGTGTGACATCAGCTATATATGGGTGAACAACCTAAGTGAGCTCACATTACAAATGTGAATAAGGGTTTTTTCTTTGGTCTCGCCCCATATAGTCAATTTGGATGATTTGAGCATTATTGTAATATTTCAGAACACCAACAGCATTGTCATTTTGTACACAATCTATTTTGTTAATCAAGTTAGTCTGCTGAATGTTTCATTTGATTTCAAATTTTTCAACATAAAAAATGCGGACATATGGGTCAGTAGAGAGGCACTACAATGCTATTATCAGCAAAATAAGTATGATAATGAACCCTTACTCATATATACTGGTCTTAGTTGTCAAACATGGTCCATATTCTCTGCTCAACATAACAACAGATGACCTCACAGAAATTCAGAACATTGTTGGAACATAAGTATGCTCTCTCTCTGCTGTAACTACATTCAAGTTTGTAATATTAGGCAGCTGGACATCTTAAAATTCCAATTTTAAGATTCTGAACAAAGGCCAAAAATGATTCTAGATCACATCCTTCAATGTAATTAGAAAAATAAGTTAATCTTATCCACAAAATCTGCATACAAAAATATTGCACAGCCATTATGTGGCACCCAAATTTGATATGTTAGATGCAAAACATGTCAAAGTAGTATAGATATGTAGTTATGTTAATATCAAAAGGTATAAGCTAGAAATAGTATAAGAATTAAATCACTTATTTTTATGGGGAAAACAGCATGTACACATTTTTGTATGAGTTGGCTTTAAGAATTAAAAGACTTCACTTTTACAAGTAAAAACTTGTAACCAGTCACAGCACATAATCAGTCAAGCATACAGCAGTGGAACAGATGAATCTGGCAATTACTACACCTGGCAGTTGTCATTCTGGATATATGCACTGAGTCTGACAACTACAAACATGTCATATAAGAATATGACTTACATAGCTATTTCACTTCCAAGTTGCAAACCTTTGTAGAGCTAATGAAGGTTTTGGAAAGCTGGATAAAAGAGCTTGAGCAATACATGGATCAGTGGTTGAAGGATAACTGCATACTTCACAACTGCCTGCATCATGCCCAAATCTATTGGACAAACACTGAGCAAATACTTGTGTATACCAATTCTTTTGTAAATTATGTCATGTTGTGGCAGTAAAATCTGCCCACAGTCTCTAGATTAAACAATAACTAGATTAGATTCATGGCACGTACATAGATTAAACTATGTACATACAGATATTGCCAGTGACTATCCGGTGTGTACACTGTCACTGAGAATAAACACCTTTCTCACCAGAGTCCACCGCTGCTGGCAGATCAGACTGCTCCATTTGGTGACAACAAAGCAATTCTGAGCTTCTTTCATTTTATTTTCATTGAATACAATGTTTCAAATTACTGATAAACAAGCCACTGCACCTGAACCTATCAGAAATTGTGACTTTTTCCCACTGAATACACTCTGTGTCGAAAGGCTGTCCTCCACTGTTTCACATTCCAGATCAATTCATCCTGGCCGCATCTTGCACTATGCAGGCCTATTACAAATCTGGAAAGAGATGGCAGCAATCACTATATTCCTGAGATAATAGCCAGTTCACCTGGCACCCGCAGCCCAACAATGTCTTCAGATATCTCAGAATCCACATTAACTTCTTCACCATCTGTTACACCTTATACTTGATCTCCAGCAGTATTTAGTAATAGCACCTCACCATTATTACCTCTGGGACTATTATCTTTTCCACAACCGCTGCTTCCACAGTCATTAATTCTGCAGCCCATTCCCTATCACAACAATTTTGGCATTGTCATGGCTGATCTGTCCAACATATCATTCACAGGAAAGCCAGACAACCAAGATCTGCAAGACTTTATGAATTGCCTGGAAAAAATCATTATGCTGAAAACATCAATGCCCAAAGCTGACAAGGTTCGCTTCTTTCAGCTATCTCTCAAAGCAAAGTCACCGGCAGATAAGTGTTGGTCCACCTTAACCCAGGCTGATACAGCAATGTTTATCACCGTTCAAGCCGCCTTCTCAGTTCGATGGCTTGTTAAACCCATTATCGCAAAATTATGGCAGAGAAACAGGTACTCCTCGATGCCACAATTCTGAAACCTTCAGACCTTGAACAACAGGTAGCAGCTATATCAGGAAACACACTTTTTGCCCAGACTGCCCTGGACTGCCTTAGGGTGTCCCAGGGCAGTCCAGGGCAGTCAGGGCAATCCAGAGCAGTCAGGGCAATCCAGGGCAATCCAGGATAGCCAAGGGCAGCCCAGGGCAGTCCAGGGCAAAAAGTGTTTTTCCTGATGACTAGTAAAGAAGAAGAAGAAGAACTGACATACATTGTGTGGGCTGACAAGGTAGAAAGACTTGCAAATGATGTTCCCAACACAGGAAATCTGCTCATTCTGGGTGTGCAAAAGAACTTGCCAAAGGCAATCATCAAACTCATCGGCCTCAAGCCTATGACCTGGACCAAACTTTGCAACAATGTCAGAGCAATCACACTTAAAAAGCTAATGGATCAAGTAGAAGAGGAACATGAATGGACTTGGAGATTCATGCCCATGTCAACCCCAGACATACCGAGTAAGGCCCTCGAGGCCACCTTCCAAAACATCAACTTCAAACCCAGCCAACTTCAATACATTCCAACCAACATTACCTACCAGTCACAGCACTCACACAGCACCATTCCTAGCAGCTTCACAGAAAAACCACCACATGAACACCTCACCGATGTTCTGCGAAAAGCATTACCTATGCAACCCAACACAGCTGACAGCAATGCAAAGTATAATGAGCAGATCACAGATTGGCACACCACTCATGGACAAAGCAGATCTAGTGAAGTACGGCCATACCCCCTCACTCCAGGCACAGCCTTATTCACATCTGGAAAGTGCTGGACTTGCGGATACCAGTCTCATTTGCGCTTGCCGTGCACCAAACCCTGAGTCCCAGCCCTCAAGCACAAATGGCAATCTATTGCACAAACCATTTGCCGCTAAGCTGAACAAGCAGCAGCAGCTATTGTTAACGTCAATGTGGTTGATGTTGAGGACATCACTGGGCAAACATATGATCCAAATGAGCTCAACCATCTTTACAATTTAATCAACCAGGGAAATGAGGAAGGGTTGTTGACATGAAGTATCAAGCTTCGTTGGCGACCCAGGAACAAAAGCAGAGATGTGCAAAGATTCTCAAGCAGGAATAACAACAGGCCTGCCAATGGACTGTATTTGTCAGGGCAACACTAAGATCAGTGTGACAAGGCCACCAACAAAGACAAAGCAAGAGAGAGAGAGAGAGAGAGAGAGAGAGAGAGATGAAGAGAGAGAGAGACACTCAATGGTTCCAAGAGATCACACCAATGATAGTGGATATCCTAAGAGATTGAAGCTGGGGCTACAGCTACCTACATGTCCAGTATATATATCCTACAGCTATTCTAGAATATTCCTACATTACATCATGAAACAGAAGGATGAGTAAGACAATGACATCATAAAGGAATGATGAATAAGACAATGACATCATGAAACAAGGAGAAGAATGATGTGGAGCAATTGAGGCAGTGCTCATGGGAAATAAAGATGATAAGTATCTAATCAAGGATCTAAGAGATAATCAAGGAGATAATCAAGGAGATAATCAAAGATGTAAAAGAGATAAGATATCTACATAATTAAGAAAGGGAAAAATGCGAAATAAATATATAAAAATAGAGGAAAATAGGGGAAACCCTGACAGTATTAGCCCGCAAAGGGGAAGGAAAATTCACCTGTAGTTGATGAGGTTGTCCCAGATACTTATACTATGTATTTTGTGTCAGATAATAAACAAAATTTTGTTTCGGGCCTATACACTATTGGTGGCCTAAGAGAGGAGAATAGGTTCAAATGTATATGTACTAGTAATATATTAATATCGTGGAAATAAAACAAGATTATGTAATAAAACAAATTGTCATATGTTACTCGTATTCTAACCTACCTTGCCTCAAAATTTCAACCAATTTGGACCACCTAGTCTCAAGTTATTTGTGCAACAGTTCAACTTTGAAAAACATTTGAATGGTTTTGTCTCTCACTGTAAATTGAACTTTGCAAGATCCTAAAAAATGTTCAGTTTGCATCAACTGAAGAGAAGATGAATCATTGAGCAATGTTTGTTGTAATCAAAAATATTCTGATTTTATCAATATTTTGTTCTTATCCTTCCCTTTTTTGTTTATATTGAATTTTATATATGTATAAAAAAGAAAATATATTGAATGATATGGTCTCTGCCATCAGAAATATAAAGGAGATGCATCTTTGGACAATCTTGTTTCTTTGTGGTTTGCTCACTGCATTATTTCTGCTTATGGACAATGGGTTGTGCAGCCCTTCATGCAGCAAATTTGAAATTATCATAATTGATATAGCCTCAATATGACTTTCAGTTTACCAATATTGATATCTACTTAGGCATTGAAGAAAATGGGTAATGACAAACCAAAATTACTGCATGATATAGAGCACATGTTTTGGTCATCAGTCTTGGTTGTCCTTCAAAATAAAATCAGTCAGTTCTGGCTCTACAAAGTTTTCTCGCAGATAGTGTACAATATCTTGACAATTTAGAAAATAATTCTGATATGGGCTAGTCTTGGTTAATATGAAGCAGAAAACAATCAGTTCCAGATGTATCCAAAAGTTTGTCAAAAAAATCAATGACCAAGTATGATGTTTATGCAATAGTCAACATTGAGAAAATTTGTACCTCTTGGTTTAGCAAAACCTCATTAAAAACATTGTTTCTCTCTGGACTTGCAACTTTAATGATCTTGCTAAAGAAATAGGTTGTACCAGCTCCAGCCAATAGTATGTGAAGCAATTGGGAAGGTGACTCAGACCAACTGATTGTTTCCATACACATATAGCTCATAATCTCAAAATATGACAGACAGTAAAATTGCATGCAACGCAGATTCCTGATCTTTCTGGACATTATACACTGGACCTGTACTGCTATTGTCTCCTTAGTTGCTTCTTGTCTACGTATTCTCCACATGCAGTACCTTTCACTGTTTTCATCACATCTTGTCACCTGCATCATCACTCTTGCTGTTCATTGTTGCCATGGCCATGCTGCTTGCATAATTACTTGTGGCTGTACTTGTTGTGGTCCTTGTGGTTATATGTGCAGCAATTTTGAGGCAGCAATCTGAATGGTGAAGTGGCAGAGGATAAACAACAGTGTGGGCCATAGTAGTGGTGGGTTGATGTGAAGGTTAGATGTTGGAAGTGGTTGAAGTTTCCAAATATAGAAATTTCTTATGCAACTCTCAACATTTGGGCAGAGCATCAGTGATATCGCTGAGATAAATCAAGTGTGGTATTAGTTAGAATAAAATAGATATATTAAGTAGAAGTTTATTAAGTTTTGTTGTACATACAAAATTAAAACAAATACATATTTTTTTGGTATGAAAATGTGAAATTTGTGCTTGAAGGGTGATTTTGTATGGCTTTTGAAACACCCTCAGAAACTTCTCTCTTAGTTATTTTTGCTCTCAGGGCATCTCAGGGCAACTCTGGACACCTCAGAGCAACTTTAAAACAAAAAGACCTTATTTCAAAATTTCAAAGTCCAAAGTCATCTTGCTAACTTACAAGTTTTGCTTGTTTCATATCTTATATAGTAGAAGGTTGCCAATATTTTATTTATTATTTGTTCATATTTGAGGCTATAAAATCATATCAGTGGAGGCCAAACATGTAAAAAGAGGCAAGTAAAAAGTCATGTGTTTGTATTTTGATCTTATCAATTCTAACCACATTGCCATTATTTAATGTAAAAACATCCAAATAAATAACTTAGCAACTGCTGGGCTGCTTAGATGTCATTCTGGATGTATTTTACAGGTTTGGCAGCTACTATAATTAAGTATATTGTGGAAACATTATTGTTAGGGTATTTAGGGCTACTCAAGGCTACTCAAGGCTATTCAGAGTGCATAGGACTTCCTCAAAGTATTGTAATATTGTCAAGGCTACTTAAGACTACCCAGAGCAGCCTAAAACACCCTTAAAGGGCAACTCAGAACTTCCCAAAGGAGCTTTAAGGACCTTTAGAATGCATTATATACTCCTTTTTATTTTTAAATTTTCTTAAAATTACGTTTGGCAAAAGTGTTTTTTCTGATAAATGTGTTTCCACAGAATGTAATGTGTAGGTGATTTACCACTTGGGCTGGATACATAATCGAAAGTCTTTTAATCACTTAAAAAGGTCACTTAATCCTAAATGGGCCACTTAGGTGTCATTTAAACTATTTGCCACTTAGGCAGGGGACCTTATCCTTATCACTAGCTTCCATAATAATGAAATTCTTATTAATAATAGAAGCATGCATAATTATATATATAATGGGTTAAGGATATATTACTGTATAAGCTAGTTATAGATAGCACAGATGCAGTTATTGATTATAAGGTATAATTCATTGTCTATGTATGAAACATTTTACTCTAAGTCCATAAGATTATGTATAATTGGGGCATTATTAGGTGAGTTTGCACGGTCACTTGCACTGCCCAAGTTATCGTCAATTTGCACAAATGTCAGAATCCAAGATCAAATGCAGTATGAGCTTACATAATATCTCTTTGTTTTCAGACTTTACAAATAGTTTTGGTGGAAACATTCTTATTTTTATGTGATACATACCTAAGAACTAATTGACTGAGATGATTTAGATTTTTTACATGAAAAGTTGTGTATAGCCATCCAATAGTTGACTGTTGGCCCTGAAAAAATGCATTTCTTTATTCATTTTTATTTGTATATTTGTATTACTCATGCTTTATTCACACATTATCACTGCTGATAGACTATGGAAGGCAGGAACTGCTCTATTTGCTATTTACAGGGCAATATTACAATCAGTGTGACAAGGCTACCAACAAAGACAAGTAGAGAGAGAGAGAGTAGAAAGTAGAGACACTCAATGGTTCTAAGAGATCACACCAATAATAGTGGAAATTCTAAAAAATTGAAGCTAAAGCTACAGCTGCCCACAGGTCCAGTATTTATACTCTACAGGTATTCTAGAATATTCCTATATTATATCATAAGCAAAGAATGATGAATAAGACAATGATATCATAAAGAAAGAAAAAGAATAATGTAGAATGAAGGAGGCTGTGCTAAAGATATGCAAGGCTGTGTAAGCTGTGCAAGGCCATGCAAGCTGTGCAAGGCTATACAAGCTATGTAAAGTTATCCCGAGGCTGTGCTCAGAAGAATGTAAAGTAACAAGTATTTAATCAAAGAAATATGAGATAAGATATCTACACAATGAGGAAAGGGAAAAATATGAAATAAATATAGAAAAATAAAAGAGAAATTAGAGAAACCCTGACAGTTATTCTGTAAATAACCTAGAAAACTGGGGCTAGCTGAGATGATGATAGATTTTATACTATGAAGAAAAGAAGAAAAAATTATGAAGTAAACTTAAAGCTTTGATATATCAGGAATTATTTTACATATGGCACTCATATGTACTTCACAAACTTGATACCCATGGATATAGCACTGTGATTGAGAATATCCATAGTATTGGGTTGCTACTAGAGAGTCTGCTTGAAGGATTTGCAAATCGGGTTTCACATTAGCTATACACTAGTTTTAGAGCTCAACTTTATTATACCTAGTGTTTCAGACTCTTTGTCCTTATGCAACGATCATTGTGATTGGTTGAACCTTATTGATTGTTCCCAGCTACTATTCTGCAAGCAGCAATACAATAAATTTGATTTAGCCTGTTTTGTATCTCTGCCCGCTATGAAATAATAATATACCTTTTATAAAATAACTGCTATAGCCTCTAGCTTGTTCCTATGCAGGAATTGATGTATGGATCTAGAGTAATAGAGCAAAAAATTGTATAATCAGCATCATAACCAATCAGCAATAGTTACTAAGTGTACTCAATTATGATTATGCCAAAAGCAAGCTACATGCAAAGAATGTGCAAGACTTAATAAGAGATTTTTTGGTCAATCCAAGGCAGGTTGGTGAAAATGGAAGGGACAGAAGGCAAGGAATACAGAGAAAACCTGGAAAGACTTTTTTGAAGACCTCATGTCTAGATGCATATCAAACAAGGGAACTCTGAGTTATACAGCCATAGCATGCATTTTATGACATAAAATTATGGTACAGTGAGAGACAAAACTGTTACAATGTTTTATACATTTCAAGTAAACCAGAAATAACTTAGGAACCAAGCAAGCTAGAACCTTGAAATTTTAAATATAAATAGCCTGGATATTATCTATCCAAAAATATATCAATTATTATATAAGCATTATTTTTTCCCACACTACAAACTATTCAAAAGTACAAGTACATTGTAACAGTTTTGTCCCTCTCTGGGCTTTTGTCTTCACTTGTCTTCTTATAGCACTTCAGTGAACCATAGTAAAGACCTATTTAGTCAATTAATTTCTGATAAAATAACAGCCTAATAGGTCCTTTAAAATATTTTTCTTGTAATGTTTTTATCAGTTATAACATAAACACAAAACATTTTAAACAAAACATTTTAATTATAATGTTTTTGTTAGAGAAGAGTGTCTGAGGGCTTATGAACAAAATACTTTATTTTGAATAATATGACTTCTTGAAATATTTTTCCTTTGATGAAATGTTATAAATCTTTTTGGGAAAATGTTTCTTTGTCCAAAAATTGTTATAAATGTCACCAGAAAACATTTTTCTGTTCATAAAATGTTGTAAATAATCACTAAAAATGTTTCTGCCTATATAAAATATTATAATTTCTTCAAAAATAACTTTTTTCTCATCCCAAAACATTATAATTCTGTTGTATAATGTTATAACTTTTCAAAAAAATGTTATAATGTTTGCCCAAATATGTTTATCTTGACTAGATTTTACTTAGTCAATACAAATTGTAAGACAATTTAAACAAATAATATTTTCATGATGTATATATAGCAAAATGTTCAAAATCATCAGACTTAAAAAAAATATAGCTACATGATTAAAAATAACACAATTACCCAAAAATTAAAATGATTTATGGAAGTAATAACAAAGAATATGCAGGAAAAATTAAAAGAATTATGAAAGTATGGAAACATAAGTACAAGAAAAATTAAAATGCAAGTAAAAGTAAAAGATAAAGTAAAGACAGAGAAGATTAAAAGGAAATACATACTGACAGGACACAATATGAAAAGCAGAGACAAAAAGACCAAAAGCAGAGAGAATTTGGCTCTACAAGGGGCATGTCTTTCATTGCTGATTAATCCATGTTATGGGCCACAAAATCATAGAAGGGGGGTGATATGGTTGGTTTAGAACATTCTAAAGGTGCTCCTATCCCATCATGGACTAAGTTGTAAGGCAAGGAAGGTGACGAGGAAGGGTTCAGATTTATCAAGAGGGTAGTTATTCTGAGAGGAGCCTTTGGTACCAGCCATAGCATTCATTTTATGACATGAAATTATGGTAGTTGCCAAACTATAGGCATGTATCCAGAATGGTACCTACCTGGGCTGGCAGTTGCCAGACTGATATGTATGACTGCCTATATTCCTGGCTGGTCATGTGTTGTGACTGGTTGTTACTGATTGCATCAAAATACAAAAGCATGACTTTTTGCTTGCCTCTATTTACACATTCAGGGTCCACTGCCACAATTTTATGGCCTCAAATACAAACAAATAATAAATTAGTGATGACCAGGCACCAACACACCCAAACACCAAACAACTTAGGACTTAGGTGTTGTCACAACCAAATACCTTAATATAGCAAGTGAACTTTGGACTTTGAGGATTTTGCGTAAAGGCCCATCAATGCATAATGATGGCAACTAATGATAGCAACTAAGACAAGACCAAATAAGATCAAATCTATTTTTAGAATAGACTTATTTTTAGACTGATTTATTTTTAGAACATTTTACATATTTGATTGATCTAACCTAAAATAGTATGGGCCACATTTTTTGATGATTTTAGGATTTATTTTGGGCTTGGTATAAATATTTCAATCTTTTATTTTGATTTGTATCTGGCTTTCCACAGATATTTTGTGTTTTGTGGCTGAACTGTGGATGATTATATAATAAAAAATATTTAGCATAACTTTTAAATTTTTCTCTACAACTTTGATTTTTGGTGGCTGTGCACTAGATCACATGACTTTCACATGACTACAGGTGGCTGTGCACTCAATCACATGACAATCACATGATAATAGACATCTATATAATGTCGGACTGGCAACTGCCAAGCCTGGCAAGTACCATTGTGGATACATGCTTATAGTTTGGCAGCCACCATATATGAAGACATCAACTGACTGCTACAGGTGTTGGTACTGCCGGTAAGGGATAGACTGTGTCCATATTATATATCATGGAAGGAGTGACATTGGCGTTGAAGCGTACAGAACTCATGAAGTCTCTACAGGATTGGTCAATCATTGGGTTAAAATCCACCTTTATTGTCTGGATCTATCTCAAGATCTACTTATCTCTTGATTGAATCTAGCCTATTAACCCTGAGCCTAGATATCTCTTATGGATGGATCCCATTCAATATCCGAGATCTGTCAAGGACTCCGTATGTTATGTTATTATTGATTATATTATATAATTAGATATATGATCTGAGATATCTACTTATGCTGGCTGCAGAGACTGGGACCTATGGCAATTTATAAAACATACAAGACAAAATCTCAATATTTCAATGTGGTCAAGTTATACGAGAACCATCTTCTTGCAGCCGGAAGTAAGTAAAATGTTTCCTTTGTCTAATCACCTTTGATGATCTCAAAAACTGTACAGATGAATCTGGCACCATCCAACTCTACGATCTGAAAGCTGAGACCGAACTACCTCAACAATCTTTACATCTTGATTATACAATGGGCGGGGTTACAGAAATGATATGGATTGACGGTTATACTCTTGCTGTGGGGACAATTAAGAGGAAGGTAGTGGTATTTTTGATGCATAACGAATAGGTCTTCGACTTTCACCTCATTACCACTTACTCATTACTGACCTGGCTTCTAGAAATATCTGATCAAGGTTTCTTGCGTCAAAGCACATGGTGATGGGGCTGCCCGGATTCCCATTGAATCAATAACCTACTGTACCAGCACTCATCACCTCATCATTGTAGGTGAAGGTATAGAATCCATCAGGGCATAGCAGGTTAATGAAGCTACAGGTGAGCGCTCGTTCTGGCTGTCTCCCTTGAATATATACTTATACTTGAATGATTTATCTAGGAGAGTTAACTCCATACAATTTATCAAGCCAAAGTGCGGCTTACTCGACCCCCAATGCTGTTTTCTCCAGGGAGGATAATGCCAAAATTGTGGTTGGGTTCTATGAAACTGCAAAGATGTAAGCTCCCTCTTATAACACATATCTTTCAGACATTTTCTCAGCTTTGATTAGTGAGACCTTGCCCATTAATCCTTTCGAGGTCCTAAACTCCTCCACATTGGACTTAGAAGATCATCCTACAAGTTGCCACATGTAAGTCAGTTATTTCTGACCACTTTTATTCCTGTTGACTGTTAAACTAGCTGCACTGCTCTTTGGCTGGAGTCTGTCAACAAACTGGCTATTCTAAACCCAATCAAAGGCTTAAAGATATACAATGGCTCGTCTTTGAAGGGAGAAAGTTCTAGGGTTCTCGAAACAGAAGAAGAATGCTATCAATACATGACATCCTTGCAGGGTGGTTCTTTTTTTGCAGTAATAGGACGGGGTGGTTATATTTACATCTTGTTAGTCTCTAAGCTTAGAGTCAAAGGTACAAACAATCTTTTTTCTCTGTAAGTATGCTGCTGATAGATAATATATTGATCAGGTAGCATCATAAGTGCTATCCATGTGAGTCTTTTCTAAACCTTTTCTGAAATAAGCTGAGTGTTATGTCCTTACCCATGAGAATAGGCCTCTTCTTTTTTGTATGAAGGCTCAGACAAAAAGGGTGACATGCTAGTTGCAGCATCACATGTTCATAATCGGCCAGCCATGTTGACAATATGGTCCAATCAGGTATGTTTACACATAGAAAGAATTACGACCCACATAGATTTACATGATCCTGATTATTAGGCCAAACACACAAAGTCTACAGCCACAGCGCCAGGAACTGGAAGTGGGGCCATATCAGACTTCTTGACATTGAGGATAGTACTTCTCTGTATCTTGATATCCTTTTTTTCCCACTTTCTCACTTCCTTTATGACCTTTGATAAGAAAATCATTTTTGGTTTGATGCCAATCCTTGTAGGCTGACATGGGGAACATGCATCTAACATACAGCCAGAACCCAGTCTCACCACAATTACCCTTCCTGCAACATCCACAGTTTATGTTCCTTCTACCTCTACAAATAATCCCATTATTTACCTATGAACATTTAGTATTGTACATTGAAATATTGTCAAAAGTGAATCCACTGTAGCTGGCATCAAAAATAGAATGCAACATGAGTTTTGATTTGTCAGTGAGAATTGAACTGTATTACCACCACATAATGAACCCCTCTTTCTCTAACCCACAAACACTTTGTCCAGGTCATCCAGTGTGTTGAACTCAAGGGCTACATCAGGAAAAAGCCTTTTGACATTATAGTGACATAGGTAATTGATGAGCCGACGACTTCTTTGAGTGTCTTTCCTGGTCTTTCCTGGTCTTTCAGAGTCTTTATTAGTCTTTCCATGTTTTTTTCAATGTTTACATCTTCTATGTGTCTTTGAGTATCTTTTTAGTTCCTCAAAGAGTTCTTTAATTTTATAGCTCATAATATTGCAACATTAGGAAGACCCATTTTTGTCTTGAGGCGCTTTATGTAATTAGTAGCTTGAGATGCATAGAGACAATTGTAGCCTATGTTAGATCTATTTATATTTGTGAAAAATCTATTTTTAGACCACTTTATACTTTACAGATATTTAGTCACAAATGAGTGCCAAACACATTTTTTTCATATTTTTAGCATAAATATTTGGCTCTGTACAAATATTTACATTATTTATTTTGATTTTAACAGCCACTTCAAAAATCTTTTTGCATTTTTCGCCTGAACAAACAAAGCTTATGTCATAATAAATATTTACAAACATGCCCTAATTTTTCTCTATACAATCTTTTTTTATTTATGTGGCTGTGCAAAAGTCACATGTAACTACAAGCCAACCAGCAATGGAGCATCAAATGCAAAAGATTCGAAGACTAGGAAATGTAAACTCTCACCATCATGTGATATTTTCACAGCCACACTGTGGACTTAGGACTTGCACCATTTTACATACCTACGTAGGTGATGTCACGCTTACCGCATACAACAGCAGCGAACAGTGTAATGTTGACACGTCACACTGGTTGTTTCTTAACCACCACCATCCGCTGCCGCTGTTTACTACTACCACCACTGTTCCCCACCACGTCCCATCATCACCGCACTGCAACGACATCATGAACAATGACAACGAGCACCACACAACCCAAACACCACCGTGACGCAACTCAGCACAACTGCTGCCACTGCCGCTGCTGCTGATGGATGCCAGTGCACAAGCAGGGACACATGGGTCGGGGTAAGGATGTGATGTGGCACAGTGGGGAATGGTTATAGAAGGACAGTGAAGGAGGTAGAACACAGAGCAACAGGTGCTATGAGGTAAGTACCCCATCTATGCCATCTTGTCACTCACTGTTACTGTCCACAGATAACTATAGCATTTTGAGAGGCCTACTATCCCCTTTTCTCCCTGCCCTCTCCTCTTCTCTCTCCTCTTTCCCTGCTCTCTTTTTTTTGTCCTCTTCCTTGCACATCCTCTTCCTCCTCTCTTCTGTTCCCCTTTTCTCTACCCTGTTCCCCCTCCATCTCCCTTTCTTCTCTCTTTTATGTTAGCTTTAATAAGTATATAAACACATGTATTACTTTAATTTGAATAAATTGGTTTTGATGATTCTAATGGATTCAGTGAGGATTCTAAGGAGATTATAGAGTTTTTTAGAGTCTTTGAATTAGCTTTAGTAGTCCTTCAGTTGTCTTTCAGAGTCTTTGTAGCATCTTTCTGATGTCTTTAGTAGTTTTTGAATGATCTTTAAAGCGCTTTCATAGATTTGTACCCAGAGCACCTTGCTTTCAAAGGTCTTTAACTGTCTTTTCATCTTTTGCATCTTTTGCATCTTTAAAGATCCTGAAAGAACTTGAAGGACAAAGTCAATTTTCCTGATGTAGTTTTGAGTCATGCTCCCTACAAACACCTAATAATATCAAACTTTCGTTAAACCTCTTTATACAGAGAAAGTCCAAATCTGCCGGTCCTTGCAAGTTGCGCTTGAGGCTGTCTAAGAACCCGCTGATACCATAGTGAAGGTATGGGGTCTTTTCATAGATGCCGTCTTCCACACGATTGATGATTCCTTGTAGTACAGAGTGCTCAGGTAGCTTGGTACATTCAGAATATGACAAGGGGTAGCGAATAGGACAGTGCCCTTACACCCATGGCTATGCAGTATCATTGTATTCTTTGACACTGCATAATCCCAGGGTAGGTGGGTCTTGCCATGCAAACCGAATGGATATCATATAAATGGTGAGTTTTCCGCTGGTACTTGAGTGTGTATCCAGCGCATGATTTGAGTTTGGAGTTCTGTTCCTTTGATTTAGTGCTGGTTCACCACAATCTTGGAGCTCATTGGGCTCTTTCACAACAATGTCTAGGATGGCAGTCTCTCTTTGTAAGTTTTCCTTATTTCTTCTTCTCTCAATATTTTAGTAACAGCAACAGCAGGTATCAATGACATGCCTTTTCTGTAACCAACTGATCAAGGGAGTGAGTTTTCCCTTGAAGAGAGCCTCATTAACCTGCTGTTTTTCTGCAATGTCCAATTCACTCCCTACGAGGATTCAAAATCGTCTTGGTTTGCCTTCGTCGCTAAGATCCACTGGCCCTATTCAAAGAAGGTAAGTCATCGATGAAGGCCAAAAGAGTGTTTGCTAATGGTGTTTTAAAACACAGTTGACTTGCAGATTGAGCTGCCCTGCTCTCACTGGTGTTGGGCTGGATAGCACCTGTTGTCAGGGTTTCTCTTATTTTCCCTTATTTTTCTATATTTATTTCGCATTTTTCCCTTTCTTAATTATGTAGATATCTTATCTCTTTTACATCTTTGATTATCTCCTTGATTATCTCTTTGATTATCACTCAGATCTTTGATTAGATACTTATCATCTTTATTTCCCATAAGCACTGCCTCAATCACTCCACATCATTCTTCTCCTTGTTTCATGATGTCATTGTCTTACTCATCCTTCTGTTTCATGATGTAATGTAGCTGTAGGTAGCTGTAGCCCCAGCTTCAATCTCTTAGGATATCCACTATCATTGGTGTGATCTCTTGGAATCATTGAGTGTCTCTCTATCTCTATCTCTCTCTCTCTTCTCTCTCTCTTCTCTTGCTTTGTCTTTGTTGGTGGCCTTGTCACACTGATTATAGTTTTGCCCTGACATAGCCCCAGCTTCAATCTCTTAGGATATCCACTATCATTGATGTGATCTCTTAGAACCATTGAGTGTCTTTCTCTCTTTTCATCTCTCTCTCTCTCTCTTTCTCTCTTTTGCTTGTCTTTGTTGGTGGCCTTGTCACACTGATCTTAGTGTTGCCCTGCCACCTGTTCGCACTGTTCGCCCTGAAGAAGACTGGGCACAGAGAGTGGTGGAGCCATCTGAGAAGGTACAACCTTGACCTTCAGATGCAGGAACACCATTATAGACGAGTCAGGCATTTTTTCTGCTAATTAGGGCTCAACTTTAGACGCGAGCAAAACACTTTCATCCTGTATTATTATCTATTTCTTGTTCAACCATAGCCCATACTACATTGTCTATCCCTTGTTTGAACAACTCCCTTATGTGTTATACATCCCTTGCTCAAACCTCCCTCAATGTCGAATCTCGCTTATTCTCAAATATTTTGCTCATCTATTGCTCAAAGCACACTTCTGCTTAATTGCACTTAATGTTGCAAGGCTCAGTCTTGTATTGTCTTTAGAATTACTCAGTAGGATTGTGCTCTTATGAAGTAGGAAAGATTGTTCAAGGTAGTAGCTTTACCCTCTAGCTTAAATAGTGTAAAAAATTTCCAACAAAAGCTTGACTAGAAAATGCATATTCATTATCATCAAGGTTGTCAAGCAATCAGACATATCTGAATCTAAATTTGGACCATGGTGTTCGTACAGCTTAAAGGTGTTAGAGACTGCAGAATAAAGACAATCACAGTGGCCTTCTTGCTACCATAAAGGCAGTCTGCAGAACATGATCTGATTAATTGAAAAAACTAATGAAAGAACCTATATTTGAACAAATTGCATGCTTACTGGTGAAATCATCTCCAACCATCATATGTATGGCATTTGAAAAATGGGTATTCAAACAATCCATATAGGATTTCTTCGATGAGAACATTTAAAATAGTATATTCGGCAAATTGAAGAGCTTGTTTGCAGACATGCCAGCCGTATCTGTCTCTGGAAAGGGCTAGAAAATGGGTCACAATACTCAGATATAAAGAATCTGGGTCTTTTAGACAGTTTGTCCATGTAAGAAGCTCTTGAACAATATAGTTCTGGGAGATAAATAAGTAGAAAGTAATATAAATAGAGATATAGGAAGAAAAGTTATATACCCCGTAGTAACTCAATTGAGATCTCAACAATATTACATTAAATATTATGAGAAATTCTGTGGTGATGGCTGAAAGACAGATTATTGATGCAGGCTATGGCCACCCAATGACCGTGCTTGCGGCAAGTAAGATCAACGAAAGTGTCAATTATGGAGTCCAAAAATGCCATTTCTTCAAAGGGCATACAATGCATTGTCATTTGAAGTATCTACACCAGCAAATTATCAGGTGACAGATAATATTTAGAAATTAAGCAGTGCTTGCTCAATTTCCATATTTATGAACGGCGAGACTCAGAGAAATAGGGAAGATAGCCTCCAGAATAAAAGCTCAATCTACTGCACTTTGGGAGCAGTAATATATCACCTAAATGGATATTAATGAGACCTATCTGACAGCTTAAAGCATAAATTCAAATGTCAACCGCTTTTATAACACTGTAGCCATATTCATGGAAGGAAAGGTCACGTATATTGACCATGTGTAATAGCCGTCTCCTTTGAGTCTGTGTACCTGCAGATAGTATGAGACACATAGTCTAGTAAATCTGTAGAGGAGATGTCAACAATCAAATGAGTATACATAATATTCTGCTCACTCTGCAGCCAAAAATATCATGGCAGAGTCAATTAGTGCATTTTTCCTGTTTTATTCGAGTAAGAACAGCATCTCTCTTGTCATGATCAGCATTTCTGAGGGTTGTTTGCCACAAAAACCACTTCCTAGGTACCAAAGGTAAACTGGATATAAAACGCTACCAAGAAATGTTAGCGGGATCCACCTATATCTGTTAAATTATAGCTAACTGGGTCAAATGAGCCTCCTATCCCTGTAAACATTCTTGAGCGCAGAGTGTAGCCAAAGGAACGATGTCAGCTATGGATGCAACTGGAGTCAAACACAGGCAGCACTTTGGCGGGATCTTAAATACCATTTCGGAACAAAGTGTTGAACCATGGATCCTATAATTAAGTTACAGCATGTCAAGGCTGAATGCTGAGCATTAACCACATTTTATTGGGCTCAGACTTCTAAGACACCTCCTGTCAGGGCAACACTAAGATCAGTGTGACAAGGCCACCAACAAAGACAAAGCAAGAGAGAGAGAGAGAGAGAGATGAAGAGAGAGAGAGACACTCAATGGTTCTAAGAGATCACACCAATGATAGTGGATATCTTAAGAGATTGAAGCTGGGGCTACAGCTACCTACAGGTACAGTATTTATACTCTACAGGTGTTCTAGAATATTCCTACATTACATCATGAAACAAAAGGATGAGTAAGATAATGACATCATAAAGGAATGATGAATAAGACAATGACATCATGAAACAAGAGGAAGAATGATGTGGAGTGATTGAGGCAGTGCTCATGGGAAATAAAGATGATAAGTATCTAATCAAAGATCTGAGTGATAATCAAAGAGATAATCAAGGAGATAATCAAAGATGTAAAAGAGATAAGATATCTACATAACTGAGAAAGGGAAAAATGCGAAATAAATATAGAAAAATAAGGGAAAATAGGAGAAACCCTGACACCTCCTGTGTTCCTCAGGAGGATAAGGTGGGATATCTGGACAGAAGGATTTCGATACTAACGTCAGATTTTGACACCAGAGTTTTAATATGTTGGGTTGATTATCGCTTAATATCAGAACTCTGGTGTCAAAAATGTCCAAAAATAAACTTTCGTAACTTGCTAATAATTTAACCGCTGTCATGCGTCATATTTGATTGAACATGAACGAACCTGAAATTGCATAAGAGATCATTCGTTTATTTTTAAATTTCAATACTTCCTTTTTCGTATTCTCCATTTTAATTTCCCATCACGGCTCTATCGCAACATTAAGGCACCAATTCTTCCGAAATCTATTCAGTCTAGGCTAAAGTCATAAAACCGTCGCCACGATCCAAGACAAATCACTCCTTCCTCTCAACGTTCATTGTCTTACGCGTTCAACTCTGAAAAATGTCTTCCCTTTCTGTTCAATCCTTTGTTCAACAGTCCAAGGATGTCGTCAATTCTTCTGGACCTCAGAAAATCAACAAAGTGTCGATATATCCGTTTATTCAAATTGCTGGAGTTTTTGATGCAAACAAAAATTGCGAATATTGGCTAGCGACACATTATACAGAGGATCACATTTTTCAAGGAGACACCGTCAGTTTTACGTACAGAATTCAGCCAGACGACATATCAAAAATCATTTGCCTCGAGGAAATCGTGCATTATGGACGAGGAATTATAGTTTTTGCAGTATCGACCACCAGGAAATCAGCACTGGCATTATTCACAAGACCCCGTATTGCTATCCCACAATCACAAGTGTCCCTCAGCATCATGTAGAAGATAAGATATGCCTATGCTTTAGAACCAAATAGGCACTGAGGATATAAGTATATACACAGATTGCCAAAGCATCATTGACACCGTCTACGATATGAAACCCGGACCCGGTCAGTACTTACTAAATGAATTTCACTCGCTGATAGCACCATTTTTCCGTGCAGGAAACAATGTCTCCAAATTCACTATAAATTGGATATCAGCACACAGCAACGTTAATGGCAACGAAAAAGTTGATGAATTAGCCAAAGAAGTAGCTCAAGGACACTCGACACCAAAAATATTCCTGCCACCTATGCTCAGAAAACCCCTACCACTAGGGAAGTTGGCCCTCCTCCAGAAAGCAAAAGAAACACGTACAGCAGAATGGCAAACCATCTGGGACCAATCGCCATGCAGCAAAAGGATGAAGAAGATCGACAAAGATTTCCCCTATAAGAAATTCAGCAGAATTGTCAACAAAATGACTAGGAAACAAGCCAGCATCCTTGTTCAGATGCGCACGGGTCATCTCCCTCTCAACGACTATCTCCACAAACGAAAACTAGTACCCTCGCCAATCTGCACTGCATGCACAGAGAGTCGCAACGAGACACTCGAGCATGTACTGAAGGAATGCACAGCCTACAAGAAGCAAAGGACGAAACTACGAAAAGCCCTACAAGAGAAAAGCCTGTCCGACCACACAGCCTTACTCTCCGACCCCAAAAGAGCAAAAATGCTAGTCAAATTCATCGAAGAAACCAAACGATGGGCAAAAGGATACATGAGAAGCAATAACTAATGACCTCGCACACACCCAATCTCAAAATGTACTAACCAACTCACAGATTGTTCACCACAACCGACAACCTGCACCACCCCCGCGACGACACCATTTCAAGCTACACCCAAAGATAACTTTGCCGCACCCACTAGGCTGCACCCACCACCATATTAGCAGCTAGGTGCAAATCAACACGGAACCACTAGGCCACAACAAGGCCTCAAAAGGAGTAAACCTAGCTCCGTCCTCCTTCTTAACAGAGGAGTCGAAAATGGTGTTTCCGTGCCGGGGTGAGGAGGGAGCGAGTGCTCGTGGCACGCCGTCCTCACTGCTGAGACTCACTGGAAGGAGACTCCTAGACGGGCATAAGGGTCCAATAGCTATAGTTAGAGTAGCCAATGTCGATTATAGAGTACTCTACCAGACAATAAAACCAATTAAAAAAATAAAATAAAATAAAATAAATGCCTATGCTTACATCAGACAATGGCACAGCATATTCACCACTTATTTAAATCCGTCGCATCCCATCTACTCTATTAAAAGACTTCGATGACATCATGCAAAGCCTAGGCCATCAAGCAGCTGTGCAACCATCATTCCAAACACATGATTCGATGTCACATGCCTATCACAAGTCACTATGAGTCACGGGAACTGATACATCAACAACGCAGCTACGCTAAGGTTACATCCGCCAAATATAGCAATCCATCAGCTGGAAATAGCTCAATTCCTTCCATCCGTCGATTTCACTAATTGTCAAGTCAACTATGATCGATTTATCATTCAAGAAGATGTGCTTGGTCATTCTTTGCTGCGCATTAGTCAACTTTTTTATTTATTACTCATTCTTATTCATTTCTTAGTCATTTCATCAAGCGATGGACAGTTTTCTCCTTCTTTTCCATCGTTTCAACCCATTCCTTTGTCATTCCTGACTCACTCACTCAGTCAGCCTATTCATTTAACCCCTTATTCTTTGTCATTCGTTTCAACCTTACTTACCATCGATTACTCATGCCTTGCAGGATTTGTAGTATAAAAGCTAGTTAGATCCTGTAAAGTAGACAAGAAGTACACCCTTATCATAGGACAATTGTACCGATTCAAGCAGCTATTTTTCAGTTCAGTATTTGTTCAGTCAATTCTCAGTCTCGGCAGTCAATTCTATTGCTTGGAAAACGTTCCAAGCTTTGATTATTCTCTTCTTTTTTTGACATTTACTCTGATTTCAAAGTGGAATACGTTCACTTTGATTTCTACTCTCTTATTCAATCTCAAACTTTTGTCTAAGACAAAAGCTCATCACAAACCCTTAAACCTATACGATCTTTACACCAACAAACCTTTCTTAGGAATGAAGTAACTTTATTCCCACCCCCGAACTCACAGGAGAGAGTCGTCTTATCTAGGTCTAGCCCACTCTTTCTCTGGATTTTGTTGTTTGTTGTGTTTTGTGTGATTGTCAAAGCATAAATCACTGACAGAAAAATCGTCTTTCACCGCCAGAGCAGACCGCACCACACTCATTCTCCTGGCATTTGCAAAATCATTCACCAATATATCGTCAGTTTTGTTCATTTTTATATTTCTTCCATTCTACCTACTGAAGCCTACCAATATAGAAACCATGTTTGCCCTTTATACCTTTTCTGAGAGTCAGTGGAATGAATGGGGTCAGAGCATCAGAGTTGCTACTGATGAGGAGAGGTCAAAAATTATAACCAATATAGTTGAAGATGGGTCTGCTGATACATTGGTATCCAATCAAGCAAGTTATCAGGTTGAGTGGCTGTACTTTTAGCTGGAGGATAGCTTAACTTAACTATTATCTAGTTAATGGAGATCCTTACAAGCTCAAGCACAAAGTCCCAGAGGTGTCAGGGTTTCCCCTATTTTCTCTTATTTTTATATATTTATTTTGCATTTTTCCCTTTTGTAGATGTGTAGATATCTTATCTGTTTCATATCTTTGATTATCTCTTGATTATTATTTGATTAGATACTTATCACTTTAATTTCCCATGAGCATAGCCTCATCAATTCTACATCATTCCACATCATTCTTTTATTTTCTTTATGATGTCATTGCCTTACTCATCATTCCTTTCTATGATGTCATGGAGGAATATTCTAGAATAGCTGTAGGGTATATATACTGGACATGTATGTAGCTGTAGCCCCAGCTTCAATCTCTTAGGATATCCACTATCATTGGTGTGGTCTCTTAGAATCATTGAGTGACTCTCTATCTCTCTATCTTTCTCTCTCTCACACACACTTCCTCTCTTCTCTTGCTTTGTCTTTGTTGGTGGCCTTGTCACACTGATTATAGTGTTGCCCTGACAAGAGGCTTAGAATTATCAATGCATTGGATATCGAAAGGCTTTCGTTTAATTCATATGGAAGTAGCATTGTTAGATTTGTGCATTCTTCTTCACTTTAACTGTCTGCGCCTCTGACCTGCTTAGATTGTGAGTTGCAGCAGTGGGTGCCAAGAACAGCAGACTGCAATTACACATCACCTATCAAGACTGTGTATCCACCTCTCACTAAGCGAACATGGCAATCTTGTAAGCTCTTTGCTGTTCAATCCATATCCTAAACTCATGTGGCTTTAGGTATTTCAGTACATCATTGGGCTCGTACCTCAAGACCATGATAGTTTTGTAGAGACTATTCTTAGCAATATAAAGAAATTGACAAGGGATAAATATGGCCACTTGGTCGTAATGCAGTGCCTGAGGTCACTACCCAAGGTGTTCAAACAAGACGTTGCAAACAGGCTTATTAATGGCTTCTGCGACATGGCTCAAAGCCCTTATAGAGTATATTCATTTTATTAATCTGATTCTAATTGAGCTTTGGGCTAAGACAATTGTCCACAGAGCCAGGTATTGCAAGAGTTGTTTACACACTCTTCTGCCCTATTCAACGCAGACTTGATATATCTTCATATCTCAGGTTGCTTTGTTTCCTTGTCTATGGACCAGTATGCCTTGAACATCTGCGAGAAGGCTCTGATGCATGCTACTCCTCATGCTTTGAGTGACCTGGTTAACGAGGCGATTGGACCTTACCCTGATGCCCATGTTGTTTATGCATTGGTGAATGACCTACATGGTGGTGAGTGTTAAGAAAAAAATGAATGAAACAACTGCTAACCAAGCATACTCAGATATTGTGCTTCAAAGAGCCCTCCAAGTAGCAAAAGAGCTGGAACGTTGCCAATTGTACTGGATGGCCTTGTGTGTTGTGAAAATGGCTGAAGCACAGAGTCCCAGCTTCTACCCATCTCCACCAATAGATACCAGTAAGTGCAGAACCTTGTAAATCTGCCCACATTGTCAGGGCAACACTAAGATCAGTGTGACAAGGCCACCAACAAAGACAAGCAAAAGAGAGAAAGAGAGAGAGAGAGAGATGAAAAGAGAGAAAGACACTCAATGGTTCTAAGAGATCACACCAATGATAGTGGATATCCTAAGAGATTGAAGCTGGGGCTACAGCTACCTACATGTCCAGTATATATACCCTACAGCTATTCTAGAATATTCCTACATTACATCATGAAACAGAAGTATGAGTAAGACAATGACATCATAAAGAAATGATGAATAAGACAATGACATCATAAAACAAGGAGAAGAATGATGTGGAGCAAGTGAGGCAGTGCTCATGGGAAATAAAGATGATAAGTATCTAATCAAAGATCTGAGTGATAATCAAAAAGATAATCAAGGAGATAATCAAAGATGTAAAAGAGATAAGATATCTACATAATTAAGAAAGGGAAAAATATAAAATAAATATAGAAAAATATAGGAAAATAGGGGAAACCCTGACACACATGAGCTTACAGAGTACTTCATTAGTCAAGGCGCATGTGGATAAATATTTTGCATACAGGAGATACAGTTTCAGTATATGATACTCTACTTTCTCACTCTTCCTTACCATTTTATTTCTTGTAGTAGCCCACTATGAATAGTAAATCATGTTTTCACCTTATGGCATAGAGATGCCCCAGGTAGATACACTACAGCACACCATATGACATGGATATGACCTTTGGTGTGCATAGGCTATAAATGGAACACTGCAATTTCTGAAAATGAAGCCATCTTATTGGCTGTTCAATGGGTCCACAAACCAGCCAGTGCCAACATGTCGGTGGTTACTTATATCAAATGACCGACATAGTATGGATTACCACTTTTTTTATAGAATTTCCTTGTGTATAGTACACTGTTACTTGAATCCTTCATGATGATCAGGATTTAGACGAGAGTGAAGATCAACATAATGTGTACAGTGGGGGACAAAACCGTTACAATGTTTTGTACATTTCAAGTAAACCAGAAATAACTTGGGAACCAGGCAAGCTAGAACCTTGAAATTTTAAATGTAGATAGCCCTGGATGTTATCTACCCAAACATATGTCAATGATTATGTAAGCACAATTTTTTCCCACACTACAAATTATTTAAAAGTTCAAGTACATTGTAACGGTTTTGTCCCTCTCAGCCAAATCACCTGACTTTGTTGATTACACCCAAATAAGTGCAAATAAAATCATGTGATTGGTTGGGAAAATGTATATATACTCTTGTACAATGCTTGTGGCCCCTCACAACTCATTATTTCACTATGCACTGCATTACTACTGCCCAATGCACCCACGTCATTCATCTTTTTACCCAAGGTCATTCTGCTCACCAAATTGAAGCTATTACTGGTTGTTCTATTGCCTATATATCCTGTATCTGCAACAGATACTGCTCTGACCTTCCCAAGTCCACTGGTGGTCGTCCTTGCAAGCTTTCACCATCCAATATCAAATATGCCATATGCCTTATCTCTTCTCACAAGGCTGAAAATGCTGTTGAGGTTGCCAAAACCTTGAAAGACATTACCAACCAGTCCCTATCATCAAAGACTGTTTGCAGAGCACTTCGGAGCACTGGATTAAAGGCTGTAGTCAAGAAGAAATGGCCTTTTCTCTCCAAACGACATAGGAAGGAACATATGGACTTTGCAATGAGCCATATACACTGGACTGTTGATAACTGGAAGCGTGTTGTCTACACAGATGAGACCAAAGTCAATTGTTTGGGGTCAGATGGGAGGAAGTGGGTGTGAAAAATGCCAGGAGAGGGGCTTAGTGATAGGCTGGTAGAGGGCACAGTCAAATTTGCAGGAGGGAATTTGATGTTTTAGAGCTGTATGTTTTGGGAAGGAGTTGAGTATGGGACCAAGATTGATGGGAGGATGGATGCTGACCTCTATGTGTCCATCCTGGATGATGAACTCCAGCAAAGCCTTGCATATTACAACAAGAACCCAGAGGATGTCATTTTTCAGCAAGACAATGACCCCAAGCACAAGAGCAAAAAGGCCATGAACTTGCTAAAAGACAGTGGTATAGAAGTCATGGTGTGGCCCCCTCAATCAGCAGACCTTAACCCAATTGAACACCTTTGGGTTCATCTCAAGGCAAGGCTTAGAGACTATGAAACAGCCTCTTCTAGCATAGCAGAACTTTAGGAAAGAACACAGAAGACATGGAATGAAATTCCAGCCTCTGTGTGTCAGAATTTGATAGAAAGTATGCCTAGAAGAGTTGCAGCTGTTGCTAAGGCCAAGAGAGGCTATACCAAGTACCAAATAGTGTAAATAGTATATAATTTTCAAGAGAGACAAAACCGTTACAATGTACTTGTACTTTTAAATAATTTGTAGTGTGGGAAAAAATTGTGCTTACATAATCATTGACATATGTTTGAGTAGATAATATCCAGGGCTATCTACATTTAAAATTTCAAGGTTCTAGCTTGCCTGGTTCCCAAGTTATTTCTGGTTTACTTGAAATGTACAAAACATTGTAACGGTTTTGTCCCCCACTGTATTCATTTTGAGTACATGATGATAATTCTAGTAAATCAAAATCCAGAACAATCATCCTACAAAATTGAAGTTCTGATTCCTTCTCAGAGTACATACATGAATTCACTAATTGATATGCATTCAAAGTTGTGAGCCATGTATCTCTTAGGTTGTGTTGGAGGAGTAGAAGAAGATGGGTGAGCAGGCTTGGATATGACTTTGATATCGGAGTACGCTCTTCTCTCAGCCCACGAGATATAGTTTGACCTGACTGATGGCATCTACAACACTGATCCAGACGAGAACTCTTGGGATATCTATAGTCAGACGGATCTGGGTAATGGATCTGAAATGAGACATGTTGAAGAAGATGGGTGGGACATGATGGTGGATTCAATAATGGACAAGCCATAAAATGGAGATGAGATATTGAGGGTACTATATGTTGTCGAAGTCAGCGCTGAGACGGTTTCTGACACTTTATGGGGCACCTACTCGACTGGTACATCCATTGACGATGATGCTACGGCTGTTCTGCCACTCTCAGGCACCTACGTGCTAAGGTCTTTACCCTCCCCCCCCTTTATCATTGGAATCCAGGTTCATTCCAGGATTCAGAATGGATTCCAGTGGATTCCAGAGTGAATTTCAAAACACAATTCTCTGCCATTTTGTATAGGAGGACCCACCATGGATTCCACCAGAATTCCAACTGTATTCTGTTGAATTATCTATTCCAAGTGGAATATTCCACCTTGGTTCCTGCAGAATGTGCAGAATGTAGGTAGAATGTAGGTAGAATACAAGTGGAATCCAACATATAACAGACAAATTGGCCGGAATCCACTAGAAATCCACTATATACCATTAGATATGACCCGTTTGAGGTAGTGTTGCCACAGTTCAACTCCACTCGACTCTGCTCCGCTTTTGTGACTACGTGAGTCGATCAGCTGTTGAGCGAGCGAAACCACATCACTGCTGACTCACTCAGCCTGACTTTTACTTGCTTCTGACTAAGTCACGACTCCATAGTCCAAAAATAAAAGTTCAAATTTTTATGTACATTAAACAGTCAAGATCATGGTTTTGACGAAAGTCTACTTATTTTCACCTTAATATTCATCAGGAAGCCTCTTTAGGACCTCAATCTCTTCTTGTTTTCCGTGCTCCTACTGAGAAGTCCAAGACCAAATGGTTTCTTAAAGTAAATTTAAACATTTGTCCAGCTTCCATAAGGTCATAGCCCATCCTATTCCGCCGCATTGTTGTTGTTTCTTTTGCTGATGAAAAAACATGTTCACAGAGAACTGCAGATCCTTGAATTGCAAGGTAGTCAAGAGAGGCTAGAAATAATGTTGGAAAACGATGTTGATTGGCCTAGTCGTAACCAGAGGATGCCAATGGATGATGATTTAAGTAGAAAACATTAACGCACTGTAAGTTTTGATTCATTAATCTTAAATAATTTTTGTTACTTACCTGCCAAAATGCGATACTAGACATAGTAGCCTGGCTGTCTAATAGATATGCCTCCACCTTGTCTTCAAGGCTTCAACTATTTTGATGTACAGCATTTTTCTGGCTTTCATTACTGTTGATGGAATAAAGATAGAGATAGCTGGCCCACACTTTTTGTGGAGCAGCCTGTAGCTCAGGGGTTGGTGGTGATGACTTGTAATTTACCCGTGATTGATTACAGTTTTTGGGGGTTAGAGTGTTTGCATTGCGTTAGCGACGGGGTGTGGGCAGCGGAGAACTTTGGGCTAACATTTAAGCTTCAATAATAAAGACACAGCTGATAATCAAAATATGAGAAAAGATAAGGGACAGCTAAATACAAAAAGAAATACTACCTTATGTATAAAAGTGCTGCATGCCGATTGTATGTCTTGAGGAGCATTTTGGTAATGCCATTTAAGCTTGATGTTTGGGTTAAGTACTGTATTTTGAAATCAATAAATAGTTTTTTTACTTTTTTTTAAAAAAAAAGCTCACACATAGCAACAATGTATGCAGAGTGGTTATACATTCTGTTAAAATAATCGTGGAGCTTGTCAATTCCAGCCTTTAAAATGTCAAATGTTTCTGGGTGTTCATATTGATATTCTTCTCATACTTGCATGATTGCATGAAAATAGCTAATTGTGTCGCATAGTGTTGGAGTCTTTTCGGATGATAAAGCTTGCTGAAACTCATGTGGGACCTGTTTTGTAGAATGTGATTTAATGTTAGCATATTACTACATTGTAAAGATAATGGCATACCGATACATCAGGAAAAACACTTTTTGCCCTGGACTGCTCTGGACTGCCCTTGGCTATCCTGGATTGCCCTGGATTGCCCTGACTGCCCTGGACTGCCCTGGATTGCCCTGGGACGCCCTAGGGCAGTCCAGGGCAGTCAGGGCAAAAAGTGTTTTTCCTGATGTAAAATATCCAAAAAGGCATTGACAGCTTCCCACTCATCTTCAATCAGCTCATGTTTACGAAGTTCTTCGAAATCTTTATGCTAGAGAAATTTATGAATTACCTACAATGCTCATGGTAAGTTATGTAGTATGTCATTGGTGGATGATACATGATGCATACTGGTTTACACTTAATGGTGTGTTCAATCATAAGAAATGTTGATGACCAACAAACATCCATATCTCGTAAAAGCTGCAGTTCGTGCATGAACTGCTCTTTGGATATTCTGGAAAAGGCTTTATGTCGTAAGAATGATACACGACACTGGTAAAAGTATTTATCACCAGACATGCAAGAAGACTGAGCAGTAAAACTTACTGCATGAATCAAATTCCGGAGTCGAGGAATTGGATCTTTGTCAACATCATCCATATATGTTCCTGTATGTGTGACATTGGGATTGGGGATATTACGATTAATAGTGGACACACCAAGTTCACGATATGAGGAAAGCAGCTGCACCATATCACATCAGCTCAAGTTGTATGAAAAGAACACGTGTTTTGCATACCGAATGTGCCTTGAAATTTTGTCGAAAACAATACCCCTTGCCCTTAATGTTTGCTCTAAGCCGTCCATCAGAGTATCATTATTGGATGCATTATCCAATGTGATCCATCCAACCTGACATAGCCAAGATATTAGATTATGCCATAATGATTAATATTATGGAATTTCTCACCTTTTTCATCATTTTGTAACGGTCGAAGACATTGATCAAGGTATCAGCAAGATGGTTTCCACTGTGTTGACCTTCTAGGTGTTGAAATGTAATTAGCTCAGAACAAAGTTTGAGAATATGATTAGGCTCTTTTGATGTATTTGGAATTTTTGTCTCAATCCAGTGCACAGTAATAGCCATGTATGGCGCCAAGTTTGGATCACTCCATACATCTGCTGTAAAAGAGATTCTTCCAAGAGCATCCTATTA
The DNA here is from genome assembly GCA_964017145.1 of Agrocybe praecox. Lineage (NCBI taxonomy): Eukaryota > Fungi > Basidiomycota > Agaricomycetes > Agaricales > Agrocybaceae > Agrocybe > Agrocybe praecox. The sequence goes on along the minus strand of OZ024843.1, from coordinate 1,450,105 downwards.
AAAGGTAGATTAATATAATTTATATTTGATAATACAAATATTATCAGTGATAACACACCCCCATTTCGGCCTTGAGAAATTCCAAGTGGTCACCCCAGACAGACATAAGGTGTGATTGAAGAGAGGTGCGATGAGGAATATCTGAATCTTTGAAGTCCTCACGTAGCATCAGAAACAATGCACGTAGCTTCAGAGATTTTATAATATTGATACTCTAATAAATATAATTATTTTAAGAACAGGCAACAGAAGAGATATATGAAAACATATGACGTCCACTGATGCTATAAAGTCAACCAATGCATCAAGGAATCCACCCTTGCTAAATGTTTGATGGATTTCTTCAGGCTCGGGTCCAGCTGAAGCTGAGTCACAATCATCTGTATGACGACGATAGTCCAGAACAATACGCTGCACTGCCTTTGCTGTAATATCAATGCCAAGTTTATCGCACCCTGCTATCCACGCATCAGTATGCAAGTCACATAAATGTTTTCGAACTGTAAACAGTACAAGAATAAGTTGACTGCAATGCATGTTTTTCTCTATAATTCAATGAGCACAAACATAAGACAAGAAGAGACGAGACCAAATAATGTACTCGCAAAAAAAGCAAGAGCTAAGGCCATCTGTTACCGAAAAGAAGGTGTGAACATCTTTGGCCTTTTTTTTGCCATATCAAATCTTGACTTGTATTGGTGAAGATGTGTGCTGACCTGCTCGTGGGGATCCTCAGGATCAGGAAACCTGTAGCCAATGCAGGGATACCAATAGCTGATTTGAGAATGTGTAAACAGACACTTTCAGTCAACAGATAATTAATTAATTATATTGAAAATACATAATTAGATAGATACATATGAGTATTATTTTAACTATCACTATTATTATCAAATTATAGCTAGCAAATAGTCAGGAAAAGAATAGAAACAAGAAAGAGGAAGAGGAGCAGAGAAGAGGAAGAGAAGAAGGTGGAGAAGAAGGAGGAGAAGAAGGGAAGAGAAGGGAAAGAGGGGAAGGGAAGAGGAAGAGGAGAGGGAAGGGGAAAAGGACAAGGGAAGAGGAAGAGGGGATAGAAGGGTAGTTACCTGTGGACAGCGGCGGTGAGCAATGAGACAGTGTGGATGGGGTACTTACCTTGCAGTACCTGTTCCCTGTGTTTTCCCCCTTCACTGTTGTCCTACAACTCATCCCCACTGTGCCATGTCACACCCCTACCACTGCCTATGTTCCTTTGTGCTCGTTGGTGTATGTGCTGGCAATCATTGTCATTGTCATTGTGGGCTGTGCTGGTGCTACGTTGCACCATGCTGGCTTTGTTGGCATTTTATCATATTTGTGTTGTCCTCATTGGTGTTTGCATTGTTGTTGTTTGTTGTCGAGCTAGGCCTCTCATGTTTGTTGGCTGGTGTGCTGGCAGCCATTGGCGGCGGCGGCATTCAGCATTCAGGTTGTGTTGCACATGTTGTTGTTTGCATCGTCATCAAGGTGTGGTAGCAACAGAGAATGGTAGTGGTGGACAGCGGTGGTGGCAAATGGCAGTGATGGGCAGTGGTGATGGCAAATGGCAGTGGTGGATGGTGGTGGTTGTGCAAAAAGCAGTGTGATGTGTCAACATCACACTGTCTGTCACTGTTGTACATGGTGAGTGTGACATCACCTGCATAGGTATGTAAAATCATACAAGTCCAAAGTCAAATTATCTTATCTTATCCAGTGTGGCTGTAGAAATGTCACATGATTGTGATAAAACACCATTGTGTATAATGGTGATTTTCCATGCTGGACACTGCATTGCTGGTTGGCTTGTAGGTACATGTGCCTTTTGCATAGCCACATCAAATATTTTTATATAGTTGTGTAGAAAAAAATTGGGGCATGTTTGTAAATATTTATTATGACATAAGCTTTGTTTGTTCATGCGCAAAATGCAAAAGATTTTTGAAGTTGGCTGTTAAAATCAAAATAAATAATGTAAATATTTGTACCGAGCCAAATATTTATGCTAAAAATATGAAAAAATGTGTTTAGCGCTTATTTGTGACCAAATATTTGTAAACTGCAAAGTCTTCTAAAAATAGATTTTTTGTAAATATAAATAGATCTAACATAAGCTATAATTGTCTATCATGTGTCAATGGCCTTCATTTCAAAATGTCAAAGTCCAAAATCATCTTGCCTATTTGTTTTTTTAATCCAAAAATAGTTTTTGGCATCTTGGAAAAAGCCTAAAGGACAGTTTGGTAATCAGAGAGATGAACTTAGTCCTAAAGATGCCCAAAGACTCAGAAAGATTAGGTCCATCTATTAATTACCTAAAGCACCCTCAGACAAAAATAGGTTTTCCTGATGCAGAATGTTAGTTGCTTTGAAAAGAAACGAGAATTGCACCAGGATGACAGGCTCAACACGCGGGCAAAAACAAGAATGATCACCACTTATTTTGGGGTTTCAATGTGTATAGTCATGGTGCACTTACGATATGCAAGGGTTGTACCCATTGACATATGTCCACCATACAGCAAAGAAATGAATATAGATGGCTCAGAACTTAGTAAGAAGAACATCTTAAAGCTCCATTGTGTGGCAGAAAGACAGACTTTACCAGAAGGGAATCAGATGGAAACCTTGTTCAGTTGACAGTACCAAATTTTTGAGGACAAGAACTGAGAGTGTGTGTGGATTCTGATGTACCCAGCATCTTTCTGTAATGCTCTAGGAAGAAAAGAAAAAGGAATATAGAGGGGTACATAGAGATAAGGAAGTAAATGACGTTGAAACAACATGGTGTGAACAAGGAGGGTTCACGAATACCTGGGATTTCCTGATTTGGCCAGAGTCATGACTCAAATGGTTTGAAGTCACCTATAGCACGCTATCTTTAACTTGCGAGTCCTGGGAGTTGCCAAGTCGCACGTGCAACTCCGCTCGGCTCATTTCAGCTCCGCTCAACCGACTAGTCGCTGGGAGTCAAACCGCCGGCAACACTAGTTTGAGGCCATTCCAATGGAATACAATGGAATCCAATTAGATTGAGGGCACCATTGCTCTTATGTTAATTATTAATAGGAAAAAAAAAAGTGCACCAGCGAGAATCAAATGCTTGACCCCGAGAATACTGAGCGTGAACGATTTACCAGCTGTACCACGAAGGCTTACAGAAATATCTAAAATATGAGATATAAATACCGCCTTTTTTGGCATATCTCGGCATGGCTCAAACGTGACTGATGGCAACGCCATTTGGTTGCCACCTCACTTCTTTCTCTTCAACCACCACCACCACTTTGTCCTGCACCACCACCTTGCTCCCCACTCCCCAACAATGACCAGTGATGTCAGTCATATTTCTATATGAATGTTGGTAGCTATTGGCCATATAAGACATATTCAGAATGGATTCTACCAGGCCTGGCAGTTGCCAAAGTCATTTGTTTCACTACCTATATGCTTAACTCATCATGTGTTGTGACTGATTGTTACTGATTGCATCAAAATACAAAAGCATGACTTTTTGCTTGCCTCTATTTACACATTCAGGATCTACTGCCACAATTTTATGGCCTCAAATACAAACAAATAATAAATAAGTCATAATCAGCTACCAGCACACCCAAACAGCAAACAACTTAGGACTTAAGTGATGTCACATCCAAATGCTCCAATAAAGCAAGTGAACTTTGGACTTTGCAATTTTAGCATAAAGTGCCATCAATGCATAATGATGGCAACTAAAATAAGACCAAATAAGATCAAATCTATTTTTAGAACAGGTCTATTTTTTTAACTCGGATCTATTTTTAGAACACTTTACATATTTGGATAGTTCAAGCCTATTATGGTATAGTGCACATTTTTTTGATGATTTTAGAAATAAATATTTGGCTTGCTATAAATATTTTAATCTTTTATTTTCATTTATACACAAGGTTCGAAAAGTATTTTGCATTTTGTGGCTGAACCGTTGATGCTTATGTAATAAAAATATTTAGCACAATCTCTGAATTTTTCTCTACGCAACCATATAATTTTAGTTTTGGTGGCTATGCACCAATCATATGACCTGCTTATGATAATAGATGTCTATATGATATCAGACTGGCAACTGCCAGGCCTGGTAGAATCCATTCTGAATATGTTTCATATGGCTGGTAGCTGCCATACTTGAAGACATCAAGTGACTGATACAGGTGCAACAACGGCAGCGACAACACCCACAACGACAACGACAACACAGTGATACCAACGACAACACAGCAACAACATGCACATCAACGACGACATAGCGACGACGACGCCAAGGGCGACACAATGACAACATGACTGACGACGAAGACAACTCACCAACGCCAATGCCAACAACATGCCAACGCCAGCGAATGAACTGACAAACACAAGGCAGCAGGCATGGGTGTGATGTGGCGAAGTGAGGGGCAATGACGACATGGCAGCAACAACCTCAACAACATCACACAAGCGACACCACATGAATGACGACGACACGCACGATGACGATAAGACGCCAACGACGATGTGGCAACAATGTGAACAACGCCATGCCATGCACAACGACACAATGCCAATGCCAACAAGGACACGATGATGACGCAGCAACGATGCCACACGATGACGACATGCCAACGGCAACGACCGTCGGACAAGCATAGTGACACCGACAAATATGAGAGGCCAGGGTTGGGGCAAGGGCGTGATGTGGCATAGTGGGGAGAGGGAGGTCTTTACTCTGAGCCACATTTACCAAGCAGTACTGGTCAGACTTTTGACTTGTCTGAGCAGTTCTGAGTGGAAATTTAGGATTTCCCTCTCAGCCATTTGGCTGAGAAAGACCCCCCAAATGTCCAAGCATTTCTGATCAGAATCACTCAGACAGATCAGAACTGGTCAGACAGCTCAGCTTTCCAAGCTCCAATCCCTATCTGACGACCAAGTGAAACCGTTCAGAACTGCTCAGACCCACAGTCAGATCACATGACCAAAGGCTTTACAATTAAAGAAAAATGTGGTGGAGACAACGGGAATCGAATCCAGAGCCTTGCCAGAGGTCATATGATATAACTATGGACACTCATCCAACTGCACCATAGAGACTTTGATATTTAGCTATCTAAACATAACTATATACCTCGATATGTTTTATTTTATTTATTTTGTGATTATTTTGTCATTTCTGCCAAAACCGTAACATATTACGTTACATTTAATGCTTGATAAATATATTTCAAATATTTTAGGAATTATCATAATTTTTTCATAATTTTAGGAGGTCCGTGTGACATACAAACGACAGTTTTTGTAAAATTCCCAAAATAGATTTCCGGGCCGCTGCGGAAATTGCCAGCCAACAACGACGTCCACGATGATGATAATGCCAACGATGGCACCAGCAACAACACCAACAACAACAACAACGCCAGCAACAACGCCAACGCCAGTGACAACACAATGACGACAACACGTAAGCGAAGACGACGCCAACGATGACACACATGTCAGCGACGACATGCACGTCAGTGACGATACGCACGTCAGTGACGACACACACGTCGATGACAACGACACAATGACAATGATATGACAGTGACAACGACAACGACAACGACACCACGCCAATGATGATACGACGACACGAGCGACAACAACACGCCAATGCCAACGATAACATAGGATAACACGGCGACGACACGCATGTCAGCGACAACAACAACAACAACACGAGCAACAATGATGACATGAGCAACAGGGCAATGACGGTGACGGCAACGACGACTTGCCAACGCCAACAACACGCCAACGATGAACACCAGCAAATGAGGCAGTGGGCTTGGGGGCAAGGGCATGACGTGGCGAGGTGAGGGGGTGGGGCATTTAGGACGATGACCAGGTGAGTAGTGTTGCCGAAGTTCGGTTCAGAACCGCTTCGGAGAACCGGAACCGCCCGAACCGGACCGACAGTTCTGTTCTGTTCTGTTCCGGTTCGGCCATTTTGAAGACGGTTCTGGTTCTCGGTTCTCAACATTTGAGAATTTGAAGAACCGGTTTGAACCGAACCAGAACTGACATATTAGACACCTCAAAACTATAAGTTTTAGTATTGGAAACAACAAATATGTCATGTTTCGGGCTTTCAAAAGAGCAGTTATAATTAACTTGCCGGCCAACGGCTTTAATAATCTGATTAGTGATATAATTAGCACCAGATTATTGTGTGATGTCACATCAATGACATGTATGACTACCATTTTAGGCTGTTGATATGCTCGATGGGCTTCTGTGCCATGAAAAATACATTATCACTTCAAATTATGATAGATACATAAGAATATAATATATTTCTACGTGCTGTGCATACTATACGGTAATTTATTACATGTACAAGCGGTTCCACGGTTCGAACCGGTTCTAGAACCGACAGAACCGGTTCTCACGGTTCAGTTCTGGTTCTAGTTCGGTTCGGGCATGTGCCCGTCGGTTCTGGTTCTCGGTTCTCAAAAAAGGCGTGAGAACCGAACAGAACCGAACTTCGGCAACACTACAGGTGAGTACCCCTCTGTTTTCTCGCTCCCCGCCACTGTCCATAGGCTGGGCCTCTATCCCTCCTCTCCCATCCCCTTCCTCCTCCCCACCCACTTCCCTTCTCTTCCCTATCCCCCCCTATCTCCTCTTCCCTCTATCCTCCCCTTTCCATACTCCCTTCCCCCCTTTTTCTCCAATTAAAAATAAGTATATAAGTATATAAACATCATGTATATTACACATTTTTTTAATTAATTGATTTTCGCTTTTTTTTGTGTGATTCCTATGTTTTTGGTGAATGTTATGTTTTTTTAAACATAAGTAACATTGCATAAAACATGCAAACAGCAAGTTTCCACTAAGTTGGACAGGATTCTGGATGGAGTCCAGTGGAGTCCAGGTCAGAAACACTTGGTAATGGTCAGAAATGCCTGGACAGAAGCTTAGTTCTGCTCAGACTCAGTCAGACCCACTTGTTTCTGGTCAGATCTGGTTGGTAGTCATGGGGCAGAGTAAAGTACTGAGTGGGTTAGTAATTGGGCACTTTTTCAATTTTGTCTGATCCAGGTTGCTGAAAGGATATCCATGGTATGACATTCAATAACCTGTCAACAGTTCCTATATATGTAGATAATAATAAAAGAATGAAAATCCAATGTGGTTTCGCAGGCGTGTTGGATACAAAATAATGATAAGAGAAGAAAAGTGATAAGGGGTGATGATAACAACACGAGCATTACCAAGGACAGATATGCAAGAAGAGGAGAAAATAATGCAGATGTGTACGGAGGAGCAATGTATACAAGAAAGAGATAGAGAGCCAAGGCAAGAAATGAAATCTGAAGGTTATGATCATGAAAGTAAGGAGGGGAAAATAAGAGAGAAAAGACCATCGTTTAAAGGCGTAAACACGTTCGAGGTGTTAAAAAAAGTGAAGTGAAAGCAGGAAGAATGCAGTCAAAACAAGAAACAAGCATGCATGCTCCTACAAAGTCATACACACACACACCTCCTTCACACCGCCCACTCATCCAACCCTCCGCCATAACCCGAATTCATTTTGCCAATCCAATTCCGCGTCATACGATCCTCCAATCTTTCTTCGTGTCTGTCGACACTCACTCCGAGACCATGCATCCCAGGTGCCAAATTAGACGGGCCCAACCAACCAGACCACCAATTGCTCGGACTGACATCCCCTCCTTCATCTTTCCCCTTGCCTTTACTGCCACTTCTTCTCTTGCTTTTATTGCCCTTCGTAAACCGCGACGACGCCGGTCGGGTACTGGCATATGATTCCGGCAGTTCTGCAAAGCTAATCCGCTTCGCACTGTTAGGCGTAGACTGCCCCGAGCTGGACGGGCTATAACCAGTGGATTTTGACAGCAATTTCGTCACCAATTCCGGGATCGTCAATGTTGTGCCATTTGGAGAAGGAGAAACAGATACGGGCGGCGTACCACTGGTCGAAGCCAGAGCTGAATTAGACGCAGACAAATTGACAGACACCGATAGTGACGAAGCAGGACTGTGTACGGCTGTTGAAGGTGCAGAAGGTCGCTTCATAGCAGACTGTCGTGGAGGAGAAGCAGAGCGTGTGGATGAGGAGTGTTTGCCTTTTGTGAACAGGCGAGAGATAGAGGCTGTTGCAGTTGATGTACTAGCCTCAGGCATTGGAGCTGGAGAGCGAGGCATGAAAGCAGGCGCGCGTAGCTTGTTGACGGCGTTCGTAGAAGACGCAGCTGTAGCGACAGGCTGTTCATCGAGAATTTTGCGCAGACTCAGGACGGTCAGCTTCGCCACAGGACCGTCGGAAGAAGAGGATGATGACTGTTCTTCAATTTCGATGGTGGGAGTCATTGGTCGGATTGTGGATGGAAGAGGTGAGACACCACGGTTGGGTGTCGTGCCGCTGGTGACCGACGATCGACGATCAAGCGACCGATGTTTCCTGTCGGATGTATGGGAGGCCACTGGAGAATGCGATGATCGTCTACGAACAGTTCCACGACTATGCGAACTATCGTTACTAGCATTGCTTGAATCCCTTCGCCGCGTCCTAAAAGAGGGGGTATAAGAGGTAGAAGGGGTCGCAGATCCTGAGGAACCATTAGTTTGGGATGGACGATATACGAACGACGAAAGCATGTTATATGCTGGAGTCGTCGGTTCCAACGGTTTATCCGTCAGTTGGGGTGGTAATGAGGAAGGTAGGGAGTGGTTATGGCTAAGCAGCAAATTTGTTGAGGAGGACGATGCAGAGGCTAAGTTTGAAATGGGTCTCCAGTCCGGGGCATTATGAAGAGTATCGGATGATCGAATACCAATCGTGGACGGGAGCAGAATGGATTCAGAAGCCTGGGTGGAGGCGACGTACTGGGTAAGTGCGCGTGGAGGCGGTGAGATAAGGTTGGAACGACTCTGTTGCGAATAATGTAGGCGAGGAGCTATACCTGTTGGGTCTACAGTTTCCCGTAAGTCCAAGGAAGGCCTTCGACCTTTCAAGCTTCTAGGCATTGAACTTAGAGGACTCGTGTTCGGTAAACTGTAGCTTGTGCCGCCTTCCTCGAGCGAATACCGGGAAAGCTCATTGTAGCGTCCAGGCGAAGGCGTTGGTGAGATATTCTCGTTCCTGTCCATGAACAAGCCCTCGACATCGCGGCTAATCTCCTCGAGGTCATTAGCCCAAGTTGCTTTAGCGTCCCAAGTGTCTTTAATTCTCGACGAAAGACCTACGGCGCGTGCCTCTAAAGAATTGTCCGCCCTTGAGTCAGAAGCCAGTATAGTAGACAAACTTGACTGAGTAGATATTGACGACTGCAACAACGTATTTGACATCTCCAGAGCGTGTACGCTGCGTGCAAGAAGAGAGTCGAGGAAAGGGTCGCTAGGCTCTGGCTGAGTGGAATAATTTCTCCGTTTGTGCGTCGGAAGAAACTTCTTTGAACGGCGTGGGGAGGCTGTTTGCGGTCTTAAATAAGGAGATGCGAGAGGTGGGTTCGCGTGCGTCGGCTGTGGCACATAAACGACGTTCGTGGTGTCCGTGTCCGTGTCTTCATCGGCTTCCTCTGCACTATCTGGGTAATCCGGGGGTCTATCCTCCTCCTCTTCCACCGTCGCCCTACGTAATCCCAACCCTACGTCAAGACTGAGACTTGTTGACGCCTTGTTGTGATGATGATGATGGTACTGGTGCTGATGGTTGGACCAACCAGCCTCAGCAGGTAGATACTCAGGTAGAGAAGTCGTGGTGTCGGTAGAAAGGCGCGATGTAGATACTCTTTTCCTGTGCCCTCTTCTGGGCTTACCCGCGTTGGAAGTGGCGCCTAGATTGGGGTTAAAGTTGGAGAAGGACATTATGGAGGAAACTGTGGCGGATAATTATACGAATCAGGGACCTGCAAGGCCGGAAAGCGCACGAGAAGCGCTCCCGTCCTTGGTGGAACGGGGCAATGGTGAGTCAGAGATGTGGGGGAAGGGGAAATGTAAATTATTGATTTGAAAGCCGTGTGCCAACAACCGCATGGCTCTCTTGTCTTCTCGGTCCGGTTTTACTTCCCTCACTCTCCCATCATCTCCCTCATCTCTCAAACAATCCCTGTCCTATATAAACCAGGCTTAACAGGAAACAAAGGCCACAAAATGCTTTCAGTAACCACCCTTCCGCAACATATCTTCACATATCTTGTCCAAATGTTATAGATGTGAAGAATTTAATATCGGTGCTCCAACCGATGACATTAGACAGGCCCTTAAACATAGGACAAAGGTCGATTGACTCGAATCAATGGAAATCTATGAAAAGATTGTCTTCTTTAAAACCCGATAATACGGCATACCAGATTCCCATCCTTCACACTCCCCAATCTCATCTCGAGTCTGATTTTACTCGACGGCGATCCCATCGAATGACAAGATGCGGGGATTGTCCTTGCGATATCGCTCCTCAAACGTTCGAATCCTAGCATGCCACGACGTATCGATTTTAACTCAGATATGTCTATAGGATCTGCATTAATATTCATAACAAAGCGATAGGATAAGATAACAATCTGGCCTATGGACATTGTACAAAACTGTACGAGAATAACTTCGACACTTTCTTCCCATAAGTGTATAATCGTATTTGTTTACGTTGCGACTTACAAAATCTCCAGCTTCAATGGGGCAAATGAGAATGTCCTCCATGTGGTCGTGTGATACAACTTACACACGTCAACGTCGAAGAAATCGGAACCGCAGTCAGAAAGGATATACAGAAAAATACGATAATGTTGCCACATATGTGTATAAAGCCCAAGGTCCAATTGATTGCAAACGACCGTGAGAAGCGATCCAGTAACAATGAAGAAGTCAACGACACAACATAGAACAAGCGTCCGCCGCGCTTCTGGTTCTTATATTTTGATATTGACATGAACGTCTAGGGAAATCCAACAAAACATCATTTTTTGGTGTCATCCTCTCGATGGTCAATCCGGAAATTACCAATCCGCCTTGCTGCATTGAATCAAAGACTAGGCCACACACAAAGTTGAAAGAACGAACGACAGGGAACGCGGTCGATGATTGAAGGTTGAAGGACACCTAATCGCGGGCGCACCATACCAAACAAGAAACCACAAATAAAAAATCCAATTCACTTTCAAGACCTCTTTCTAAGAATTCCTTTCCAACATAAGAAATCAAGTGCATCAATAATGGGCCCACTTCAAAAAAGATCTGATCAAGTTATATCCACCCAAAACGTCCGTATCTACTATGCCCTGCCAGTGCTGAGTGCATATGATATTATAATGCAGTGCTAAAGCCAAAGCAGCGCGTGCCCCTCACGGATGTCTGACGTCACTCAGCTCGGACATCAAGCCGACGTCAAAACTGGACTCACAGATCATGCCCTTTCTTTGCAAAGGAACCCACTTAGAACATCGCGTCTCTATTGCTTCCTTAAGAACTTCTTGAGATAGTCAAGACAGTAATATTTCTCCTGTAATGAGTATCTAGCACGACTATATATGTGTATTTAAATAATTGTGGTTTAAACGAGTGGCGATGGGAGTGATATTACGAGGCCCATGAAAAATTCTCTCCTAAATCCAGAGGAGTGGAATGTGGGGACGTTGAAATACGCAATCACGCAATAAATAGCAGGGCAGAAACATCAAGATATGTCACGATGATTGTCATATTATTATTGGACAAATGCAAATGAATGTGTGTCGCCAGTATTTTCAAAAGACATGGGCGGTAGGGTTGGGGTGGGCTGAATTTAAGGAATGTGAAGGAAGGGATGGTTATGTTGGCATTATCGGGAAATTACCCGAGGTAGTCGTTAACGTCCCGAAAAGACATGAAATCGTTGAGAACGGTAGTAGGTGATGGGGTAGGATGGTATATGATAAACGGTGGAGGGAAGATGGATGAGGTTGAATATGTCGTTAAAGCTGAAAACATGGACAGGGATGAGGATGCGGATGAGGATAATAAATAGTGAATGTAAAACCGAAGAAATTCCGAAGAAGGCAATGAGGGAGTGAAATATGCAGAGAGTGTCGTAATGGAAGACAAAAAAAGGCAAATGTAGGTATGGGAAGGTGTGGAAGGGATTAAATTAAATTGTTCGTAAATTGAGGAATAAATAAATATGTTGAAGGTCCAATAAATATGAAACATGCAAAGCAATGGCAATAAATATTCTATGGATGAAAATGTCTATGGATGAAAATGATGAAAATGCAAGGACATGAGTCAACAATCATTCTAAGCCATGTACCTGTGGCTGGGAGATCATTGAGGCCGCGGTCGTACTCGTAGTCGTTAAGGAAAGGAATCGGAAAGTTCATCAATAAAAGTTAAATCCGAATGGCGCAGTCGTAGTAAAAGGTAGTTCCTCCGTATTGGAAGCATCATACGGATATGCATACTGCTCGGGCTGTTGCATGCCAAACGGCATGAAATTGGGTTGAACAGCAGTAGTAGTATTAGCCGCAAGTAGGCTGAGGTCGCTCAGGTCCATGTTGAGTTGACCGTTGGGCTGATTCATGTGGTAGTAATAAGCCGTGCGTAAATCGTCGATATCAGTCTGAGCCACGTTGCTTGGAGCAGCTTGAGGGTAATAGAGAGGTGGGGAAGCCGTGTTGACGAGAGGAGGATTGGAATAAAAAAGAGGGGTGGAAAAGGAAGATGAAGAGGAAGGGGAGGATGAAGGGAAAGATGAAGATGAAGATGAAAATTGTGGCATATAATCCAAAGGCTGATGCTGACTATAGGCTGAATTCTGGTTGGCATTATTCGTGACGACTGGAGCTTCTATCTTCGTGGACTCGTATGAGACTACTGTGGGAGGGTCCGCAGTAGGGGCAGCGGTATTCACGAAGAAATCTGTCCTAGGCAAGAACATACAATTGGACTTCTTATGGCCTAACATCGGGAGTCTGCAATGCTTGCAAAAGCCGGGCGCTCTGGCCACCTTGTTTGTTGTAGGTGCCTTGGCCTTTTTAGGCTTACGCTGTCGATGTTGTGAGTAGAGCTACATTATCGGCGCATGCGTAAGTTTTCTTTTCCTAGCTGAAGTCGGCGACAGAAACGGTATACGCACTGCTGAGTCTTCTTCACTCGAAGATGGCTCCGGAGTGCTATCGAATTTTACTGAGCGATCCCTTGTAGTAGAGCGCGGAAGCTAACCAATATAAAAATGGAAGTACGGTTAGCTACGGTCCGATATAGATGGGCTGTCGGTAGTTTACCAGTGTCATGGTTGGAGAGTTCAGAGAAGATACTTTAGTTGAGGCCTTGATTGATAGGATTAACAGCAAGAAAACCATCTCCGGGCCATGGCCTCTTTTTAAACACCGCGATGGTGCGGAAGTGTGAGATGTAATGAAGCAGAAAAGCGGTGAGAAGTCGTCGAGCAAATGGCAGACGGGCCCCGATAGTGGTTACGCCACAAAATAGCAGCAAAATTGGACCATCGTTGAGAACTATCACGAAACTTTAGGAAACCATATAGCAGAAGCTCCCAAGTTCCTGAGAAAGCACAGACTCATGCCACTGAGTGGACTTGTGAGATGAAAATTACAAGGTCGTGCGCCTTAGCGTTCGTCACGACATTGTATTTTCTGATAGATTTTCCACGCGACGAAAGTTAAAATGACGTAAACAAGGAAAATACAAGGTCATTGATGGTAAGCGCTGGACATTTGATCCCCGTCCGTTCCGGTCTTTTAATTATAGGAACAAGAGCCGATCAATAAACAGGCCCGGGCCCCGCCACAGAGAGATCCGCTTATGGTTAATTAGTAGCAAGCAAATTTTGAAGTATATTGTGAGCTACATCGTAATGTACTATAAAATAACTAGCGCGACCAACAACTGATAGATACTCGTTCTACAGCATAATACATTAAGGAGCAGTACACCATCCATTATCCTAATAAAAAGAGCTCCGCCCTGTCATCGTATCCAAAGCTACGTGGTATTTTGTTCCATTATCATAAACATGCCATAATTCTTGAGCTAAAATTGCGAGCACAAAGCATGTGTTTACTTCTTGTTCTTGCGCTGCCTCGCGCTGGTGCGTTTAGCTGGCGAGGCCAAGGTTTCCTGTTCGCTATCGGTGTTTGCAGGGGTCATTTGTGAGCCAGAAGCAGCTCCTTTGCCAGATTTGATTGCCGTCGCCTTGGAGGAGGAGGTCGGGATAGCTGTGTCAGGCTTGATTGCAGGCTTGGCCACGCCTTCAGGGACAGCAGCCGTCTTTTTTGATGGGCGATGCATTAGGCTGAGGATGAGCGATGCGACACCACCAGAGAGAATAAACATGAGCCATTTCGGGATCACAACAAGAACGTTGTAGATTTTGGTAAACCAAACTGCCAAGAACTCCATGATGTATTCGCTATTGTGAATTGGACCCGTAAGTGAACGTGGATACGCCGCAAAAATATAAATACGCACTTCTCTCCTCCTGGAGCGAAAGAGGAAACCCATGGAGGTGTATTTTTCCAGCCTTCCGTCTTCAAATGCTGACGAAGGGCATCGTCTTTAAGACGCATTTGGTATGGGCGATAGAATCGCAAAGTCTGGCCGCGGTCCGTTAGTATGACGAGAACAGGGGCCCTGCGATGCACATCAGCGATGAACCTAACCATGCGAGCAGAGAGACATACTGCCAGATATTCCATCTTGTAGTCAGACCTGTTACATTGAGATAGTCAATGCGACCCCATTTAACGTCTGGCAAATCCCCCTCTATGATGCTCTTATTGTATGATGCATCGAAGACGTCGTCAAGCATTTTCGAGATGCCTTCGTTTCGGGCAGAGGTAACAGAGCTGGAGAGTAAAGATTAGTACAATCCAGGGAGCACAATCTAGCCGCGCACATTACGATAGCCCATACTCTCTTCTTTTCTTCCTCCTCGGTCATGGGCTCGTTGACAATTAAGTCTTTGTAGTTATCGTCAGTGATAAGCTGTACTCGTTCATCCCATAACTTGGCCTCCGAAGCAGCTTTCACTCTTTCTGTGATATTGATGCCCAGCTTATCGAAAAGCAGGACCGCAGGCTCTGATGTGAGCAGCTGGCTTATATCCAATAAGCTAGAAAGGCTGAAGGGAGTAGCTTTAGGTGCTTGTGCTACAGGGACAGTCGCCGTTGGGAAGGGTATGCCAGCTGTTACAGTTTCTTGTTGAACCTTCTGGCCAGGCTGCCATCCCTCGGATAGGTATTGGGCACTGGACGCCCCGATAAAAGCAAGAGCGGTGAAAGGAAGCAAAGAAAGCTTCATGGTGGTAAAGGTTGAAGAGATAGTATGGGTGCGGATACGGGCAGCGCGCTGGTTATAACGAGGAGATAGCGTGTGTATCGTGTGCCTCGACACGCGTCCCAGTCGTTATTGTGTGAACGTGAATCAGCGCGACCACGCAAAGCTATCTTGACGGTGCACCGCCACCATACCCTTCCCCCTTGGCACTTTACTGCTACCTCATAATTCGTACATTCGCTGGTCGACAGCGTGCAAGACCGTTATATCCAGCGCATTAGCAGCGAACTCTGCAATGTTTCGCTCACCGCTGTCCCGCACGCTTTCTACTCTTACAGCTTTCACTTCCCTCCTATGTACATCGGCTGCGCCAACCGACAGTAAGCCAAGTCAAATAGTATCTCCACTATTTCACTAACAGATACCGTCCAGTACCCTCTGCTGCTTCCTTCTACATACCCTCGATACCCTTCATTCACCAAAATGCTGAACATCCTCTCACGATGTACGGAGGTCATCTCTCTGCAGACCCGAATCAGTCTCAGGCGTCCAGTACGGACGTAACCCCACATCTATACTTCTTCATGGTCAAGAACAGACGGGTTGCTGATAAAGAACGCATAGTATTCTGGTTTAATGTGTGTTTGAAACCTATCTTTCGGTGTACTAGTTTTTTTACAGCTATATGCGCAGGGTGGCCCTGGATGTTCTTCCTTTGACGGTGCTATGATGGAGGTTGGTCCATGGCGGTGGGATGGCAAGTCGGACCATGACTTCTATGTGAAAGAAGGTGGTTGGGAGGAGTACACAACAATGGTATTTGGTACGTTGCTTCGACCGCTATGGTTGCGTTTCTCTGACAATCGGAAACCGCAGTTGACCAACCTGCTGGAACCGGATTTTCATACACAAGTACGGATAAATACGTTCACACTATTGATATAGTGAGTGTCTCCGCTCATGCTTCAATTTGGATTGATTTACAGTCAACACACCAGGCCCAACAAAATCTTCTCAAGTTCTTACAAAATTTCTACTTGGTATTTCCAGAGTATAAAAATGTCGATGTATGTCGTTAATCTCCTTGCATTCACGAGGACTCTAACACTTGTCTTGATTAGACTTATCTCGCCGGGGAAAGTTTCGCTGGACAGTGGATACCCTACTTCGGTAAACTTGGCTATTATCTTGCAACTCGGCATACTTGCTGACATGAATTCGTAGCCGATGCTATCCTCAACTCTAAAGTACTTTCTGTTCCCTTGAAAGGCGTCGCTATAGGAAATGGATGGATGGATTCAAAAGCCCAATATGCATCGTACATAGAATATGCATTGAAGACCGGGTTAGTTGAGGAAAACGACAAAGTGAGTTAGTTACATTACATTCAGTCAGAAATTTATTCAATTCCTATCGCAGAAATGGAAAGATGCCAAACACGAGACAGACCAATGTCTAGCGAAGACAGAAAAGATGAAAGAAAACCCAATGTCTATAAAGGAATGTGCAGGTATCCTACGCGCTCTTATGGCGTCCGATCATATGTAAGGGAATGCTTCATATACGAGGACCGTTCTTCACTAACCCGATGATATAGTGTAAAAGAAGAACACATGTGTGTCAACATCTACGATATCCGGCTTGAAGACACCGCACCCGCCTGTGGTATGAATTGGCCTCCAGACATGCCCCATGTTACAAGCATCCTCGGAGTGCGTGAACAATGGGCTTCCATTAGGTTTTTTTGCGCTGACTCGTATATCATGTATAGGAACAATCAGTCGTTAATGCCCTCCATGCAAATGCCCATCCGGGTAAATGGAAAGAATGTCGCGGTGATGTCCATCGTGCATTCCACGAAGAAACATCAGAGTCGGCGATCAGTGTCCTTCCTCTAGTTCTCTCGAAGATCCCAGTTCTAATCTTTGCTGGTGACCAAGATTTAATCTGTAACTATGTTGGGTTAGAGAATATGATAAAGGCATTGACTTGGAACGGAGCGACTGGCCTTGGGGTGAGTGAATTCACTGATACCGGATAATACTACAATGCTGAACTCCAATGAATAGACGGTGCAAACACAATCATGGACTGTTAACTCGGCGCCTGCAGGAACATGGGTGACATCGAGAAATTTGACATACGCAAAGGTACGCATAAACTTTACATTTATTATCCCCGCTCCTTGTTCAAGCCCTACCCCTAGATCTTCAATGCATCCCATATGGCTCCATTCGATGTCCCTCACGTAACACACGACATGATCCTCCGGTTTATGGGGGTAAACTTTACAGCCATCACAGACGGTTCTGCAAGAATCCCCAGCGCGTTAGGCAACGATGCAAAACCTCTTTTCGTTACCGAACACGAAGCGAAGCCTTCCGCCGTCGTACCTGCCAAAACACCAGAACAAGACAAAGCCATGTGGGAAGCATACTACAACGCAGGATCAGCTGCGCTTGTGCTGGTTCTCGTGTTTTTGGTTATCGGAACCTTCGTATGGTGCAGACTGAGGAGAAAGAGGACGGTGCAGCTTCCGGTGAACCAAACGGAGGAGAATATCCCCCTCACTTCTGCTATGCGAAGAGACGAGAATGATGGCGAAGATGTGGGCCTTATGCCGCGGAAGGGTAAGGAAAGAGCGAAGGAAATCAATGGCCGTCAACCTGGTGCTGCTGCCCACGCGGAACCTCCGATTTTTGAGGTAGGGGACAGCGACGACGAAGATTTTAAGGATACACATATGAAGTAATATCTTAATTCTACATTAAATTTATTGCATGGCATTGCATTTTTTCTATGTCGTAGATGTACTCGTAGTATCGGTATTGCGATGGTTGTAATATTTATGGGTGTTTTCAAAATGCATTTAGGCTTCAGGAACACAGATATCAGACATTTGAAGATCAGACGAAAGATTAGAGCGCAAAATAAATTTCATTGGATGTAACAAAAAAAGTAATGTAAGAATAAATAAGAGCTGTCTCCGTCATGGTTTGACCACACCATCAAAGCCACATAGTAGCACATCCTCCGAAGAGGATGGGGTAAGGCAGGTACAGGAATATGACGACGCACGCATCTCCAACGTCAAGCCCTTCCCGCAATCCAAATCAACACCACAAGGGTGGACTCGAACCACAAAAAAAGCGAGCTGAAAGACGGCGCTTGTTCTCGTGAACACCCCGAAGGACGTCTCGCTCCGCCAACCAGAAAGATATTAACGCCATGCAGACGAGTTAACGCCTGTTGCTTTACGCTGAACGCTTCGGAGGGTTGATGCGGACACTTGAAGAAAAAAATCGTGTTGGGTAGAGCGGGCAATTTTATAGGTTTCGCGGAGTTTAGATTTGGCATCATCTCACGGTCTCGTGGTACTAGTCTCGTGATTTGGTGCACTTCTTGCTACCTGCCAAATACGGACAAGGGCGCCCTTGATTTCTCGACGACCTTGTTCTACTTTTGGCTCTCGTTATTTTTTTTCTTGCTCTGAGGATGTGGGCGTTACTTGCATCCTGTACTGGTCGATAAAAACAACAAGAACTTGTCTTTTCCCTTTCTCTTATTGTGCTATATACTTCTACTTTTTTGTCACCTTGTTGTCGACATATATAACTATAACCCTGCGACGCCCACACACACACACGCGCGCGCGCCCTTGGACCTTGCTGCTTTATTATCCTTCTTCGAGTATTTATCTGCTCTTGGAGACGACATTTTTTCGTATACGGCTCTTACTCTACATACTCTTGGATCACCCATCTACGATAACGACAGCCGCAGAACGCTACCATGAACTACTCAAACTACTACTCGCAACAACTCATGTTTCCTCCGCCAGTAGCAACACCTCTACGGCAACTACTACAACCCAAGCCTCCACCGCTAATAAAGATTCGTCTGAAATTCAAACATCTGGAAGAACCGTCGTCACCCTCGTCGGTGCGCGCTGATCTAGGAGAGGACACGGATAGCGAAGCGGACGATGTAGAAGAGGCAAGAGAGATCGATGATGTCGAGAATTGGCTCATGGGTGAAGAGATCGACCTTCCACTGACAACTCCTGCGCCTCCGCCTCCAAAATACACATATGTACCCACACCGCAGTCGTCTACCCATCCTTTCAGTATCTTCAATTCGCCAGCTCCGTTCCTCCTGCAGATCATACACTCTATCCTTGTCTATTTCAACCTTTTATCGCAGCACGTTGAGATCGAAAAACCGGCCCCTTCCATTCGAAGGGAAATGGTCAGTTTACCGCCCCCGATTGACCCTCTGGAAACCGATTTATATTGGAACGGGGAACCTGATCCTTCAGTGAAGTACGGATGGAATATGGCGGGACGTTCCAGGGCATATTTGGGAGAAGATACGGAATATGTCGTCCATACAGCTGATGGGGAGATCATCCGCATCCCGGTGACCAGAGACATCAGCCATACCAAGCTGAGCAGACATGGGAAAGGGATGCTTAGGATATACCGGATACCAGACAGGGACTTTCACCATTTTGGATCTGCGAGTCGAGGCTTTGGTCTGAAAGGCCTTGGGATCCGACTTCCGTTTGACGAATTCGACAATGTTGCTCTTATGCGGCATGGGCACCACAGCTGGGACTTTGGTGCGAAGGATGATCATTGGATTGTAATGGGCACGGATGCTCAAGCAATTCGGGACTTCATTCAGCGCACGCGAAAGTGGGCGCCTCCACCTGAAACGCGCGTGCGCAATCATATTACGAAGTATATCAGGAGGTTGCAGGGTTACAGATCAACGCCTATCTACTATGTGGGCACAAGATACGACAGGAACCTTGATCCCAGATACAAAATGACACTGTATCTGAGGATTTGGTGGCGCATGGCTATCCTCATACGAAGATTTATGCCCGGTAATTGGGAACGTTGGGATTGGGATTGGGAAGGCTACCGCTACGACGACGAGTAGTTTGATCTCTCTTTCGCTTTCTCCTACAAGTACTATTTACAGGATACCCTACCTATTAAATTCATCTGCGATACCTTTTTCTCAAACCCGCTGTGCTAAGACGTAATTGTGACTATTTTTAAAGACCCCACTTAATTTAAACCTTCACACGCTTCTCACAATGGTTTTTTGTCTTCGCTGGCGGTAACAGCGTCAAAGTCGACTTGTAAAACGCGCTGATGGACGTGCAGGTTACCATTCCTTACAATAAGCTATGGTGCTTCTTAGCGAGGTCGTTACTGCCAGGAGCCGGGTACCATTCTGGCCATTCTCGACAATGTGATCCCCCCGAAATCAGGATCAAATGTGCTCTCGTTACAGGTCAATTTGCAATTACCTCTGGATTTTGATTCCTAATACTTAACCGTATCTTTCACCAGAGAATCTATCACATATCCCCCGAGTTCAGCTTAGCGCATGCATTCAACTCGCAAACCACCGCAGTGCAGGACCTGCGGGCAGCCAATGAAAGGGCACAGATCTTGCTCGGCAACTACTTCGTCCTCGCGTCGCGCTTCATCGGTATCAAGAGTAAAGCAGGAGGAGGAACGCAAATCCCTGTTTTCCTATGCGTCCCCTCCTCCTACGCCGCCCCGGAGATCAGACTCGCCTCCCTTCCGCGCCCTTCACAGAACATATCCTATTGACATAATGTCAGAGCCATCCTTTGTCATCCCAGAGACCGGCTACTTTCATCGTCGAAACCCCAATTACGTGCACAGCCCACCACAAATCAACATCCCCCGTCCGTCGCGTTCAGTCACTCCTACCATAATCATTGGCCCAGATGGTAGATCCGTCGCTCCTAGCGTTCGTTCCGCAAGTCCAGCACTCAGCGAATCGTCCTTTGCCTCAGACGTATCCCATGCCACTATGACTGACCCGCGCGCCGTCTCTCCTCGTCGAGGACAGAGGCGATACTTCAACAACGGCGGCGTCGCGCTTATCGCAGGCATGAATTGGCAAGAGTATAAACCCAAACCTACTCCTCCAAAGGGGCTCCTCTTTGCGCTCCTGTCGTTCATCTGGGCGTATGCGCCCCTCTTTTTGGTGACCCTCATCGCTACCATCCTTGGCTGCTACGTCAGCAAGACGTACTTATAGCTCCTCTCAACGGGTAGTTGACAGGATCGGCGATTGACTCGCTTGCTTGAGAGTGTCGGTTGGTCGAGTAATGACCTCCATCCAAACCTCTCAAACTTTTCAAGCGCGGTGTTATAGAAACTCATGGTCTCTCAAGGACCTCTATCCCCTGTCTATTCACGCCTTATCGACCTCAGTAGATCGACCTCGCCCCTGGGCACTATCCGGGCCACCACCGGCAATGTTGCTTACGATTATCGACTAATGGCATCCCTGGCTATGGCATCCCCAGCTACATAGATGTGCACTATTACGACATTCTCCACAGATGCGCCCAGGAATTCAGAAGCGAATTCATTAGCCATAGAACGTCTCTATCTCATCGTCTCGCCTCTTTCCCTTGCCTCATTGTATGTGTATTCTCCACCTCTTCACTCTGTACATTTCGTTCTCTTCTGCCTCTGGAGCCCTTTCTCAAATCCTTCTTGTACCACAGTATCACTATTCAGCTCTCAGCATTGCTCAAGAGTTTAATGGACATCAACCGCATTGCCCTCGACCGTCAAGGTATTTTATCTACCAGGATATTATAATGGCCCTCCATTACCCCGCCGTTGGATTATGGACATAGGAAAGGACCCTATCACCCACTGCCCTCCAATACTCTAATAGATATCATAGACCAGCACTCTATTCCATCCTATCAACCGGTCTACTGCAACTTCAACGTTGGCCAGCCAGGCCACCCAACCATGCCATGCTCTCTCACCTCACCTATGCCCACTGCTCATTTTTCTTCACCACCAATTCATGCAACGCACTTTACATGCTTAGCACTCCACCCACTGCCCCACCCGTCTTCCTTATCCATCTATGGATTCTGGATTTTATACACGTTTGCCGATTTATCAGGCTTCTCTCTCTCGATACTGTGACCACCTCAGTTATGAACTCCGTTTTTCCATATCATATGTAGTTGTTGCCCCTCAAGTTAATATGTACCCATGATGTCGATAGTTATCTCTATGCCCCCTTTTCTTATTCTTTCTGGTATATGATCCGCGTGCTCTACATAGTTTCCAGTAGACGTTCAGAGGAGGCTTAAAACGGACTGAGGCCCAGGGAAAAAATCCCGCGCTTATCCGGCGCGATCTCGTGACACGCAGCGTCTATCGTGGGCCAGGCCCAGAAATGGGAATGTCGTCGCGGGGACTCGGAGCCGTCGGACTTCCCTTCCCACATTTTTATCACCCACAGAAATCCCAACTGACAAGTTACAATGTGTTTTTTTTTTCTCTTCGAGGGTGGGGGCCCCTTATATAGATTTTTGGGTCCTCTCATGGAGTACAAAGTGGGTAGCATGGTTACCGCTAAGAGCTCGAGGGTGTTATTTTCCTTTATTCTTTTTTTGGGCCTGGGAATACGAGTCGAAGGGAGTACAACAACTTCCGGATATGGAAAATAGTCGTGGAGACTAAACTGTGCATGCAGGTAGGTAACCTTTTACTTTTAATTAAGGGATAGTAAAAGCTATGCTTTCGTTTTGGAAAAAGGATATGCACACACTTAGTCCTTATATAAGTGAGAGGGTTTACTAGGGAGAGTATCATCCAGCATCCCCGCTGATCACTTTCTTTTGCTCTCGTCTCTCTCTACCTCTCTCTCTTGCTCACTCTCTCACTAGATCTCCCTCTCACTCACTCTCTTATTTCTCTTTTATTGTTTTATATTTCTCTTAACGTCGCTAATCTCAAGTCAAGCCATGGCTCCCAGGTCTAAAACCGCCCCAGTTACCCCGACCAGACGCAGTCTCAGGATCCTCCGCGCCGCGAGTGGCTCTACTGGAGCAAGTACAAAACACAGCACGCCACCCACGAGTCCCACCAAGGTATCCGACAGCGCGTCAGAATCATCATCATCACCACCCGGCGCCGTGTCCTTAAAAGTCATCCTCGAATCCAAAGAGCTCAACCCCCCTCCGCCTCCTAGGCAAAAGGTCAAGTACAACATCCAAGGATACCTAGACGAGATAAAGGACCTCAAATCCAAAGACGTCGTCGTCATGTTCCCACCGGAGCACCCCCCATCGGAGTTCATGATCAAACTTGGCATAGCTGGCCGATTACTGGGGGTGTTCTTCGTCATTCTGTTTGCTATTTGTCTGGGGAATTATATTGTCAAGCACTACTTGTAGTGTGCGACATGCGCTCGGGCTTCAAACGGGTCGATTTATGAATCAGGAACATGCGTGGCGTGACGTGGGATACAGCAGGACGCGGACAACTTCCAAGGGCGGACGGCATTTGATCGAGCGGCACTTATTACAACAACACACAGACGCCCGTCCATCCATCCGTCAGACGTCAGACGTCAGAACGTCCCACCATGCACAACCTTGGGAGAGCAGCATGCTTCGAAAAACGAGTTAACGACTAGCCCAACTGAGCTGATTTCAACCGTTTTCTGAAGGTCCCACATTCAATCCGAGGTGATTCTCATCACTTTTGGTTTTTGGCTTACTTTTGGTTTTTTTCACCACTACTTACTACATGGACATCATAGGACTATGAATAGGGCCATTTTTACGACGTGAATCACAATCACATACGGACTACATATTTACGGACATCATCATCATCATCATCTCAATCCCACGCCGCATTTGTAAATTTTGTATGAATATATCGAATGTTCTGTTTCTTTGGTTCAATATCAATAATGACGTTGAATAAATTTTAATCAATTTTAACAAAGCTACTTGTGAGGTTGTCTAATCTCATCAGAAATATGTTGCCGGGCCCTAAACGAGATCAAGTTAGTTTCACCAAAAAGGGAGTGACGTATCAAACACACTTGGGTAAAAATATTTCTCTACCGTGATCAAATGATCTGACTTTTTCCAACGATACAGGAAAGTCCGACATTGTCGAAGCAAATTCTGGACATTTGGATGCTTTAGAAAGAATGTCGGGAAGCAGTTTTATTATCGCATTTTCTATGTGGACGGAGTCATTTTTCCGTCCGTTGCTAGTACTAAGTACGAGGCCAACCACAAGAGTTTTTTCAATTCATTGACTAAAAAGGATCGAATGCGACTTACCTTTGCGATGATATATAGCTCAGGAGACACAATGCGAGCTGGAGGCTCTTGGTCGCATCGAAGCTGTATGTACCGGAGCGTTCTTGGGACGAGAAAAATGCTCGGAGTATGTCAAGATATGGCCCTGCCTCTAACGTAGGCGTCGGAAGTGACTTAAGCTGAACAGATGCCAGACGAGACCACTCAAGATTCCAGTGATACAAATCAATACGGTCTACCAGAACCACGTAAAGTTCCCCAAAATGGGCTTGGAGGACGTCTTTCTCAATCTCAAAGGCGGAAATTAGTTTATTCCAACCAAATCTTTCAGGATAACATTCGAGCTCGGAGAGCAGCCATTTGTCGAAGGTGTGTTGATGATGAGCGAACAATGCAGTACCACTAGTAGACGAGATGGTCTACAAAATTTATGTCCCGTCAGCAAAGTGAAATAGTACCAAATCTAGGAACCAAATACAACTCACTGTGTTCTGGAGCCAAGCAACAAACCTTTGAACATCGGCATCTAGTGGACCAAATGGAGTCCTAGTGGGTATCTTATCCCACACGAATACAGAATCAGGTTGTTGATTCAAATTTGGATCAATATCCACAGGTTGACTTCTCCCGCCTGAGCTCAACCATTGAAGGTGTGATATCAGATCTAGGTTGCACAAGTCCGCGAGCATCTCCGGGGTTTGATGAGCGTGAAAGAGGCTCTCTTTGAATAAAGAATGAGCAACATTTCGTGCTAGAGATGACATCAGACAAAAAAGCGGTTTTCATCACATTCATCAACAAACCTTCTTCACTGATGTTCGGAGCGAGAAATTGTCTCAAGCATCGTCTCACTAGTTTTGTATATGCCAGTGGTTTGTTGATAAAATATTCTTTTGAGCGAGATTCGTCTAAAAGGAAGTCGGCCAGTGATGCATGGAAGGAATATAAGCGACTCCCAGGGCCAGGTCCTTCGTCGACTGATGGGATGGATACGAGGGAATGCAGGTCGGTCAATACAGTGTAGACCTCCCCAGGACTATAGGACAAGAATTCTGAGATCCTATCAGGCGTCATTTCAATGCTCGAAGTGAGTAATAGTATAGATAGGATGTCGAGCACTTTGCCCATGTTGTGGCTTGCGACTGCACAAAATATGCGTGAGTATAGCGCGTCCAGTTCGACGAACGGTGAATCACTACCAACAGCTGAAGGCGCGGCAGAAAATATAATCTTCAACCTTTCCGTTGGCATATGCTGGTACGCTTCCACAAATCGCATGACCGTGGACGCATAGATGAATTGACCAGAAGATTTAGCAATAATTCTATCGATATCATCTTCCGAAGGCCAGTCGTTCGGTAAATATGGTCCTGCGGGATGATCGTCTTGTATATCTGCAAATTTGGACCGAAGAAAAATCCGAATATCGATATTTGGTTGGTACTGCCCGTCCAAGGATATGCAATTTGTCTTGGTGCCCATAAATTTACTAAGAGTCTTTCGAAGGTAGAATTCTGGTCTTGTTGAGATCAAAAAGAAAAGCGGCGTAGAAAGCTGCTCTACGGCCTTTGCGAGAGCTTTCAGAACGCGCAATTGGGTCCTAGCATCGCTGCATTCATCAAGGCCATCCAAAACAATGAACCTAGGTCGGGAACCGAAAGCCGCTTCGTTTTTCTTCGCCACTTCGTTTAGAGGATTGACGAGTAACTCCTGTAGCTGTGTGTCGATGGCTTTGGTCAAAAGCAATGGATCTTGTTCCAAGGCCTCAACAACCTGAGATCGGACTTCTGGGATAGAAATGACAAGCTGGTATATTATAGTCGATACCAGCGCCCGCTCGTGGTTCCGATCCATTGCCATATGCGAGAAAAAGAAGGTTGCGGCCAAAAGGTCTCCTGCATGACACATCTCCGCGATAGTCTGTGCGATAGCCGATTTACCAGCACCAGCGGGACCATATAGCCACATAAACATGCAGGTCTTCTCAATGTTACGCACCCAGAACATGATCATCTCCAAGATGTGTGTCCGAGTACCAGGATGGCATCGTGGAGGGTCTCTACGTTCTGCAGAATCGTAAAATGCTCCGAGTGAGACTTTTGGTTGAAGAACTTCCATGATTACTGGTTCTCGGTTAGCAAACGCACAACCGTTTCATCCCGTCGTCAAAAATTTCTTGCCTTTATGTCCTTCATCACCCTTCTTATCATTAATCTGTTGCATATGGAAAAGACCGCCAGTGATGACGGTGTTCTTGGTCTTTGAGAACATGTCGGACTCGAAATTATAACTTTGGGAACGTTCAAGAGTTGGGCAGCAAAACGTATATCAATATGAACTTGAATGCTTATTGGGACGGTAGCAGACAATGCAGTGTGGAGACAGGCGGTTTTTACGTAAGTATAGTTTCTTGAATAGTCGGACAGCCTGTGAAAACTTCATACAAACTATATTTTCATCTTACAGAATAAAATATGGTACTCAACAACACAAATAAACAGAGTAACATGTTTCGCTCTTATATTAATGCGTACGGCGAAGGGCGATCCACCACCTTCGGGAATGCATTCGAAGTTGCCAAAACTACCATTTGTTTCTCATGGCTGATGTAACCTTTCATGAAGTTCCGGTAGATCATGTTGGCCACCAGGCATTCGGCTTCTTCTTCAGAAACATCGATTCCTGAGATGGCCAACGCAGTATGGAACATTGAAATAGGTATCCTGCTACTTTTCCCTGAAGCAACCCACCTATGAAGTCGGTGGTTTCAGTACAAATTGAAAAATTCTGAATAAAAAAATGCTTACATCCTGCGGAATAAAGTCCGCAAACAGAGCTCTCTGGCTTTCTCAATAGTTAGCCAGAGGTTCATGTCGAGTAATCTTGTCTCCCATTTCTCAAGGGCGCGATCGTATGATATCAAGTCCCCAGTTTTGATAGCTGTAATGAAAGGGGAAAATAATTCGTCCAAGACGGGGAATCGCTTCATTAGCTCTGCTGAAGGAAGATGACCTTTTAAGATCCGGAGGGGAATTAAATATGCTAGAATGCGCCTAAAAGATGTAATATTGAAAGGTCAGTAAAGGTGGGCTGAAAGAAATGTCGCTTACTCTTGGTTACCGTGAGCGTCAATATCACAGTTATAAAAAGCAAGGGTTAGTTCCTCTTCAGCCTTGCGTGCGACACAAGTAAGTAGAGTCCAAAGAAAATCTTTATGAACGTACTTTGGCGAACTCTTCATTCAAGAAACTTAGCATGCCGATATAATACCTGAATGTAACCTTGCACACCATGCATTAGCTCGACTTGAACTCATAAAGTAAAACTCACTTGATGTGATCTTGGGTATAGTGACAGTGCTGGAATATCGTTATTTGCTTCAAGTGCTCGCAGGATGTTTTTCGAAAGAGATATGCGTTTCACCTAGGATAGGTAAACGCTTTGCCAAAGCTTTCAAATAGACAGTTAATGGCGCGTACCCGGAAATATGACTTCAGCACAAGCCCAACAATGTAGTAAACCCCCCATTTCCGTGACTGATCAGGTGGAGATGTTCTGTATATGCGTTAATAATGGAGACAGAAAGGAAGCTGGGGAGTCATACCGATCTGTCATACAGTATCCAAAAGCTTTTGCTATTGTGCGAGCAGAATCTTCCATGCACTCGCTCTTTTGGCCATTATATTTCGCATGGAAGTCGGCCTGTAAGATAGCATGTCTTCAGAAAACTTCAATGACTTAATATGAAATGGTCCCAACATCCATTGCTAAGTCTCTGAGATCGCGTAGAATAGAAAAGAGAGCTGGTAGTGTCCACCCTCTGTTCTCAGTGAAGAACCTCATAAATAGGCTGTAGCCGTACTTGAGTGCGCCTTAGATGAGAGCCTAGGTTTGCATGACTCACGATACAAGTTGTGATTCCTCTTTAAACGCTTCGATATATCTTTTCCTCGCAACATGTGTGCAGACCAGCACGTATTGTATAGCGATATCGTCCCAAGGAGGAATCATAGATCCTTCATATCGGCCGAAGGAGTTTTTCTGCAATAATTATATTTGGTGATAACAAAATACAAGGCATGGGGTGCACTCACTGTTGGATTCCGAAATTCCTTTACAAGGTCCTTTCCATGTGGACTGGTTGGACGTAAGAGGTATGCCAAATCAGGGCCATTTTCTAGAAGGATGGCGTCGTTCAACTGAATGATATATGTCGAAAAATCCATAGGCATTGTGGCTAATAGTAGGTCTTAAGTGTCAGAAATACAAGCGGCTTCAGCTTCACCCTTCAGCCCGGCGCGTCGAGGCGGACAGGTGCATGATCAACTCTGTTTACTGCTGCTTGTCAAAAGCCACAGCACGTGCGCACGAAATCACTACACTTGCAAGTGATGTCATTGATTAGGCTGACTCTGAGGTGATCTAATAGGGGTATGGTGAAATCAAGCCGACAACCTGTTGTGTCCATCCTCTACTCATAAATATTGTGTCCTATCCCTAAGAATGGCACTTCAACCGTCATTACGCCCTCAAATCATTCTGGGTCATCCTGACGCACCTCACACATTGGATATCTTCCGTAAGTACCCAAGATCATGTATGCTTCAACAAGTGGGACTGAAGTTATCGTCGTAGTGGACTATGTGTGTCCGTTCAGGTACTAAAAACAATAATAATTTTTAGTATTTATTTACAAAACAAACGTCAAAATCTTTTGGCGATAGTGCAAAGATCGCATTTAAACTGGACAAATTCGTCAAACCTCTCGTTTCCGCTGGAGGCTCTTACGAGGGGAAATTGAAGGTAATTTATAGGTTCCAAGTACAACCATGGCATGCCATGTCTACCCTGACCAATGAAGCGGGTCTTGCTGTATGTTTATGCTCCAAATCCTTCCAAGATTGAAGCTAAGGCTGATTTGCTACGCCTAGGCACTCCGAGCATCACCTCAGAATTTTTGGGCTTTCAGTCTCGCGGTGCGTACGGAGTTGCTCAAGCATATGCACTCGGTACTAATTACTAAGATACAGCTCTTCAAGGGTCAAGAAGAATTCTTTGACATTCCCTCTCAGGATTTGACACCTCGACAAGTCCGAGAGAAATTGGCTCAGATCGCCGCTGAGGTTTTACCGGCCAATTCTATCGATGCCTTCAAAGACTTGTTAACATTCAAAGGATCTGCAAATGGAGGGAACGCTGTGACCGATGATCTCAAATATAATGGTAATACTTTTAAAGGAGAGATGCTAGAACGACAGCTAATAGTTCTCCAGTTAAATTCTCCAGGCAGAACGGGATTCACGTCTCTCCCACCGCTCTCTGGGACGGGCTCGTCCAGAATCAAATCTCAAGCTCCTGGGAGAAAGAAGAATGGGAAGGCTTCTTATCCAAACATGTCCAAGTCTAAAGGACACGGTATTACCGGATTGCTTAAATTACATTACCTACGAAGTAAGTTACACAAATATTTACAAAGCACGCAACAAATTATACACCGATGTCGAACTTCTACTATTAAATAAGCTATACAAACGTGATACATATGTTTTTACACTGTTATACATACTCCAAATAAATGTAATAAATAAGCACAGAAAGTGAAAACGAATGTCATGAAATAGAATCAAAATCGTAGCCCCTCTTTTCCCTGTAAATCGATCGCGGACTATGTAGGTCCGCTGCTGGTATTGGATTCGAAATCACTGTAGTCTGGGGTTGCCCTGAGAGGAATCCCTTGACCATCTTCGACCCTAGCGATTCAAAGTCCAGTCGAGAGCCAACTTTAAATGAGTCGTATTTCCATATTCGTTGATAAATATACGAGTCGTTGAAAGGTAGAGCATAAGACGTTGCTGGGTCGGAGGGTGGAAGGGGAACGAGGGAACGTAGCCAGACCCTCAGCTTATGAGAGGCTCCTTGGGGTACTGAATTAGACGGTGTGGTACTGCATACGTAGAGCATTCAATAAGTAGATCCCACATAGACAAGTCCCGGCGGAACTCACTAAATCAAGAAACTGATGGCCCTAGGGTCTCCGTCCAGCCGCATTTTTAAATCCTCGAACAGAATATCTCCTACTCCATTGGCTTCGTATTCAAGAGAGTACGTGTATGTTTTGGTGCCCATTGATTTCCACCTGATTATGAAGGTAACAAGTGCCCTTCCTACGTATGCATGGTATACCTGCTCTCCCGAATGGTCTGACCCTCTTAGCCTGGCGAAAGAAGCATCTCCAATGGAATTGAAATCAGGATCCTTCGCAACCCACAACTCATCGTCCCCAAACAGCCGATGATCGACAAAGTTCACTCTAAGCCACACTCGGACTGACCACAGAGACCCATTCGGTAGACCTGATTTTCCTGGAAATATACTGCAGTGCAACATAATCAGTTGATGTGGTGCATAGCAGAATAATTTTCAAACCACACGCACAAAACGACGAAATCGAGTTTCCGCGGGTCGACCTTGAGCATTCTCGTCGTTGGCTCACTGATCGTACGTTCGACGCCGTTGGCTTTGATAGATAGATGGAACGTGTACTTTCCAGGCGTAGGTTTGCCAGATTCTGGTTCGACGCTTCATAACCAACGTTAGCTAACCTGTCCAAAGGGTATGATGATAACATACGCAATCATGAACTCGAGTGGTGCGTTATTCGCCACCATTCGGTAGGTATAGGTGTATCTTTCATGCCGTGGGAGGGGCCTCATGTGTCTTCTGGCTGAAATGCTTCAACAAATAGTTAGAACAATGACTTGGGTCATTTAATGGCAGATCGACATACTTCAGCGGTGAGACTGCTAGTAGATCAGGATCTAGATGGCTTGTTGTGCTGGTTGTTGCATTGGAATTGCTTAATTAAAATGACGGTTGGGAGGTCGTTAACACAGGATTAACATCACACAAGGTGTCATAGATAACTCACCTTCTGCTCACGGCAACGTCATAATCCGGACATTCGTCTTCATCTTGTGAGAAATGTGCTCGTCGCTCGTCGCGCTCGGCGATGGAGCGCAAGATTGAGAGGGACATGTGGAATAGGATAGCAATCTAGCAAAGCGCTGGCGGTAAGGATGATGAGTGCATAGAGAGAAAGATAGTTGGCATCTGTATATGTGTGTTGATTTCATCAAGGGCTGCATTGAACCTGTGTGACTTAACACAGATGGGGATGGGAAATGTTACAGTATTAACAGAACACGAACAGTGCGCACAGCTCTATAACGGATGTTGATTGGTTTTCTCAGAGCAAACCTATCATATATGCCTTCCTCAGACAACCAATGAGTAAGTTGAAAATTTTGGTGCAAGCAGCGCTAACTTAATTCGATACTCCCAGTAATTTTGGAACTGTCATATCGGACAAGGACACAGTCTCATGACCCTTCCAGCAAGATAGGAGCTTGAGGTAGCGCGGGAGATATCAGAATAAACACAATTCTCAAGACATCCGAAATGTTCGAAGAAGTACTGGCCGCGGCTGAATTTCAACAACATATCACGATCCCGACATACTGAGATTGTCATGTTGAACCCATACAGCTCGGGCATTCTACTTCCACTCGAGTCAAATTCTGCGAAGACTGCGGATCGTTATTATGATGCCTATAGTTTTGTGTCGAGGAAAAGGGATATGCTTCTAAAATATATGTGCATCTACTCGGTCTTTTTGCCCTGTAATGAACCAAGTCAATGGAATGGATTGAGGTAAAGAAGTAGAAGCTAATCACGCACTGCAATCAGGGATCCTAACGCGTAGACAGTAGAGACCATTCCAACGGTGAAGAGAGCGGCGTAGCCACCTATAACGCTTGATGAGCGGATGACATCAGGGGAATTTTGTCGACGGCCAGTGCTCACCGACGTAGAGGCCAGCACGGGGTCCACGGAGGACCAGAGGCTTCGAGGAGTTCTGTTATGATTGCAGTTCAGGATATGCATGGAAAGGCAGGAAAGGCGATTAAATGCGGACCTGGAAAGCCTTCTGCCTTTCAAGGACGTGGTTGGGCACTGTAAAAGAATAAGACATAAATTCAGCAGTAGAATCGTCAAGAGTAATTACAGTTGTAGAGTGGGGAGAGGATAGACATGGCGAGTGAAGATGAAATGTAGTGGTTGGTTACTAGTGAGGGCAGCGTTGGCTGGCTTTACGGGTGGTTGCGGAGTTTGCAATTCCGACAGGCCGAGACTCTGTAGTTCTCACCTAGAAGCAACCATGTCTAATGAACGCGTTCGGGAAAGAGTATGCACAACATCCTAACCATCCTTTCTCTCTTCATTTCTCATATTTCTATAGGGTACAACCGTGTTTAGACCTATTATCTATGGCAACACTGCGGTCGTTTTGGCTCAGAAAGAACGCGAACTTTCTTCAAATCCTGACCACACACATCGATGGACAGTCGCAGTTCGCAGCGCTGCCTCAGCCCCAGATTCTGAACAGGTCGGTGGAGCAGACGATTTAAGCTATTTTATCAAAAGAGTGACCTTCAAATTGCACGACACATACCCCAACCCGTCGAGGAGTACGTACGTTCACTCGGCCTTTATTTCACGCCTGAATTGACAAAATTTCATAGATATTGATAAACCCCCCTTTGAGCTAACGGAGACAGGGTAATGCCCACAGACCTCTTCTACTACCGTCTAAAACTGACGTTCGCTTCGCAGATGGGGTGAATTTGAAATCCAAATCCGTATAACATTTGTTCCAGAATCAGGCGAAAAAGCGATAACACTGTACCACCATCTCAAGCTACATCCATGGACAGCATCGGGTGAACCAGAAATACCCCCTCTTGACGTCGCCATGAAGCTAGGGCCCGTACATTCATGGCAGTACGACGAAGTTGTGTTCAATGACCCATATCACAATTTCCTCAATCTCATGAATGAACATCCACCCACTCCTTTGCCGAAGATCAAAAGAAAACCCATTCTATTTCACCTCGCGAACCCTGGATCTCTTGAAGCTTCGCGAGGCGGTGTTCCAGAGTTCAACACTCTCATGATAAAAGAGGAAGCTGAAAGACTGGAGGAAGCTCGTAAAACCGTCATTGCCGAACAGGATCGTTGGCGTCAAAAGTTAATCGACAAAGAAAAAGAATTAGAAAGGCTGCAGAGGGAAGTCGATGCGGCTGGCGCATAGTGCACGATTTTTTGTAGTTGTAATATATTATATTTCCTCTCGCTCTGTACTATAGGATACACTGTAAAAATACAATACAATATGGTGATATAAATATGGCACATTATTTTGACGCTAATGCCAAGGCGCCCATCCAGGATACATTCTGGCCTAAAATGCGAGTTAGAATAAGGACAGGATAACTCTATAGATGTTGACTCACAAGGTTAGTAAGGTCGGTTGCTTCCTGGATAAGAATTTCCACTAGATTACTAGTAGACATGACTCTTTCCTGCCTATCTCTGCTATTTCCAGGGATGTAGATACCCTTCAGTTTCTTCTCGATGGGGACAAGTGCCGACTTCGCCAGAGCTTTGGTATCGATTTTCGGTTTCTTAACACCGGCACTGCTGCCAGCTGTTGCTGCTACTCTTCTATTGTCTCGTTCCTGGGGAAAATACCGCTGCTAAGTACGTTTTTCAAAGTGTATAAGTATGGTATGTTCTCACTAGTTTGCGTTTCTCGTCCTCCCATTCAACAAGAGGATCGTGTACGAACGCATCCAGGACACTCATCAAAGAGTCTTTGTTATCCCGAAGTAGTTGCAAAGTGACTTCGCATGAAATCCGGAAGACACCTATGATACTTTTTTAGTATTTTCATCTCTGCTCCACGAAGTTATTTTACCTTCAACCCCGCTTACTCCAAGTCCGTCCACGACATTTTGCGTCAGTCTGAAAGGTACTCTTTCGGGTGTCTCTAGCGTCTTTCCCTGATGTATGAAAGATCCGTCAATCACCCTGTTGGTGGGACTGGTTGTAAACAAAATTACGCACCCTTTCGAACAAGCAATTGAAATCAACATGGACGGCGTCACCGGTGGTAGTGTCTAATAAGATATTTTCCAAGTGTCGATCCCCAAGCCTTTTCATAAAGTTGAAGTTAGAGACACTATTTGCCCGAGGAAATAAAAACACGCACCCCAGTATGAAGCCAACCATTGACATTACAGCCACCGTTCTACCATAAGTAAGTCGACTGGCAAGCCACGCCGATGGTTCTGGGAATGTCTCAACAAACCATTCATGAAGAACGGGTTTATATCTACAAAAGGAAGAAAGAACATCAGTCCTTAGAACAGACAGAAAACATCATACTGTGCTGACAATGATAAAACCTCATTCTGGAATATCGCAGCTTTGTCGGAAAGTTTTTCTGTGAGCGCGATCTTTCCACAAGCATTGGCCACTTCCTTAGGCTACACCAAAATTCATGTAAGTATAATGCATATTTGATAGGAGTGGTTTAAACGTGCCCATGGCTGGACATTCCTAGCCAGGTAGTACCTTGATACCACAGGGCGAATTGGAATTGTGTTCGGGACCCATTGGATGAAACCACACTCTTCGTTCAAGGTCACGACGCCATATGTTCTGATATCTATCACGTCTTCGTAAGAAAAAGACGCAGAGCATACAATGATGCAAAACTTACGAAGCTGTCTCCTTCGGGACTCTGAATTCCCTTTCAAAAACTTGTTAATAATGGCATTGAAGTCCATCAACCGTGCATCCTTGCGTAAGTCATCCTTTGGCTTCCCGAGGAACATGTAAGTCTGTCCATTGCTTCCAGTGATCGTGATCTTCCTAGGTTTAGCCAATGACTTCATGATTTCTATCTCGTCATGAAATGCTGTGAGGATGTCAGTAAGGTGATGAACGATAGCAGAGAGACAGGTGAATACCGTGGAAAGTAGGTGTATCCAGCGCAAATGGTTGATGTGCCGATTCGTCACCAGAGTTAGGTGGTGGAAGATTCGCCGTGAGTGACTCTTGGAGGGGTATGATAACGTTCGAGCGACCCAAGCGGTGAAGTTGAGGAAAATCTTTAGTCATGCTCAAAAATGTCTTCCCTTCGTCAACATTTTTGTTGCACAATGCAAGAAGCTGCTCAGCCATGGCGACAGATTCATTAACCAGCGATGCAACCCGTTTACTTTGATTATGGGGGTTATTCTATATCTTCGATGAGCATCAATGATATCAATTGGTGGACCTAGAGACATACCCTGACTTGATTCAGAATTTCTAGTCCTCTACTGGACCGACTTTGTTTATTTGACTTGAGAGCTGACACAAAAAGCCACAGCGCCTGGTTAGGGTATGCGTCGATTACCTTCAAGATAAGGGCCTTCAGATATTTATACACTTCTACGTTGTCGTGCGCTATGCGGGAGACGATTTGTGGGAAAGCCGTAAACCACTGCTTCCTAGGTTATTGTCGTCCAAAGAAAGAAGAATAAAAAGACGCACCTTATACGCTGGAGCTGATTGTATTGCATTCGCCATGAATTCAGTGATCTTTTTGAAGCTGTCCGTTGCAACCACTCTCGCATCTTCTCCCAGGTCCAGCCAGATTGTTAACATCCGGGGTATCGTTTGGTATACAAATTTGGAGCCATGCATGATAGATCTTGAAAATGCTCTTACTGTATGATGGTTCATCTTAAGCCCTCTTCCAGATACTCTGCGTTAGGAACATGCCCGAAATTAGGTACGCATATCTTACCTCCTATAAACATCTGCCGGCGGAAGCGCTTTGAAAGCTTCGTCGTGAAAATGACCTTGATAGTAATGGGCGTTTTCCCAGCTAAACCAGGAATTAGACAGCAATGGTAATGCCAGGTGTAGAAAACGTACTTATTCTGCATATCACATGCCTCTTTAAAGGTATTATAAACGTCTTGCACATCATATCTATCGAGTTCGTTCATCCAGCGCGCCTTTAAGAGGAGAATCTAAATATCACAGTGTCAGTACCACCCAGGCGACGCAATAACATGGGACTTACTTTGGCCTTCATCCTTTCAGAGTCTGTATCTTCCGTGAGATCTAGCACTTGACTGTCGAGTATTCCCAGAAGTTTGATTGAATTTTCCAGCTCAGTCAATGCTCGCAAAGGCTCTCCTGATGCTTTCAGGAGCTTCGCGCTATCGATGAAAGAATATGGCACCTTCTTCTGCTCAGCCTGTAACATTGCACTATACGCTGTTTGCCATTGTTTTGCTTTCCTCGCGATCTTTGCACTTGCTAGCCAAGACTTGCCTATTTCCCGGCTGAGCCCAAGACGGTCATTTTTTCTGTGTGATGATTATTAGCCCAAGCCAGATACATTTAAAACGACAAATTTTCTTACGACAAAATAAACGCGGTGCGTCGCATACTCAAAAGAGGCTCTCTGCTTCGAAATGTAGGAAGAGTGATGTTCAGTCGTGTAGCAAATTCCTGTGATAAATCAGACAACGTTCGGGGACGGGGCCGCCCTTGGACATTTTGAGAGACCGGATTGAAGGCAGAGGTAGTTTGATATATTAGTTCGAGTTCGTGCGTCATATGTAGGTTGAGAACTGCATCATAAGAGCGCCGATAACCTTTGACGCCCGCTGCAGTGATTGGAGATCCTAGAACAGACCGCGCTTTTGATAAGGCTTCGTGAATAGAGTTGTGTTCTCCTGTGCGCATTGCTAGCAACACCCTTGCAATGACCATCGGAGAAGAATTAGTCTCTACTCGATCAATGAGCCTTTGTACATCCGTCCAATCACCTACCATCCAGGCGCTTTCCACCTGGAAATCAGAAAGAGTGCTTTCCCATTCAGGATGTCGAGTCAAGACGCCAATGACATGGGTACGTAGGGTGTCTGCTCATAGCGATTAATAACTGAAACGAGAGAGCGTAAAATCCTTTGAAACTGACCATAATGTCCCAAGTTACGAAGACAACGTAGCAACCCAACATGGAATTCCACATTGTCCGGTGACTCCTGTAGACAGACTTCCCAACAGCTTTGAGCTGATGTCCATCTTCCTGTACTTTCGTGTTGCCGAATCTGATGTTCAAGAGTTGGGGCCAAAATCAGCGTTGATACTCCTTCCATTCCGTCCGGTTCGTCGAGGTGCGCGTATATTTCGTGTAATTTCTCGTAATAAGCTGGGAGCTCATTTCGATTGGCGCCTCTTTCTTGGAGGAGAACGATTTGCTGCTCGTAATTCATCAAAGCACGCGCGTAAGCCTTACATTGGAATGCAGCTTTTGCCATGAGGGTTTGGTCAATATTTGATAATATCGAATCTAGACGAGTGATCTGTTGTTCAAATTGCAGATGACTTCTGTCTGCTCGGGAGCGTTTCGACTCTGCTTTTTTGGCACTAATTTCCTGCCTTACAAGTCGAACCCAATTATTCAGATGATCAAGAAGCATAAATACGGCCTAGAAAATCGGGTTAACAATGGAAAAGTAAGTTACGAAAGCCATGGTCATACCTGAGCACTTAGGAGTTTTTTATCCGATGGCGATGTGCTGTCCAAGGTCACTTGGTCCGTAAGGACAGATAATAGTTCAGTCCGAATCGCAGTACCGTCATCTTCGTTGCCGGATATTAAAACATTCAAGACCAAGTGCGGCAAGAGATGATGAGCAACAACCACGTCTTTATTTCTTATGGCGGATCGAAATACCCCGAAAATCTTTATAGCTGTAGGGCCAGATGCTCTAGAGATAAGATGTGTTGTCCATAGTTGAATCCATTCGCGATAAGTCGATTGCGTAGGATAAATCGGTTGTTGGATCATTGGCCCAGGATTTGGCTTAATCGTGAATCGGCCTTCCAGTAATGGCGTCACCGTTTCCAGGACGTGCTTCGGTAAAGTATTCCACCTGTTTCTAACCCTCAAAGGAACTGAAGTCGTACCGCCTGATGCTACAAGGCTGGGCGTGAATTGACAAAATTTGAGCAACTCTTGAATGCTGTACGCGAGATGGCTTTGATGTTTGATGTCACTTGTAGAGCGGAAAGCGCCGACGAGAAGATCCTGTATAAGGTGAAGAGCAAACGCCATGGCTTCGCCCTCGTCCGTGAAGTTCTTCATCACGACCATGCCAGTATTTTGGTAAGGTATTTCGCAACGATCTGGATCAATTGCTCCAAGGACTCCAAGACATTCGAATGCCAAGAGTCGCAATTCTTCCGTACCATCGACGTTTTCTCGACAAGCCATCGAAACCATAGAGAGGAGAATTTGTCCTATTTTGCCATCAAACATATCCCCCGAGGTCAATTTGCGCATATATTCTGGATGGTCATGAAGCATGAAAGTTTTCAATTCTCGCAATGCTTGTACCGCCACGTTGACGTTGTCACTCGATATTTGATTAAGGATCCTCTTCAATATGTCATCGGGCGAAGGAGATCCGCGAAGCTCTTGCAGTGCTTCATACAATGGAAGCAAGTGTGGAACGGTGGACAGATCGACAATTTCTTCAAGGTGCTGGTGGAGATTTCTGCCCATGTCGCATATGACGTACTGTAATGCCTGGAAGGCAGTGTCCTGAGCGCCTGAAGTCAAGTTTGGCCACGAAGTTATGATCGCGGCACTTGTGGGTCCAATATGTTGGCCGAGCTCTGTGGCGCTTAGTGTTCTTAAGAATTTGACCCAACTTTCGAATGTGACTTCTGCAAATTCAGGTAGATGCACCATGGTCTGAAATGTTGCCATAATCTAAGGGAACATAAGCGCAAGTTCAGAAGTAATGAGTTCAAAAGTTGACTAACCTGGGGGGCAACATTATTCACTGTTGTTCCGATTAATTGTACGAGGCCACCAAGACTTCGAAGAATTCTACGTTTCTCAGTCACCGACTTCTTGCCTTGAACGCCATGCAGCATATCGTTGATATTGGATATTAATCCGAGAGTATAGGTCTTCAAAAAGGCCCCCAGGCTCGCCAAATCGGTTCCGTTTTTCCGGCCAGACATAATGCGCTCTACCCTTTGCAATGCAGCGATTCCCTTATAAAATGGATAATCAATACAAAATTTGTTTTAAGAGTAGTCGTCAACACATACCTGTTCCGATATTTCCTGGCTTTCATGTCCCAATGCAACGACCAATTCTGCCAGCAATGGCACCACACAGCTCTTCACTATGCTTTGAATGTCTATAGCGGAGTTCGAGGCCTCATTTAAAATCTTCAAAATAAATTTTAGTGCCTTTTTCACGTCAGACTCGTCGGGTAGGAGGAAAATATACGCTAAGATGGAGTGGGAATGTTTAACTAAAAGGAAGGAGGCTGATTTCGACATTTGACCAGTGATAGACTCCAGCGCTTTCTGATCGCAAGAAGCGAATACACCGGGAAGAGTTCGTGGCAACGTGATGGTAAGAAATTCGAGAGGCGTAATGGACATGACACCGCATGCTTCTGAAAGAAGATCACGCTGTTGAGGCAGCTGTTTTACGATGTACGGAGCGATTTGGTCAAAATAAGGGAGAATAAGAGCATAAGGCGCTTTATGACAGTTCTTTGCTATAGTTAAGATCTGCAAAATAATGAGTGTCTGAAAGGCGAAAACACTGGAAAACTTACATGGGCATACGCTGACCCTCTAATAACAGGATTTGGCCTTCCAAGCTGCGCAATTAGGAGACAAAGAACCTGTCCAAGTATATCTGGGTTACTTGTCCTTAAAAGATTGATTATCACACCGCTGACAAGATAATCCATCGAACACCCTTACTTTGCCATGGAACCAACGGTAACCAATAATGTCTCTCGAATTGGGTTCATCGATTGTTCAAAAAATTGATATAACCTCGTGAAAATAGGTTCCGCACGACTAAAGCCAGATTTGGCATCGAGAGCATACAATTGCACAAGTCCGGCTAAAGCACGACTGGGAGGAAGTGCGTCAGGGATCATCGATTCATAAATTAATGTCAAGGAACATACCCTGCGCTAATTTTCACGCTTCTGTCGGGATCTGCCATCCCAACAAAAAGAAGGTTGATGATCGGTTGCAGGTCCTCTTGTCCAGAATGGTGTTTTATGATAGGGACTAAAGCAGCATAAATCCTCCTTCGAGCGTCCGGGATAGATTTCTTGGTCGAGTTGTCCAATAGCGCTGAGATTAATGGCAAACAAGACCCAACTTCAATGGACTCATTATTTGTTCTGTGTGAAAGGCAATTTGATGTGTCACAATATGCCAGGAGGCATGGTAGATCTAATAGTTTGGCGATAAGCAAAGATTGATTATGTGGCAGAGTATCCGCAGGTCTTCACAAGACATCATCAGTGACATGAATTAACACAAGAGAAAAACACGCACCGACTAAACCTTGAGTGAATCTCAAAAAGGGCACGTTTACACAGATTAGACATGCCCGCATCGTCATCGTCATCATCGTCCATCCAAGGTAACCTTTCAGGGTAGATAATTTCCTGGATGAGTTGTTGCACACGTTGCTTCCATACATGTAAGGGCATCGACAACTGGCTCTCACTTGATCTCTTTGTAGTATGAAGGATGCCTTCTTGTGCGCTAGAAATATCTTCCAGATGTTTAAGCAAGGAATTTCGCGCAGGGCATGCATCTATCATCCGGAGCTTTTCAACAAGAACAGTCATCATATTTCGATCTATCTTGCGGGCTACACTTCGCAAATACGCCCATAACAACTCCTGCAGTGAATGAGTATAAGATGACGAGAAACAGGTGAGATAGGTTACCTCTTTGGTGTTGGCAATACCGGGTCGCATCTTCAGTTGGTTCACGAGAGATAGAATCATGGCCGGTGAGGTTGGGATGCTGTTTTCCTTTTGGAAGAGGTCGAGAAGAAAGCGATCTATAATATGCCAGTCAAAACTCAGT
Organism: Agrocybe praecox; assembly: GCA_964017145.1. NCBI lineage: Eukaryota > Fungi > Basidiomycota > Agaricomycetes > Agaricales > Agrocybaceae > Agrocybe > Agrocybe praecox. The sequence goes on along the minus strand of OZ024843.1, from coordinate 1,408,821 downwards.
GCTGAGTCCAAACGAAGTTGCAAGAAATATTCTAAAAAGTCTGCTATAATTGGCGCGTATTCTGGCAGAGGAGACAGCGACTTGGTGATAGATATTATGTCAATCAAATTTTTGCTTCTTGTTGCAGAAGTCGTTGGGTATGCAGGATTAAGTGAGTGCAACAATACTGCTCGAGAAATTTCAGGGGTGGAACGAACTATATCGGAAAGGTACCATTGACACCGTAGCGGAGGTGACACGATTTTGTATATGATACCGATTACAAGAACGATGAATGAGGCGATGCGAGTGGGTGATATAGTGATGTTCAAGGGGTTCACTTCGAGTTCCTTCGTCGGTCCGTAAGCGACGAAGTTATGAATGAGTAAAGCTACGCACTTGGTCGAAGAGGTCTTGATCTTTGACAGTTATAATTTTCGGGTTTCTAAAGAGGGTAATTACGATAGTGTCGGTGGACAGTGCGGCATGACCAAGTAGATCTGTGCTTCAATGTAGTGGACGGAAAGGGGACAATCTTGGACAAAAGCTTACCGCTGCATACGTCAACTGACTCCTGGAGGATGCTTTTTAAAACCTTCCAAGAAGGGTCGTGTGTAACGGAAGTCATAGGATTGCTGTCCCCCAGACCACGCAAAATAGAGGTAAGGACCGCGGATGTCCTGTCTTTCATTTCCAAAGGACCGAACATATCTTTATCGCATATAGTTTCGGTTTGCATCCAGGCCTCAAGAATTCGACGGAGATCCACCAGTCTCACAAATAGCTTTTTTAACACCCTTTCAGAATTACTGTAGATGCCTTCAACGCGCATAAAGACGCGTTTTATGACCTCTAGAGTAGCCTCCGTGACAATTATCTTGTCTTTCATGGTGACCCAAGCAACAAAGTCTGGTGAAGGGAAAGGACCGAGCATATGGTCTGTTAACCCGTCGACCACTGTGACCCATGCATCCTTGTCTGCTACTGGAGCTTGGAGAAGTTTGTTATCTCCGAGATAGTCGTCTTTGAGTGATCGTAGAAAGCTAAGAAATCCTTCTGGAGTTGTGCTATTGGCACCATTAAATCCTGGAACCGTAAAAGGTGTTGAAGAAGGAACGACACTCATTATGCTTCAAGGTTGTCCAATCATTGGAATGGACGCGTCTTCGATGGTGTAAGTTCTGCAGCAAGGCCGAATGCGCAGCTGTGATAATTAACGACACCGACTCGGAGCAGTGGGGGCTTAGCCAATGTCAATGAAAAGAGGCTAATCAGTAAACACAATTTACACTTTGACCCCACCTATTTGGCATTTCACGTGATCCTTTTAATGACCGTTGCCGCTGTAACTGCCGCTGAGGACTCGAGAGGAGCTTGAGCTGTACTGCTGTAATGTGCCACTAGCGCTTGTGTCCCTACCTCCTTGTTCTTTACCCATGGCATCCTCAGAATCTCTAAGAGAGAATACAATTTCCCTTCAGTCTCACCCTGTTCATCCTAGGTCCCCAAATATTTCAATACTTTCTACTCGAGCCACGGCACTCGATGTCTGTTACTCGGTTTATGGTGAAGGCCCTATGTCAACAGAGGCCGTTGACAATTACTATGAAACCAATGCTCGTGAGTAAGCGCCTATTGAGACCGTGTAACCCGTAGCTAACTTGCAAGTAAATAGTGTAAGTAACTGTTGCAGAGCTTGCTTGCTCTTTCCGGAACGAAGTGGTCTGACATCGATTCAAGATACGAAAACCCATTTGTTACAGCTACTTCGCGCTCTGTCATAGGAGACATACACCGGCTATCTCGTCAACTGAGCACGGTTGATGTACCCAGACCGCTGGCGATGATCTGCATCCTTTTCCGTTTACGACCTCCACGGTCGGGTGATGCGCTATTTCAAGGCTTGCGTATTTGGACCGACATATTGGATATATGTGAAAATGAGTCTTTTGGTACGGATATTAGCATTGCAATGTCGAAGACAAGTCTAATGCCATATATAGATGGGCATCGTAAAGCTATTGTCGAGCACACTCTCAATATTTTGCTCCTACCTGGCATCCATTGTGAAGGATCCACCTCGCACCGAGTTAGCCCTTCAACTGATTCACTGGTCAATGCTTATGACAGCCCGCCGTCATATTCTCCGACCTTTTCTTCTCCTTCTTTGCCTATTCCTGGGACGTCACTCTCCTTCCCGTCCCCCCTTCATTTCAAATTGCGGATAGTGACACGGCTGTCCTTCAATGAACAAGGATTGATCACCCATCATCGAGATATTTGGGATATCAAAGACGTCATGGGCCTTGTGCCCGGGGTTTCATTAGCGCAATGGATTGGTACCAGAATTGCGGCAACTGGCTTGTCATATATTTCGAAACTCTTACCCGGCAATAAGAACGGAGAAATTCGATCTACTGATTTGGAACAGGGTGATGATGATCTCTGCTCAAAAACGCGAAGACACCCAGCGGAGGCAGTCTCTTCTGCTCATGCCAGTGCTTGAACTGGTTGATGAGACCGTTGTTGAAACTGGGAAGGCACTACAAACTATCCCGCCCTTGCCTTGAACTTTCTTCGGCACACAACTCTGGTTACCTTCCCTTCTTAGTCTGCAAATACACAAGAGTGTCGGGTGTGACATAAACCTGTTCAACTATATGCACCCTCGCCTCTATTGCCCAAAAAGGGTCTCTTATTCACATGAAATCTTTCTGCGCCAAGATCGAGCATCAAGTTTACCTCGTATATCCTATGGAGCAGTGGACGATCTTGACCTATTTATGTGGTTGGAGAAGCAATTGAAGATGCGGTGCAGGAAGGACATTTGACCGGTGATTTTTAATCCTGCTTCACAATACCTGGGTGAGAGTACTACATATATCAGCTGTGTTTCATACCCCTGGCCAAAATGACAGCTCTGCCACAGTTCTAACAGTGGCATATACGTAGATACCTAGTCAAGCCAAAAACAAATAATTCCCATACCGAATACTTGAACCTCAAGAAATCAAACTGACGCTGAGTGTTGCTCTGGTGTTTCAAGTGCACTGGTCTATCACATGCTCTCCTAAATTTGAATCTTTCACAACATGATGGTGTATGAGGTTATGGTAGCCTTATCACCCTTCAAAATCGGTTCTTTTGCGGGTCCAATCCGTGACCGAAACGAGATCAAGTACACAGAGTGTAACACAAAAAAATAAGCACCCAAGCCCCTTTCTCCCGATTGCAAATAGTGCAATTGCAAAGAGGGACTTAATGGCGAACAAGTACCTTTCAGTTCTATGACATGGACATTGCCGAAGTGAATTAGTGGTCAGTCGCACGGCTTACTTCTGGACCCCGAAATAGGTGTAAGATCTCGGGAGCCCTTTCTAGCTGGCTTTGGTTCTTCTACTTACATACTTCTTTCCAGGCCACATCTCGCCTCTTTCAGACCGACTTCTTTCAATCGGTGCCTCGCGCGGGGATGTTCAAATAAATATTCATGACGCCGTCGGCTTCTGTTCGTTTTCTCTCAGACTTCAGTGAGAAACCTTCCTTGTTTAGCCTTTGCGACTCGAAATTTCTTCAGCTGCGTATGTAATCTACGCCCGACACTGACGGGCATGTGGAGGAGAACGTCAGCCATACTTCTACGAAGATACCGTTGGCCGGAGTCGACTTGAAGTGGGAACAGTAGGTGGAGATTACTGAACTAAATTCAAAGACGTTCTGCCATGATAACAAAGGTGCCGCTGTCTCCTCCCTTTGACCATCTCGGCTTGCAATTGAATTGAACCAACGCAGCTGCGGATGTGTACAGTTATGTAAAGGTGACATTCTTTATAGAGACTAATGGAGGGTTTCCCCACACTTTCTACGTTGGCTTGCCATGGATTACGACTTCATCTCTGCTATATCATCCAATGAAATATTCCGGAAACCTTGGATATCTTCTAAACTCGCCTTATTTTTTGGGTATTGCCTACAAATGCATATTGAAAAAAAAAGAAGAAGAAGCGGGGCTTGTTATAAGATCGTCGCAAACGCTGAGAAATGGTTTTCCCTTCGGTGAGTGTGAGTTATCTGCTTTTTATAGTCCAACACGAAACACATTACTATTTTTGTTCACTACCTAACGACCTGCACCATAATTTCTTCTCTTTATTCCTCTCCCCCTAGATATACTTTGGACTTGAATTTCTCATTATCTACTAGTAGGTAAGGCAACAACGAAACTAGCTAAAATTTTCTCCAGGACCCCATGACAGATCCGCCAGATTCCAAGTTACGAACGTCCACCGTGATCCTCAGGTCCATGGCTTAATTTTTGTAATCTTGACGTACGCGGCCGACACCTCTTTATGGTCTCGCGTTTCATCCTTGAGATTGGGTGCGCTCTTCTTGCATCCGCAAAGTGAGAAAGGAGCTTCTTCTCTTCCTTTGGACCACATTTCCCCCGCACGTGCTCCTTACCAGTACGTCAGACCTTATCTCTTCTGAACTTCGCCCGAGCTACTCGGCTTTCAAATACAGATGTCTAGTCCACGGACGTTCTTGTAAACACCAAATTGCGTCTTCTCTTCAAACTATCGTTCGTCGCAGTTAAAGATTTTATCACAAGCAATTCAAATGTTATAGAACCCGCAGTACTTCCCTATCTTCAATCCTTTTAATGAGTTATTATCCTCTATGGTACATATGTTTTACCTCCTATCTCACTGTTAATAAATTCTTCCTCTATTAACTACGGTGCATTACGCAAAAGCCGTTCTGTCTGTGTATCCAGACAAGGTAACTGCTTCATATTGAGAGCGGTCATGGAATCCATTCAATTTTGTTACGCTACTACACTTGGCCGTGAATGCCGAATACTTCTCAATACATACCATAATTAAGTCACTCCCATGTTCAAGCTACGGTTTTGACCGTATGTTCTAAATATGAAATGCCCAGCCACGCGATCCACATATAGATGGACGTAAATTCAAAGAAAAAAAGACCCCGCATTCTTGACCCACACTCGAGACCTCGGCATGAGGTGCACTACTTTTCCGGATGTGAGTCCGTTCCCTTATGAATCACTTCATGTACATGCCATGCCTTTATGCTTGAATAGCTCTCATCGATCCCATCGTTCAGTAAATACTTTCTCGCCCATATGTTACTTACGCCGTAAGACTGCGATAATTGTCCGAAGTATCAATTTAAGGTTCAAAGATCCCAAATCCACGTATACTTTGAATTGGAAGCTCATAAGGAAGCGGGCGAACGAAGGCATGACCCCACTCAGCTCCTCTATGGGCGCTCCTGAAGCCTCAGATTAAAGAAGCACCCTTGTATGTATATCCGGCGCTGATTTCAGCAGTGGGCGTCCCCCTGTTTGAGAGTATATATCTCAAGCCTGAGGTACCTGCATCTCATCCATCAGCTTTGGGGCACCAGTACTCGGTGCTAGATCAATCTTCAAGTCAAAGTCTCCGAGGGTCATGAAGACATACATCATGTATATTGCATGCTACAATGTGTCTTAACTTGCAAGGACATCCCCTAAGCCTTAGTCTTCTTTGGATACATTGAGAAGGCTTGACTAGACCGACATGATACATGAATGCTGACGCGTCTAGCCGAAGTGCGCGAGCGCCTAAATTCATACTAATCAAGATAACCCCTAAGGCCTAAGTACTGAGTAGTGATGTCCAGGCTTTAAAATTTGACTATTGTCATGGGAGTGTTTGATTATTTTCGTCGTAATATATTCGTCGTATGTCTCTTATTTTCAGGCTATAGTTGAATTGGCCAGGCGCGCTTTCTGAACTATCGTTCAATTGTTATGCCGCTGTGCACGATCTAGCACACCAGCCTGAAATGGCAACCGGTAATACAGCAAGGCCGCCATTTGTTAAAAATGATTCGGAAAAATATTATTAGACGAACGGTGATTAATTTAATCGCTCGTAGGGGGGTAACCTTTGTATCTCATGTGCCAAATCCGGGCGATCACTTTCTAGAAATCAAACCCAGCGCATAATTAAGCTTTAGAGTATCCTTTCCCCACTATAGTACGCTTCCATTCAATCATTTTCCCAACTAGCGAGACAGTAGTGAACGGCTTGGAATTATAATGCAAGGCGAAAGGAGGTCATCCGGACCCCCTCGTAGCATATGGATCTGCAGGGCACGGATGTGCCAAGTCCACCGCGCGGAAAAAAGTGAAACTTTGTGAAAGCATCGAAATAGAAATATCTCCGACCTCTATGGTTCAATTGATTATTGGCGTATTCGTATATCTACGCTTATGAACGCATATTATATTCACTTAATACGTGGCGATTCAGAGAACAAAGAAGTATGATCCAAAATTATGTGAGTAACAAGCACTTCAAACCATATCGACAACGGGTAGCTTCAAACGTAGGGATATATGCTTAGAAGCAAGCCAGACGGCACTTTATTTTTCCTGCTCATTGTGACGACGCGCGGAGCTGCTCGAAAGATATTTTAAACATTCGTTATTGTGACTTAAAATAGAAATTCATTCTACTAATATATGTACACGCAGTAAGTATACACCCAAGCTAGTAGCGATCTACCACAGAAGGCCGGTATTAAAGGTGTCAGAGAACCAACGCATTCTCAAGAATTTTCCGTTCCAAAGACAAAATTACAAGATATTGGCGACTTTCTCGAAGACGGAAGCAAGTTTAATTAACGAGTCCTACCTGACTTGAATGAGTGGCCTATAACTCCATTGTAATCGCTAGTACATATTCCGACGCGAATCCTTTCCGCATAGCGTAACTCGAGGCAAATCCACGTACTATACTTTTTCCATAGAAGGCTTCATTTATCCAAGTTGCTGAGTAGGCTTAGAAGCTAAGAAGCGGGAAACTCGTTCCCCGAGATGCACGGCGACGATGGGTGTATATACCACCCATCCCATAAAGTCTCCGGAGAAACAGTGTCCTTGTAACCGCTTCTTCAATCGCCGTAACTTCTCGTGGTTTACTTATAGTGGCCACCCCTAGTGCCGGCAAGCAGTAGGTTGAGTAAATTTATCAATGGACGGATCTAATTGGCATTACCTACCTGGCAGCACTGGATCGAGAGGTCGGGGGCGAATATTGCGGGTTTCACCTAAAGGTCATTCTTCAGCTTCGACAAGCAAGAGTACGTACAAGCGATGGCGTGTTTTGATGTCGTTAGTAGGAGGTAGATAGGTCAACGCAGAAAGGTAGTGACCCGAAGGATATCGCAGAGGCTAACCGGGTGAGAAAGGTTTATTTCTCTCATGCCAGAGTATTAAGTATGAGATAAGTACAACATTTGTTCGCTCATCCGGATAAAACGTCGGGGACGAGAGTTAGCGGGAATGTGATTGAGCTTGTACAGTCAATGCCTACCTGTGGCGTTGGCGTTGGCGTTGACATCTGTATTCGAAAAGTCACGAGTTTCGATTACTGGCCGGTGGGCGTGTATCGTGAGCAACTGTATCATGAAGCACGCGGCGCTCGCATATAACGCGTCTCGTGAAAATCCTCATTGAAGGTTCCGAATGCATAGGAGCCGTTTTTTATGCCTATTAATAATAAAGCAACTGCCTTAGTCCTTCCTCTTATAGCGAAGGCAAGAAAAAAAATTGAAATTCATACGTAAGTTTTCGTTTGTGCGTTAAATTAAGATGGGAGTCACCAGATTTTCTCAAGCCTGAATTCAGGTAGGCAAGAAATGGGCAGGGCGACACCGCTGCTCACTAAAAATCCTGCTTGCGTACTTATGACACTTGTTGATATTCCCGCTGAAAGACCTCAGGAGTAGTAGTCATCGAGGTACCTGCACTTGTGGCAAGAGAGAGACACGAGGAGGATCGAAACTAGGCATAGCATACGTTCAGGTGGACTAGAAGAAACTGCGAAAAATCCCAGACCCGAGAACCTAGCTTGCAATAGTTTGACTCGAACCTTTCCACACTACGTTTCTGCCCTTCAAGTGGGTCAGAGTTTCGCGTGCAGAGGAAGCGTAACGCGTTTTGTACTTGACGTGTACCATTGCCGCATCATGGCGTGGCTTGCCAATGCTTTGTGTTGCTTTCTCGTAACTCGCAATAAAGATTCAGCCGCGATTGCCAGAGTTATAGTGAGTCAAACCAATTCAATAGTTTGTGCTCGAGAGTTTGAAAGTCGATTCTATGCTACAGGACGAGAACGACCTGGCAAATGAGCCGTTGAAAAATCATGAAGTTGGATGTCTGAACGGAAGGCAAGGAAGTTAAACACGTGAACGCGTCAGTTCAAAGTTTATGTAATTAACTCATACGGCCCGGACGTTTCAAGTGTCTCGATTTAGAACTATTTTCTCGTGTATCTTATTTTAAGAGACGCAAACCCATCGTGACATCGCCTGTATTTAGTGCACAAACTAGGACGCTATTTTTGAGGGCCAGGGTCGATTTACTTTCCATGATCCTCAGTAAGCTGAATTTCCTCTTTGCAAGCATCTCGATGCGATAAATTTTAAACACAACAGATCGAAGTAGATAATAATGTCCGCGTCTTCAACGTGTCCACTCGGGTACTCTTCCGTAATAGGTCCGTACAAGCACAAGTTTTCAACCTCGGTTGGAGTGGAAAATTCTGCGGTTAGCGCTCAGGGACTCCTCAGGGCTAATTCATTACATACTAGAAGCTAAGCAAGGGAACTTACCCAAAGCGATATCGTGCATATTGGACTTCTGAAGATCGGTGACTGGACTTCCTTCCCCATGGAATAAGTTGCTTCATGTCACTCCAGTTACATACCCATTTTAATGACGGCGGCGAAGAACTAGTCGCCTCTAGAACACCTCAGAAGCCATTGCCAAACCCATTCTCAAAAAACAGGGTGAGAGAGTTTATTTATCGTTGTAGGCGCGATATGTGCGATACTACATTATATTTCAACCGGTAGGGTGGTGCCATGGGTGGTAAATAATACAGGCTCTCTCGGGACGGCGCTTGGGACAAAAGGATGACATATTTGTCGTGTACACGTACGCACCATACGCGTTCATCGTGGGTCAATTGAAAATTTAACTTTTCACGAAAACATGTGCAGCCAACTGTTTAGACAATATAATATAATAAACGGCCGCCGAGTCGCCTGAGGAGCCAAAAAGTCCCAGTATGGTATTACCTGGTATTCCGAGAGTATCGTGCTTGTTTCTGTGTACAAGTTCATCTTGTACGCATCGTTCACTCATTGACAAGTAAATAGACAGCTCGACGCCCAAGCGCAGATCCGTTATCCCCCCGTAGAGTAATGGAGCGAAATACAGCGTCCTCGATCAAGCCCTCCTAATTCAACTCATTTGCCCCACTTTCACCTCCCGCCACGGTGACGCCAGGCCACGCGACGGTTTGGTCCCGATTTTCGGAAGCTGAATAAACGGGAATATAATTCGAAATTGGACAACAGATAAGATCGGCGGCGAAAACGACATATAAAGCAAGTTTACCCGGCTAACCTCCCAAATCAGGGTCCTGCGATGAGATCGTCCTTTGACCATTTGATTAGATTTACAAACAAATACATATATATAACAAATAGGCGTCGGGAATCAGCGGCAATCGCGTCATTTTACGTGCACTCTGAAAACCCATACACATGAAATAAGATAGGGGGAGTCATATTGTGAAGTGAAGTCGAGTGGAAAATAAAGGTTTCTACAATCTATTCCATATACAGAAAAGGGCAGTAAAGATAGATATGCCTGTACGAGTGCATTACCATAGTTTGAGCGGCAACATAATGTGAGAATATTCCGCATGAACCGAAGAAGGAAGATAAAAAAAGAAGGTACTCAAGCCTGAGAAAACTCGGCTGTCATGGAAAAAGGGGAATAATCGGTGTGCGTAATATATGCATCCGTTATGAGTACATACACTCTCATGTACGCTCGACGACTATTTTAAAGCAAGTGTACCACGAGCAACCATGCCCACAAACAAATGTACTCACTCCTCATCTACCGCAAGTGACATAATAAGTACCCCAACTACTTAGACCGAATTTGGCCGTCTTCAAGTTAAGGCGCAAATTCAAATAGCGACGACTGAATTGAGCCCCCATTTGGCTACTTTTGGACTCCCTGAGTCGTATATATTTTAAAACGCCGTACATATTTAATTCGCACATCACTAAGGTAAATTATCAAGGCGCCTAGTCAGGGATAAAAGTATGCTCTGCAGCACAGAAGAGCACAGAGGATTTATTGTACACCAAATGAGAAGTTATGTTGATTATTTCATGTGTTGAAACTTGTCTATATTCTCCTTGCCAAGTTAATCTATATGCCGAATAGTCACAACACGAAGCGAAGGATATATGTAGTCACATGCGCTCTAGAAATTTCATATCTTACAGAACCTTATACAGTACATCTCGGAACCATTCCGAATACTCACATGAAACCCGGAGGCAAACCACCAGTTTTGTTTTGCATCGTATTGCCAGTCTTTGACTTGGCGAGGAAGAACAGGCGCAACAAAAAGTATGTAATTCGTAATCTTACCATTGCTGTTAACTGGTAAAGTTTTCAAGCAATGAATTTTGTACGTGCAGGATAATTTGTTTACCAACTAGGTACCGTATCAGTACCAGCGGGTCTATTCTTAACCAGCTTCTATCTGTTTTGATGAGCGCCTAGTATAGTAGCGCTTAAACTCGACCCAACGGGTCTGTTTCCACTAGTAGACAAGAAAAGTGCGATGAACTTAAAAAACTTCTTTCTTGTTCCGTCTGTGGACGGTGCTTCTTTACATTCTCCGATTCCGAAATGCTCGAACTTCTACGGTCTGTATTCTTAGACGATGCCGATGTGGCTATGAAATCTCGTTTGCCTTCTTTTTATCTTCAAAGTAAGGTTACGCTCAGCTCATAAGGATTAGCCTCATTTGTTGGATAGAATGAAGAGTAACGATAGCACCACATTCGAATGTGTATGGAAGTGGCAGTGATAGTACGAACCACATGCGACGTACACTGCCAATAGCCAAATTTTTTTAGTATAGGCTTAAGTGTTATAGACCTACAATTGTGGGTCTTGAAGGCTTCCATTCCTGTGCCCGTGATCTACCGCCTTCGAACGTTTCTACCCAGTTTTTGAGATCGATGTGTGTGTACGTAGGTGAGCCCATTAGGCGATGGGCTCACGCGGCGGGATACATGCGTCCTGCGAATCGCTATAATGACATACTTGGCCCTCGGCAAATACGGCAGAAATATTTTGAAACTCAGCCAGAGATGTCACCTCAAAGGCTTCAAGGCTTCCCTTCTGAACCATCCCTTAAGTGCCGTACGGTATGTACCTGGCCCAGGTCATTCAGCTTGCAGGAAGATGATCTATTGTTAATCTACTACGACGCTCATGCCATGCCACCGCCTTTCGCTTTCTCCCAGTCTCCTCCAGTCTATTCTGGCACGTCGCTAGAATCCAATTTTGACGGCTCACTGCGCAAGCGCTGGCATACATGCGGAATACGCAAGCAAGTTCGGTCTATCCGACATATGCATATATGCACCTTCTAAATATGACCAGCTCTGCGCATATAACGGTGTCCGAAATACGTGTTGAGTGTAAATTTCTTTTTGACCTTTCTCTTCCAGTCGGATGGGGCTCTCGGATGACGGCACAGCTGTACCAAAGGACTCGCCGAGCCTGTAAAAGAATTGTTATAACTGCACTCGGGTTTTGTCAAGCTTTCCGCCATGGCCGATTTTGAACGTTAGGAATGTATCTTTTTGAAGCTCATGCGTGTACCCCGCCTGCCGTGTATGTTTTACTTCCGCTCATGTATCATTTTCACCCACCTTCCATTATGTAACAGCTATTTCACGCTGGTTGATATTTGAGCCAGTGTGTTCTGCACGTATCTAGACGAATCTGCGCGTTTAATTTTTGTTCTCATTTATTTGATTTCTTTTCTATTTCTTCCTTCTATTTTCCACCCACTCAGTTCTTATTCTTGTAACTCGAGGTTATTTACCTTCAGGATTGTCGAATTGGGAGCGAAACACTCGGCAGATAAGCGCTTGGTATACAAGTAGCGACTTTAAAGGACATGGAGGTGGGTACATGGAGGTGGGTACTTGTTAAGAAGCCTTGTGTGGTGGACTGCATATTGACTTGGCTTACCCCTTTTGCATGCGATATTGTAGGAACTTTCTACTCGTACCTTGAAATACAGTTGAGGCAAGTCTCTCATCATACCTTACTCATACGGCAGAATCCTTTATTGTGGATCCTGGAATTTCTACGCGAAGGCGTAGCCATGGCTATCTATTTCTCGATTCTATTTTCTCAACATGTTTCACTGGTTTTAATTTCTTGTGGCGGCAAATAGCCGCGTCTGCGCCCACGTACGCATGTGTCCACCTGAAAGCCAAACGTTTCTTCGCCGCATCCAGCAGCTCTTCTCCCGATCCGCTAGTCCCACATTGACTAGCTCTGACTCAGAACTCTACTTTCGGGGACTTACATCGCTAACCGGAACTCGGGGAGCATGAGCACCAGATTACCTCTTATCCATGCTTTCTTGAATTGTGCCAACGCCAATGGATGTCAAATTCCTGTGCGATAGTGGCATTATTGCAACATATATATACTGGTTACAGTCACCATTACATCTACACCTCTGTGGTGGCTCAGGACAGCTGTCCTAACCCGTCCAGGACCAACTTGGGACTCTGCGTCCGAAATGAGCTTTACTTAGTCAGTCTCAGGACCCGGGACCCAGGTCATGTCGATGGCGTCTGGTGTCTAGAGCGGCTCGCCGGTCGGGCATATTAATGAATAATGCCGAACTTTTACAAGATTATGTCGTCCTGTTGTTTACCTGCCCCGAGTGCTAATTATGTCTGCCTGAAGCAGGAAGGTCGGGCTCTATGTTTAGATGCTGGATGTTTCTTTACTGCTGAAGCTAGTTTTATTGACAGGGGATCACAGCTGCGCAATGTGCATTATGAAGAACATATGGATGTGTCAGGGAGAGAAGACTTGAGAAGGAGCTCACACAGCTGTAAGCAACGAGAACAGGCACTGCCAAAACTTTGGGTTTGTGAGTAAGCTTCCTGTCCTTGTGCTGTGTAAGGTTGTGTACTTCTTCCTTCTAAGGCCGGACAACCTAATTTCAAATACCCGTTGTTGGTTGGGTAGTGTGGGTATTGCTAGGTATCGAACTGCTATCGCATTGTGCACAGGCTTTTATAATTAAAGATTTTCATAATCACATCTGACAGCATACTTACAAGGAGGGGCGGTGCAGTGCTGCATACATACCGTGAATGCGGTATCACTATGCATACACTACATACGACGACCAGTACGACCTTGCCCGTGCTCGTCAACGACCTTGCTCGTTCAAATTCTAACGTCATGTGTTTCATGTCTTCCTCGTCTTCGTCAACAATCGGTATGTACTGCCAGGGACAGAGCTCTAAAAGGCTCTAAGTCCTGGGATAATTATATCGTTTAAAAATAGAAACAGCACGGCCACACCGACTATTCGTCGGTATTTTGGGCAGTATTTGCCAGGCAACAAGTCGAAAAAGCGACGAGGGACCCACACGACTGGAAGTCGATTTGATGCCCTTCGGAGAGGGTGGGGCAGGCGTATCCATGAGTGCTACCTCGAAATTTGTCGAGGTTATCTCTATGGTTTGTGTCAGGATGCGCAATGGACCTTGGATATACGGAGCACGGGATGGTAGCCATAAGGCTTTGAAGTTTGTACAGGTCCCCTTCGAGCTGAGTACATATTCGCATTCGCCGTTAATTGTCCGCCTTAGGTTTTACATTTTAGGTGTACTTTTATACGGCTCACCTACGCGGGACTGAAGAAAATTTCAAGGTTTGCATACGTGCCTGTATGAAGAGGATATGAATATATCGCAGAACACTGGTATGTCCGTACTCCGAACGAACCTTGAGCGAGCGAAGGAACGAATCAATCCATTATCCGAGCGATAGATACTGCCTAACGTTATGTACGTACGGCCTGGACCTCAGCGATGACGCCATTTGCTCGCTAAACCAGAAAGAAGAAAAAGGAAAAAGTCCACAAAGGGGGTGGATATGTACGTATGCATGTAGGGTGGGTACCAGGGTGTATGTACGCGTTTCAAGTTTGTCTTTAGCAAATTATGCGTGGGTTACCCAAGTTTTCTTCTTCTTTGCCCTCGTTACACCGTGCGGTCCTCCACCCAGGGCCTATCCTGGCCTATCGATGTCCCTCAAGCCCAAGCCCAAAGCCCGCTCGCTTGCCCTCCATGAGCTCAAAGCCACCTCAAAGGTTCAAGCTGGGGATTTATCCAGATGCATACATGTAACTCCCCCCCTTTCTCCCCCTACTACTTATAGGGCGTATGTATCCTTATGTATTTGTACATACATACTTGTTAATCCTGGTCTGGACTACAATATAACGGAGTTCCACTTCCATGTACATAATTGGCATATATTGGGATGCCATACGCGTCGCTAATTGATAGAATTCTCGATCGCGGTTTGGGAAGAATTCTCTTGGGATTCAAACGGACGGACTTGGAGCTTGGGGAGTCGAGTCTGGGAGCAGATCTGGGACGGAGACATTTCGACAGACAGATTCTGTAATATACTCTACATATTTCAGCCCAGCTACTTTGTAATAATATGACACGGCGTATCGAAAATTCCCCCCACTGAAAGAAAACGAAAGTGGCTCTCCGCTTTCTCAAGTTTGGAAGTTTTATTAGGCCCGTGATCATGTTCGAAAACTCGCTTCGTTTCGTTCCGTCCCTTCTTTATAAGCCTTCTTTCCGTCTTTCCTTTTACGATTGAATAATTTCCGACGGTGCTCGTCGTCGGGTGTCGGACGGACTCCCTGAATGTGTGGAATGTACATACGTGAACCAAACGTGAGGGACCTTCCTTCGTGTATCAGTGTGACGGAGGGCACATGGACGAAGTTGGGGACCGCTGGTAAGCATCTCATCTTCCCTCTTTCTTTCTTTCTCTTTTCTGCTGTGTGTCCCGACATGCCACGCCACGCCATGACAGGTACATGTACACAACGGAACATATGTGCATACGTACGTTACATACAGTACTACACATACGCACAAGCGACTCGGAGCGCGACGCAGCGAGATAATTCATTTGGACGACTTAAGCGGGCGGCGCATGGTACGTCCCACCATGCGGGTCGAAATTTAGTTGTCATAGTGCATACTGAGTAAGGAAGGAACGTTATCGTTATCATTATTGAATCGCTTTTCTTTTCTTTTGAGGGGGAAGTGTGTACATACCGCCGGTACCTCATAGTTTAGAAAGATAAAGTTCGGGTGCATGCATCCTTCCTGCGTTTTTAGGTATGTCCATTCGACTCCGACAACACTGTCCTGTCCTGTCACTGGCATAATGCAGACCGGTCGGTACCTCCCCGACCTCCAATAGATAAATTTGACGTACATATGTCGTCTGTAAGTAAGGTAAGCATTCAAAACAAAACCTTCCAAAACCGACGAAGAACTTGACTAAAGGAGGCAAGAGGACAACAAAAAAAACAGAAGGGCTAAATATACCTACTACACCTACGTATGTAAAAAAATAATAAGTAACCACCAGCTACCTCTACATCGGCACCTCACATTCGCAGTAAAGGTAAACTACAAAGTACCAACTTGCCTTGGTCCACTTAAAACTCCCCTTTCTTCCCCCTCCCCCTCCATGGATCCTCCTCACTTAACATTTATTTAGTAGTTCCCAAGCTCCAGCCTCCCGAGTCCCTAGCTCCCTAGCAGCCTAGCACACGTGCACGCATCCGGACTCGCTCCCCCCCGCCCCTGCTCGCCCTCGCTAAATATTACTAAATTACTAAATATTATAATTATCACTTACTCCACGCCGCCGGGAGTCCCCACCCCACAATGCAATAGAATGCAGTAAGTATGTACATAATAATATATATTCTACCGTGCTCGCTTCCGCATCTGGATTCTGCACCCGTATGGTAAGTATGGTATGACCCACACTCACGCACGCACACAATCGTGAGTGCGCCCGGGTCGAACTTGTTCGAACGTGCAGGAATCAATGGATCCGTAGTAATACCAAGCGCTCCAGGAGCCTTGCCTTGGATACACAATAATGGAAATGGACTAAGAATCAAAAACTATAAATAAAAACATGGGAGCTCCGGAAAAACTTTAAGAGAGAGAAATCAAAATCCCTCGAGTTAAAGCCTTAATAGTACAAACTAAGAACTATAAAAACACGGAAGCTCCGGAAAAACTTAAAGTTCGAGAGATTTGCATTCTCTCTCGAGTTAAAAAGCCTTGGCCCTCAATAGTCCACCTCGGGCGTGTGCGCGTATGGGTGTGGGCGAGTTGGTTAGTGATTAATTTATATGTACATGGTATAGTCCGGGTTTTTTTTAGTACGTACGTATGTGAACGGCACACTTATATTATAGCCTATAGCTCATAAGTAAATCCCCGCTCGACCGGGGGATACGAATCCGTCTCGACACTCGAGTGTACGAAACTCATTGCGAGCCCAAGACTATAGCCTAGTATGTAAGTGGAGCAAGGAAAGTAAGTACGATTCATTCATTTCAAATTTCATTTGGATCCCCCCCAAGTCCAAAGAAAGGAAGGAGCCTTGGTCAACTAGTAACTAACATAACTAACTAACAATTAACCCACACGAGCACTTCGGATCCATACAATACAATTTTCTGGTCCCTTTCATTTTCCTTCTTTAGTCCGAATCCAACGCACGTCCTTCCAGGTCCTCTCAAGTTCTCGCAATTCACGACGCATGTAAAAAAACAAAGTTTCAAAAACGAAATACAGTCATACATACACACACACATACATACATACATAAGAGGCAGGTAGCAGGCAGTACGGCGTACAAGATAATGCGAGAAGGAGAAAGAAAGGCAGTTTATAGTCTGGTAGTACATGAACATGAATCGAATTCGAAGGAGTTGAACGTTGAAGTTGAAGAATCTGAATCTGAATTGGGACAAAAAGCGAAGACGAAGAAAAAGCAGCAAAGAACGAAGAGAGAAGAGGAGGAGTGGGTGTAAATTGTAAGTAAACAAAAGCAAGTCCAAGCCGTGCATGCGTGTTCTTTGAGTCTTTGAAGTGTATCAGATCCCATCGGAATCAATAAATAACTGATAGATAAATTGTGTGGGGGGGAGGGGGTGTCGCTCAGCGGCGGAAATATGCACTAGGCATAGTAGAACGTTGACTGCGTGATATGAGTGGTATTTGCGTGAAGAGGTATATTGTGGGGGGTAGTAAGGAGGGTGACGGAAGTGTCTTTTTTGTGTGGGGAGAGTAAAGCGAGGAAGGAAGGAAAGGGGAAGAATGAAATAAGTTACTCCAAGCGAGCGGAAAAAAAAAAAAACAACAAAGCGTCCATCAAAAGCGAATCAATACATCCGATTCATGTTGAACAATGTCGACGTCGAAGAATCTATGAAGACCCAACAAGCACCGGACTCGCACCAACACCAAGAACGGCATTGCCCAACGAGGCATGTTCCGATGCAGGGCTGCCATTATTGCTATGGTCGAGACCCTTGTTCGACAGCGCAGGCGAGCCAGCTGCAGATCCACCGTTACTGAAGTAACCCCCGGGCGCAGTGTGGGATTTGCGTGGTTGTTGTTGGTGGTATTGCTGCTGCTGCTGGTGTTGCTGCTGGTGCATCAAGTCGGAAAGGGGGTTATTGGGAAGTCGGATGCCGCCCTCGTTCGAGCTGGGGTGTTGTAGCTGCGAGAGGGAGGATGGGGGAGAGGAGGAATCGGAGCGGGAGAGAGGGTAGGTGTGTTGGATGGGCGAGTTGTAGGACGTTGGAGGGGCGCTGCCTGATGAGGAGTAGATGGAGACTGAAAGAATAAAATAAATATTGGGATTTTTTTGAGAAAGGAGAAGACATACCATTATCATCCCAATCGCTCGCACCGCTGCCTGAATGGACAGAGCTCGCTGAGCTGGAGACGCTGCTGCGTCTGAGGATAGCGCCTTGCGCACCAGAAGCGGAGAACTCTCTCGGCTCCTTCTTGACGAGCTTGGCTTGCTTGGGGCTGACATTGGGATTCGGGCTGGTGCTCAGCTTGCTGTTAGCAGCTGCACCTACGCCAGCAGCACCGGCTTTACGAGCCTTGTTGCCCGCGCGGAGCTCGTCGAAGCGGAGAGGACGCGGACGGAGGTGGGTGCGTTCGTAGAGCCCGCATTTGTTGCAGACGATTTTGCCTGGGTTGAGCGTACTCCTGCGCCAGGAGGGCGGCTCGGTGGTGTGGCAGTTGAAACACCTGCGGCGCAGGTATTGCGTCTCTTTGGAGGCAGCGTCGTCGGTGTGCTGCACAGGGAGCCCTGTGTGTGGGGAGAGATAGGAGGGGTGGGCACCGCCGTTGAGGGAAGGAGATGGGTAGGGAGAGTGGTGGTAGGAGTGGTGCTGCTGCTGTTGGTGGTGGATTTGCTGGTGATGATGTTGTTGTTGTTGTGGACGGTAGAATTGTTGAGATGGGACCATGAGAGCCGCGTTCTCTTCTATTTTGATGTTGGTTTCATCATATTCTGTGTATTGATCTTCATACGAAGAGTACACTTGTTGTTGCTGCTGTTGTTGTTGGATGAAATTTGGGTATTGCGGCATCGCATCGTCGCGGTCCTGACGCACATACGGAAAAGTAGCGCGTCGCATCATCGGGAACTCTTGTCTCTGCTGTTGGTGCCAGTTGGTGTTGGGGTTGTTGTAATACGCAGGAGATTGCTCTGGGATATCCTCATACAATTCTTGGAGGAGTGAGCCCGGACGGTTGAAGGCGTCATCCTGCTGAGGGAACATGTACTCCTGTTTTGAATACATGTGAGGGAGAGCAGATACAGTTGGGGAAGGGGTGCGAGGAGTGGAATAACCGTCGAAAGCGAGAGAGTCCATTGTGTGTCGACCTGTTTCGCTCCCCTTTCTTTCCTTCTTTTAAAATACAACTCTATCCAAGATTCAAGCAAATCTGGATCTCACTTTTCCAAAAGGAGTTACAATAAGCCCCCGCCAGGACCCCGGCTACTTCAGACCCCTTCCCAACCAGTCCAAACCTTTCCCTTCTTTCGGGTCCACCAATCACCGCGGCTTCCTTATCTCTCTTAGCGCTCGCCCTCCTGTCTCCGGTCCTTCCGTCCGTGAAATCGTACAATCCCGATCCACAGACGCGACGCCTGACGCGTCCAACGCGCGCCAAGAGCTATCCTCCTCCATGCCTCGAGGCAAGTAGTATCGAACGGAACGGTCTCATTCACCGCGAGATGCTGCGCGTTTATGTTCTATGAAATATAATCACTTGAACGGCTTTCTTTTTCCTTTCCTTTCTTGTTTTTTTCGCCGCGTTCGAATTTGCGATCATCCTTTTTTTGGGCAAACGTTCGTGGGTCGAGACTCGGTATTACCATTTGACCATGATCGTCCTGGCGTTCAAGCGCGTCCGAAGGAACCGTCGGTGCAAAGCATATATATAAACATACCAAGCCAGGTAGCTATATACTAGTGAAGGAAGGAAATAGGTAAGTAAGCTGTACGCGCCGTTTTATTTCTGGTACGGTGCTTTGATTTCGCTACAGGGAAGGAGAGGAGGAGAGTGAACTTTTTTCTAAAATAAATCTAGGTCGGACTCAAGATTATGGAAGAACCATTAACGACACGAGGAAACGCTCGTCTGTATTATCGAACCCGTGCCTTTTTGTCTTTGTCCTCGTCTCTCGCTTCAAGACGACGGTTTTGCAGAGACGTTAATATTTAATCCGTGATGACCATAGCTAATTATACTATGCAGTCACTTCCTAGAACTCCTAGTCTGGACGCACCACTAGACCACCACAGCTACCATTTCTGAACCCACCAGTCAAAATAATAGCTAAGCTATATCTTCTCTTTCACCCTACTACTAACGGGAACTCAGCTCCGCTCACACCTCAACCGCGCCCCAAGAACGCGTTCGCAGCACCTTTCTTATTTTCGAACGCCACAGTGTATGTGGTCTATATATGTAAATAATCCTAGTGCGTAGCTGACCGCAGCCATATCATTTCTTTCTCTCTTTTCTGACCCGTTCGTTCGTTCGTTCGTTCCTTTCGCATTTCCCGAGTCCTTTCCTTTCCTTCCAAGATCTCTATCTTCCATCTTTCGAAAATCTCGGAGACACTCGACAGAGCGTGCGTCTATTTCGTTTCCGTTCCGTTCGTTGACAAGCCATCGTCGTCGTCATGTTACTGGACTTTTTCCAGCGTACTTATCGTACATACACTATTACAGACAGTCGGTTCAGGTACCTTACTTACACCCCATATGTCCCCAGCCCCAGCCTCATCGATCATAATCATGCACATCCATCTACCCAGCCACCTACCCCATCAACATCACTTCGTCGCGGTCGTCGTGGCATGGGAGGTACGATCTCATTTTGTTTTGTTTTTTCTTTCGAAAAGAGTATGTATTGTACTATACCGTTACGCGCATAGTACACAATTTGGCAGCGGTAGTAAAGTAACTGCAGTGGAATGATTATATCGCTATTACCATAAAATAAATAACATGATGGTATAGCGCTTGCTCCTTGCTCTTCCGTTCCCCTTCTTTTTTTTCCTTCTTTCCTATTAGTTAACATATACATACTCGTGACATACCGTAGCCCCAAGATCCTCCTCCTTCCCCTTGAGTTAATTTCCTTCTCCGAATCCGAGTGTGCCTCTTCCCGACTCTGACTCCGCGTGGCTATGGCCGTGGTTATGCACTGGTTGTGGTAGTGGTCGCGGGGGACTATCTCCTATGTACTACTACCACACCATCAACAAGATGGGGGATCACCATCGCGTGCCACTCACGCGCTAGCCTGAGTAGAGTAGAGTTTGCATGATATTAATGATATTATGATGCTCCCCACATAACTCCCTTGTAGATCCTTGTATTCTTTAATTTTGTTCAACTTATGTATCGTGATATGCATATTTATGTTCATGTTCATGTTTATCGAAGTAAAAAGTTAAACATAAACATAGAGCGCTAAGATCTCGACGGAGGCGCTCACAATCCGTCGATGTTGATTTCATAGTAAATTCGGAGCTATTTATTTAATATAATGGATGGTATTAATGGCATTGGCATTATGATTAGCCTTGTGTATATAGGCGGCTGAGCGCTGGGCCCTCACCTGCCCATCGGTACGTACGTGCATATCCTCTAGAATTACCCTACTGGCTAATAGTACCAACGTAGGTTCTATCTATATTTACCCCACATCGCCCCAACCCAATTGTCTCCTTCGAATCGAATTCCTTCTTGGCAAGTTCCAAGTTCCAAAGAAGAGTCGTCCAGGAATAGACCATACACCAACCATACACCGCATCGCACCACACTACACCACACCGAACGCACACAGCTTACTAGTAAGGTGGGTAGCTAGCTAGATCGCACCCCGGAAGATAGAGATAAAGTAAAGCCAAATCTAAAGAAAGCGATATAGAGCGCTAGAAGCGCAGAAAAAAACAAAAAGGTTCGAACGCCCGCGAAGAATCATTAGTATCAGCATCATCAGATGTACTGTACAAAGATATCATATCATCTCATATGTGTTTGGACGTACGTACGGGATAGTGGTAGGGTACAGCTTTGAGTTGCGCGATAACGTGTCGAGCACTGGTTCCAATCTGAAGCTTCAAATTGAAGCTTGACCCCTGCTGATCAATACTAAGCACTGGCACTGGCACAGGTGCGGCATAAATACGGACGCCGTCGTTCGCTTAGATTAGCACCAGCTAGTAGCGTGTGCGAAAAAAAAAAAAAGGAAAGGAAAGTAGGGTTATGGTTTATGTTATCTGTATTATCATTATCATTATCTTTTCTCTGCGAAATCGAAATTGAATCCCGAGAGGTCGGAATACACACATTGCACAAACGCTTGGCCATGGATAGCAGGCTCGCACCGGTGAACAGTGGAAATCGGCATACATACGTACGTACATAGCGTACGTACATACTACATAATCCATGTATGTACATATGTATGTATTCCTCCCCGATTCCAGGTCGCCACTAGTCTAGTAGGCACTAAGCACTGAGTGCGTCTTGACTCCGCCCTGGACTAGTTCCTTGGAAAGAAAGCTAAAAAGACAGCGGACGCTAGGCTAGTAGTATTAGCATGTAGTGACTATATTGCTATATTGCGTAGTGTGTATGTATGCCCTGCCCTGCCCTTGCCCTGCCCCGCACCGCACCGCTCGTATGTAGATGGGTGAAAGACGATTAGATCGACGTGACAGGATGTACATAAACAAAGTTCAGTTCAAAGTAGTACTAAGTAAGAAGGAAGGAAGGAAGAGCAGTCGGAATCGGGCTCTATGTGTATGGACTTCAAAGTCCGTGGTCATCGTCGATTGTCCATGTCCATGTCAACAAACCATAATAATAATGACGACGAGCCAAGGCACACACTCAGTTCATGACATTTCACACCACTGTGGATGGGTATATGTTCTTCCCTGGTATGTACTAAGCTTCTTTGCCTTCCCTTGGGTGAATAGCAATAGCAATAGCATCCTGTGCCAGAACTTCCCTCCGACCAGTGCGCCGCGGCATCTTTTCACGCGCATCGCGCATCGCATATATGCATGCTCAGTGCCTCTTTTCAACTTTGGGTAATTACCATGTTGGAGTTATATTTATCCCTCGTGCCCTTTTTCCTTTTCCTCTTCAACTTCAAACCTTCTTCAACTTCTTCAACCTCAACTTCTTCTGGCTGACATGGATCTTCTGGGCTCTGTTAGTACTAACGATAATCATCACACCAGTAAGTTTACACGCTTCGACGCGGAATCGGGGTCGGACCTCGGAATCGGGTGTGTGTGTGCATTGGATGTGTGCTCTCTCAGACATATATCCACTAGACCTACCAAGGGACACATACGTACAGTGTACACATACCACCAAGATCCACGCACCCAAGTAAGGGATGGGAATAGGAGCGAGCCAAAAACAGTCCTTGCCCATCCCCACAATACCCGCCCGGCGGCTATGTACATACGATGCGATACGATACGATATGGACATCCATCCACACAATACGTCGAGCTTTTTTGACTCGTCGCTCCCTTCCGTGATATGACATGCACCCGCCCATATGTGAAGCCCACCAATCTCCCAATTGGACTCCATGACTGGACCTGGCACGAAGGGAAGGGTTATTTCGAGTGTTTTGTGCTAATAACGTATGGCATATGGGACAAGGAAATCTGCGAGCGCGTCGTTATTAATAAAATCATGCGCTCTCCCCCTCTACTGTCTTCTGTTATGTTATATATGCCATAGTACAAAGTTGCATTTCAATGCGAGGCTATTCTAGGTGTGCTTCTCTTCTCAAGTTCTCTTACTCACTCACTCAGCGGCTCAGTGCTTTACTTAGACTTGGCTTTACCCAGATCTTCCAGGTCCAGCTGCCCACCAAAATTTAGCCAAAGTTCTCTCTCACCAACCCGCCCCGCCGATGGATTACTTTGAGTCCAGGGCCCGCAAGCACATTTTGGGAGTTACGTAGTACGTACGCGGAAAGAAGTAACAACATACTTACACCCCATACCGCCCGGGGCTCAAGGTGCCAACTGTACATTAAATATGGCGCAAGATCTATTTTATTTTTATTTCCATTCCTCAGATCTAGAGTCATATGTTACTCATTTTAGTCAAAGAATGAATTGGGTCGTCTTGCGCTGTTTTTTTGTTTTTCCCATCGGACGGCGAAATTCTGACGTGCGTTCGGCGTATCTCATCCAAGAGCTTGCGGCTCGCCGGCATGCCGGCGGTGCTGGTGACATACGTCCGCCCCCGGATTGCATGCGCACGCACATGGCGTCGCGCACCAGTGCGTGTGTCAGCACTGCCAGGGCACTGGTCGCTTGTACATAACGCGCACAACTGGCGCAGGGGTAAGCCTAATGTTTGGGATGCTTGAATGGCGTGATGGCACGGTAAAGCTGTTGTCTTTCTCTTTCTCTCTAATCTCTCTCTGTAGGCTTTCTCTTGCTATCATGACACTTCTGTCGTCTTTCTGTCCGGGAACGCTGGACAGGTCATTTAAATGTGTCATGGACATAATAGCATATATTTCATTGAAGGCTCTGCGTATCTGGCAGTAGGTACTTATATCTATCTATCTATCTACCACGGATTGGTAGTTTTTAGTACCCTTACTCACTAGTGCTACTAGCGGACACTGCGGCCTGCCTGCCACACTGTGCCGGTGGGAAGAGTGCGTGGGTGGGGTTGGATTTCTCCAGGCCAAGTCTATCCATGTCATATTAACTTTTCATTTCAATTCTTACTGACGTGTAATGTAACTTCGGTATGACCCTATGTAGCGTGTGGGGAGGGGGGGATGTATTTGGATTTTGGAGTCCTGTACGTAGTAGTAGAAACACACTGGAAGGCGTATAAATATCCTGGCAAGTTGGCACCTCAGGAATCACATTCTTGTACACACTACGTGTTTTACTCTATTGAAGTTCAATAAATAGCCCGCTCCAGGAAGAAGGCTCGACATGGACGCGCCACGGTTTCTATTTTTTGCTTGAGAATTGAGATTATTACTCTGTGCCTTTTGCCTATTCCGAATTCATGGGTTCCCCTTCTCTGCGGTAATATGTATGTAAGTACCACTTTATTTCTATCCCACCCAGCGCCGTATAGGTCGTGGGCACGCGAACCAACTCTAAAACCTTGACTTGATAACATAATATCATAGGAAGATAAAAGCACCTCGATGATATCTCGAACGGAAAACTTTCAAAATGAATGTCGTCGAGCGAGAATATAATTCATTCATCGGTACTCGGAGGATAAGATTTAGCCCGCGCTCTCTCCATAATGACTGTTCCTATGCCTATGTATATTCTATACGCAGGATCAGAAAGACGAGTTATCAGATGGCGCGTCTCGATCTGTTGATCAACACCGTCGCAGAAACCACAACGAAAAGTTGCAAGTTTTAAAATGCAGCCGCGTTTGCGTTTAATCTGGAATTCGATAGACATCGGTAGGGAGGAGTGTCATTTTATTTGAGCGCTTGCTTATGTCGTCGGTCGGTTCCGTGCACACGTTATTTCTGTATATTATCGTTATCAATATGTAAGTCCACGTACGTACGGGCGGACATACCAGTGCACGCCAGTGCGATAAAGGATGATAATGATAATGATTATCTGCGAAACATATCAATTGTTTAAACACGAGAGCCAGGAACTCATCAATAGAGGAAAATCACTGTCGCTCCTTCATCAGTAGTGGCACAGGAAACGGGGAAATAAAAGACCGCGAAAACAATCCGATGCTGCTGGATAATACGCGGCGGCCGGTTGCAATGATTAATGAATGTCTTTATATTTTCAGTACTACAGAGTACGATTAGCAGGAGACAGAGATGAAGGCTCTTCTCTGAGATGATGGACAGTGGATAGATAGGCTGCTGCGTACTTACTGTGTGCCGTGCCACTCCTAGACTTCTACTCCAGATGGATGGATGGGATGTTGCATGATTATGACTGAAGGATGCTTCACCATTGCCGTCAGCTCCAGCACTGCGGCGAAACGGCCAAGAGAATCTACGTACATCTCAAGTTACTCGAGTCTCTTTTTACCCTACACTGAGTGCGTGAGTGAGAATTGCCCTTTCAAAGGGCGAAAGGTGGCTTGAAAAGGAAAAGACCTGGATAGCAGACGCAGACAGCGACCGATTAATGCCTCTTCGACGGCAACAAACACACTTGAAGTATGACGGGTCATTAGCTATTAATAACTGTCCCCCCCACGTCCGTCCGGATCCAGGACGTTCGGTAGAGATTAGCCCCATTTGTGAAAAAGCTATTGTTAGCGCACGGACGGACGGTTGGGCAGCTTACGTTTGTCTGATAACGGCTTTTCCGCCCGTTCGATATCGACCCTGAAACACCAAGTTGACATGGATGGATACTCACTCGCAGAGTTGCTAAACTTAACGCGCTTGAAGGCTGTCAATGTCACCCCTGACCCCCCCTGAGCTTCACATTAACATTGGGATTCTGTACGAGGAGTAAGTCAGAGTCTGCTTATTTCTATCCAGATATGTAGTATGTACTTCAGCCTCTGTGGGTGTACTGCCGTCTTTACTTAGCATCGAATAAAACGCTCTTCTTTTTTCCACACGGACCCTTGTCTTCTGGACTGGGCTTCTTTTCTCGTCACTTGTCGCAAGCGCCAACATTGGAGCTCCTCCCGCTCTTCGCGTTTCGCACTTTAGATCTTCTTCTCTCAATGTTCGTAAATTCGTTTAAACGCTAGAATTTCCGGCCACCACCGATGCCGCAGCGGGTCATGACATACATATTGAGTCGTAGCGCGTGGGCACTGGGCATGTAAACGGAATGTGTGTACACACTGCACGGCCAATAGCAAGGTTCTGTCACTTATGGGTCCTCCTCCAATTAACCATGTCCCTGTCCGTCTGACGCTTAGCGCCGTGCTCAGTATATTTTACCGCCTGTGCAGTGTGCACGGCATTCAATAGCTACGCGGTGCAGGCCGTTTGTACCCCAACTTCTAATTCTAACCCCAGCAGGGAATTGAGATTCTTACTCACTGCCTTCAAATACACGCAGACATCCGTTTTTGTCCGTTTCTATTTATAGACTCACGAAGAGCCAGTAAGAAAGCTAAATATAGACAAAGCGATCGGAGACGAGTTATGTACAGCCCCTTGCTCACATTTGGCCTTTCCCGCTCGTCATCCAAACTGCGACACTTTTGAGCTGAGCATGGGGCAAATTATGTAGAATGGGGATATAATTAATGCCACGTTCAATATAATTTCACTTCATTTTGGTGATCTTTGGTGATGGGATCGAGGATGATGATCGTGATGATGCCGCCGTGGGCATGAAAGACTAAGCATAGACTCGAATGACACTTTCGGCTGGATTAAGAGTGTGAGTATGTATGAGCAAGATGAACTCTAAACACGGGGCGTCAAGGCTCAACTGTGGGGACTTAGTACTAATCTTATCTTATCGTAAGCTGAAATTCAAATACCTGATGGTTCTCTTAGTGAAACGAGATTAATTCGGAAAGCTGTTTCATATCGAACTTCAATGTCATTCGAAGAGCAAATATATCTATATACCACAGAAGAAAAGGTGTGAGAGCCATTCTAATAGAGGATTTGGACCTACTCATGAATGTACTTGGGGTACTACCAACGATCAACGATGCAACTATGAGAAACCTAGGCTACTGTGTAGACTGTTTTGGACGCTCGAATGACCTTCGTAGCTGAACATGCTGTAGGGAGCCTCAGGTACCTATCTGACGTGCTAAAGCTATCAGAATACGGCGTACCTGAATCCTGTCCTACACGAGCACCAGAAGGGCTCTAGTAATCTGCGGTATCAACTTTGGATTGAATCAGGCGAAACAAGATAATGCACCCGTACATCCCACTTTGCACTAGCGCTATCTAATCTGGCCCGTCGCCGCTACGGTCACCTATTGAGCTCGGCTGGCACCAGTGTCTAAAGGCTTAAATAGAAACCTTACCAAACTAAATAATCACCAAACCTTAAAACCAGGCGCAACGAGCTCGATCAGTCAACATCATCGCCTCATCCCAGCAAAGAGCAACCAAGAGTGATTTCGATAATTGAACGGAGATTGAAAATACCAATTACTTTGATCATGTCAACAAGTATCATTTATAGAACGAGCATTGAGCGCGTAGATAAGGAAATAGGACTTATGCTTGCCGGAAACGCGATATATCGATGGGTAGCAAGAAAACATGGCACCGATTTCCTTGCGGAAATACGAAATAACCATATATTGGTAAAAGGTCGCCCATCTAATGCAGTATTTTGATCAATGCCTCTCGGCAGCGTGTCGTTTCCCAGATCACCACCACCATCATGGACATATCATCATTTCCGAATGCTTCTTTCACCGCCATTTTTCTCTGTAAGATATACTTCGGAGTTTTGTAAGTTTCAGATACATTATACCTTCGTATATCGCATTGCGCCTTCTTGTGGTGGCAATGTACTATGTATATGCAGCTCACATCGACGAGAAAAAAACGGAGGATGGTAAGACGAAGGTCAAAGTTTAAACGTTTATAGTTTCTTGTCTTTTCTCACAGCACCTTGGAGACGAGGAGTCCTGAGAGTCTGGGAGCTTTGAGAAGAGGCTGCGAAAAGAAGCCGGGAAGAACATATCATGATGATGGAAATCGTCGGGAAGAGATTTGAGGGATTTTCCGCCGTGTCGGTGACTCTGTCTGATCAAGTACTACTGGTACATACATCCCCATTATTTCATTTATCATGACAAGCCGGGATACGGCAATCAGAGAATTGACCAGTGACAATGGCAACCGATGACACCGATGAACAGACTATTTATATACACATAATCCGGTTCAAAGATATCTACTTGTACAGACTCATGATTACTGGTGCAATCTACTTAGGTCTCGGATCACCACTGCCATTTGCCCACCGAGTCTATGTCCTGCACGAGGTTATCAAAGAAGAATTGGCCAAAATGTTCTCAGGCTTCTGTCTTTATCCTTCTTTTCGGTCTGGGTTCTGGTGAGTTAAGAGCTCATTTCAGCTCCACTGACATCGGCTCTCTCGGTCAGTTTTCGTGCTATATCGTATGTATATGTATTTAGACGTAACTCTCTTCGTTATTGCGCGACGCTGTGGATTAAACTTTGCTCTCATCAGCTTGGAACGGACAATAGATAAAGGCAGATGATACGGCCGTATCATGTATCGCCACGAAGGCAACAAAACAAGAATGGCAATAACTTATGGGCTTCGTAATATAAATACATCTTTCGTAATGGCTCACGAAAGTGTACTCTTGACCAGACCAACTGTTTGATTCCGTATTTAAGAACTCACTCAGGTTCGTAAAAACTCGATGTTGCTGCGCAAAGGACTGGTACTATAATATATTAATATCGAAGTAATACATACATGCTCCTTCGAAACTCTGGGTCCGCCAGTTAAAATATTCACGCGTCTCACCTTGATTATGATATGTACTCAAATATTCCTTTCAGATCAACGCTCAAGTTGACTAAAGAAACGGCGGAGTCTATACAATCCTCAATAGTCACCGAACGCGCCATCACGG
Organism: Agrocybe praecox; assembly: GCA_964017145.1. Taxonomy (NCBI): domain Eukaryota; kingdom Fungi; phylum Basidiomycota; class Agaricomycetes; order Agaricales; family Agrocybaceae; genus Agrocybe; species Agrocybe praecox. The sequence goes on along the minus strand of OZ024843.1, from coordinate 1,379,620 downwards.
GTGCTCTTCAGTAGGAGGCGCGCATAGCTTTTATCTGATAGTACCAACGAGCCAAAACTAGTTTCCAATCCTTTGTTATACAATGGGGATTGAAGGAGAGATGATTGCGCGTATCAAGTCCTGGTCGCCGATACTAAGTGCACTCAGGTTCGAAGCGGTGATAGGCGCCGGGGCAGGCGATTGATGGATTTTTTGATCCATCCATCTGCATCAATATCCAAATGGCATCTACAAGTTCGTATTCCGCGATGAACAACGAATATGTAAGTAACCTAGAATGACCCGTGTTTGCGAAGCGTCGCATCCCACCCCGAACTTCCAACAAAGTTAGAGAGCCTTTAACCGATTCCCCGCTGGACCAAAGTATGTAGCGTCTAACAGTCATATCTGAACCAAGTCCGGAAGTTAAACGTTAAACCCTTGATGCATGATGAGTCTGTTCGGGAGCAGGGGCAAACAAACTTCGTATCCATATATGACCCATTAACTTTAAACTCCAAACACCTTAGTGCGCAGTATGCCGTATCGAGGGAGACAACGACACAATACCGAGCTTCAGCCGACCTTTTCAACACCTACATCCTATACACAATCCTTCAGTCAACACATGGCTATTTACCACCTTTGTAATCAGTTGGGCTGTATGCGGCAGCCCTTTACGAGACACGGCCTCGCTACCATCACCTAATTAAGCAAGTGTCTAAAGGGTTTGTTACTACTTACCACTCCTGCTGCTCAGAAATCAGAAATTGATCGGCGCCAAAAATGGACTACATAGATGGTCGGTTGTTGATTTAATTTTGAATTTGACATATCTAACTTTTAAGCTTTTCAACGCATTAATTAATATGTCCGGCGTCGAATTGGTGTCCACTGCTGGTGTGTGATATATGTTCCCTCTGCCGCATTCCCCATTAGGTGCTTCGTAAAAAGGGTATGTAGTAAGTATCTTCGATATTTATCCTTGGACTAGGAGAGTTTCTTACCTGGAAGATGGTGTATTGCTGCGGAGGGGCATAACCGAGAGAGGGAAACCACATTACAAAAAAAACAATTTAAATTTTTATCCACAGAACAGCTGGACGGGCGCCAAAACCTCAAGTCTAACGAACTCAACCTCTCTGGTACTTTTGGCGCGGTGCTTCTTGAGCTTAATTACTTGTCAAATGAAATCCATGATATAGGGGAATCCATAACTACATTTGAATAATCAAACTCCAATTATTTCAGTAATCCCCTCCCTAGCAACATTGTCTTTTGAGTCCGTCACACACCAACAAATACATGACAAACTACATACAAAATTTTTACAGGAAAATAAACCGCTGTCAAGAACCCAAATAAGATACCCTGATATACAAATGTTTTCTTTTTTTTGTAAATCCCCGAGCTCATTGCTTTTTTCGACCTTTGCGTTTTTCTTGTTTGGCTTTGATACATTCTGGGCAATACCATTTGTCGGGGAGGGGCGTTTTGACGCCAACGCAAGAGATATGGAACTGTAAGCAGATGTATCAGTGCCCTATCCACATTCGGCTCGAACGTTAAAAAAAAAAGGCACAGAATCTTGTGACGTTTGGGTACACATGAATATAAATAACTCACCCATTGATACGGACAATCGGGATTGTCGCAGCCAATCATCTGGAAATTGCTTTGTTAACAACAGAAGATGGTATCGATTAAAGGCACTTACATCTCCATAGCTCTGTTTGTGGCAGAAGCAATAGAGCGTCAAATCTTCTTCGGCGTCTTCGTCGATATCTTCTTCTCCCTCCGCATCCGCATCGAGGTCCTCCTCTTCTTGTTGTTGCTGTTGAATCCGAGCCGTCGATTGGCGCGAAAGCCGCGAGCGAGAATGAGAGGTAGAATGCTGTGGGATGGAGACCGGCGCAGGGCTGGGAAGCTTGATAGACGTGTTTGAATTGATTTTACGTTCTATAGAAACGGAATTAGCTTTATATATGCTTGAAAAATGCCAAAAGAATATACTTTTCGTATAAGACGGCCCCGGAGCGGCAGAAATTGAAATGACGTTGTCCCCTTGCGCCGCGTTGCGCAAACTTTCTCCGATCTGTATGACAGTAGTCGTACCGCTTAAACTTTCCCCTCGTTTTAATCCGTATGGCGACGCAGAGCGCAACTGAGCTACAGATGGGATATTGGGAATATATGGATTCCGCACATCTTCCGCAGGCTCTCCTTGCAATGTCCTCACCCTTACAAGATCGGAGTCGAGGCGAGAACGAGTCCTCGTAAGAAGGTTTAGTATATTCTGAGCGATTTCGGTTTTCTCATTCGATAGGGTTTCCAGCTCTGCGTAAGCATTCGCTATGCGGGCAGGCAAATGCGCTTTCGAATGGACACTCGTGGGAGTCGCCACTGGGGAAGCTGTACGGCTATTACCTTGACCGAGAGTGGTGGCTGGAAGAGCACTCTGTTTCAAAGCAGATTTTATATATTTCATTTGATCTTTCGTAATCTCCTGTTGGATTTCTATATTGTGGGTGAGTTAATTGACATTTAGCAAGGAGTTCGAGTAATTGACTTACCGTGACATCGCGCATCCTTGAGTTTTATTTCCTCAAGTAAATGCTGAACTTCCTGGGGAAGATTATCCAGACCTGGAGCGAGGTAAGAATCGAGGTAAGTAACCATATACAAGCAACCATGTGAAGGTCCTAGAAATCGTGACCGCAATATCATTATTGGGAGGGACTAAGATTCATGCCGTAACCCTTCAATCGAAGACGATACGACAGAAATATCAAGCCATCAAAAGGCGAAGACATACTAGAAATGAAATCAGCCGCTACAGTAGCAGCTTCCTCATAATTTGGAACGGGTTGAGCAAGGAGACTCATGATTATCTGTTAAGGCGGTTAGATAATAGTGATCGCGAAGTGGTTAGTAATATGCGGAAGAATGTTTATACATTTATCGCACCTCGTTTATATCCTGTACTAACCTTGAAGCGAATCGCTTCGTAGATGAGGGACGTTAAAACAAAGAGATGTTGCGCGAGGGGTATTGGATTTGAGATTCGTCAATTCGGTCGTCAATCCAAGATTGACGTCTTGGTTAAGACCAAGTTAAGACAGTGTTCAAACTGTGGAGGTTCGGAAAACTCCGCTCGGCCAATACTGGATATAGCTGCGGAGTTTTAAGTTATACGCACGTGATCGAATACCATAGCAAAGCACTGGTTGTTTTTCGGTGTTCACGTCGGTGCCTGCCGGAATCGACCTAAGGAAACCGAAGGTTACATGACATAGTACTCTTATATGATCTAATCTTTATGGATCACCCTCTTCCAACGCCGTCGGGTACTAATAGCCCCCATATACCACTGTACTTGTGGCATTTCAGTACAATACAGTAGCATTCTTGAATGTCAAATAAGCTTAAGAACTGGTGAGAAATCACAATAGGATTGTATTTTAAATTTGCTTGCTTCACGCCGTTGGCGTTAAGTTTTCTTTCAAAGGCTAACCACTTTGATCTCGATTTGTATCGCCGGCGCCTACTTCAAGGTCGGCACATGCAAATAATTGGCGTCTCCCTCGATAGACATTTAAGCCTCACACACCTACGGTGTGGTTAATCTGTCAGGTAAAGCCCCCTTCCATAAGTAAAGATATGTAGTTATAGCTCTGGCTGGTTAATCGTTGGCCTAATCTCTCATCTCGCCCAAAGGAATTTAGTTTCAAAGAAATTAATTACATACAAATTGCTGCAAAAAAGAGAGCGGCTCTATGATACTGCACTTATATTTTATATAAAAGTTTTCTCCAGGAATAAGAACGATTTCCCATTTCTTCTGCAATTTCTTGTACTTACTGGCGGTCATTCGGCAAACCGGCTCATGTTTCAATCTCAATGCCGGATCAGGCCCAAAAAGGTCCGAATTTCACGGCATGACACAACTGTCACAGAGTCACAGATGTACTTGTCACAGAAATTTGTCTCTTTCCCAAATTAACTCTGCCTAGCGCCTCGAAATGGCTAAGGGATCCCAACTTGCACAGCTAAAGGCTGCTCTTAACCAGGCAGGAGTTATTGGCCAAAACAGTAACAACAAGAAACGGAAGCGTGCAGCACCATTAGAAAAAGATAAAGAGAAAAAGGCCAAGAAGCTCGAAGAAATTCACCAACGACTGAATCCATTCGATACGAAAGTCACGAAATTAAAACATGATGTGGGAGGAAGAAGATTGAAGGGTATTACTGGAAAACCTGCTAAAAGTAAACAAGCAGATATCGAACGTGTAGGTTGCGCTATTTATTCAGATTAAAGCAATATGTTTGATGAACTTCTCCCCTAGCGAAAACAAACTCTGCTCAAAGAATATGAGGAGAAGAACAAAGCTGGCGGGATTGTCGATAGACGTTTCGGTGAAAATGATCCAACAATGAGCTTGGAAGAGCGTATGTTAGAACGATTCACTAGAGAGCGGCAGCGAGCATCGAAAGGTATCGCCTTCAATTTGGAGGACGAAGATGACCTGACCCACTATGGCCAAAGTCTATCAAAAATGGACGATTTTGATGACGTTGGACTGGACGATGAGAGTGAGGAAGAGACATCAGGTAAGTATTCTTTTCTTCTTTTCATACACAAGAGTCTAATATTTTAAAGGCCAAATCGCACGAAATATTGTCAGCAAAACGCACTTCGGTGGTTTCGGAGACGAAGAGGAGGAAGATGAGGATGAAGAGGTACTTCCGAACCTTACATTTCCATACGCTTATTCACGTTTTCTCGTAGCCTGCGAGGAAGAAATCAAAGGCTGAAGTCATGGCGGAAGTCATGGCCAAAAGTAAAGAACACAAAGTACTTCAACTCTATCACTAGTTGTAGAAATTGACGTTAACGCATACGTTTCGCAGATACGTCGTCAAATGGAACGGGAACAAGAAGACAACGTTCGACATGAACTCGACGATCAGTTCGCTTCTTTACGAGAACTGATTTACGCTCCAGACCCCTCCTCAAGTGGAAGCAACGCGGTACCTCTAGGAGCTCGAGAAAACGCATTCACAAATAAACCCCCTGCGGACGCCGAAGAAGTCGTTTCCAAACTTCTGCCCAATGAAGGAGATGACTACGATCAGCATGTTCGTGAGCTCGCCTTCGACAAACGCGCGAAACCAAAAGACAGGACTAAAACGGAGGAGGAATTGGCATTGGAAGCCAAAGATGCACTGGAGAAAGCTGAAAGGAGAAGACGTAGACGCATGTTGGGTCTTGACGAGAGTGAAGACGAAGAAGAACCAGGGAAGGCGAAGGGCAAACGGAAAAGAGGAGGGGATGATTTAGACGACGACTTCGACGAAGGACCAGAAGATCTTGCCGACCTTGGAGGTGGTCTGGAAGAAGGTCAAGATGATGCATCCGGGAGCGAAAGCGAAGAGGGATCAGAAGAGGATTCTGGGCATGAAGATGAAGGATCAGAGGAATCTGAAGGAGAGGGAGTAGACTTCGAACATAGTGATGAGGCATTTGAAGAAAGTGAAGGAGAGGAAGGAGAACACGAACAACTCGTGGCACCTAAAAAATTGCCGAAAACCAGTTCGAAAGGGAAGAAAAAGGCGAAGCAAGAACTTCCATTCACGTTCCCATGTCCAGCGAGTCACGACGAATTTTTGGAGATCATTGAGGACGTTGACGATGAAGATATTCCAACAGTCATCCAACGAATAAGAGCCCTTTATCATACTAGCTTGGGTGCTGACAACAAATTCAAGTTACAGGTATGTCTTGTACATATATCATTTACAAATCACTAACTTTCCTCAGACTTTGGCCACTGTATTAATTGACCACATCCTTTATGCTGCGACACCCCCGACACCACAATTTTCCCTTATCACCTCGCTCTTCCCCCATATCCTCGCTATCACCAAGGCCTACCCTATACCCATAGCTCGGCACTTTAACGCTAAGTTGGGTTTAATGCATAAAAATTTGAAGAGAGGTCTATCTCACGGTCCTCTGGATCTTGAAGCAAAGACCTGGCCGGGAATACCTGAGCTGTCTCTACTGAGGATCATTGGACTCATTTGGCCGACTAGTGATCTCAATCATGCTGTTGTCTCTCCCACTCGCGTTCTGTTGGGAGCTTACCTCGGTCTGGGACGAGTGAGGTCATTGCGTGATATCGCCAGCGGCCTATTCTTATGCACCATCTTCCTACAATTTGAATCGCTGTCCAAACGACTCGTCCCAGAAGTCGTTAATTTCCTCCTCAATACCGTCCTTCACCTCGCCCCTCATCGGTATCAAGAGTTATCAGACTTGCCAGGTTTTTTCCCATCACCAGATTTTATATCTGACTTGTGTCGCCCTCTCGCCATGAAACCCAAGGCAAAGAAGTCTATCCTAGTCCAAAAAGCCAATTTGACTGTTCTCCTCACATCAGATGATAACGACGAACAATCGAAAGGAGATTTATTAACGCTTTCTTTCGAGTTGCTTGGGAAATTCGCGGACCTCTACAAAGGCATTGAAGGTTTCATAGAATTATACGAACCTGTTTTAACAGTGCTTGAGAACGTTGAAAATAAACATCTCTCTGATGGACACAAGGTAAGCAATGATGCCAGCCTATGGATTCAATTTATTAATTTGTTTTGGTAGACGCTACTTTCGAAACAAGTAGACTCTTTGCAACGCCTATTGAAATTCTCGCATCAAGGAAGAAAACCCTTGCTCCTTCAGGCTCATAAGCCTATTCCTATCCCAACATACATTCCTAAATTCGAGACGACCTCATCGAATTACCTTCGCAGACAAGATCCTGATCATGAAAAGAATCAAGCCGCAAAACTCCGCAACCAATACAAACAAGAGAGGAAGGGTGCTATTAGAGAGCTCAGGAAGGATGCGAGGTTTCTTGCTACTGTTGAACAGAAGAAACAGATTGAAAAGGATCGCTCATATAATGAGCGTATGCGCCGTGTTTTCGGTTCCATTGAAGGTGAAAGAGCTGAAGAGAAAGCAATGGAGCGCGAAAAGGCGAAGGAAAAACGAAGAGCAGGCAGAAAATAAACATTTACTTACAGCCCTTTATTATTTTCACTGTCCTTTAGTATTATTGTATGACTTACTTGCGATCCCAAAAAAAATTGGCTCTTTGCTTGATCATGTGACACCGAATGCAGGATATTCCAACGCGTTAGACTCATTGAACAGCCGTTGTCCCACTCCATAACCCACACACCCGAGCGTCATTCCGTCGATCCTGCTACTCATCTCCAATTACTCAACTTCGAAAGCGACAAAATATTGACCGGGTCTGGTTCTCCGGACTAGAACTTTGACTCTTTCAAGCTACTTGCAAAGCAATTTCAATCGACAATAAGCAATAGCTATTATCTTTCTGCTGTTAGCTGTCTTCGTGCGCTGCCCTTCATAACCTGGGAACTGTGACGGTGTAACAAAAATCTTCGTTCTAAAGAAGCTCAATATGTCATTTGAAAACGCAGCGGTCACCAAAGGTTTACATCTTTTGCACAGTTTTCATCTTCCGTTATGACATATATAAAATTCTGTAGGCCTCATTGCGTTTTGTGCTATCTCGTCGATAATCGTCGGCATATTTGATATCAAACATTATTTCCATCTTCAGGTGAGTGAGGAGACTGATACATTCCGGTTGCACAACTAAACTAATAATTCACATAGTTTGCACCTCACATTTTGCGACATCATCAGGTACTGTCCCGCGCTGCTTCCTTATGGAACGACAGCGAGTTTGATCTAGGACATTAGTATTGGCGACTCATAAGTCACAACTTGGCATTCTCTAATTCGAGTGACGTATTCCTCGCATCCTTGTTACTCTACAATGTGGGAGTCCCAATTGAACGTCAATTCGGCAGCATCAAATATGCGGTTGGTCATAGTACTGCTAGAGCTCAAAGTCCCATTCTAATAATTCCATCAGTCTTTTGCAGTTGTCTCCCTTGTTTTGACGACTTCTATTGAATTTATCACCATTTTGCTATTCCACCGAGTCGGAATAGACCACATTGCAATGGGACCCTCGGCACTCGTATTTGCCACCATCTATCAGTATTCCAGGATCGTCCCAGCAGTTTACACTTACAAAATCTTCGGTGTCTCTCTAAACAACAAAAGTTTCAACTATCTTCTTGCTCTCCAGGTGGGTTTTGCAGAGCACAACCTGTCAAAATTGAAACTGAACGATGAAACATATAACCATGCAGTTGGCCATCAGCCGTTTACCTGGATCAGTTGTGGCAGCTGTTGTAGGCATTTTAACCGGCCAGATATACCGATCAGATTTGGCTGCTCTCAATACGTACAGACTGCCACCGTCGATTGTGCGGTTTGCAGTCAGATTCATATCGCCTCTCATTGGATCACTTCGACCTCCTCGAAGGTCAAATCGTGCACTTCCCGAAGGTTTGGGAGGTGCTACGGCAGGTATGAGCAGCACTGCCGAAGCTTTGCGACCAAACGAAGAAATCATAACAACCGCTCGAAACTCCGGATCGAGTGGGGTCAACTCTAGGACACAAGCTGTGCCGAATCCAGAGCCACCTCCGTCTCAGTCCGTAATGCGAGAATGGGTGGATGAATTAACTGGACGGACAGATCGTGCTAATGCTGGACTTCGAGTTCCAAATGAAACCGAGATATCTACCTTAACAAGCATGTTCCCAACATTAGAACGAGAAGTCGTAGTGGGTGCGCTCCAGAGAAGGTGCTATATGTTCCCTTAATTTCAAAATGGATCCTATTCAAACCTGCTGACCATTTGACCTAGCCCTAACATTGAAACAGCCGTTGAAACGTTGTTGGCTAGCCAAAACTAAAGACACTGGTTGCAAACGAAGATGCTAGATCATACATGCTTTTCTTTCCAAAGTGAATCTATTCCTCGTCGGACCCTTCAACACCCTCATCGTCTTCTCCGGCAAAAGTAGAAAGAGGAACTGAGTACAGGCGGATAACCGGCTAAAGAAAGAAGAATAAGGTGATTAGTAAGTCTGGTCCATCGCGGTGGTGAAACATGGAAGCCAGATGACCGCTTAGAATAAACGACACATACCTTGTTGGGATCTTTGACGAGGACATATTTTCCTTCAGGCAACTTCATGCACATGTCGGTGACAGTCCGGACAATACCCCAACCATTAGCCAGAGAGACGTTCAATTGAGCAGCGAAATCAGTGGGACGCATTGAAGCGGTACTGAGAATGACATGTCGCGTATTGTCGCGAGGATTGGCACGGGAGATGTAACTGTAGTGAGCAAAAGATATCAGTAAAGTCGGAAGATCAGACTTGTGAGAAAATGCAACAAGTCGCCAGAATAAACATTTCGATTGAAATATATTCACGAAAATGAATGGCGAGGAGGCAGAATCACATTGAACATACCCAATTTTCATCAAGTCAGCACCCGCAAGGACACTCTGCACAGTCCACTTGGCAAGCTTACAGCTGTTGTTTTTCATCTCGGTTGCGACGACGGCTCCACGTTGAGCGTCCAACTTAGATCGCCAGTCGGGAGCACCACCAGCTCCCTGTGCGCGTGGATCGAACTCATTAAGAGCGCGGATGGTCACCAAGCCTTGGCCATCTTTAGGGTTTTGGCCCGCGGTATAGGCGTCCACTTCGGTACGTACACAAAGCTTGATGTCTTCGTCTTCGGTTATACCTAAGTCAAAGAGCCTGTAACGATAACCACATGACGCCAATGGTTCGGTTTCGTCTGGGCCATAGAAAGGATTAGGGTGGGCCAGATCGACAGGAGCAGGAGGTCCATTCTCAATAACAGATTGGAATCCAAAGTTCTGGTTGATGTAGGTAGCTTCCAGGGATAATGATGTAGCGGTATTGATGGCTGCTGTTTCTGGAACGGCAGCCTTTTCATTTGGGTTATTGGGATTGGGAGGAGCAGGGTCCTGGGGAGGATCTGCAGCATTTTCATTGACAGTCACAGTGTCAAATGGACCGCCATCGCGCTTATCTAAGAACAGACTGTCACCCTCACGGATGATAACAATGTCCCAGGGATACACAGATCTTGGAGCGCACATCAGGACGCTAAGAATAACATCTGTAGTATAGACCTTAGCAACACCCGTGCTTGCAAGCTATGGAATAGATTTAGAATCGTCAGTAATGGTTCATTGTCAGATTATATGTGAAATTACCTGTTGGATGACTGGATCGTCTGATGTTGTAGGGTTGTACTTGATGCGATCCACCAATTGAAGAGGTTTCTCACTCTTGGTGGTCACACGGTCGTAGGACTTTTCGTACGCGAAAAGTCGACCGTATGTGTCCCTTGAGTTTTAATTAGTCAATTTAAATTTTCTTATGGAGATGGGATAATCGTGCTCACAATTCTTCGGGTTCATCGACTTCCAATCGCAATTTGGAAAGACGATGGAATTCAACTTCTTCCAACATGTTCCATTGAGGTGAAATAACGACAGATGATTCACGGGCGCGGTTGTTCTACAGTGTTCTCAGATTATATGATTTACTATCAGAGGTAAAGCGCGTACCTTGTCCCAGTCTCTCCATCCGCCTCGCCTTTGATTGCCCCCTCGTTGGTTTGCACCTCCTCGGAACGAAGCACCTCCGCGTCCACCTCTGTTTGTGCCTCTGGCATTGTATCCAGCAGTACCGCGTGCGGCACCACCACGTCCGCGATTGAAGCCAGTTCCACGACGAGCAGGAGCAGCCTTATTGTCCACAAGTGAAAACGATGATTCGTCTTCGACATGGAAATAAGCAAAAGCACTGGCTGTTCCACTTCCAAAGGCTTGGTTTCCATCACGGCGACGACCACCTGGACCTCCTCCCCGTGCATTTTGAGTAGGAGGCAAGCCGGCTACGTTTTGACGATTATCGGAGGACAGATCATTCCAGTCAGCAAAACGACCAAGTTTGTCGGATTTTGAGAAGGGAGCATAAGGGATATCTTTGAACTTGAACTGGTCTGGGAAGTTTGAAGTCGACGGGCCCCAACCACCATCAGGGTTGTCGTGAATAGGCGGCAATGAAAATGAGGACATGATAATCAAGAGAAATAAAATAAAAAATTTGAGGCTCAGAAACGCCGTTCAAATAAGCGTGGGAAACTGCATCTTACTATTGGCACACTCGCTATGAAGTACGTTCAGCCCCGTCATATTTCCCAAAACCAAATGCTTATATCTTTCTATTGCTCAGCGTAGTCAAGGAAATCAATAAAATCAACCAGGCCGAGCTCGACCTCGGTCTCAGTGGCGCGTCATGGCACGATGAGTACAAGGATTCAGCCTACATTTTCGTTGGAGGCCTGTCTTTTGACCTTACGGAGGGCGATGTGATCACAATATTCTCTCAGTAAGCTCACATATCTATCTCGAAGCTCTAGCTTGCTTATATTGTTTAAATAAAATAGGTATGGAGAAGTTCTGGACATAAATATGCCCAGGGACAAAGACACTGGAGCCCGTAAAGGCTTCGCGTTCCTCATGTATGAAGACCAAAGATCAACCATCCTTGCGGTTGATAATCTCAATGGCGCGAAAGTTTTAGAACGAACACTGCGTGTAGACCATGTTAAGAACTACAAACAACCCAAGACAATGAACGAAGACGGCGACCTGGCTGAAGCAGAAGAACCGAGCTACAACGCGAAACCACAATTAATTGAAGGTCTGGCGTCACACCTTGCTATCTTTGACGCATACAACTGATGATGATGATACAGATGAAGGAGCAGAAACCGACTCTTCTGCATCAACAGGGGCATCAATTGACCCCGAAGATCCCATGAGAGATTATTTAATCGCTCAGAGGAGGGAAAAGAAAGCTCTGAAAAAGGAAAAGAAGTCTAAATCGAAAGGGAAACATAAAGACGAGACACCCGAGGAGAGGAAGGCCAGGAAAGCTAGAAAGAAAGAGAAAAAGGCTAAGAAAGCCAAATCATCTGTTATGAAGGGCGTGGAAGACTTGTTGAGCAGCTTGGGAAGACCCGCACCTGAGCCAGCACGCTCAAATGATCGCGGTGAAAAAAGAAGTTATGTCTCGCGGTCTCGATCGCGTTCTCCTCGTCGAATAAGTAGGAGTGGGTCTCCTCCAGGGCACTACCGAAGTCGTTCCCCTCGTAGGCGGTACGACAACGACGACAACGACGACCGTCGGCGTGAGAGAAGCCCAAAGTACGAAGATGAGGACGATCGCCGGTCATATGGTCATTATTCGCGCGGCAGAAGCTCTAGGGATTGAAATATTCATCATATGTTGTCTGTATCCAAATGTCCATGGAACTGTATGTCATTGATATCATACTATCTTAACTCCGTGTCTCTGCTAAACCATTGCATCTTAGTTATTAATTATAACATCGGGGTTTTTGGCTTGGATCCTAGTCCCAGGTTATTCTTCTCTATTGAACCGCTAACTCCTTCCCGTGTAACGAACCCTATTTCTTCCCCGATAAAGCATTTATTTATGCCGAAGGGAAATTCTGGATAACCTTTCGAAGACGATATCATCTCTTTAAAAATACACCGACAGTCCAATGTTCCTGATCCTGGTATCATCTTTTCACCAGTTCAAATGCTGCATTCTGATCGTTTCAAAATTGACATTGTGTGGGTGTGTAATATAGGAGAAATTTTATTACATGACGTGCTGGAGCCCAGGCATTTTAGACTATGTTTTCCCAGAGTTTTGCCTGACATCGGGAAAGCGTATATTCAAATTGGGACGCTGGATATATTCCCGTTTTAAGTGCACCTTTATGTTACAGCCTTTGCGCTGTGAGACATGAACTGCGCACTTATATTAGGACGATGTGAGGAAACCAAGCAATTAGTGTATATAATCTAGATGGTCTAAGTTTACAGAATAAGATAATGCAACAATATTAGTAATTGCAGTCACTCTACATCTACTGCCCAATTTTTTATACCTGAAACAACAGCTTTCTTTCCTATGAATATCTCTATTTCTATGCCATGACCCATCATGCATATGTGCGTATGTATGTATATAATTGCGGTACTCCGGTACATACATGGTGGTATCTTCATTTTTCCTCATATGTAGTAGTATAATTTCGTACTTAAGGCTCAACTTAAGTAAAACCAGTCGGACGCAGCTGACACCAGACCACGAAAATTTTCGTGGCACAAGCTCCTAAATGTAAACATAACAATCCCGTAGGGTAGTTTCACTATTGAAGCTGTCACATAAACTACACCGGCCGTTGAGAACACCGTGTCCACAACGACGGTAATCGACTACTACAAGCGCTCAATTGAGGCCTCACTCGGTACTCAGTGTGTAAACAAGGAACGAAACAATTCGTTACTATCGGAACAAGCTCTAGTTCATTATATACTCGTGCTAATATACAGTTTGGCGTCTCGGTATGGACGAGAGCAAGAGAATACAAGTGGTAATAAAGATGTTTGATTGTTGAAGTGTAATGTAATTCTGCCAAAAAAAAAAGATGTGGATGAAAAGTGAGCAGAAAGGAGAACCCGCCATATCTTCCAAACCCGAAACTGGCGTTCTGCCTTTTTTTAAACCCAAGAAGCAAAATTGGTGGAGCAATATTCCTGTTAAAAATGAACAGATAAATAAACCAGATAGCACGGGCGAAAAAAGACACGGGAAAGTTAGGAACACTGTCCAGTTTTTGACTTTTATCCACCAGATTCGAGCAAAAGGAAAGAGGCTTTGTCCTGCGCCAACAAAGGCATACCAAAGTCTGGGTTCCAGTATCATGACTGAGCAGTTATGGTCCCGGTTGCGACAGAAACGTTCTCTCCAAAAGGCAATTGAGGGGATTTGATGTCCGTGGCAGGTAGGGCTTCAGTTACAGCAGGTAGACTCGGTGTACTGATTCCATTGGACGCTGTTTTCTCAGTAAACTTTGAAGGCTGATCTGATACAGACTGAGAGGAGCTGGAAAACGCAGGTAAGTACAGCGCATCAAGGAACCTGTCTGCAATCTAGACTGCAAAAAACCAACCGTTGACGCTTGTTTGGCATGTCTGGAGAGGTATTACTCGATTTTCCGCCCTTGTTTGATATCAATATCTGCATCCTGACATGGAATGCCGCTTTGAGACCCACCTTCACTCGCTTCTGAACAGTCTTAGCAGGGCGCTCGCCTGGGTCGAAGACGTTATCAGGCAACCCAGAGCTGTGAATTATTGTTTAGACTATATGCTTGAATTACGTACTAACGACTAACCTTTTTATGTGTCGCACGACGATGCCCATTGTCGACTCGTCGAACTTCTCCCACATCTTCACAAGTTTCGTAAATTCAGTCGTTGGGTATGAAATATCAAGTTTACGGGGTCCAACAGCACCGGCTAGACATTGATCAGTCTTTGTTCTCTGATGATGTTTGCTCAGAAAATACCTGGTTTAGGTTCAATTGCAAGTCCAATATAGAAAGTTGTTGAATACACCGCCCGAGCGCCTTCCTTACTTTCTATATCTTCTTTCTTGCGGTTGGCAACGGCGTCGGATATTTCACCTTGAGCCACGGCATGTACCTCCTCCTCTGATAAGCAATATGAGACTTGATCAAAGCCTTTCGTAAATGGATGAGCTAGTATCAAGGAGTCAACGTATTCAAGTTTCATAACAAGTTGACGCAGACGTGATTCAACCGTTCCAGACCTGAGTCAAGGTTAGTCAACACTGGGACAAAACCGTATATTACGTACCACTTCAACTGCAACTCAGAGCTTCCTGTAGATGCAATGACTTGCAGATAATATCGATATCTATGGAAGAAATCGTGCTTCGCAAATAGTTCCGACCATTCAGCAGTACCCACAATGACGCGATCGACGATCTCAGCGCCTAATAAGAAAAGCCTAAGTGATTTGTCCGTGGACTTGAAAAGAATATGAAGCACACCTCTTTTAAATTCGTCGGTAATGATCATTTGAGTGGATGCAGTGACGTTGTGTGTAGCGCACATAGCCGGATATGCGGGTGTGATGATAGGCATTCTGTGAGTTCTGTCGGTAGGATAAAGCTAATACACCAAATATTGAAAATCTTTTCCAGTATTTATTTCAAAGTCATTTCACTTGCCTTAGGATTCCAGACTCTGACTTGTAATGGTCCCTCCTCAATCTGTTTTAATAACACGGGCTGTGGCCATGACCTACAACAAATGATGAGATATTGCAGACGAGAAGGAGATTTACTTACCATTGATACATAATGATGAAAAATCGGCTGACAATGGCTCCAGCAATAGCGTTTGGGTATAACTGACATATTCGAGCAACAAGAAGTGCCCATGCTACTCCTCCAAGAAATCCCATGACGTTTGAATAAATGGCCCTTTCTAATAGCGCGGATAGCCATCAATGAAATGCGGAAAATTGGACAAAGTGTAACGTACTTTGCGCCCATAATTTGATGCACCGCAGAGCATCACGGAAGACCTGTACGTTAGGGACCAGACGTAAAATTTCGTCGATAACACGGGACCCTGGAATCGTATGAAGTTTGTGAGATGAACTCAAAATTCGGATAACTCACCGTTCAAACTTCTGACGCATCTTTCATCAAGGCTCCGCAGAAGGTTATCATCTTTCAGTGATAAATTGTCTGGCACGGATGATAGAGCAAGACGAGCCATGAGGAAATCGAGGGGAATGCCTGTAATTTCAGCCTTGATGACAGGAACAAAAGCTTCTGGCACACCCTGATGAAGTTCAATACAAAAGAAAAGAGCGTCATAAATGATCGAATTACCGAAACTTCCGTCACCCCTTCCATTTCTTTTAACATTGGCTCAAAGATATCAAAAAAGTCTTCTCGAGATACGTGTTTAGGCACAACACACAAAGTGTCGATATCCGTACCAGGCCCATGCACTCCCAGTCGATAAGAGCCGAAGGTGAAAATCTTTCCTCCCGCAGCGTTGGCAGCAGCCTCTGACAGTCCTCGATCCATGGAAACCTTCTTCACGAACCTCTTCACTAGTGCCGCTACCCGCCCCAAGACAATCTCCCTGTTTGACGACGCAGGTAATAATTAGCCATGAAGTTTGATGGAGCCCAACCAGAAATCGGCCCTTTGAAAGCGGGTTGCAGAATGCGCACGTCGGATGTAGGAGATACAGTTCATTGACCAAACCATTCATTTTCGCAATCCCTGGATGACGCAAGTCATTTTCAAGAGACGATGCTTACCTTGTTTTCGCTTCAGTTTCGGACTCAAAGGTGTTCTGCCGCCTTAACTCATCCATCAATGTAATTGTAACCTCCTTTTCCCTCGCATTAGATTCAGACGTAGAGATGGGGGGAGTGACACCTAAGTAACTGAAGACGAGACGTTGGTTCACTGGACAACAGGCAGATACTCAAACAGAACATACCTATTTTGATTGTCCGAAGCCATATTGGATGACTTTCGAGTTGTTTGAAGATCTGGCTGATCTTTTGGTGTGGACGATATGGAAGATAAAGAAAGGACAACCGGTGTTGTTTATTGGTGTAAGTGGGGAATGGAAGTACTAAGGGTAGAGCTAAAGATGTCCTCGACTCCTCGACCCTCGTCAGCCGGCCTGTCACAATGTCATACACGTGACGACCCTCTCATAAACACAAGAAAATTTAACAATTTCTTTCTTGCTCATTGCTTCTCAACTTCAAGTTCCGACGACCCGGTACAAAAGGCTCTTAAAAGTCTGCGCAATGTATTAAATACTATCATAGTACACATCTAGTGAACATTGTCTAGCCCAGTAATATGTCGGTCACGTATAATTTAAATGAGAGAAGGAAGAACATAAAGATAGTGGATCAATGGTAAGTCATAAACCATATGCTTGAAGTAACAAAATAGTCAACAGTAGTGCTAGTGAGGGGCTATAATATCATTGAGGGTATACATATTTCTCTCTGGAATCAGAAAACTGCGAAAGAAATCATGATAAGCTTTAGTGTCGGGAAGATGAGGCGAGAATTCCAACATATTAATAAATTAGATTTTTTGGTTGTAAGCGGCTTTCTTTGTAGTGTTATATAATTGCGAAACTTCCCTTCGAGCGAGGATAGTCTTGCGGATATACCAAGTCGCAATGCCGCAGACGATTATTCCGGCAATAACACCAACTGCAATTCCAACAGCATGGCTGGAAGACCCTTTGTCGCTGGAACCGGTCGATGAAGTTGTAGTTGAACTCGTGTTGGACGGATTGATACCATACGGCCAAAAGTCTCCTCCATTGGGAGGTAGCACACAGGTCAGGGAGTCGGCACTATCTATACTCTGGAAGTCGGATTGTAAAAATGAACCTTGGATGGTATCTGGATCCATAATAAATGGCGCTGGATCGGGGACAACGTCAGTATCTGTGCACAATGGCCCACGCGCCCCAATAAAAGACGTGTTTCCAACGAGATTGTTCTCCTGCACGGTGAAACCAATCGCGGAAGTGACAGCGATTCCGTAGGTAAATGCCCCCGAAAAGTTATTGCTTCTAATAATGCCATTTCTAACTTTGTTGTCCCCGTATTTGTCCCCGAACCAAGTACGAGGGCCGACAGCAATACCAATCCTTAAGACGGGTTAATAAAATTGACATTCCCCTAGTAAGTTATGAACATACTTGATTATGGCATTGTCAGTATTGACGCCTTTTGGATCATCCTCAAGCGTATCTGTCGCAAAGCCTCCCAAAATCAGGTTGTTCAAAACTTCGGTTCCCGTATAATCGCCATCCCAAGGATCATAGTCAACGACATTGATGCCGCCAAGTAGAGTTGACTGAACATAACCTCAGAGTCAGAATACTGCCGCGTAAGGGGAGATGATATAACTTACATTAACGACCCAAATTGTATTGTTGGTAATATGACTGCCAGGAGATCCAAAGATTACTATGCCACCGTCAGTTGCATCCATAACCATGTTATTCTTCACAATGCTGTTACGACAGCTCAAGCTAATTCCATCGGCCCATTGCTGAAAGGTGTCTGTGCCGCAGGGTCCTACATCATTATTCTGAATGGTCATGCCGCTGCAATTAAGTGACCCTTCTGCAACATGGAGACATGACCAGCTCCTTGGATCGTAAGACCGAACAAATTCCACAAGTTGGTCGGAGTTATTACCACCCATCTCAATGTTTGCGCCTCCGTTAGTTGAATTTGCGCCCCCGCGAGTTCCATTTATCTGTTAAACCGTAAATACCCTGTTGTCGTCCTACGAACGAGATAAGATCGTATACCTGGATATTTCTTAATTTTACCCGGGAGCAATTATCGCAAGTACCATCGACGGCAGTGGTGTGGCCCGTTCCGTCAGAGACAGGACCAGAGACAACGAGTGTCGCCCTATCGTCGCCAGTAGGATAGCCCAAAGTGCCAATTTCTTGGTCGGTATTTGTAAATAGTATCGGTGCTTGAATGAGATAGGATTGGTTGGGGCATAGTCTGAGAACATATCCTGCTCCTCCATTTTGTAAAAGACTATTCAGCCTATCTGTGACAGTATTCGCTGGGTCTGCGGGTTCGCAGTCGCTGTCCCCTCTAATGACGTTGGTGGTACGACTGTCGAAATAGTTTTCAATGAGTTAACCAAATGAAGAAAAAAATGAGACCCACTGAAGTAAAGTGCTATGTTGTCTCTTTCTGTACAAAGGTCCCTCCATGTTGTGATAGTTTGTCCCCGGAACGCCGTCCAATAATTTAGTAAAGATACAAACAATGTAATATGTTGAAAAAGAGTGTGGGTGAGTCTAACGAGGTAATGTAGTAAGTTTCCGTAAGACAACCCAATTGAATGAGAAAAATACCTGATGTAAGACGTTCTAACTATCCTTGGGTTGGAGGTGGCATAAGAGAGGGGATTACTGTGCAGTGCATGAGCGTTGTCGTTACCCCTGGACCTTTCGTCTTTGATGTGATGATCCCAATTGTATTGCCGTCGTTCGGCATAACACTTGGCGCTGGTATCGCTCGCGCACGACTCGCCTACTAACTTAAATTTCAATCTATATCTACATGCGGCGTACGCAGTTTATAGCATAGTACTTATAGTAAAATACTTATAAATGTAACACTCTTTTTTATTCGAGAATCTCCGTCAATTTTTACCAGGATGTAATGATGCGAATAAAATATGTCTGAATGAGGTGGAAAGTGCTGACACTGCGGGATTGCAAGCCGTAGTCTATGTAAATACCCTCATGCCGGAAACGTCCAAAACATAACAGTTGCGTTCATTGAGGAAGGCGCATCTGTATATTGTGGAAATTAGCAAGTCATTGTCGTGACACTTGTGGGAGAAATATTCTGACGCATTGTCGACATCCCCAACTCGGTTCCGTCGCTTGACAGGATTTGACTCTTTTCAGGCACTTATTATCTTTGTTTTATCGGCCACTAGGCACATTGAAACAAAGGTGTTGCGAAGGGCTCAATGGTAGTCAAAGGGTAAACACGACAAGTAAATCGAACGCGGTCAGCGACGTGATTGTTGCAGCGCCTTTTGTTCCAAACTCATATAAATGCGAGCCTCATAACACTCAGCACACTTCATAGTCTTGACAAGATCTTCAACAAACGACCCATTACTTTCGTGTAGCATCGAGAAGCCTGCCCTCAAATACCTCAATGGCTCCTACTCTTAGATCGAGTAGTTCTGCACAAAGTTCTCCGGCAGCTCAAAGCAAAGGAAACACCCTCAGTGTCATTGAAAACAATGTAACACCCACGACAACTCCAAGGAAGGTTCCACAGTGCTCCAAATGTAAACGACCGAGGGCAGGACATCCGCGTTCTGGGTGCCCTTTCACGGATCCTGCTGTGGTGGAGGAAGGGGATACGGACACGGAGACGAATGCAAACTCTGTTGAAAAGCAGCTTTCATTCAGCTTGCAAAACATGGCAATTCAAACCCCGAGACGTCTTACTGGACGTGAAGAAGAAGATAAAGCTTTCATTCGAAATCGCCGGCGTAAATCTGCCCAACCCGTTGTTCCGCAAGAAATCCTCCTGTCTCTCTCGACAGAAACCGACGCGTTGGTGGATCGTCTGCTTCAGCCCGACGCACTTGACAACTCTGGTGGCAGTACGATTAATGGCGACAGTCCATCAAGAATCATCCGGTGGCAGGAGACTATCGCGAATAGTATATCTCAAAACAGAGCCGCAAAATCGCAGACTCCAGGAAGAGCTATCATGCCTGGTACCCTGATTGCACCCACCCCGGAAACTAGTTTTGCGTCTTCTCAGGATCCGAATCTCAAAGCAGAGTCAATCTCTGCTCCAATAACCGAACCAGCCGACGATCTCTATGATGAATCTCAGCAGAGTCATCCTTCTAGTACGACAGAACGCGCGCGACCATTAGCCCGTTCGATGAGTTCCATGGAACGCGAGGTTTTTATATCCAAACTGTCTGACGAAGCCTCTGCCACAATTTACATTATCCCTAAGGCGGACGTGGACGACATTGTGGCGAAGGCCAAATCTCTTCGATTTATCGTCCACGTAAACATGAGCGACGACGATAACGATCCACAAGCCTTGATGATCCTCGGCCGCGACCAGAAGGCCGTTGACGCTCTTCTAAAGAGAGTGCTGGACGAAAATGAGAAGGCACGCCAGGCAAAGGAAAGTTTGGGGCAAGGACGCTCTTCGCTTAAAACAGCTGCTGGTGCGGCTGTCGTTGGTGCCGTTGGTGCTTGGGCAGGTTTAGCTTTTTCCTAATTCTTCATAGCCTCAGATTCATACCATTAATTTTCATTTTTGTTGATATCGAGCATTATCGCACATGGGACTTTTGGAAGGACCTTATTTTGCACCTTTGCTTCTCTCATCGCTTTCCGCGTCCGACTGTATCGCTATATGCCGTTTTGCCACTCCAGTAAATATGTATATCCCTCCAAATTTCACTTTTGACGGCTGTTAGTAGGAAAAATCCAGGTAATTAGGATTTTACTCCGTCGCTGTGGCTTGCGATCCACTGTCGGTGGCGCTGGATTGAGCTCAAAGCCATCGGCTCGTGAGGCGTTGGCCAGCGAGAATTAGTAAATCTTTTGAGTAATTTCTCATTTTTGGTTAGCTGTGGAAGTCTGACAATGAAGATGATGCCGCCGGGTTTAACCATGACATTTATCAAAGGTGAATTGCCGTCTGAAAACAACGTAAATTATCCGTATACACCACCGCTACATGTACCTATTAGCAAACAATTGAGTAAAGTTGTCAAATTCAAAATACAAGATCGACATTCGGGCGGAGATCTGCGTTCGAATCAAAACGACGCCGCTGCATAGAAGATCTTTCATCGCTACCGAAGGGAAGAAAAGTAAGAAGGAACTTCCGGAACGCCCAACCCGAGTGTCATTACGCTTATATGTCTGCTGTTGTAAAGGCTTTGGCGAGGATATGAACGAAGAGATGCGGCGCTAGATCTGAAGGATTACCCCAGACACCGTTGAGGTTTGTATAATAAGCGCTTGAAAGGCGGGAAGGAGTTTGGATTTGCGGAATGAAGTCATCTCTCGGGAGCGAGATACCTTTACTTGCTTCCTCCTGCTGCAACGGATCTTCCCCGTCGTAATTCGTAAGTGGAGATTAACGCAGCCGTTCCCTTTTTTAGTCTGAGGCGAGTTAGACGAGCTCTCAGGCAGGATAACTCTTCGACGATGTCAAACAGAAGTTGCTATTGAGGTTGCTTTCCCTGGAACTATAATCATCGACTTAATCCAGCAATGAATGTTTGAGAGCAATTTGAGACTAGCTGCGGCGTCGAGCGGTTGGATAGATATAGATGGCATTGGTGGATGAAAGCGGAATACAATTATTATCTGTAGAACTACGACTGATTATGTTCACCGAAGACTCTAGTGCAGCTTCCAAGATACGTACTAGATATCAGTGCGAATACACCAATCACCTGATAACCCAGCATGTCGTAATGCAACCAACCTATGGCGGCCTTCGCCGGCTAGAATTTGAATGTACCATGCGCCGCAGGTTACTGAAACCGTCTTTGCTTCAGGATTCATGATTTGGGGTATTTGCTAAGACCAGTTTTTCCACCATGTGCCTCACCCCCTTGGCGTCGGCGCGACCCCTACTCTTCTTCATGACATGTCCAAGTATCTTATTGAGTACATTCTTGTTGCCGGATCGGAAAACTTCGACTTCGCTAGGTAAATCGGCGATCGCTGCTCTACAAAGCGTTTCAAGCTCAGACGTAGCAGAGGTACCACTTGTAGAAGTCGCCTCAGGTCCGCTGGATGTTAGTGACACAAGCTGCAGTTCGACGGCAATATCCTTGGGACTGCGGGTCGAAGAATTATCCAACATGTACCTGAGGAGATATTTTCCAGATGTACCTAGGTAGATGTTTACGATCTTAGACGATGAAATATAATCGGTTTGAACGATGCTTTACCAGTTATTGTCTTGTCTTGAACCAAATCAACGAGTTCTCCTAACTGATCGGAGGTTACAGAGTTATCGGAGAAGGTTTTTTTTCTTGCTGCCAGTTGGCCGAGTAGCTCATGTGTCAGCCTAGCACCCCGTCAGGCATTAGCACTTGGACGACTTGAATCCATGCACTCGTACCAATTTAGAATGACGACAGGGTCTCGTTTCGGTGAAAGGCATAACTTTTCGAAATACTCTACGGCTCCTCCACTATCTTCTCCGTCGAAGGCTACTTCTCGGCCATTATCGACGCTGAGCAGGACATCTAAACTGGTTTCTTTGTTCTTTAAAGAGGGATACTTGTCGAGTATCCGAGCACGGACTTCCCAAGGAAGCGGGGGCATGTCATTCCGGATTTCGTCGAGACGGTGCTATGAGAAGGATGTCATGACCTTAACACGCCAGAAGAGTACCAAAGAGGCAAAGATACCTGACTGAGGACTAGAACGCCTAAATTTGGGTCGGGCATATACCTGTAATCCGGGGCATCTTCTTTTGACCGAAGTCGAAATGTTTCGAAGGTGTCTTCGTTGAAGCCGAGAGTCTCCTGAGGAACCGTTGACCCTGGGTTGGCAATAAGAAACTCTCTCTGACGTTTAATTTCATGAACTGATTGATTGTTTAGTTCAAGTCAGGCATTTCTGAGAGGTAACACCTACTTATTGCAGCCATCATAAATCTAACACTGTTCAGATTCTTGATTTCGCAGCGAACTCCAGGTGGATCTCCTTGACGATTTACAGAGACGTTAACATCACAACGAAGTGAGCCCTGGGATGGTCGTCAGAAAGAAAAGAAAAAACTCCAATATTAAAATAGACAGGAGATAGATAGAACACGGTACCTGCTCCATATTTCCATCACTAGATCCCATTGCACGAAGTACAGACTGGAGAGTCCGAACATATGCACCAGCCTCTTCTGGCGAACTCGAATAGGATAAACAAATAGTCACAGGATGGTGAAGACAGGAAGTTTACCGCATATCAGGTTCTGACACAATTTCCATGAGCCCAGTTCCGGCTCTATTGAGATCTATTTGGGTGAGCGAGCTTCTAGAGTTGAATGTCGATTTCGCCGTGTCCTATGAACGGGTCAACAAGGCTGTCTTCGTTGCAAAGAATGACGACGAACTTGTTCCAATTGGATTTGTTTTATGCGAACGCTAATGGGATGCTCAAGGGTATGTAGCTGAAGCTCTCCGTTTCGAGCAAGGGGTGCTGAAATTTCCATAGTGAATACCCGTAGAAACAAAATCAAAGACATTTACTGGACGAAATACGTACAATACTGTTGCGTTATCTGGTGTCCGGAAGGTAGGTCTGCATAGAAATAATGCTTTCGGTCGAAAGAAGACCTCATATTGATGTTACATTTCAACGCCAAAGATGTTCGAAGAGCCAAGTCGACCGCCTTCGGATTGATTTTCTGGTTTCCGTCGTCAGCTTCAATTTTATCGTTCCACGGGTTTTAGGCTACAGACGGGAAGTGTCCCCGGAAGGGCGGCGTCAAAAACTGACACATTTGCATTCGGTATATCATCTAAACTGGACGTAAAAGAGTCTGAAAAATGATCAGAAAATGGATTCCCAAAAGACGCGTTGAAGAAAATACCTGAAAACAGTTTCCGACGCGTTTTTATCTGGGCATGTGTTTCTATCCCGATTATTACCTGCCATCCTGGCCAACGTGGGTCTTCAGCATAGGCACGGAGATCATGGAAAAGACGATTCTTTGAGCAGTGCACCTGGACACGGCGGAGGAACATGCCGTGCACAGCAGTGGTCGGGGAATGGGCATGGACACCGTGTATGACGTAATCTGATCGCATTTTCCTAATTGGTTTTCGTGTAACTCGCGCAGTGTGCTCCTCACAAGAGTCTGACGACCACAGGGAAGTGCTCGTCGTCGTTCACCACGATGAGGGCGCAATTTCCCGCTTCTTTTATCTCTCTTCTCCTTTTAATAATTCCAACTATCACGGCCGACCCCATCTCTATTCCCTTTGATGATTGCTTTGACGAGCCTGAGAGCCAAAACCAAAAGTTCAACGTCGACACAGTTTATGCGCAGGTCTCTCACAATGAGGAGTTTGGAAAGTATCTCAACCTTACGGTTCTTGGAACTAGTCCTCGGGATATTGTTGGGGTAACGAATACTAGCACAAGCCTTGGTGAATACCAACTTTCTCTATGACTTTCCTTGCAGATATTGATAACACTTACAGCAACGTTATTTACTACCACATCGGTCCTTACCTTGAATGCGTGGACAAATAGCTCATATCTATGTCAGAACATGCGACCGCAATCCCCACTTCCCGATATAACATCTTCCGATGGCACTTATTGTCCGATTGTCCAAGGTCCTTTCGCCTTCTCATCCACCATTCCCTGGGGCAAAAATCGCGAACTCACGACTCTCATTACCCGACTTCGTGCTGTGGATACGCTCAGCAGAGAACTTCTGTGTCTCGATATACTCACTACTCCGCTCGAACCAAGTCCATCTTCTCCGTACGGAAAAGCGATTATCATTTTCTGGTCAACAGTTGGGTTAGCCATAGCGTATTGGGCGGTAGTTGGCCTCGCGAGGATTGCTTCAGCTTGGGGTCGCGGTGTAACACGTCCTGGACGTGGACTATGGTCGCGTGCTCAAAGTGCAGGATATATTTTGGCGAGCGCTATCAGTGGGGAACGACTCGCCAATAGTCCAGCACTAATGCGTTTTTGTCAGTTTTCCCGCTTTATTCCATCTAAAGTTCTGATGCTTATCTCTCACCAACCTTCGCAGGTACACCCTCTCTACGTGATATCATATTCCACACGCAATGGTGTGCGGCTTTGGCTATGGTGGCGGTAGAATGGCCTCAATTTGTTTGTACGTAGTGTCTCAGCTTCGACGGTCTATTTTGGTTAATCTTTTGCCCCAGACCCTCTTTTAACCCAGACCGCATGGTCTACCCTTTCATACAGTATGTGATTTGTCGGCTTTCTTCAGCATTCATTTCTCAGCACATATCCAACTCGCAGACATATCCTTAACCCAGTCATCAAAATCTAACCATTGGAATCCACTTCACACAGAACCTTTCGCCCCTCCCGCAGGATTTTTGGACCAACTCACAAATCGTGATTCCCCCATATTTATTGACCAATCCATGCCCAATGTCCTTTTTACACTGCCCTCCGATGCCAAAGAGGGAATACCTTCGTTCGCATATACTGTTGGAATTCGTCCGCAAGATTTATTTCCGACGTGCTTGATCCTCTTTTTAGGCATTGTGGGAGCTGCTATAGCCATTTCTGTCTTGATTTGGATAATCGATTATACTGTTGGTCTCACTACGGATTCGACAGGGGCCCAAGGACATGCTGCGAACATGAACCGGCTGGGGCGAACCAGGAGTCCAACATACGGCAGTAAAGAGCTAGAAGCTCCCCTCCCTTCGTCAGTCGCGGAAGAGAATAAATCGTTAACAGGCTCAGGAATTGGCACTTCGACTTCTGCTAAATTTCCCACCGCTAGATTCGCTTTACCGTTGGCTGGATCTCATGTTTCTTCTGAACGAGGCGTTAACTCACATAGGTCATGGTGGCGAATCCGGGCAGACTTAGGTGCATTTCACGGGACTGTACTGCATGGAAATCTCGTTCGTATTCTCGTTCTATTCCACCTACCTATTACCATCTTTTCGTGTTATCAAATGACGCTGCCCAGGAATGTTGTCGCCACATCTTCAGTGGTTTTAGCAGCGCTTTCCTTTGTTATTTTCTCCATCCTTATACCAGCACACCTTGTTATTCGTGTGACCTTTACCACGACAAACAAACTTTACGACGAAACCAAAACGCTGCTCTCTTTAGGACCTTTGTATAATCATTACAGGCATGGCTCTCAACTTTTTGCTAGTCTATTCTTTGCGACAAACATCGCTTTCGGCGTGACCATCGGAGTTGGCCAGAAAAGTGGGACTGCCCAAGCGATTGTTATCTTGGTGGTAGAAGTTATATCAGCGCTTGTGACGAGCATATGGCTTCCGTGGGGAAGTGGGGCGAGTATGGGACTAATCAGCTTCTTATTCTGCGTTGCAAGGATTGTAATTGCTGTGTTGTTGGTCATCTTAACTCAAGCAGTATGTAGCCTTTTGGGATATTTCATCATTCGACAACTGACCTTTGTGAAAGATTTCAATAGGTCCTGGACCAGGCGGCTGGGTTGCATATGGCATCCTTGTAATTCTTGCCTTAGTATATCTGGCATTAGTGCTCATGCTACTTTCAAAAATCCTTGAAGGCTTTATTCGTCTCTTCGGTGGTATTGGGTTCGACAGTAGCAAGCATGCAGTGGACAGCGGTTTACTGGGTGCTTGCGGTCTCCTCGGCTGCTGCGGATCCAGGAAAAAGAGTGGTCGTAGACGCCGATCGAATAGACGAAGAACCGCCAACCATGGGTCGTCTCAGACTCAAACCAGGGATTCTGATCTTTCATCATATATGCCTCCTGTGGGAGGAATTCACCCACTGGAAGGCAATGCTACACCTCCTCGTTTCCTAAATTCAGATTCTAGGAAAGGTTCGACTCATTCTCAACCCCCTTCTGTTCTGAAGCCAGAGCATGCGAATATACCATACAAAGAGGAGCTTGATAGTGACGATGAAGGTTATATCATGGGTGCTTGGCAGCCTTTCCCGAGGCCAGGATATACTGCTGTGCGCACCGGAGTGCAGCAGCAAAATAATAGGCCGTCTGTATCATCCTCGGGGTCTGTTCCCACGTCAAGCGGTTTCTCTCGTGTAGGGGGCGGCAAAGCACATATCGATTCGCCGTATGCTATTGCCACTGGTTCAACGCAAAACTTTCCGTCTTTCGGACAACAAGCTGCAGCTCAGACCGGTGGAAATTATAGCCCATCAGCTCTAGCAAGCCCTCCGATGCTCTTTGACCAAGACGATGAAGTTTCCATTGCATTGTCAAAAGTTGCGATCGGGGAGAATGGACTGCCCACTGGTGCAATGCAACCCGCGCATATACGCACAAAGTCGCAGACAGCGATCGTTGAAGATTACTTACCAAACATCAGTGGCCAAGCATCGACATCTTCGATGGCCACCAACTTCCAACAACAGAGCCAAGCTTCCACACCACGAAGACAGACACACGTTTCCGAAGATACTTTCTTGCGTCCTCCGTCAGCCGTGGCTGCCTCTAAATTCACGTTAGGCAGTACTGGGTCAAATCAGGACGACTACGATTCAGGAGACGAACATAATCAACATAGAAAGAAAAAACCCTGGTACCATATACGTCGTAATCGACCGCACAGTAGTGAAGGACGGACATCAACAGCTAATCTGGGCGAAGGTTCTGCTATAGATCAGGAGCTCGGTGGTCTAGGTAGCGGGGGTGCGCCTCAAGCACAAAGATCCTTCGTTGTCATACGTAAACCGGCTAGCTCGATGGGTCGTTTAAACCAAGCGACATCGTCGAATAACAGTGGAGCCAGCACTGCTAGCCAAACCCACCCGCCTGCCTCATCACGACCTCCTACCAGATGAGTATCTTTTTCTATATCCTCATGACATTCACCACGTTTGCAATCATCATTGGACTTTCTTGTTTTCATTATATAACCGGACTACTATCGCGTACTGATGTGGAATTTGTTACCCCATTCGTAATACGCGGACGAACCTGCTTTGACCATGCCTTTTTTGCGAGGCAGAGTTGTTTCATTTTGATATCATTATCTATTCGTACACCTGTACTTTATAATTGTAATCTGTCCACACGAGGCAGAAAATTATCAAGCCCCTTCGGGACGCTATCTTGTGTTTAGTATGAGAGTTTAATTGTCCATGGTATGTTACTGCTACTACTACAAACGGAATATTTTTCAAATGCATCGGGATATGGAGAATAGTTTTACATTCATACATACATGCTAGACATAGAGTCTCTATAATCCAGCCCTGAGCCCCCGGCAGCCGAATCCTCTGTTCGACCCCCACCAACCCAGAACACTCTCCAATCAGCAAGACCCTTCCGACACCAACCATAAATTCCCTGTTCGCTTTTCATCTTGGCTAATAGATCTAAAGAGTCCATGCTATCCACGGAAAGTACAGAAGCTGAACTTCCCAACCCTCCAGATTCGTATAACTGGGCAAATTTGTCCCAGTTTCCCCCGGAAACTAAAAACCCTACCTCACCTCCGAGGTCCTCATCTGCTCGCACTATTTCCTCGGGGAATGCACGTCCTTTACCTTTGGTATTCATAAAGGATATCCCAGTTTCATTGACCTCGACGCCATTCTCACCGAAAGCAATGAGCTGGAGTAAAGGCGGCTCATTGATAACATCGTGTCCAGCTGGTAACAGACGTGCAGAAACGTATTTAGGGGGGGATCTCCAAAAGATAGCGTGTAAAGGAGGACTTGTTTGAGCGCGTATAGGAAGTGGACAAGGTACGATGTGACTTCGTTTACCTCGAGTGAGAATGTGGATAGGTTGAGTAGTGTCGGGTGATCCAAAAACAGGCAAATTTAGTCGTACCGGCGGAATCCATTTGGCAGCGGATTCGCGAATGTCAAAAGATACTCGCGCCCGCTGTCGTAATGTTGCTGTGCTTAAGGCTGATGATACGGTGTCGCGCGGGTAGAGCATGCCTGGGGCCTGTGGTCCACCATCCTCTCCGAGTTCTAGCTCTCCTACTGCGGAGTCGGTTAATCGGATCCACCCAGCTTTCTTGTCAAACAAGACAAATAAGCTGAGATGAGTTCCATAATTTAGGGTTGTAGATGAAGAGGCCCCGCTTGGTAACCCCTTCAGAGTGCTACTACTATCCGTTCGTTTGTGCGAATGATAGCGACTGGGGCTCTTCTCGTCAATAGAATTTCGCGTGTCGCTCACTGATTGCTGGAAGAAAGTGATACTACGCGGTTGTATGGGCGTGTAGAATTCCTTCACGAATTGCGTTAGCTAAAGAGTAATCAAAGTTAAAAAAAACTAAGAAACCTTAACAAATCTATAAGCCCTCTCCCCCTTCGGAGTCTCGTACAGAAAGATCGTCCCTTTCGTAGCAATGGCCAGTAATTGCCCACCGGCCCCTTTACCTTGTCTGGATTCATCGGCCCAAGTTGCGTAGGATATCACAGATTGACCAGCCAAACGAGAGCCAGGAGAAGCAAGTGGAACGAAGTCAGTTGCCCATCGAATGGGTAGATCATCAACTATATCCCAGCTGGATTCTTCTGAAAACGTGCTATGCGTGGGGCTTCCACGCTCGGATGGGGTAGGACTCTTGAAATGGCTCGGACCAGACATGGAAGGATTGAGGAAAGGTTGATAGGAGGTCGATTGCTCAGAGGATGTATTACTATTATCGATGAATGATTTCAAGCCCCTAGCTATGCTACCATGGGCTCGATGTCGCTTAGATGGAGTGGTGGGTTGTTGCCAGCCGTTGATTTTTAGTAGCTCTAATGGCTTCGAGCCCTTTGATACAAATTCAATAACGAGTAACATAATGAAATTGAAGTGCGTTACCTTCTGTGCGATGGTCCATCTAGCCAGACTGATCAGACTTCCAAGATTATACATGCGGGCTGTCTTCATCATCTCGGATTCCTTGCTGGTAGTTGCGTACTCTGGAGCGGGTCCGATAATCATGAGGACAACCCCTTGTGGGGTGCCATAACCATGATCCTCGGATTCAAGAATGGACATTTGATAAACACTAGCAGAAATCAAGCTTCCGGATGGACGAGTACTAAATATTTATCACTTACCTCTCTCCTTTCCACACTGGCCGGCATTGTGCTTCATCTGGCCCCTTTGTGACTAAATCTCCATGTTCAGTCCATTCTTGGGGAAACATATCCAAAACTGACAGGCCCTCATCATGCCCGATAAGCAGTATCCGATCCGCCAATAAAGGCAACACACAGCGTATTTGGGATGTCGTGTGGGGTAAAAATCGAGAACCAAAGTGATTGATTTTTAGATGTGTTGGCTCAATGGTTTGGCTAACAAAAGGAAGTGGTGCGCTCAATGTGATTTCGTCCACGGATCGTGGAGGCGTGTCTTGAATCGTCAAGTTAGATGTTTGTACATGCAAAGAGTGGTCCACCGGGTCTGTTCGAGGGTTTACCTAGGTAAAGTCAGATTGAGTGGCCTTCTGCTTTGATTGACGCGACAAACTTGATAGTCCAAATCGTTCCCCCAACCACGCGCCCGCCTTTGTGCCCTTAATTCAGGCGTTATTTCTGCTTGCCTCTCAGCCGCTCTGCAAGGTTCTGGAATTGGATTATGTTAACGAAACGGATATCGTTAATACACGTACCTTTTTTCTATCCAGCCTCTCCATCTTCCAAATCTATTTGCACCGGATTATCAGACGCAAGAAGCGCAACAGTGTAAATTCTTCAAATACCTGGAATTAGGTCCATTTTGTGCGGCAAGATCGTCGTACGTTGGAAGCTCGTTTCCATTTGGAGAAGCTAGAGTATCTTGTTCTATATGGGCAGGCTGCTCAGCAGACATGTCCTCCAGGATGTAGTGGGGTTGAGAAAGGCAATAGTTACGGTGGACTGCTGTTGCGATAGCATATTAAATCACAGTGGCTATGACGGGCAGCCACCCCATAACAGTCGCCAAGACATCACATGATGGATATTTTAAGAATATAGCTACAATGACATTGACGCTGACTCGGGATCTCGAAATATCTTAATGGGTTGATCTCCCAGGTACACGGTTGTCACTGTGAAAGGATGTTTCCATGTTTAAAACACTGTATAAAAACTCTTAGACTCGCACAGACTCGCACTTCAGAAATTTTACCAACACTCCTTCGACGAGGCGTAGTGTAACATACGCAGTTAAGGCGATGCCATTCTTAACCTATATGGTGCTCATGAACAGCCTCTGAACGCTGAAACAACCCAAGCGCTAGATGGCAGTTCCGTCTCGCATCAATATCAAGACATAAAAAGGCCAACAGGCCGATGTATGTCATTGCACGAAAGGTTCTATATTGGGACGCAAGACCATTGGAGGGAGTACACCAAATCACATATCCCAATCTTCCAATGAGAACGCCAGGATACCAAAGGCTGGAGCAGCTTCGCTTGTTCCACCTGCTAGACTCTCTACCCCGCGGCGAATGAACCGAACAAGCCCGTCCAACTCTGAAGACATTTTCTCCACGCGCGCAGGAAAACCTTCGTCCTGAGTCATCGTAGACGACCCCATTGAAAAGGAGGGTTCAGGAGGTTCCTTCATCCGAATCCCATCTTCAGAATCCATGATCTCTTCTTCCTCTTCGGAGGTATCGTCTTCATTTTCGCGGTTCTGCGAAAATGCAACGACGTTTCGACTTTGGCGTCGTTGTCGGCGACTACGGTGACGCTTTACATTGATGGATTGGCGAGATAGGTCCAGTGTCGTGGTTGAGTCGCCCACGAAGTCGATGAATCCTTCGCTAAAATTGAGGCACATGTCAAGAATAGAAAGGATTGCTCTGTGCAATGCGGACGTCTGGAGCAAAAGTTGAGCAAAGTAACAATAGGAGCAGATGAATTAAGACTAACGTTCGGCTTTAACAGGCAACGCCCTCTGATTTTTTCCAAACTATTGACTAATTCAGAGCACTAACATATACGTCGATGAAATGATA
Organism: Agrocybe praecox; assembly: GCA_964017145.1. NCBI lineage: Eukaryota > Fungi > Basidiomycota > Agaricomycetes > Agaricales > Agrocybaceae > Agrocybe > Agrocybe praecox. The sequence continues at coordinate 1,347,469 of OZ024843.1, read as the reverse complement.
AACTTACTGTTCATCATGCAGATGAATCATATCATCGAGCGATGTTGCCTGCCGGAACACGCCATGGAATCTGATTATTTCAGCATGAATTACCTGGAAAGGACATAACATTAGTGTTGGCGATTTTATGTTTGAAGAACACCCACATATGTTGTCAAAAAATTCAAAAGAGTGCTAAAAATCGACAGACGTTGGTTAGTATTGAAAACCTCTCTTGATTTGATTAATTCTCACATTATAAACCAGCTCAGCCTACTCCTCATCGCATACAGTCCCTTGAGTTCGGCTCTCAACTGTTTCCCTTTACCCTCGCGGACCAGAATCCTTTCCAAAACGCTTTTCGCCCTTCGAATTTGCAATAAGAAGGCAAAAATGTCACTGTACACTTCAATGGTCTTCGGTTGAAATATGTACGTCAGAGGAAAGGGGACCGCATATTCAATCGTGAATCCGTCAATGGCCTTGACTGTTCGTTTGATTGTCCGATCTTTCTCCCGACTGCCTCTATGCGATAGTCTGACCAGGGACGCGTTGATCCATTCTTTGCCTCCTGCGTTCAGATTAGCTTCAATGATATCACTGAAAGCAGTATTGAGGAAGTGAAAGTCCCCCCAAGGTTGAGTCGAGTCCATCTATATGAGCGCAAATCAACATAAGAAAATAGGGATAGTAGCTCGGTCACCTACTTTCATAAATAAAACATCGATAAAATGGCTTATAGCATCGCCTTTCCTCATCAAGAAGAGATCTTCAATAGACTGCAGATGCTTCCATAGGTAACAATCCTCGACAAGAGCTTTCACCAGCTGCGATCTAGTCATCTGGCAGTGAGGAAGTAATGTGTCGTAAATTAGCCGAGATAGAGTATCGACAGAGACAGAGAAGAGTCCTTGTTTAACTTTGGTTTCTTCCGCAGAAAGCGTTTCCGAACCAACCAGGACGGCGAACGTCTTTCGATCGTCAAAGGCGCTGGTAGAAAGAGGACCACCAAGTGCTCGCATTAGACCAACAGCCTTCCCAGTACTCAGCACAATATCTGCCACATGCTCCAAAAAGAGCGGAATGATTCTGTGACTCTGAGTAGCTTGCTGTGTCTCTAGCCCGTCATCACCAGATGTGACAGTCTCTCTCAGTGCATAACCTTCTTGCCAGAATTCAGGGTCGAGGAGCCCGATACCCATCATTCCAGTACCGAGACCGTTATTCTCGATAAAAAATTCCTCGTCGAGTTCATCAGCCATGTCAGGTCTAGCACCCGATCCAACGCCTAGACCTAAGCCCATTCCATCCTTCAACCATTTACCAACCATGTTCCAGGTGGGTCCCGCCGTCCTTAAGAACACTCTAGTCAACGCATCGCTCGTGATCGTGTCTTGCCTTTCCATATGCTGCTGTACATTGGAGAAAAGCGTATCCAACAGCTGTGCCGTCAAAGCTGCAGGCTGCCGTAGCCCCGCAGCTGGATAGTTGGAACGTGCAAAGTCCTCCCCTGGACGTATTAGGAACACTTTTTGCACAACTTCAAGGAGGACCTCAAAGACGGTCCCAAACCGATCACGGATGGCACCTTCAGTTTCCAGCAAGCTGACAATAAGGAATTCTGTATCGATACCTGCGTAAGCTCGGCATATTGCTTCCTCTCGAGCTGCACACCAAGCATCAAGGCCACGAGTAGCTTCATCGACTGCATCTGCAAATGCTTCGCAGCTACGGGTCATTGTGACCCTTTTGTTATTGTTTGCATGCTTCCCGGCGAACGAACTGGAAAATACGGCTGCGGTGAAATGTCGTAAGTTCTGTACAACACTTGCAGTCTGGGCCAAGGACTGGATAATGGATTCTTGTGAAGCAAGGCTAAGATGAACCAGCCTTGGAGCGTTCGGTAACATCTGTAAAAAGGGGCCTACTAAGTATTTTTCTTTTTTAAAAAGGGTTCTATCTTGTCTAAACATACTTTGAATGCACTGTTATCCCAGCTAAGTATCGTTGTATTACTGCCCTGCAAGCACATCAGGATTTCGCGGGTCATATCAACTTCATCGATGTAATGCTATTCAAGTGATCAATAAGTGCTGGCTGAATATTTGTCCCAAGAATATTCACTTCTGGCTTCAACATCGCCTGCGCATCTTGAAATCCACTTGCTTCAGCAAGAACCCGACTAAGGGTAGGTCCTAGAGCAAGTGATATGAGAAATTGAACTAAGTAAAAATAGTAACGTACCTAGAGTAAATGGATTACTGATTTCGAACGTTGGATTCAACGACGCGTCCGTATGCCAATCATCCCTCCAATACTGTTTCGCCCGCAACTCTTCAAATTGCTTTCTATCTTCATAGGGTTGAAGAACACGTGGTTTCGTCGTCCTGGCATTCTCTGCCTCCAGTTCTGGAGGTTCACCAGGCGCTGAACCAGAGGAATCATCGTTGAAGTTTACTAGGGAGTCTTCTTCGTCCAAAGGTCGATCATCAGAGCTCAACGGTGAAAGTGATGGGGTGCTCCCCCATTCTCCTCTGTCTGCGCTATCTTGGTCATAAACGCCTTCCCAGTGTTCCCCTTCAAATGGCTCTTCGGCTAAAATATCTGCCCAGGTGAGTGTTGGTTCAGGCGGAGGAGGGTTTGCTATGTCGTGTAGATAAATTTGCGCCTTCATTAGCGTCACATCGGTGGGTGGACGACTCAACTCTAGCTGAAATGCTCTTTAATCTTTTGCAGGATGATCGGACAAACAAAAGACTAACTAAGAGTTGTAGATGGTCAGGTAAACGCGATGCCTGACACAGTTAGCAAGCAGCTATATGGAATACATACATAGACTGAACTCACCTTGATATCCTGATCCAAATCAATCTCCCTTTCCTCGATGTTCTTTTTCAACCTCTCATATGCCGTCTGAAGAGCTTCTCCAAATACGTCTTGAGAATTAAGTCGTGCCTTCAGCGCAAGGCTGCAGAGGCACATTTAGTCATGACGATCAATCAGAATTCCACACAACATACCCACTTATTCGACGATCAATAACGCTAAGATCCACACTGGCCGCTGCCTTGTTTATAGTCGACGTTTCCAAGCTCTTGACTACAAAGTCAACAGCTTCGCGGAACGATTCATCTTCCGGATCGTCTTCTTCTTTCGCTCCAGTTATCTGAGTGACAAGGGTCTGGCATTGAGGTATGAGCCGCGATCGAGCCTGGCGCGAATTGGGACGTAAGGAAAAGCGGGACTGTGGACGAGTAGATGCACTCGAAGTCGGCCGTGTTCCAAGGCTTGAGCCTGGTCGTTGGGCCGTATTCCTGGAAGGTGGTCTCGAGAGGAAACTGGAAGATGGTCTGGTCGGTTGACTTTTAGTGGAGAGACTGGAGCTGCTGGAGGGAATCATCATCGGCTTAATTTGAACAGAATCCAGAGGAATGGACGTGTATTGCTAGATAGATTTAAGAAATTATTTCCGGCAGATTGAGATGACTTCAAGATTGGTACTGAAGTACTGAAGCTCTAAAGTTCCATTCGGAGGTGAAAGTATTGGGCAGACGCGCGAGGAGTGTTGTAGCAACTTGTCACACAACACCGCGAAAACCAATCAAATCAGGAGGTCACAGAGGGCACATGACCCGTTACATACGTGATTGTTCGACGGCGCTCGAAAGTAAAAAAAGTTTGAGTGGAGGTAATAAAGATACAGCCAAGAGTAGAGATTTTCCAAGAGTAGAGATTTTTGTAATTATGATATACATAAAAAGATATGAGGTATGGGTGTGTAATGGCACGTAAGGTGGTCTAAAAAGCATCTACTCTTGGTATGGGTAGCCAAATTTGCCTTGGTCCTTACGACGCCAAAGCTTTTTCCTAAAAGAAATGTGTCAAACACTTGCCATATTACAAAAAAATAAATAAGAACGCACTTCTTCTTGGTAGGGACGTGTTCAGCAAAGACTTCTATGCAGTGTTCTTGCTTGAACTGGCGGATGAAACGAGGATCCCTGGAGAAACGCCGAATGAGCGAATAGAACCATAAATATTCTCAAGATTCGATACATACCATAGTTCACTGGCAATTCCCAAATCCTTGCAGCAGCGCATGAGGGCGTTGCTCTTGCAAGCCTCAGTAGCAGTAGCTATGCCGGAAGGGTCAAAATACTCCTGTTCGCCTCTTGCAATGGCAACGAGCCTGGACCAATATATAAGTTCTATGATTTTCATATAAAGCCAAAAAGGGAACCAACCTTCCGAGACACACCAGTGCATATTCTCTACTGACAACCTTCGGCCCAACGTTCGTCTCGCTGCGTGGCGCGAGACCCCAACCTCCAGGTCCAAAGGCACGATTTAGGATTCGTCGATATTTGATTTCAGGGAGATAGATTAAACCATCTGAGTAATGTAAAATAAGAGCAAGAAGAAAAAATGTTGGAAATATCGCCGTACCAGGCTTCATTTCCACGTCCATGGGTTCTACTGGAGCCAACAGAATATCTGTAATTTCCTTTGAGAAAGGCTGGGCAGATAAACCAGAATAACTCCTTGACCAGTCGGTGGTACCATCAGAGCCTAAAATATCGGGCAAAGGCGAAGGGGTGGCGGGTGCTGATTGGGGAGTTGCGGTAGTCTTGGGGGCGGTGGAGGCAGAAGAAGCAGGAGCAGGAGCAGTGCTATAATTTCCTACCGCGACAAGGCGTGCGTTGGCACCTCGTAATCCAGAGCCTACGAGCTGGCCAGCATATCGCGGCGCAGTACGAGAGGCAGACTGCAGCAGCCTTTGCATACCAAGGCTAGCCATGACAGTCCTTGAATGAGAGTCTGAAGTTCGCGACTTTCGTTGCGCTCCATGTTGTCACAAAACCGTGAGCAAACCGTGAGCGGTTTTGGCGGACTTCCAAAATTCAAATATTCATTTCTTAGTCATCATCTGAAGCCGACGACCTCTCAACCAAACCAAGCACAACCAACGAGTAACTAAAAATAGACAGATGGCTGGTCATTCCGATCGCAAGCGTTAAGAAGAATAGGCGCCTAACTTCCTCTACCGCTACCAAACGTCGCTCAGTATTTCTCTACCCAAGCTGACGTCTCTGTGTATACCCCAGCAGCCACTGACGCTATCATGACCTCTTCCAACAACTCCAAGTGGCGTACGCAGCTGCTCCGGGCGGACGGGCAGTCGGCCGCTCCAAATCAGGAGGGTCTAGACTTGCTCTTTTCTGGGTCGAAAACACACAGCTTTAATTAAGGCGACAGTTCTGTATTTATAACATGCATACATCTTTACATAGACAGCATCCCTCGTCTTCTGATTGGGAGGCCACAGGATACAACAGGTCCCTCTGATAGGTAACGAGCTTGGTTTCTTTCCATTCGGGTCCCGGTATACCACCCAGGGCCGTCACCTCGGCTACATGATTAAATGATAAGGGCCCAATAGGAGAAGAGTAACATGGGAGAAGCTTCGTCCTCTGTACTCGCTTGAAGCTACAATCCTGGGATTCATTTTGATGTAAGAAAACAGACTGAAGAAATATTTTGCTTGGTAGATTATCCGACCAGTACAGAGAGTATCTTAATTCCCCACCCTTTCTGAATCTTGGCATCAATATTATGCTCAAGGTTGCCGAACTGCCATTTCAAAAAGTGTGAATCTCTTGGAAGATCGAGGCTTCTAGTCAAGTACTATCCTTCGCGGGTACGAAATGGTGTGAGTGATTTCAAAGCCAAGTTATTCACCAACCAATCATTGGTCTGGTTGACAATGCCTGTGGCCAATTATGTATCGGTCCTTTCTCTTTCTATTGGTCTGATTCTTTCAGATCGAAGACTCAGCTAAGCCGAATAAGCGAGGTGGTACCCATTTCAGTATTCCCTGGTGCGAATCGGATTTCATGTGGAATTGATAATCTCCGCCGTGCGGTTTCGTGGACTTTGCTCGCGAAAATGAGAATACAATGGTACCAATGTTTGCCTTGGACAAAATCCCCAGTCTGGGGATGGAATTCCATGGCGTACAAGTAACGCCAGGACGCTGGAAATTTTCATTCTGTCTGATAGATATCTATGTTACATCTATACGGCAATGACAATTGGCTAGTCCAAATGAAATACATATTGACAGTCGCCCAGGCCTCTCCAGCCTCGAAGTAAAAGACCATAGCTTCTAGCGTTACTTGCAATGAGGTTTTCCGAGTCGTCGTACTTTTTCAACTGTCACTATCGATGGATAAGTGAGCGGCATGTCATAGCCGTTCGAACAACGCGCTATTCAGCTCATGTCTAGCCAGGCGTTGCCGTCTTTATCGATCTAGAAATTCAATCCCATCAGGGAAATCGTCGCATCCATAAACGACTTCAAGTTGACTTCATGGCACGACCTCTAGCAATAAAATCGACCATATGACCTTGAACCAAGAAGCAATAAAAGTATGGTAGACCGGCAAAAGCAAGGGTGAGCAAGTTGATGAGATACCAAGGACTGTTCTTCGGTCCCCCATGACGCTACAGAAATGGGACCTCTGTAAGTTACGACATGGGCAAGCATGATCTGTAAACATCCTATTGGACGCCTTTTTAGAAAGCTCCATTCCAGGGCGAGTTGGAGAGCCATCCAATCAGGTTTTTTTATCCAGAGAAGAGGTCAGTTGTTGAAGAGGAGGCAGTAAATAGATCATGATATAGATGTGACCAACTGTAGTTCCACTGTACCCGAACTCGAACTAAAACACCGACGGTCCAGACCATTTGTCAAACAGTGTAGATAGATCCTTTAGCCTCGCGCGCATGATCCACGATGGAGATTGAGCCATACATAGAGACAATAAACCCAGGGGATTGCAAGGCTGTGTCAAAGTTCACCTGAGTGAGCAGTGTTCTCCCTCGCATTCTGTCTCATACACGCCACATTGACATATTGCGAGTCATCCACCGGCTTATCATCCTATAATACATAAGAGCCGGTTTGGGATTTGAGAACCACGAGGACGGCCCCAGACCGGAATGGACACATCGAAATTATGCAGCTGGAGCATGGATGGGAAATGAATTTTGAGGTAATGGCAGCTAATAAAGATGAAAAATCGAAGAGGAGTGCTACTCCCGGCGGACCATTGGGAGTATCGTATGGTGGTACGATAGCACGAATAGGTCCCAGATAAACATGCAGACGTCTGGGATGAGATGCCGTTCAACTGTCGAATAAGAAAAATATCTACCGATAGTACAAGATCAGAGGACGCCGTATACATTGATGTATAGCTATAATAGACAGCCGTTGACGCTGGGGGTCCGTTATTGGCGGTTTATAATAGACCTCCAGCCTGATTGGTGAGTAAAGATTTCTCGTACGGCAATCTCATTTTGGGATGAGATTTTACCGTATGATTGAGGACTAGTCCCAGTATGGATCTATGAGTTCTGGACGAAAAAATGGGATTCGTCTGAGAAATGGAAAGTCATGAAGAAGACAGATTTGGGATAGCGTCCTGAGATCAAAAAATGGCCAGAAGAGTCTCGCCCCAGTCTTAATATAAAATTGTCCGGATATGGTCTCGATCAAATTTTCGTTACCGACATTATAAAAACACAAGTTGCAAGTCCATTTTCCTTTTCCCTCCCTCACTAGATCACCTCTTTCCAGGCGCTTATCCCATACCTTTCTCTCTTTTTCCTCTAGCGCGCTAATCTCACGTGTTTTCTCAAAATTTTGCCATGGCAAGGACTCGTGATCGCTCTCCGTCCCCAGATCCTTCGCCTTCGCCCACATCCCTTCTCAAAAAACTAAAGACCTCCCATTCTCCCAGCGAGCACTCCGTACAAAACATTCCAACCCCCCCGCAAGAGCCCAGTGCTGAATCCCTGATCATTATCGACGACCCTACACCCCACTTTGCCAATGACCTTTTCGATCACAATAATATCGCGCGCCTCAACTCAGACTATGCAGAGAGTGAGCCTTTCAAGTATTCCATCGCGGAGAAACTCTTCCAGGACGATCTCCTCAAAAAAGTAAAGGATGAATGTCTCAGTGAACTCAACTTTACAGAGAAAGAAACCGATATCTACAAGGTGAACCCCGTAACCGTGTTGCTGTTTGAGATGGATATTAATCTGTCTCTCGCAGGTCAACCAGACGGGCGATCTTGCATCGCTGAACTTCCTATCCCCAGCCCAGCTCTCCCGTCTCCCGAATCTTCTTACTCTGCGCGATGCCCTCTATTCATCCCAGTTCCGCAAGTTTCTTCGCTCGGTAACGGGCTGTGGCCCTCTCTCCGGTAAAAAGCAGGACATGTCTGTGAATTCCTACACCCGCGGTTGCCATCTGCTCAATCACGACGATGTCATCGGCACACGACGCGTTTCATACATTCTTTATCTACCCCTGCCACACTACCAACTATGGCAAAAGGACTGGGGCGGCGCTCTCGAACTCTACCCCACTAGACTCAATGATGAGGGTCAATTGGAGCCAGAATCCATCCCTTCGAAAAGCATACCACCAAGTTGGAATCAATTCATCTTCTTCGAAGTCCAGCCTGGAAAGAGTTTCCATTCGGTAGAAGAGGTCGTCGTCGGTGGAAGGGGCGAAGACGGGAGAGAACGAATGAGCATCAGTGGCTGGTTCCATGCTGCGCAAGAGGGGGAAGAAGGCTATGTCCCAGAAGTTCCTGAAAGCGCAGAAGTCAAAAGTTCCCGCGAACAACTGGTGCGTCATATCATATCGAATATAACCTTTTATTTATACCTTTTGGCCTAGACTTCCACATCCACTGTATTCAAAAAATATCCTGAGCTTGACCCTGAAATCTTGCCTGACGTCACTCTCTCGGAAGACCACATTTCATTCTTATCTGAGTTCCTTAACCCCGTCTACCTCCAACCGCGCACAATGAAAGCTCTCGCAGGTCGATTCGTTGAAGAATCTTCTCTCGAGTTACACTCTTTCCTTAACGAATCGCTAGCCAGTGTCCTTGAGAGAAAACTGCGCGACATGGACTTAAGCGACGGACTGGGAGAGGACCGTGCGGGCCGCGTCCCGAGTCACACTGCCGGCACGAAAGCTGGCTGGACTATTAAAGGCCCTCCACATAAATGGCGCTACTGCGTATTGAAACCGCATCAGGATGGCGCGCCTAACGAAGCCGTGAGGCCGCGTCAGGCGTCATCCACCGACCAAATCATGCGTAGTTTACAGGACGAGCTGTTCGCGAGTGTGGCGTTCCGTTCATGGCTTGCCATCGTGTCGCACCTTATGCCGATGCAGTACGCTGCAGAGGCGCGCAGGTTTAGGCCTGGTTTGGATTATACTCTCGCAACGAGCGAAGAGCGTGAGGCGCGATTGGACGTTGTGCTTGGGTTAACGCCCTCTGCGAGAGCGGCGGATTCAGATGACGAGAATGACCGATTTGCACAAAGCCAACACGGGTGGACAGATTCAGAGTGGGGAGGTTGGGAGGTACGTGCTTTCGGTCTCTTCATATGCCTGTTAAATCAATTATACTTATTTCTCCATTAGTGCTACATGGCGCCACACAACGAGGAGGACGATCCCGCTGTCTACCGTTCAGGCAAGAGCAAAAAGTCAAAACCTCCAACTTTAAAGAACACAGAAGCACCTGTGGCTTCTAGCTCCAAAATCACCTCTCCATCGTCATCAGGGCGCGTTCCCCAGAATGAGTCCGAAGATGATGAAGAGACCGGTTCGCCGATGGATGAAGATGAGGAGGAGGAGGAAGATGGGACCCTGCTTGCTGTCCAGCCTGGCTTTAATAGGTTGTTGCTGGTCCTACGAGACGAGCGTGTGATGCGCTTCGTGAAGTACGTGTCGGCGGCAGCGGAAGGCTCGAGATGGGATATATGCGGCGAGTATGAAGTGGGGCTCGTGCAGGAATCGCGGGACGACGATAGCTCATGATGCGACTCTTTTTTCTGCCTCGTTGTTATCTCTTTTCCGCGTTCTCCTCACTCTTCTCATCTATCTTTTCCCTCTCATTCTGGGCATCTCCGGATCCTAAGGGGACTTCTCATATTTTGATTATCGGGCGGTTCCTCGAATCATTCTATACTTTTTGCTTTCCTCCCCACTTCATTTCTCTTGGTTTTATGGAGCTGTTTTTCTACTTTCCCGTGTCTTTTTCTTTCGATCTTTCGATACTCACACATTGTACTTTTGCCCTTCATCGCACTTACGAATCCTTTGAATCCCTTGACACAGAATCAAACCAGTTCAAGTCCCGTGCGCCTGTTTGAAAGGTCATAAATTCTAGGGAAAACAAACGTTTGGACCTTCCCAGACCTACATAAAAAAAGTATAAAAAAAGGGCCGCCATGAATGAGCTCACTGACAATTTGAGCGCTTGAATGGTACTAATCATTATTTTGATTTTCCTACTCGGGATCTCAAGCTGTGATATGGTTGAGACAAACATATTACATTGATTTACTGATATTCGCGTTCCATTATGCCCTTTTTTGTTCAAAAAGAAATTATCTTTGTCGCACAAGTAGTACCTCGGAGTAAGGAAGTTAATCGTGGGAAATTGGTTTTTTGTTTTGTTTGGGTGTATGTTGCCATCACTGCTTGCATCAGTCTTCCAGGGTATTATACTTACGATAGAAGACGAGAGAAGTCTTCCCGATTACGCAACACCTTCGTCTCTGGTTAAATAGAGGGAAATGGGAAGCCGGAGCGTATTTGAGGACATAGTGGAGAATATTTTGTTGGAAAGCTGTGGCATGTGCACTATTTACTAGTCAAATTTCAATTGACTTCAGGCGCTTTATTCGAGGCGAAAGTTCACGCAAGAATTGTAATAACCGGCAAAAAATGGTAGAGAACATGTCTCGAGCAATTAATCGTACAAAAAGACTAAGGATGAAAAAAAGGAGGGGTGGGGGTTTCATGGCTCGAACCCACGGACGCAACAAATCATTGAATATTTCTCCGAAGATGATAAACAGCGTTGCCGGCGCGGATCCATTCTACTACGCCCCCGGTGATAAGAAAATAATGTACGTTATATTTAATGGCATTGCCCATGGGAAAAAGATAAGAAAATTGGCCGGGACCGAGTTACTCAGGTAAGGGTGTTAGATCAGATCAGAAAAAAAGAAATGAGAACGTGGATTTCATGGTTCGAACTCTCGATCGCATCGTTGTTCAGCTTTGGGGAAGTTGTTCAGCGTCGCGACGAGGTACCGTTCTACTACTTTCCGGTGCTAAATGTACTGATATCTCAATTCATGACTGTACATCCTCAAGTTCATACTGAGATGATACTGCACTCACTGTAGGGTTGCGTATAAAATTGGGGTATTTTTTACAAAGTGTAATTTACATAGGTAATTTACATTAATTTACCTATTATATGCCTGAGTGCTTATGAGGTGCATTTATAATTGTAAATAATATATGGCACGTGAAAAAAGTCTGGTCGACGACGGCAGAACTCCCATGATTACTGTGCCAATTTTCCGCCGGTAGATCTTCCTGAACAAGGCGACGAGTCACGACAGCGACTTCAACCTCGCGTCTGTTGAAATCGAAGAAATCCTCGTGTCAGACGCCCCGGTCACGCGCAGACCACACAATATAGACAAGATACTAGCGGTCCTCGACAATCTAGAAGAGGAAGAAAGAGGTTCATTTTAATTTGACCTCGACAGATGGGTATAGATTATTTGCGCGCTTTTTAAGGTCTTTACGAACTCAGGAGGCGAAAAATCGAATTTATTTCAAAATATCACGTGGTTTATAGAAAAATATTAATTTACACCTTAATTTACATTTTTTGCCTAACGGAAAATTGCGGAGCTGTAATTTACCCTATTATATGCCTACTCGGGAATTTTATACGCAACCCTAACTCACTGCGAAGTACAGTCAGTTTGGAATCCTTGAGCCCAGTATAGTACAAAACCTCACTCAGTAATCGGACGCGGGAACGTAGAAATACGTCCTCAGTACAGTTGTTTGCAAAATCATTTCACAAACAGTGATATAGTAGTACGGAATAGGTAAAATACTGTATGATCGCAGTACGCACTTTCTGCAACTGCGTAAGTATATATAACTTGAGGTGAGTTTGGCGCCTGTGCCGATTGATGCATCAAAGTGAACTAAGATTGCTCCTTGTGTATGGGCGGTTGATTCGATCGTACGAGTGTCAATTTTTCCATGGGTTATGAGTGTATGTATGCCCAGGCTCTAGAAATTGAACTGAATCAAGATATTTTCCCGTAGGTTGTTAGAGTACTTATACTAGAGCCTAGACGATGATAATAGGACTCTGGGGCGAGCAGGAACAACTCGTTGAAGAATATTTTGTATCACCAAAAGCTCGGATGAGTTGTAGCCGATTTATTTTTAGTATGTGCGGACAGAAATGGTTCCATTCGGATGGAAAGGAATTGATGTGAAATGATGCTGACGATCGCGCACGATGTGCACACAACAAATTGTGAGATGCGCGACGGCCAGCCAGATAGAACGTGTTGGCCCTCGAAGTGGGTTTGGATGTTATATACTCATTTTCATGGCGGAATGCGGGACGGGGCGTCCAACGAGAAACCGGATGATGAGAAAGAGCACAAGGCGTGATCGCATTATTCGGAAGATTTGCGGATGCAGAGTCGGACGACGGCCGTAGACGGACAGGCTGACTGACCTGAGTTGCTTTGGGTTGCGTGATTCATGGACTTTTTTTCCTTTGGATTGGGGAAGCTAAATCTGTAATTGGATAATATGATTTTTGCAAGCAGAAAAAGTCGACCCACCAGAGATGACGGAAAAACATACACAGCAGAATATCGGACGTTTACCGTTACTGGAAAGGGACTTGCCAAATGTACTTACGATACGCATCCGTTGCGCAAGTGGAGTCATATTACCAAGCCACTGCCGAGCGGTGGTCATCGTCAGCAAGTTGACATGATAGAAAAAAAGAGAGAGCTCGAGCTCAGAGGAAGATGATTTTGTGAGGAATATACAAGGCCTGAGAATAATAAAATCATTCATGTGAGGCCGTCCTGTGATTAATCGGAAGGAGGAGAATGAGAGGGAGCCCGGTAAGGCGTGGGAAAAGGATTGAGGCGTTGACAAACCTGTCGTTGTCTTCCTCCTTCTCCTTTACTTTCTTCAGAATCCATTATGGCCCGACGTGGTGCAGCTTGGTAAGCATAGCGCGTCTCTCATTCATCCTAGACCTCACCTTTCTCTTCTTTCCTTCTACCATCATGCGAAACAGGACTGCTACTGCTATTATCACTCTTCTCGGAGCAATCACAAATTCTGTCCTCACCATCCAAGTTCTCGCAACATGGCGGTCTGTCAAGTGGGAGCCAGAGAGCGACTGGGAGCTTTCTGGCGATAAGTGGCAGTTAACAGGCATCAAGATTATCTGGGGTCTCCTTTCCCTCTACTTTGCCTCTGCTGCATCAGCTTGTATTTTGGGCTTTCATGGTGTGCTCAAAGTATGTCTTTCTCTCTCTTGCATTTTATCGCTCTTGCTGACCCCGATGTATAGCACAAGCCCTCTCATGTTCGGTTTTACCGTGACTACTCGATAGCTGACTTTTCATTCTGTGCATTCTTTACCGCCCTGGCAACCTATGCCGCCTTCCTAAGTCCTGCTCGAGCAGGCGTTTGCGAGGCCTTCTCGCACCATCCCGAGATGATGCGGGATATGCTCGAGATTGGTCTCAACCTGGAGAACTGCGAACAATGGCTGGAACGTGCTGTCTTTGCGGGGTTGGCTTTCATGTTTGTGATAATGGTCATTCGAGTGAGTCATCATTTTTTTCTATCTGTTTTCTGCAGTGTCGCAAGGAGGTTCGGCTGTGCACTACCGTCTGAACCATGTTGGGCGACGAATACCGCATTCGAATTGTGGCTTTGGATCGGGTCTCATTAAGGTTACATCATCGACCCTGTTAAAGGGGTAAAATGAAACAGGCGTTTCGTGCTATCTATCTCACTGGCTGTTTATCTATCACTGAATTTGTGCTAACGATATCAACTCGTCTAGCTCCATTTCTTACTCGCAGTATCGAATTACTATTCTCATCTCGCAAGACATCACCACTACCACCAACGCAGTCCCTCCTGCTCTGCATCACCCAAATCCTCATGTTTCTCATTCTCTTCTACAACTGCTACCGCATCAACATCAACATTGTCACCATCGACAAACCCACGCTCCCTAAACGCCAATCCACATTCATCTGATTTAATCTCAGCTTCGCTGCCAATGCAACGCATCTTCGTGCTGCCGACTAACAAGACGACTATATATGACACTGACGTCGAGAATGGAGGCGCTGAAATTGAGCTAGTGTATGCGCCAGTACCGAGACATACGCTACCGAAAGAGCTCCAAGAACAAGCGACAGAAGCATGGATCCCATCTCTGTCTTCCTTACCCTCGTTGTCGTCATCGACGCGGTCGCGTCACCATCACAGACGACACCACCATCACCATGGCCATCGTAGGAGTGCGTCTCGTGAGACGACTGGAAGGATCAAGCTGGATATTTCGCCTGATGAGGGTTTGCTACCATCGTATGGCGATTTAGATAGGAAGGCTTGATCGATTGTTTCTTTTTTTTTCTCCCTGTCGATTAGTTTTCCGCCTTTCTCCTTCATTTTTGCCATCTTTTCTTCTCTTTCTGCTTTTTTCCCCTGGTGTTCTACTTTTGGATCATCATCGTCATCAGAATCACCCACCTTGCACTCCTTGTTCCTCCTCATTTACCCTCTTACCCTACTCTATTCCCTCTCACTCTCCTTGGAGCCAAACTGGTGGTTTTTTCTTTTTCTTCAGCATTCCATTTTTTTCATGACCATTTTTTCTGTCTCAAGATTTGCAAGTGTATTACCTGTTTTTTGACAACTTCCCTTTTTCGGGGCTTGTTCATGTCTCTTTTCTTCTTCTCTTCTTGCTTTCTGGTTTACTTCCTCTTCATGTTCCATCTGTTTTGTTTTCTACTATTATTATGAATGTGAAAATGCCTTTTTTTTTTTTTTACCACCGCCACTCTCACTTATCGTTTGGTTAGACCCGCTCGCTCTCGGATCTTGCTCAGTGCTCATTCGATCTTGAAAGCTTGACGTTTGTGTCGGATCTTATTTATGCATGTGACTTTATAGTCTCCGACTCTTCTGTTGGTGTAAGTAGTGGAAGAGTTACTTGGTATTTGCTGAGTGTTTCGTTCATTCGTGAATTTGGTCATTTCGTTGAACTTGGAAGTTGGTGGTGGTATTCCCATTCTTTTAACGCCGAACAGTCGCCTTTGCAGTTAGTGAACAGGAGGCTGTTGATGAAGGCAATATAGTACTCGAAAGAAATTTCGATAAAAGAAAAGGAACAAGTCGCCGGCGAAGTAGGATCCACAATCATGCACTTATCTCTTGGATTCATCTTGATAGTTGTCACCAGTCAACTAGTCACCTCAGATATTCTGTACATGTGTACTACGACCATAAGTACATCCTTTTCGTCTTGTTACAAAATTTGTTGTCGTCCAACATTTATTCCTTTGCCTGTAGGACCTTCTCCAACAGGTCAGAATTATCGTCTGCGTCTGTAATAGCGATATATGATCCCTGTTGTCCTTGAAGCGCTATGATATCTGACACGATTTGATGACTCAAATCATGTTTCCGCGCATCGATGTACCGCCCACCGGTATACAAATGGAAGTCGAAACGGAGACCGTCAGCCGAGAAGGTACCGTTACGTATGCGCAATGTATCCACTACATTGCTCCATTGGAAATTCTGGCAACCCCAATATTCTAGCCGGTGCAGGTTTGGTAGCAGCACATCGCTCGATTTGTGTAGATCCTGGAAGAAGAGGTCCAAGATCAAGTTCCAACCCAACAACCTGCGCTCTGCAGAGGATATTACGACATGTTCGACGGTGCTGGGCATTGCTTCGAATATCTGTAGGAACTCGTTGTCTCTGAGATGGTTGACCCCGGTAATCGTGACCTTGGTCAAGGCCGTCTGCTGGATCCACTCTCGGAATACAGGAATCATCTCCGAAAATAAAGTTGGTCCGTGTAGATAACTGCTGCCTCCCCAAAATTCTTTGAGGACGAGGGTGTCTAATGAAGGGGCTTCCACATATCGTAGTATAACATCCAAGATTGAAAATGGTAGTCCACCTCGGTAAGTTTGGTTTGCGCCACCAAACGCCAGATATTTGAGACGAGGAAGCACAATCTTCTTCAGAGGGATTTTAGGAAGATTTTCCCGAATTCCGCTAATCCAGACCGTGCAGTCAACCACACAGGTGGCGTAAGAGAGGATAGTAAACGCATCTCGGATCGCAATCGTGTCGAAGCGCAATACTGTTAAGTACTGCCAGCAGTTTCCCAATCCTTGTTGAGCCTGGTAGAACAGGCGGAGGGTCCTGAGAGTTGGCACGTCTGGTATGGGGGCTGAAAATGTATCCCCGCAGAATTCGACGTGCTGTAGTACTCTTGCATATGATGAATTTGCTGCAAAACCATCAAGCAATAGCTTTTCGGCGCGGGGTGAATGGACTCTGAGGCTACTCCACCGCGGGATGTATTTTAATACAAGCTCCACTAATGGTTTGATACATGGTTTTGCGACGTGCTCGTCAACTTCGTAGATTGTGATGTTTAAAGGTAGGCCACCAGAGCGACCGAGCCACCTTTCCACCATTTCCGGTATCCATTGTTGACTCATAATATCTCCTTCAATTGAAATAATGATTGAAGTCCAAAGACTGGGAGTGGTGCGTGCAATGTATCGCCAATTTGAACATACGCTCGTAAGAATCTTCAATGACCTGGACAGAGCCCTTCCAGATCTTTGGTATGCCGCCAATGGTTGGTCATGGTGCTCGTACGCAGGATCTTTCGCAGAGTCCGTGCCAGCGTCTTCTTTATCAGCATCTTCAATATAACTTTCGAAGATCCGAGAGACGACCTCAACTGGAATGCGGCCAGAAGAGAAGCGGTCGTGGTTGTCGTTGACTTTCGCTTTCGCGACTTGGTATTTCGCCTTAAGAACGACCAATATGTCGTGGGCGGCCAGGATCTGAGCTTCCAGCTCTGATAATTCGTCGCATGCCTCACATAGCTGTGATCCTGTAGTTTTGCAGTCATCCAATGCATTATTGACCGTTAAATTCAAGGAGGGGCAGAAGCAATCGTCCTGGCAATTAGGAAACCTGAAGCCGGTCATGATGAAATGATTTGCTACAAAGCAAACTCAGTTCAGACTACATCCCAAGGTAATGAACAGAAAACCGACCACCTATCCTGCGTATAGTTGATAGTGATGGCGGTTCAGTGGAATGAATATGGTCTTGTGCACCCCCTGTCTTGCTTCCTTTGTAGTTTCTCACTCCTGGTGCTTATGAATAGAAGTGACCATGGGGTCGTATAGACGCGGGTCCGCCGGTGGCACAGCAATCTAGATGGGCTGTTGAAAGCTAAAATGATTGCTGAAAGCCCTAGAATTTCCAGTATAATGTCTTTTAAATTCTCCATCTGACTGATGGATGCAAGAAGAGCCATGATGTGGTAGAGCTGAGTAGTTTTCTTTGCATCATCGACGAGAGAAAGATAGGAAATCGGATGAGACCGACCTTTCCGAAAGTATTGTGGACCGCGGCCGGACTTAAAATTTGAACTCCGATATGTTGGTCCGATTATCAAGTTCAAGATCATTCTCATTTGCCCTCATTGCCATGTCAAAAGTGTGCAAGATGTAAAGGGCCAAAGGAGGTTGTGGTATAAAACCCTGCCGGCTCTTTTCCAGTGCTGGAATAGCCTATTTAACCATCCGCAAAGTTCTTCCCCACGAGATTTTTATTTATTTTACATATTATAACCGACGAGTCATTTATTACCCATCTACTATGAGTATTATGTGCCTTCTATATAACCTTCGTCGTCGTCGTCAGACTGAGCAAATTGGATATCATTTTCGGGCCGGACGCTACATTCCCTTGAGAAAGGCAAGTGATATGCCTCTCTGAGGTTGAGTATAAGTCGAGAGCCAAAGATACATGGCGCAAAATTAGCGATAGGCGTACAAACAGAAGCAATTTCAGGCTACATAGGATTGTAAGAAAAAGAAGTGGATCCGATAATAAAGGGCGCACCGAAATACGTAGTGCAGTGAGGAGAGCCAGCATGCAAACTGAGCAAAAGCTAATCCGCCACAAAAGAAAGTAGGATGTCATTAGAAGCTCTTCTCGGTACAACATAGACTGAAATCATAGATGAGCACTTACAAAAATGGGAACGTAATGCTGTCCCTGAATAAAATATACGCAAGCCGAGGTAGTCTGTTTGACTGGAGAGAAAATCGATGGAGTGTTCCGACAGATCGATAATATTGGACAGCGACTTTAACAGAAAGCGACAGAATTAATATTTCGAAGGCACCAATAGGAACCCAACCAAAGAATGTCCAGGCAGGGAAATGCTTCGTTGAGCACAAGTGGATACCCAAAGGAGACCCCAGGTCAGGTACATCTAATCAAAGATGGATATCAAAACCGTCTGTATACGCTCAAAGATTACAATGAAGCGCAGGAAACATGAGCGGCTTACCGATTCTGAAAAATGAACTGACGCTTATTATTGATAACACACTGAGAATTTCAAACGCGAAGGCGAGGCAAAGAATGTGAATGATGGTTTTATCATGAGCGTGCATGCTCGAGACGCGAAAAACCATAATGCCTGCAGGAAATAAGTTCAGAGAATCACCACCAAATTGAGTTAGTCCAACCATCTGTACAAATGAAGCGGGGGTTAATTTACCCTGCATTGAAAAGGTGACTAATGTCGCCAGAAAAGTTATGGCAAGATGGGACATCGCTAGATCACCTATTGTAGGATGTTCATTAGTGCTAGTTGAAGAGCAATTTAAAATGTTATAAAGAAGGGAAGTTGAGACTCACAGCTAATAAAAATCAATTGAATAACAGCACAAATCCATAAAAATGAGAAAGTACATCTAACGATGACGAGTGAATAGATAAGTAGAAAACTGCATAACGGAAGTCAAGGTTCACGTACTTGGTGGTTTGTATCCGTAAGGTGCCGTACAAAAACTGGAAGGCAATTCAAGAAGTTAGCAACTTCCTATTTCAGTCTTGCCAAGTGCACCCACTAAACACAGTATACCTATCAAAACAGAACAGCATGTCAGCATGTATAGGACCTTAGCAGGCTGACACTCACAATTGTGTGGCCACTCCCATGTATCGATTCTGGGGAGTGACACAATCAACGATAGATATTACATGGTTGGAATAAGAGAGAAGCTTGAGCTCACCAGAACGAATAGGATATGGACTAGAGTCATTTTGCTCCTTTTCTACCATCCAAAAGTCGTAAGTTTTTGCATCTCAAATAAACCAGAGCACGTAGTATCACCCAGACGAAGTCCACCTAGTTGGCATACAGCTGCGTTAGCAGGTTGACTTTGTCGAAACCGAATTACATACCTCGAGGTCAAGAGTGAGAACTGGAAAAGAAGGCGCGGCCAGATGTCAGGGAATTAAACCAGTCGATGACCAGAAACAAAAACACATACGATAATCATACAAAGTACAAGTAGCTCCTGCAGCTGGACTCCAAAATGAGCCAGAGTATGCGAGCACCGGGAGCGACGGAACTCACCTGCAAGGAAGGCCGATAATTGCTGCAAACGTAGAGCATTAACGGCGATTGCATGCAAATCCATCTTGTTATTCTTGAACGGCGGGATGAATCCCAGGAGAATGCGTTCAGGAGTTGCTGGTTGTCGGTCTCTTGGTAGTGGAGGGAGAAAACGTATATATAGGAACGCATGAACAAAGAAAGCCACCACGCACATACACCCTGTGCGCCGCTGCAATTATTCTGTACACGTAAACGTAACTTTCAATTTCGTCCAGTTCGTCTTTACCCTGTTGTGCACGTCTGAAAACCAGAGGCTAGGCTAATTGAATTCATGAGTAACGTGGGCGCCGGACATACCAACCAAGAGAATTGAATGTGGGCGACGGAAAGGCGTAAGTAGTTCCGTCATTGTTAGCAAATCCTTAGAGGGTCGGTCTCACGTTGTACATGATTGATACAGCCAGTAGTACGCCACCTGTTTAGGCGAGATCGCCCTGAAACCAGAGGACGTGGCCAACTTCATGGGATTTAAATAGGAACAAGCATTAAACTGGGAAAATTTTCCGTTGGAAATGCAAGGGTAGTATTAGGTACCAAGTTTATATGTACCGCTGGATAGCATCGCACACAGCGCACAGGCCTAGTATCCAGTGAAGGTGGAACAGTGACAGAAAGTAATATTCCAGCAGATCTCATGAAAGGGGCGCAGCGCAGTAACATCATCAGAGGCCTGGCTGAGTCTGGTCAAGTTGTAAATAAAGTGAATTTCCAAATTGAACTAACACGCGGCATGGCCCGCTTGTGAACTCCGGCTTGTTTTCGACCACATCCCTCTCTCGAATTGCTTGCTTTCCAGACATATCTGATTCCATTCGCTCAGTGCTAAGCAAATTCCCATTAAAATGTCGCAATATATCGACAGAAGAGAAGCCGCAAAGTCGTATCGTCCAAAATCCGGTGTAAGTAGCCCACAATCCCGTTACTGTAGGTTGGCCAATTGACGAACTTACTGCCTCGGAACCTCTGCTCCGCAATGAATATGGCTTATTAGACGATGTCACCGGGCCTCAAACGTGCTCGTGAACCATACCGCTTGAAGAATGCATTTCTAGGAATCTCTCTGGCAGCATTTGCCGTCGGCGTATGGGCTTATTCGATCAGCGCCGTGAAGCAAGATATATTCGACGACGTGGACGAGGAAGCAGAGGCATTAGCATCTACAGGGACTGGGACGGGGTTAGGGGCTGGCGTTCTTGCCAAAGCAACCGAAGGAACTACGAACATAACAATCCCTGCTCCTGGACCTGCAACAACAATACCAACACCAACGAAATCCGTCGTTCTTGAAGAAATTGCAAAGAAGGAATCATCAACAGCGAAGCCAAGGGGCCTATTGCTACTATTAGACAACAAACTCCCTTGGTTACTTCATCAGCAAAGCAAGACACTGGTATGGGGTGCTCCACCAGTCGACAACGTTGGAAAAATCACTCGACAATAAATTAGTTGAATTATTTTGTGTGACAAACAAAAACGGCATGACATTGCATCATTTTGAATGAGAGCAATACGAAAGCAAAGTGTAACGACAACAACGACATACATATAGAAGATGGATAGCAGAATAATTTAAACGAGAAACATAATACCACATTTTCCGCTCCTTTGGATGTTAACCAAGTCCCCAAATCCCAGCTTTGCGAACTCCCTCAACGAGTGCATCCACATTTCCCAACATAGTGCCCAATAATTCCTTCTTCTCCTCCGTTGTTTTCCATTTGCCTTCATACTGGTGTTTTCTATCGGAAATTTCAGGCTCTCGGGGAATATCGATAGCACCAGTTGGAGGGCTGGGACTGATAATGTCCGCATCCATGATTGATAAAACCTTGGCTTCGATGTCTTGATGGGACTCTGACAAAGAGAGTTGAGAGCGCGAGCGCGAATAAGTGGAAGTGGATGAAGTTGACAGGCTCTTCCTGTGTGATAACCTAGCAGTCAAACCCCCTTTCTTGGGGCTTTGTGGGACGTAATCGACATCCTTTCTCAGCATCATCATAGAACGCAATTGAGGGTATTTAGCTGCTGAAGAGAACGGAGGTGAAGTCGGTGGCGAGCGATGACTGTTGTAAGGTGTCAACACCCGTTTTCCAGGTGATTTCGAAGGGGGCTTTGACAAGCCTGGAGGGAAGGTACCTTTTACCGGGGACGTTGGAACCGATGACGCCGCTGTAGACGATGAAGCATTGGACGAGGTAGAACAGAAAGAGCTGCCGGAAGTTGAGCGGGAAGATGAAGATACCGAAGACGTTGACGTCGACATGGTTGTAGTCGATGTCGAGAAAGAATACGTCGAAGAACCATATCGTGATGTAGGGTGCATTGGCGTACTTGACAAGTACGGCTTTGAAGGGCGCACTGGAGTGGCAGGCGCCGTTGGCGGTGGCGTGGATTGGGTTAACTTCACATTATTAGGTTGTGGTGTTTCATCGAGCAAATAGAAGTATAAAAACTCTAGACATTTCATGCTAAGTTAAGGATCAGCTATAGTGATTAGGGAATGGGGTCAACGCAACTTACCGGACTTCACGCGGGGTACCAGCTCGTTTGAGAATTTTAACCACTGAGTGAATGCCACTAACTTCTTCGAACGCGCGAAGAGCATTAGTCGAATCGACCAGTATACAAAGGAGTGTATCCAAGGTAATGGACGTCAAATGAGGAGGTGACGCAGTTGACTTCTTGGGATCAGGATCGGACGATGAAGTTGAAGCTGTAGGAACATGACGGGAGGTTAGAAAGACCTCAAGCAATATCTATTTAATTCTTGTCAGAAAACGTGGAGAAAAAAACAAAATGTTAAATAGAATTTACCTCTAGGGTGGATCGTCTCCCTAAGTAATACTTGCTCGGCACGTGAATGAGAGCGACACCTTGTAAGAGAGACAAGGCCAAAGATAGCTGCAATACTATTTGTTCAATTTCCGAACAATCGTCTGACGTATGTTCAGCGAAAATCTTGGTTGCGAGACAAGGGCAGCTTACCATCAGATACACCCTTGCTTGTGAGCGCTTCTAGTCTGGACGTCGAGATCAGTAGCCAAGGAAGCAATCTAGATGGAACTTCAGGTGAAATAAGTTTTCAAAGTTTCAAGCGCACGGATAGAAAATCCAGACATACTATTGCACTCGAACGTGTGTTGCAAAGCGATGAACACATCTTTCGCCATGGAATCGTTTTTTGTGCTGAAACAAGCCATTGCAAGGTGCCTCTCTATAGATTGCAATGCTTGCATCTTAGATTCAGAGGAGGATCTAGGTGAAATAAGCTACCAATGCCTTGTGGTTACTAAAAGCCCCCGTAATTTCAACCTTGAACGATGACACGTACTTCGTCAAGAGAACTCTGTAGACTCTCTCTGGTCGCCTCCATCGCCTCATCCAGAGACATTATTCGTTGGGTATCTTCAAAAGAACGTGGTATATGGTTATATCAAGGGGAAAACGTGGTTAGGGGGCGTTGTGGTTGACCAGGATGTTTGGATCTGCCTTGTGTTTCTCGGTTCCAAATTTGGAACGCGCTTGGCGCACGTGATCGCGACAAATGTGTAAAACATAATTTCTAGCTCAGTTTAACTCCGATGACAGCATGCCGAACGAGCTTATCAAGTCCGATGTTGTTGTCAATGTCCAGGTCAAATCTTGCGCGAGATATCATTACACACGCTGGCGGCCACAAATATAACTCTATCAGAAAGACGGAGTACACTTCTCCTGCCCGGACTGATGTGTCCCTTATTCGTTCAAATCTCGGCGTTTTGTTTCTCACCTGCGGAGATTAGGAACAAAGTTTATGGCGGGTGTGTTCTCAGGTCTCTCTCTCCGCTTTCTCTCGAACTTTTCGTTGGGGGTGCACGGTACACTTTACCATCGTGATATAGCTGCAGAAATTCCGGCTAATAACCCAATTCGCTACTGATTATTATGTCTCCTATTACGACAGTGAGTTGAAAAACTGTTGGATTGCAAATATTCCGCTTCAAGGCGCACTCATAATTCCCGCCCCTTGGTAGCAATGGACGCGGCTCATCCGTTTCGTCGCCGCAGAGACTGCTAGAGTCCATATCGGAGAACCAATAGATCCCAATCTTGACGGTCAGTATAAACTCCTTGTTAAACATGGAAAGTCTTTACAAGCTAAGAGTATGTGCTATAGTCGGCCTTGCTGCATTTCAGGGCGAAACAATCAAAGCCTACGAAATCATCGGTTCAGCTTTGGACCCTGCAGCTAGTGTCTCCAAAAGAGTTTTGACTGTTTCCCGATTGCTCAGCCCTTTGTCAAATGAAGAAATCAAGGTTGTTCGATGCTTAGGATTAAACTACTCCGATCACGCTGTGAGTGCCGACTTCTCTCGAAGTGGTATCGTATACTTATCACAACTAACAGGCTGAAGCAAAAATGGCGAAACCTGCGTAAATATCAGACAAAATTACAAATGAAACGGTATTGACCGGACCGTTATTCTAGTTTCCCGATTCTTTTCTATAAGCCAGTCACATCCCTTATCGGTCCCCTCGCGCCAGTCGTCATCCCACGAGTAGCTCAGCCACCAAAAGACGTTCTTCCAGACTATGAAGTAGAGCTCGTCATTGTCATTGGTAAAGCTGCAAGGGATGTCTCCGAAGCAGACGCCTTGGATTATGTCCTCGGTTACACTGGAGCAAACGATGTTCGTTGCCATATGCCATCTTTTCACTGAAAATAAACTGATATTGCCTTAGGTATCATTCCGCAAGCACCAACTCGCTGTCTCCCAATGGGGCTTCTCCAAAAGTTTCGGTGGGTCTCTTGGGTAGCATTTCAATCATTGAAAATTCTAATCGTGATTTCAGACAATACAAATCCATTGGGACCTTGCCTTGTGTCCAACAAAGTGATCCCTGATCCTCAGAACGTGCTCTTAAAGACAACAGTCAATAACGCAGTTGTCCAGGATGGCACTACTGCGTAAGTGTATCGACTCTGTTCTATATCGTGGTGTGACTAAATAATACATATCTCAGTGAACAAATCTTCAATGTGCGCCAAACTATTGCCTTCCTGTCTCAAGGTACTACCTTGGAACCTGGAAGTATCATCTTGACCGGTACACCAAAAGGAGTCGGTTTTGTTAAGAATCCCCCCGTTTATCTCAAAGATGGCGATAAAATGTCTGTCTGGGTTGGGAATGGCATAGGCACCCTCGTCAACGATGTCAAGGAGGAAGGACCAGTCTCCCTAGCCAAACTCTAAACAGGGATCAGCATTTTTTGTTACCCAGATGTAAAGTGTAATTCTGTTTGTTATACACGAAGAAAAGATCAACGGGTGAAAACATACATTGGTGTTTACATATTTTTACACAAAGTTTCAAAAGAAAAACGACAACAGTAGTTATACAAAATCCATGGCAAAAGGGCACTCAGAAGTTTAGCCCTCCGAACACGATCAATTTTTCGGTCATGTACTCGTCAATTGCGTGAGGACCACCTTCTCGTCCAAGTCCACTTTCCTTGACACCGCCGAAAGGAATGACTGCCTGACTAATGAGACCAGTGTTTGCGCCAACCATTCCGACCTCCAGCCTCTCTGCAACTCGCCAAACGCGACCGATATCCCTGGAGAAGAAATATCCCGCAAGACCAACATCCGTATTATTCGCAAGCTTGATGACTTCTTCCTCAGTCTCGAACTTGCAAAGAGCAGCAAGAGGACCGAATGTCTCTTCCTGATTGATCGCAGCATTCGCTGGCACATCGGATAAAACAGTAGGAGTGAAAAAGCTGGTGTTGGGAATGCGTTTGCCGCCAACTAGAACCTGGGCTCCCTTCTCGACAGCATCATTTACGTGGCGCTCGACTTTATCGACCGCGCGAATGTGGATGAGAGGTCCATGTGTAACCCCTTCTTCCAGGCCGTTTCCGACTTTGAATTTAGCGACGCGTTCAGCGAGACGAGAGGCGAATTCGGCGTAGATGGATGATTGGACGTAGATACGATTGGCACAGACGCAGGTCTGACCGCTTCCTCTGAATTTGCAGATAAGGGCAGCTGTGATACTAGCATGTCAGGATATAAGAGTATATATAAATAGTGATTTTGCATACCTTCAACAGCATCGTCGATGTTAGCGTCATCGAAAACAATGAATGGCGCATTTCCTCCAGCTTCCAAAGACACCCTAATAGAATACTTTATTAGAGATTGTATAGAGTGTATGAAAAAAACAACCCACTTCTTCAGAGTGCTAGAAGCTAAACCATATAATAATTTTGCAACAGGTGTCGATCCAGTGAAGCTGACTTTCTTGACGATTTTATTTTCGCACATTTCCTTTCCAACTTCAATAACATTCTTCTGGGTTGTGACAACATTAATGACACCATCGGGTATTCCCGCGCGATTCGCCAACTGCGTACACGTCGTCAGAACTTTGCGTGCAGTTTGGAAAGAGGAATCCTACCTCTGCGAGGGCGAGAGAAGAAAAAGGTGTCTCAGGAGGCGGTTTGATTACAGCGGTACATCCTGCCGCCAAAGCTGCACCGAGCTTGCGTGTTATCATGGCCGATGGGAAGTTCCACGGGGTCAGAATTGAACTATACATATATCAGAAAGATAAAGGTGTTCATTTTGACTTTGGAAACATACACGACACCTAAACCATTACCGTCAGTTAATAAGCACGAAACGCATCAAGATCTATAGAGTTACCGATTGGCTGTTTTATCACGATGTTGCGAACCCCAGGTATGGCGGAAGGTATTTGTTCTGTTGATACGTGAGTAATTATTACGAACTACTAGGGCAAGTTTCAAACGAACCTCCATATGTTCGGACGGCTTCTTCAGCTAATGAAATTTTTGAAAATTATACATGTTTCGGCGGGGGAATGATTGACCGTGACTTACCAAACCACTGCGCAAGATTGATAAATAAACGACAAAAACAAAAATACATTTAACTCACTTCAAGAAAGGACGCACTGTAGGCATTTTCGCCCTGGATTTCGAGATTCGCGTTAAAGACATCTCTCTGATCATTGGAGTGGTAAAGATGCTTACTTTAGCTTCTGTGAGTGTCTTTCCATTTTCAAGTGTCTGAGCAACAAAATCAAGGTTGTTAGCGTTGCTTATGACGTCAGGGAGGAAACGTTTGGGAAACGTACAATAAGCCGACTCAAATCATCGTGGTGCTGTTGCATAAGGGCGAAGAATTTGAGTAGAAGGTCATGACGGTACTAATGCAGGCAGAAAGTCAGTTGAATTTGCCCGATGAGAGTAGCGATAGCCTACAAAACGCACCTTTGCAGTACTTCTGCTCCATGCTGGGAAGGCTTTTGATGCTGCATCAATAGCTTCTTTCGTTTCGGCTAAGCCCATTTCCGGCACACTCCCAAGCTCTTCGTTGGTAGCTGGGTCTACAAAGGAGCTCGTTGAGCGAGGAGCATTGTTAAGGATCCAGTGCACTCACTAGTTACAACGATCTTGTCACCACTCTTCGCATCTACCCATTTCCCATCGATTAGGCCTTGAAATTTTATCAAGCTGGGATCGTTCAAGCCAAACTGCAGGTTCACACATCAACCTGGGGCCCCTGAGTGCAGAACAGTCGCGACTGACCACGGAAACTTGAGAGCTGGCCATTCTTGCAAATATAGGCTGTTTTCTTCGAACAAGATGGATAGCGATGCGACTTGAAAGAGAGCAGGAAGCAGAAATGCAGAGAACAGTGGATAAATGCATCCGGCACACGCTCAACCGGGAAAGAAAGTTGTATTTCAAGTTGGACCTTGTGAGCTTCGACGGCCCGCTGTCGTTGAAACGGGTACAGTGGGAAGATAACCTATGGGAAAGCACTTAGCTCGATTCCTTCACAGAATTAAAGGGAAAAAACGCGTACCAGCACCGTTGACGAGAAAGGCCAGTGATCAAGCTTAAGAGACCTACTTGTGAAGGAGTGATATGACGCTCACGACGAGTACGTAAATAGCAGCAAATGCCGTCTTGCCGATTCTTGCCGAAATTGCTGCCGATTGTCTCTCGCAACATTATTTGTGAGAAAGATGAGCGGACGCCTGTCAACATGCAC
Source organism: Agrocybe praecox (assembly GCA_964017145.1). NCBI lineage: Eukaryota > Fungi > Basidiomycota > Agaricomycetes > Agaricales > Agrocybaceae > Agrocybe > Agrocybe praecox. The sequence goes on along the minus strand of OZ024843.1, from coordinate 1,319,706 downwards.
GTTTCTTCTTGAACGGAATCAAGGGCACACAAACCAACTCCTGGATGTTATGAACGGATTCATCATCGCGGCGATCTCTTGCATTTAGCGCAATCAAAACCCAGCCGGATACATACATATCTCTAAGGTCGGATCAGCCAAAATATGCCATCTAAAAGAGCTGGAGCACCGTTTCTGAAAACACAAGAAAGTGAATCCGTGAAAAAATGTGCCCAAGAATTTATCCTCTCGTCCGTCCGCGATCCCTTCAACCCCAAACATTGCGGTGCCTGTTTAGATGGAGCCTTCTCACAATATGTCGTTACCGAACAGGGCACGAATCTGCCATCGGTCATGAAGAAATCAGGACCTGCCGGACCCAAGTCTCCCGATTTCTGGAATGGGGTAATGGCGTTTCTTCTTTTGAAGCGCACGGACAAACAATTAGAAAGGTTGCTTGCGCGTCTTTCGGTATGTTCCTGCAAGATGGATGGGCAATCCAAGGTCGATGAATACCACACAATGGGAATAATGCACGCACCTTCTGTTGAATCGATATTCAGAAACCAGAAACTCGACCCCGAGGCCTTCAATTGGAAGAGGTGCGCGTTGTTCGTCAGTATATTCAGCACCTTCAATGCGATCGTCAACGAAAACGTTGGTGTGAAGTCGGCAGCGAAGGGAACCTCAACTTCATGGCCGCTTTCTTATACAGACCTTATTCCATATGGCCCAGATAATTTTGTCCAAACGATGATCCAATGGTACCGCTTCGTTCCAGTTAGTACTATCTTCCATTCAACAGCTCTCGTTCTCCGTATGTGCAAATCGATTCTGATTCCCAGTATAATCAAATATCAAGTCACCGACATCGTCGTTCAATCATCCAGGAAACTTGTCGACGATACCATGTCCGACATTTTGACAAATGATCAACAAACTAAAGAGCGCGCTGCCCATAGGTTTCATGATCATCTACTCGATGTCATCTCTTACTTCAAGATTTGTTCAGACGATGCTGGTGGCCAGGATTGCAAGGCCGCTCTATTGCGAGGGTTTGAAACCAAAGCAATGCAAGTCTGCTCTATGATGTATTACCTCGATAAGGACCCCAAGATGCCTTTACGAGGTCGTCTGGATGAAACACAAAACAGCAAGTTAATGCTCTTTGTGCCAGACTTTTATAGGTTCTTTCATATGCACTTGCCGCCAAGGCCTGACATGCCCGTCCATCCAGATGTTGTTTGGGCGGATTCGACATTTTTCCCTCCACCAGCATCTTGCAGGGAACTTGTCGAAACGGTGGTATTCACAATTGTGGACTACCGTAAAGAAGGAAGGTGTTCTGCCTACGGCTGTCTTAACTCCATGCAAAGTGTTGGGAGAGACTTCCAACGCTGTGGAAGCTGTGCTGTCGTCTCATACTGTGGCCGCGAGTGTCAGACGAAATCCTGGAAGGAAGAGAAGTACCCGCACAAAAAGGTTTGCCGGGCACTCAGAAATGTTCTGGAAAAAGGAGGAGGCGCGGATGGCTTCTTTGAATGTGCCAACGCTTGGACGAATAAAGGGAGTAAACAATCCTTGGCGCAATTCCTGGCAGTGCCCACCAAGGATCGCCTCGTCGCTCTCTTGAAAGCATCCAATGTGTCGGAAGAAGATTTACAACTCATTGAAGATTGGTATAAATATCTGGCCGATGCCAGATTGTATCCAATGCCCGACGGGACGGAATGGACACCAGGGTATGATGACTATGCTGAGGTCATCGAGCAATTGAGCGCACCAGGAAGGGGCGCTAAACGTGAGTTGGACGTGTTTAACATTTCACCTGGTTCCTAATTTACATTCAGCGCGACACATAAATCGTCTTGCTCGATGGCCATCCGAAGTAGCCAAAGAAGAACGGTTGTTGAAACAGCAACCATTTTGGCAAGAAGATATTGAATGATATACCCCTTTTACTACACAAGATCTGAAGCGCCTCGTGTCGGAAATCAATCTAAGTACAATCTTTTGCGAAGTAAACTGTACTGATCATCTTTACATTAAAATTGGCTGTCATGTACATATCACGTTCGAGGAACTGATGTATGATAGATGGTGTTTTGAACACCGATAGCATAGCATGCTCTTTCAGGTTCAACCATAAGTACTAGTACCCCACGAATTGGACCATAACGTTTGGATTTACTGAATTCCTATGACTGATGTGAAGGCGCGAGAACATGACGAAAACATAAATCAAGATTTTCACACTCGACGAAATGCCGCAAAATGAAATGCTCAGACCCTGTGGCACGCGGAACAACTTCGTACTATTTTTGGCAACTATTTCGTGATTTAAAAAAAACATTACAGGTGGCTGTAATTCAAAACTTTTGACGCGGAGTTCAAGTTGTGCTTGAATTGATGACAGGAGGTGGCTCAAGTCTTAAGAGGGAAGAGGCATGTGGAAAAACAGCTGGCCTACGCACAGGACACGATTTCCCTTTCTCAGCCAGCTACAGTTTCTTTTCGATCCTCCTAGCCTCCCAAGCGCCGGTCGGGTACCTCATATAGGACATTCACTCTCCACCCCCGCAGAAGAATCACTTGTTATCACCGAGATGACTGTAACTCTAAAGTGAGCAGCGGATGTGAATTAAAGCAACGAAAGGATAACTGACATAGATCTTAACTATATCTACTACTTCGACCTAAACTCGTCTTGGATCATAGGCCAGATTTCGGGATCAATGACTGTCTCTTCCCTCTCCTCCCCCGGATTAACAATTCGGACATCGAACGTCAGGTTTTCACACATCGTAGCTTTTTTGCGAGAGCTGCACATTTATTTGAAGACTCCATCAACGATCTTAGCCCCGACAATGAAAAGTGAGCGCTAATTTGATAAATAACGGCCAATTATTCCACAGGTGTTGATAATACTATCTCAAGGCTCGAACTTTTGGGGGACTCGGTTCTTCAAACCTGTATCACGACGTTGTTGATGGAGATGTACCCTGGCTTGAGAGTGGGCCCGGCCACTGTGAGAACTTGTTTCTTCCAACATCATAACACCAAAGCCTGAGCTTATTATTTTCCGTAGAAAGTGAGGGCAATGATGGTCGCAAATTTCACTTTGGCCCAAATGTGCGATTATCACCCGTGTTTCCCTTCCTATCCCACTGATTTGGATATTTTCTCAGCTCTGTCAAATATAAACTGCCTGATAACCTTCTCCTACACCCGGCACAAGCAATAACTTTGCGTGCTTCTACGAATATCCGAGGTTGTTCATCTCCCAAATCATCCACATAACGCACTGATCACTCACTCGATTTTTAGCCAACGTATTCGAGGTATTTTTCGCAATACTGGAGTCTTGTTTTTATGCCGTTCTAAATTTTGTTATAGTCTTTTATTGGAGGATTGTTCAGAGATCAAGGTCTCGAAGCAGTGATGAGATGGGTGATCCCCCTCTTCCGTCCATATGCCGTGGCAGCGTATGCAGTAGCCCGCGAGCAGCACGGCTTGCCTCCTCTCCAGTACAATCCAGCCCAGATATCCGGGCGAGGAATGATCGCAGTGCAAGCATCGCCTCACCCGGAGCCCACAGACCTAGCCAACATGCCTACTGTAGGGCACCTAGCTTTGTTCAACCAGCACTTGCAGAAACTGGGTAAGAGTGTTGAATGGAACTATATCGACGAGGTAGACAAACAGGTGGCCCCATCGACACGAGGCACCAAGGCAACGCCCGTTTGGTTCGTCACTGTCCTAGTTGACGGCGTGTTCCACGGTTCCGGCCGTGGAGGTACGAAGAAAGCTGCAAGGAACGAAGCAGCAAAGGCTGGTCTTGTCCAACTCGGCATTCAGGTTTGGTGAGCGCCCGTGTATACCTCCTCTTAATGAAGTTAATGACACTCTTTTAATGCAGACCACAAATGGCTGGGAGTAGTCCGCCATAGCTTTCTGCAGACTTGTGCTAGACACCTATCCTCTTAGGCGGGCTAGCCCAGGTGTGCAGTGAATGTGGGTGGGACAGTTGGGGGAATCTGGCTGAGGGCCGAAAGAATTGGATACCAGTGATATAATGACTGAGATTTATGTGGATCGTATTGGATATTGAACCAAATGCTTACTGTAATCTTATCAATCTAGTGGCCTGCTCTTGATTTAGATGCCATTGCCGGTTAAAAGTTCGGTAAACAATCGTCCTGCTGGTCCCGGTGTCGTATGCGTTGCTCTTGAGCTTAACTTGAAGTCAGTATATACATCATCATGCCCGATCCTGAAGCGAAGAGGAAGCTAGTCCAGAATTGATTAAAGAACCATATCATTCACTATAACATTGGGAGGAAAGAAATCAAGAGCGAATGTTCAAACGTTCATGACCGTCAAGAAAGAATAGTGATGTCACTCGAGTCGGACACATGCTAAAGTCACGCCTGCGTGTTCGCTTTGCTCTCCTCGACCCAACATCTATCAACGAAAGGAATAGCTTGGATGATACGGCTTTCTTGTGAACTGATAACCTGCGATGGAAGCAACAGAGTTCATGATGGATGCTAAAAACGAAGGCGATTTTACCGACGAAGAGCTCGCAGCCCTTTTTTTTTTTTTTTTTTTTTTACTGTTGTCCTATTACCGGGTTTCTATACCTGCCTGCTCCGCCGATATTATTGATTGAAGCCAACTGTATATGGGCTTGACATCATCATCTTTTCGATGCGATTCTGCCGCACTGTGCATGGCTTCCAAAGATACCTCAAACCTGCTCAATTGCTCATACCGTTGTCTGACGCCGCCGGAGTGACTAACGCTCGCCGTACTTTCCGACCTAAATTAGACCGGGCCCGCAAATGCAGCTTCCAGCACTACCTTCTGGTGCTTTAATTATCGCACGACGTCATGCAATTGCAGGTTCTCGTCTCAATTCACTTGTCATCAACGCGTCTTGACTGAACGCTCTGTATACAAAGCTGCGTACCACGATACATTGCATACTCCGTTAGGCACTGGCCAACCCTTTCTGGAGGATCATGAAAACCGTAGGTGTTCGCATATTTTCCGCTCATGAAGCATAAACAGATCAGCAGTCTATCATGATCGTGTGATATTGGTGACTCAAATATTCCAGGAGGTTGTTCTCTTCTGATTATTTTCACTCCGCCTCGGTAGTCCGGGATTTTCATGACGGGATTACGAAGAAAGGAATGTGTCAAGCTTCGTGCGTCCGTCCTTTATATGCACTTACACAGCTATAGAGTATGTTTTTTGAGCTATTCTAGTCTGATTCAATTTTGTACACGACTGACCATTTGATAGGGCCTATAACCCTCTTTTCACGCGCTTGCGCTGGGCTCGACCATGGGAAGCATTCCGTTGCATTTTTGGGTTTACATGTCATTTGACGTTGGTCAGCGGCACATGTGAATTCAGTTGTGTACTGTTCGATCTTCATACTAAAGAATACCGATAAGAAGGGTTTAGTAGATACTTATGACCCCAACGATGACACGCAGCCGCCAGTGATGGGAAATACTTATAAGAAAGTGAATATCTGAAGACCTACTGTACGTATACAACTGGGGGGAAATCGTAAACAGAAATTAGAAAGCACGCAATTCTACTATTCTTTTTACTTGAATGCGGAGGACTCGCGTGTTTTTTTGGTGGTTGCACTCAGAAACAGCCAGAAAAAGGTGTCTATATTTCCGGTTTCCGATTTTCATAGAATAAAGGTGTAAATAATGCATCGGAGTGGTATGATGTGTAATAGTATATAGCGGTGAAAGGTGAATGGCACCACTGGGGAGGATCAGTATTACATGGGGCCGAGGTAAATGGGCTTGGGTGCGTGAACCATCAAGGAATAGATATCGTGCGTTCAAGCAGAGCCGGTGGTGTAGAAGCGCCATGCGAAGTAGCCTCCGAGGAGTCCCAAGGGAAGGATGTACATGAAACTGTAAAGGTCGATCAGAATGCTTTATTAGAGTCGAGTAGGAGGAGCAAGAGCAACGAACTTTGATCCTTGTTGGACGGCACCATCCACACGACTGGCTTGAGCAGCTGCAGCACCTGATTTCAGGTTTGCGGACTGGTTTATAGAGTTAGAAACATAGTGACGTTCCTGGAACACGGATAAGTACTAACCCCACCCTCAAACTCGCCAACGAGCATGGCAGGGAGCAGAGCACGAGCCTCATCGGAGTGGCCGACGTCCTCGAAGGCTTCTGTCGCGTCTTGACCTAAAAAACATTGGAATTAGGGGGCTTTGGGGTAGATAAACCATTTAATTCATTGCCACGTACCACCTTCGGCTAAGATCACTTCGTCTCCTCCGGGGTGCTATTCATGGTTGGAAGTTTGTTGGTTACTTACATTATTAACCTGGGTTGAGCAAAACATACCTCATCCATGAATTTTGTAGCATCGTAAACTGGAAAAGACACGACACTGGTGTGAGATTCGAAAAGCGGCGGTTGTGATTGGTTGCTTACCCTTGCCGTGGATGAGGATATAGAATTTGTCTCTTGACTTGTTGGCGCGGAGCTCGTCGAGGGTGATGATTTTAGAGGCCATTAGAGAGACAAGAATGGAGGAGGGAAGGAGAGATGTGTGGGATATATAGTGGTTGGGGAATGAGTTGGTGGGACACCAGGTTACATGGGATAAGCATTCGCCGTTATGTATAAAATTGAATTACCGTTTTCCCACGTTCCTTCTAGACTGAGCCCGCTCAGACCGCTCGCTGTTCATTCTACTCGGAGGCGTAGTCTTGTCCACAATCCGCCGTGCGCTCGCGCTGTTTCGTCAATAGACCAAAGTAGATCGCCCTGAAATTTATGACACACGAAGGGGGAAGAATGAAAATATATATTGGAAATCACAAGCAATTACATGGGTACATAGATACGAAAATGTTTGCTCGGTTTAGTACTCGAATGACCATATATCTCGAGCTACAGGTGTAGCTGGACATTCAAGCGTGGACCAAGAAAGTAATTTATCTTCCAGCCACAAGTTGAGGTAACGAAGGCACCAGAAGCCGTGTTCCTAGGCATATGTAGTTGGGTGTGTTGTCAAAAAAAGAAGGAAATGGAAAAAGGGAAGAACAGGAAAACAAAATACATTCACTGTCGAAGTTGCAGACGAGGAGCATTGTGCGCAGAAAAATTCCTTTTTATCCTATCAGCCCTAGAAAATAACAAAGACAAACACCAGAACAATGATCGCACGGAGCCTTCCGTAGACGTATCCTCCTTCTGACTTCCATCATCGCTATTCCCTACAGACCAGCCTTCATTTGCTGCGTTCTTTCCCCCCCTTTCCTTTTTCTCCTCCCGTCTCTCGCCATGGAGTCTGAGACCTCCGACATTCTTGGCCACAAAACCATGCCTCTAGTGCAAGGAAAGCAGGGATGGTTCTCAATTACAAAGTCGCAGGTCGTTTGGGCATCCATCGTTTTTCTTGGTCTATACTTAATCGGAATTCGGTTATGGAGACAATACCTCCAATGGCGAGAACGGCGATATCGTCTGTGAGTATATATACCAATTCTGCAAAGCCCATGTCTCATGCTTTGTCGCTGTACTATTTTTTTTTAGAGCGATGCGCCGAAGACATGGTATCCCGGATCGCGACATGCGCCCCTTCAATGTGGCTTACTCAGAGGCTGTTATGAAGGCTCGCGAAGAGGAGGGCAAAAGGCAACAGAAACCCAAGCCTGCCCTGCGTCCTCGCGTACAAGCTCAGGAATCAAAGGAACAGGAACAACACTTGCGTAATCGTTCTGGTAGGTTGCCAATTTAGGCCGACAATGTTATGTACCACGACTAAAATCTAACCTATAGGCGTGCCACAAAGACCTGATATTGGAATGCGGAGCACTACTGTCGTACCGGTCCCTGGTGGGTATAACACGGCCCCTTACGAGTCTGAATACCAACCTCAAACAAGGAACGTCTACGACTCGCATGTGTATGTGTATACGATTTTCTCTGCTTTTTATATGTTTCTGACGTAATACCTACAGCAATGGTCAGTCTACGGCACTCAACGGAACCTCGCAGCATGTCAATGGATACACGAAGCAAGACCTGGTTAGGCAACGGGGTTACTACGATATCACCGATGTTGACGCTCAATCCGACGGTGAAGGCAAAAAACGTTCCCTTGACTATGAGGAGGACGAGGAACACGAGTCTAAGAAGACTAAGGTTGAAGGCGACGAATTAATTGATGGTGACGATGATGCCGAATTTGATGATCTTGCACCGAAACGGGGCTCTAAGAGGAACGCCCACGATGAGGAAGACAACGAGGTATTCGAAGCTAAGAAGTCTCGTGGCAAACGTGCACGCAAGGTCTCAATGGAAATGGGACCCCCGGATGACATGGACGTTGACGATGAGGAGGAGGACGAAATTACCGAGCTGAAAGCCACTTCACGTGGTAAAAAACGAGATCGTGCGGAAGCCGGATCCACCTTTGGTGGTGATGATGATAACAGCGATCTGGAGGTTGAGGCCGAAGGTGACGAGAAGTCTCGTAGACGCAGAAAGAGACGAACAGTCGCTAAACGCCAATCCGAGGCTAGTTTCATGCGCGGCAAGCAATATGGTATGAATGGCGAAGATGAGCAAAGCGAAAAACAAAGCGATGAAGACTCGCCTGGAAGGATCTCGGCACGCAGAAGGAGAAAGAACAAGCGTTCTTCTGATACTGTACATCGCGGTCATGGATATCCTGCAAGCGATGTCTCAATGGACGAATCTACTACATCGACCAAGAGTAAAGTACGAAATATTGGTGACGAGTGGGAAGTCAACGGTATTAAATATAAGATTGGACCTAATGGACAACGGCTTCGCCAAACACTCGTGAAGAAAGCAAGGCAAAAGTTTATGATGGTATGATGTTGTCTTTCTTCGGAAATCGGCAAAGAGACTAATTTAATTATTTTTAATCCAGCCGAAAGATTCCCAACATCCGGACCGCAATGAACACCTCAATATCTGCATAGAAACCTGGCTTACCGAGGAAGAATACAGGGAAGCAAAGGCTCAACATATACTGGCATGGCAAGATTCACCTAGAAAACAAGACTCTGAAACAGAGAGATTGACACTGGACACCTCGGTATGTGAGATTTACTTATAACATGATTCCTTGCTGAATCTGAATAATCAGCGTTCCGAGTCTCCTTACGCTCTTCATGGTAAAAGCCTACTGTGGTCGTCTATCGCTGCGACGCCTACTGGCTCACCTGCCCCGATGTCCCCTGGTCTTGATCAGTCCCATAGAGTTCCTCGAAGTTCAACTACCGAAATGACACCTGCGAGTCCCTTTGTAGACTCGGTCATCCCCAACTCTAAGCGGATAGCTTCCTCCTCCTCGAGGGCCATTAGCTTCCCCTCTAACATGCATGCTACAGGTGGCTTGTCGGACAGTACCAACGGTAGCCCAAGAACGCCGGTCAAGTCTTTGTCAAAATGGGAGAAACAGGATTTGGAAGCTCGTGCTATGATGAAAATCCGGGAAGCTACTCAGAAGAAAGAGGCATATGCTAGGCAGGAACGAGAGAGAACTGAAAGAGAGGCTGCAGAGAAGCAGAGGCTGGAAAGAGAGAAGGCAGAAAAGGCCAGGGCTGACAAGGAACGACTCGACAAGGAAAGAGCGGAAGCGGACAGAAAAGCGAAAGAAGCTGCCGCTTCGTCTGCTGTACCTTTGATCACGGTTACTGCCCCTACTTTGGAAAGTATCGGTGGGTCTCAAGCGCCATTGCAACCTGCCACCACAGCCCCGACTGCTGCTGCTGCTGCCCGGGCTCCTACTGATGCTACCGCTTCATCGTTCCACTATTTTCCGTCTAAGGACAGTTCAGTACCCAAGGCTGCCGAGCGTTCATCTCAACCTTCAGGCCTCTTCGCACTTCCACCTAAATCGACTACTACATCGACCGCCCCTGATTCGACAAATAGTTCTGTTGCTCCTGCCGCTGCTCCTGCTAGCAAGGGTCTTTTCTCGTTTAGTCAACCTGCAGCAGCTACCTCAACAACATCAACTAGTACCTCGGCGCCCAAACCTCCAGTGATGCCGTTCAATTTCCCTACGGCTAGTGTTGATCAACAAAAATCCGAAAGTTCAAATACCAATGCAAACAACGCTGGTGGCTCTTTGCTCTCTAGACTAGGAGGTCAAGCAAATGATAATGCCGCCGCAAGTGAAACTCCCAAAACGCAAGCGCCTCTCTTTGGCGTACCATCATCGTCAGCAGCTCCAAATCCTTTCGGTATCCAACACTCTTCGTCCACATCGTTCGCGGCTCCAACAGGTACACAGACTTCAAGTACGACTACGCCGAAGTTTAATTTTGGATTCAATGCGCCAAAAGCACCCACAACAGCGCCTGCACCAGCTACCTCTGCTTTCCCAATGACCACTCCCAGTTCTTCGTCTTCGTTGACAGGTGCTTTGGGAACGGAGAAACCTACCGGATCGACTTTCAACTTCAAGGTACCTGGCATGCCTGCTTCAGCCACTAATGCCGGCGCTAACGGTACTGGGGCAACCACTACTAATAATGCTACCGCTCCTTCGTCTACGCCGATTGCTCAGCCCAAGTTTAGCTTTGGCGGTGGAGGTTCAGTCTTTGGTGCTCCAAAACCTGCGGAAAATAAGGACGAAACTTCCAAGGCCCCCGCCGCTTCTGTGTTCGGTGGTAGTAGTGGTAATGCAACGTCGGCATTTGGAAACAATTCGGGTACAACTACAACATCTGCTTTTGGGAACAATTCGGGTACAGCGTCTGTGTTTGGAGGGAACACGACTGGAGCTTCTGCTTTCGGTGGCAATGCTGCAGCGAAGCCAACTTCAGTCTTCGGAAACACAAGCACTTTTGGAAATACGACGGCTTTCGGCGCTCAAGCCAGCAGCGCGAATCAAGCTCAGAGCCAAGAACCTGCGAAGTCGGTGTTTGGAAATACTAATTCATCCTCGGTGTTTGGTGGTGGAGGAACTGGTACATCTGCATTTGGAAGCAATGCGAAGACGTTTGGCTTTGGTGGAGGTGATAGTTCGTCTTCGACGACCCCTGTCGCAACCCCTGCTGCTACAACTGCTGCTCCTAAACCTTTGTTTTCCTTTGGTGCTACTAGCACTCCGGGTGCATCTACTGATACAAGTACAACACCTGTCACGACCCCGGCTGCACCGTTAACGTTCAAGTTTGGCGCGACACCCACACCACCCACCACTGCACCGCAAGCATCACCGTTCGGGGCGACACCTGGACAGTCGGTATTTGGCAATTTGAACCCTGGAAATTCTGCCTTTGGAGGAGGAAATGTATTCGGTGCATCGACCACGCCTGCTGCTACTCAGAATAATCGTTTGTAGGTTTATGGCTTTGGCCCTTCTTGTATGACCGTCTTAGATAAATCGGATTGTCGTGTTATGCTTTTTCTATTCGTATTTTTTTCACTGTTTATATTGGTGCTTTCTCAGAACGCCAATTTGCATAAGAATCTTTTCTTTTTTTCGTCGCTGTAATCCTGCCAATGTTTCTTTTTCTCTCACCTCCCTTGCATTACTTGCCTTACCCATCATCCCAACCATTTATCTCCTGCATACAAATTTGACTACTGCTTTTCAATCTCTTTACTCTACGTGCAGACACCCTACTTCACATACCCTGTAATGGACCATGTATTATAGCATGCTGCAACCAGTGCTTTCTTGTGCTCTGTAAACCCCTGGGTGCGACATTTTAACGTTAGTGTTAAATTTATCGACGTTCGTTGTCGTGGCTTCTTGCTTCACGTGCCACTTTAGCCGAGGCCCAACTCTAGGGGAACTTGGAAGGTTCCGTGTTCGACGTAATGGTGACTGACCCCGCTTTCCCTTTCTCTCCATTCCTCTAGACTCTGAAAAAACTATTGGATGTAATCTGCTGCTTGGGCTGACACGCCTTTGTCTTGCTTAATTTCTTGGACAGTATCATATTGGTTAGGAACTGCTGTGCTAGACTGGTTCGAAATTGAACCATTCTATCGGGCCATATTGCTTTTAACTTACACTTACAACGACCGCCACCTTCACGAACACAATAAATACCCCCTTTCCCACTCATAAACCGCCAGCGAGACCTGATTTTATCACGATCCGTCGTGTACTAAAGCGAAAACTACCACCACTAATACAAAAACTCGATAAACCAGGGAGAACATTCGAACCATGTTGGCAAGCTCATCGGAAACACCGTCACGTCCTTTACCCCCCGCCAAAGCTCGGAGAGCTAGTGCTATGATGAGGAAACAGTTCGAGAGTGAATCGACACCGCCGCCAGCTTATGGATCTCCATTTACGCTGCTTGCGGCGCGTGGCCGTCACACGCAGGCTAGTATCCTTGGGTCTCCCATGACCAACACCTTTCAAATGGTCGGGTGGGATGTCCTTCGTGAGACGGATCAGGATATCGACTCGAACCAACTTCCATCGCCTCCTCCGGAAGGAGAAGATGGAGAGTGGATGAATGAGAAATCGCGAGAGGAGTTGAAGGATTTGCTGGTCAAAGCAGATGGGATTATAAAGGAAAGAGAAAATGGTTAGTTTGAGATTATTCTATATCTGTGTGTATGATAATTGGCTCATTGTATTCCCCTAGAACTCGGCATAACCTCTGCAGTGGCCAGAGGATTGTACCAGAATAATGTCACCCTGCAGTCGAAGCATCAGGCTTTACTTTCACGTCTGCCGGTTTCTCCTATCCCTTCAACTTCCTCGCCGGACGTTCTGCAAAGGACCGATTCCGAGAGCAGTAACTTTAGCTCATCGCCATCAGATTCTGCTCTGGGCCTCGTCAGGTCCCCGAAACCATCTTTCTACAGAGGTCATGCTCGGAAGACGTCGGTTGCTAATGCTGATATCTCCTTGCTTGCCGACCAGAATGCAGAGCTCTTGGATAAGCTCGAAAAGCTAGAGTCAGAGGCCACTTCTGCTGATCATGCCGGGCGGCGCGAGCTTAGGCGGCTTGAGAAAGAAATCACGTACCTACGCGAGGCTTTGGAAAAGACCCAGATAAAGAGTGAGGAATTGGAAGAGAAGGTCCAGGAAGCTGTTGTTGGTGATGTCTGGCGACGAAAGAAGGAACGAGAAGCGAAATTCAGAGCAATGCGGAATCTAGGTCACGACCGAGAAAACGAAGATACTGCTGTACGGGACTTCGCGCCAGGAGGCTCGATGTTCGGTGGACCTACAGAGGCGTTCTCTTTCTTTCCAGCTACTGGGAGTTCAAACCTTCAACGCAAAGGGTCAATTGCCTCAAGTACCAATGTGGAGATGCCTAATCCAGGCGGAGCAACAGAGCACTCACTTATTGCCCAACTACTTCGGAAAGTCCAGGAACTAGAACAGGCGAATGTTCGAATCCTGGAACAACAAACCGAAACGACGAACCAGTTGACTGCTGTTCAGCGTGACACTGCACATATAGCTAAGGTCTATGAAACTTTGGCTGATCCCGACAGCAGCGTCGAACTAGACGGAGATGACGAGGTTGACAGTAGGCATGTTGTTAACCTCAATCGTTCCGTCTCAAAAAGGGAGAGCAGACTGGCATCTTCGCAGACAGTTAAAATCCGGGGTATGGAGCGAGATGTTGACATGGATGATACTTCCCAGGACACTTTCATCGTTCACTCCGAATTTCCTCCAACAGCTGGAAAGAATCGGAAAACGGTCATGGGCTTATTTGATGAACAACGTAGTGAAGAAACGGTGGGACCTCTGGAAGACGCTGCTGCTTATCCAGTAAAAATGGCGCCAACATATTCACAGCGTTCATTTACGTCGTGGAATGATAGCCTCGGGAGAACTTCATGGTCGTCTGGCCCCGGCGGAATACTTTCTCCTCCACGCAGCCTCTCCCCTCTGCACTTCTTTTCTCCGTCATCGGAAATCCATTCCGACCTGTCTCCCCTTACCTCCCGCCCAACCCTCCAAAGTGAACTGAACAAGCTTGGTGACGATTGGGGCGTGGACCTGAATACTGACAACAAAAACAGCCGGCTTCATGATCATTTGCGAACATCCAGTCTGTACGACTTGAGTCAAATTTCAGTACCACCGTCACCGACCCCACTCTCCCGTGGTGGCACTAGAATATCCGATGAATTAGAATATGAATGCAGCACGACGCCTAGAGATGAAATCATACCCTCCCCTTCGCGGACACCGTTATTCATGCCTACCAACACCCTTAGGTTAAGCGTCGAACCTCCTACTCCTGATAAGGCAGGGATGTATAGGGAGAGCCATAGCACTGCCATCAATTCCTCGTATGATGATCCACTGAACACGCGATCTCCGAGGATCAAGATGATGTCTGATACTTTGCGCTTGCGTTCGAGTAGGTGGGCCGAACGAAGAAACTTGGCACAACCAACTAAGTCGCGAGGATGGGATGCACATAATACTGGGCATGAGGAAGAGGAAGAGGAGGTTGATGAGCGAAAAGCACCCTCCGCTAGTCTTTCAGCACCACCGACCTTAGTCGAAATGCCCAGCCGCCTTTCTAACGCTCTCGACAATTTAATGGAAGACTTCCAGGGTTTCTCTGTATTCGACGAATTTGTGAATACGGATAACAAAGGCAATGGCAAGGCACATGATAAACCCAGGCTTGAATCCCCACCTGTTGTATCGTCATTACCTTCACCTCCGTCACCGTCTCCAGAGGACCAGGAAGTCTCTATAGTGGGTTCGTACAGCGCCAGCGATATCGGGGAATACGACACGTCGTCTTCGCCGCAGAAGACTCGCACGAATAAGAATCAGGATGGAATTCTTCTGCAGGTTTGGCTTTGGCTGCAGTTCGCTATCCTTATGCTGGTCTTTGTGTATGCTATGGCGAAAAGAGGGCCATCTGCCGCGCTCGGCGGAGGTGGTGATGCTGGCAGATCAGCAGCAGTCGTCCGAAGACGTTGAAGATTGACCATCGTTTCTCGATTTTGGTGTACAGTTTCATTATATTTTTTCCATCATCCTCATCTCGTTTCTTGATATCACACCATTGCATCCATGGCGGACCACTCATCATCGTTATTGACTTACATTCATTTTATTTTCTACATTTCGTGGATATATCTTATGACCTCGTTATTGGATCTCTGAGCATTTCTGGCCCGCTTTTATAGCTTGCTTGAGGAGCTTTCGGCGTCTTCGCCCGTTTGTTGTTTTATTTCATCGTATGTACGAGTTTGTATGTATCCCTACCATCTGGTTGCATAGCTGCGTTGTATGTTACATCTACATCCCCATTGTGTCTGCATTTGTGCGATGTTAGAATTCGTGGACAATTTTTGCTGTGCTCCAATACGTCTTTCCTTTGAAGATACATACCCATTTAATTCTCATGCATTACAATCCATCTGCTTATTCAATTGAAATTCGATATAGTTTCAAAGTATGGTATAACATTGTTTCAATAACTGTGACAAGACAACAATGAGAACAGTAGATGCTGCAAAGAAATTGATGACTAAATTATATTTACTGAATAACCCAAAAAATCAAGAAAAATTACTTTGCTGATGCAACATAACCACGACAGTGATCAGAACCACAGTAACATGTTATGGTACCTTTTGGTTTTTTCTTCATCTTACCCTTTGTGTGATAAGCAAGGGCATCATTAGGGTTATAATCGAAAGTGAATTCCTGGTGCGCAGGTATATCCACCACGGCAACGAAAACGATGAAAGGAAGGCCAGACTGTTAACAAAGGTATTTCCATTAGATCAATGTTAACGAGAATATGCCAGCAAACTCATTCACGTACATTGGGAGGGATATCATGCACGACTGTATATATGATGACGTTAGGAGAACAGGAATGACTGTTGTGTAACAGGTTAGATTAGTATGTATCCTGGTATAGTATCGCACAAGTATAAGCCTCGCTAAAGACGTACTTGATAAATCGCGTCCAATTTCCTAACATGATCACGTCACTCAAGTACTATTCCCGACCGTCTTAGAGAACGGAATATGCTTACCATGCAACCTTGAGTCCACTGAAAATAGTTCATGTTCCGATCTCTTTATATCACTGTGATCCAAATCAAACCGATGTTCCTGTTCTGGAAGATGTATGGCATCAAAGCGAGTCCTGTTCTCGGCATGTTAGATGCAATTGTAGTCCACATGTACTTTGTGCACTTACATGACCAGGCTAAATAATAAAAGACGTGAATTTAGAATATGTGATGGGTTTCAACAAAACGAGCGCACCCTGTGTATAATCCAAGAACTTGCCCTTTCACAACATTCATGGATGATCTCACCCCCCAGCCACGTCCTTTTGTTTTGAAGATCTCAATAGGTATCCGGCGGGGCTCCTGGGAGACACGGTTCGTACATTTACCCGCTGAGCACGAACAAAACTTTTTTTAAATCAATTAGCTTAGTTTCAACGTCCCAGCTTGCAGCTTCCCCTATTTTTACCTTGTTACATTCAACAATCTCTAGGTCATCAGGCCAGGCAAACGAGTACAGACCCTAGAGCAAGAGCAATATAAGAACCAATATATTTGGAGTACAACAATGTAAAAGTGTTCACGGATGGAAGATATGCAGGTGGTTGAGTCTCCGCAACTTCAAGTTGAGTTTGACATTCACAGCGTGAGGCCGTCGAACACAGATTGGAACAAGAACAGGAAATCAGAAAATCAGGCGAAGGCTTCTCTACTCCACGGGTACTATACAAACATGAGCATTCTTTGTTCATAAATGGAGTCCAAGAAACCTACAACTGGTAGGAACGTTCGATATAAACAAAGGAAGGGTCCAGTAGGGGAGTTGGGTCATCATCAAAATCATTGACAAAGTAAATAGGTGCTGCGCCTTCTTTCTTTGCCAGGGCTGACCATGCTTCCCCCAAAGCTTTACGTCTAAAAAGGATGTTTAAGATTACTAAGTCACTTGCTAAACACCAAATATGACAAATTTACTGAGACTGTGGGTCAAGAGTTTTATGTGTGATCTGTGAAGGAGACTGGGGAGGCGTAGAAGGTGCAGAAGATAGAGGTCCGTCAGAGTCCGAGAGGACGATGCGTTTTATACGTTTGGGAGAAGGCCCCCCCTTTGGAAGCAAAGGTAATTGACGAGGAGCTGTCACAGTTGATGAATGTGTGGATGACGAGAAAGAAGCAGCAGCTTTGCTGCTGGATGCAACGCTGACTGGAGCTGGAGTTTGCGTAAAACTTTTGGAAACTTTCCGCCAGGTAGATGCGGAAGAACCGGTCGAAGAGCTCTCAGTTTGCTGTCTGGCAACAGTGGATGAATGTGTGGATGACGAGAAAGAAGCAGGAGCTTTGCTGCTCGATGCAACACTAACTGGAGCTGGAGTTTGCGCAGAACTTTTGGAAACTTTCCGCCAGGTAGATGTGGAAGAACCGGTCGAAGAGCCCTCAGTTTGCTGTCTGGCACTTGTTCGCTGACTGGCCCTTGTGCGTAAAGGAGACGAAGATGTGCCATGGTTATCTAGGACAGTAGAAGACCGCTGAATAGTGTGATGCTCTTGGTGTTTAGCTAATGCATTGGCCATGTCCAAGAAGATATCCTCAGCACCTTGTTGACTCTTATATCGTTTTAATTTTTCCTTGTAGGCCTCCTCAAGAAGAACTGTCTCCGTGTTGTGAATGTCTGTTGAGGGTATTGCCAAGTCCACTTCTAGAGAATCATTGGCTTGTTTTCGTCTGGCCCCCTTTATGGCCCGCTTCCATGCACTGGCATCAATATATGAAGTATCACTGGTGGCCCATGTCGTATTGGTGCCATCTTTACGAAACCAGTCGTCCCATTGTACCTCATAGCTGGAGTTCCTTTGGGTTGAGAAAACAAAAAGGTATGATAGGACAACTTACAATACATCCTGGTTACTATCAACCTCTTCCCCGATGATCTGATAGCCCCAGTCCGTTCCAGAGTACTCAGAGAAGTCCTCCTCTGGTGGAGGTGAAAATTTCCACCTTTTACCCTCATCGGATTCGGGTTCCTCTTCTTTTACAAAAAGGGAACCTTCAGACTCTCCTTCGCTCATCTCAAGATCGGAGGACCCCTCTCGGCTCTCTGACTTCATGGTAAAGATTCGCTGTGCTGTCGCGTAGGCTTCGTGCAGGCTGGTCAAAAGGTGGTGATGAGCATTGAGCAACGAGTGCAACAAAATGCCCTTAGTCCTATCACTATTCAGAATACTATTCAAGGAGAAGGAGATCATGTGATACGAAGACATCTAGCAGAATTTAAATTCGGTTTATGACTTTTGAGAATCGCACTCGTCTTCATATACCATGAGCTCCTCCGCATCATCCTCTCGAAGCGATACGCCGGAGGTAGAAACAAAGAAAATCAAAAGGAAAAGAAAACAAGAAATTGTTGAAGAGGAATTGCCTGGAAGCGATTCCGACGGTGAAGATGGAAGCGACAAATCCGACGAAGAAAAAGAGCCCAGCGAAACCGAAGTAACTGTCCTCTCGCACAAAGAACAACGACGGAAGAAGAAGGCAGAGAAGCTAGCCGCCAAAGTAGCCGCAGAGGGTGGCTCAGCATTGAAGAAACGAAAACTAAAAGATGGAAGTGCCAAAGCCGTCGACACGTCCGTGAACAAGCGCCAAAACTCTGTTTGGGTTGGGAATATGTCGTTCAAAACAACACAAGAAAATCTCAGGACCTTTTTCAAGAGTGTCGGCGAAATTACTCGTATTAATATGCCCACAAAAGCACCTACTGGTCCAGGAGTACCACCTGAAAATCGTGGGTAAGTATCCTATTTTTTTTCCGGTGTAATCTATCCTCAAAAATTTCCTCAGGTTCGCTTATGTCGACTTCGCTACACCTGAAGCAAAGGATGCCGCCATTGCCCTTTCAGAACAACCGCTGATTGGTCGTAAATTACTCATCAAAGATGGTGAGAAATCTAATTTCCCCAACCCATCTCGCAAATCTAACGCATGAATTAAGGTGACGACTTTGCTGGACGACCTGCAGCCATACCAGGTGAACACGCTATTACGGACCCCGCACTTGCCAATAAAACACACTCCAAGACCGCTCAGAAGATTCTTCGAGTTCAAAAGCAACCCCCAGCACCGACTCTGTTCTTCGGGAATCTCGGTTTCGAAACGACGGATGAGTCCATCCGTGAGCTACTAGAAGCTCATCGATCGAAACCCAAGAAAGGCAAAGAAGCTGCGACTGAGGGCGATGAACCAGAACAAAAAGCGAAAGAGGTCTGGATACGAAAAGTACGAATGGGTACTTTCGAAGACTCTGGGTTATGTAAAGGGTCAGTGTTTTTTAATGCAATTGGACGTAATTTTGAATATCCTTTTACAGATTCGCATTCGTGGACTTCATGACAGTAGAGCACGCGACTTCGGCTCTCATTAATCCTAAAAATCACCATCTGAATGGGCGAAACTTGCTTGTTGAGTATGCAAGTGCGGATGCTGTCCGCCGCGGTGCCCCTAAAGGCAGTAGACCCACCGACGGATCAGCCAGCAGAGGCAGGGGTGGTAGCCACGGACGGGGACGAGGTGGTAATTCAAATAGGAACTTCGATAGGCCCCCCAGAAACTTCGATGCACCTGCTGAAGAGGGTCATGACGCCCAACAAACCTTCGAAGCACCCGTAGATGACCAAACTACCCAAGCCGAGGGGAGCGAAAAGAAAGATAGCAGGAATGGGAAGGAAGGCGTCAGACACAAAGGTCCTAAACATCGACCCAAGCCTGGAGCTGCACTTGCCCTCGCAAAGCGCGAATCTGCTGCAATCGTCCCTGCTCAGGGACATAAAATTACTTTTTAAAATCAGGATAATCTTTTGTACATCAGATTTTTCATAGCACACCTGTCTACAGGTGTGTATCTCACGATTTTTGTTTGGGTGATAATATAGTTTTGACTTTAGAGTGACTGTTGAAGAAAAAACGCGGGTTGCCAGTTCACATTTCATTTTCGCTATCCAGAGGTAAAGGAATAATATTCAAGGTAACGGATATTGATAATGCTCCCGCCTGAAGCTTCAACACCTCAGCAAGCGCACAGACGCTCGTACGAGGGAGAAGTTGACATTTATGCTCCCGCTACTATAGTCCTCAGTTATAAAAGCAACCCTCAAAAACATCCCCACTAGGTCCTCAAGGCTCAAGCGCTCACGTTCAGCACCTACCAACTTGGACTTCAATTGGGTAAGGCTTCATCAAAAAAAAAATGAAGAGGGTATACCTGTATTAACTTGTTCTTGACAGATATACCTATACATCATGGCCCAGTCATGCACTATCTGCCACAATTTTGCCTCTATGAGGTGCCCACATTGTCCTACAAAAATATGGTACTGCGGCTCAAAGTGCCAGGAACATCACCTCGTCGAGCATATTTTCGACTGTCGCAAGAAGCATTGTTGTCACGACTGCACATTATATCGCTCTTGCTGTTCAAAATAACATGCTTCCGTTCGATTCCCAGGCGCGGATACATTATGGATTCTCCAGGGCACTTAACTACAATCAGCAAGCCTCTTTGTTGGATCTGTTCGTTGAGGTGATGCAGGTCCACGGAATCAAGGCAGAGATACTCCACACCTGGTTAGTGAACGGTACTCTAGTTGAAGAAATCAAAACATGCCTGGAGCATCCTCCTGTGGATCGGCGGAGCTATACCTATCATTGGCTCTTGAGAACGAATGGATTCTAACAGGGACATACGACCAGTCGAAGACGAGAGATGTGAAGGAAATGACGATGAAGGGCTGGCTGTACGCGGGAAAGTCCATATTGGCGCGCACAATCGACATGCAACTGGCCGCAATGGACAGAAAGTAAATTTGCCTGCTGGACATTTTGCACCATGATTCTATCGGACCTTCATCCCGCACCAACTGACAGAAACTGGAAAACATTAGGATTCTGCGTATGCGACAGTAAAGAAAGCGAAAACACTCTACAGGCTCTGTATCAGCAATTATTGAAGTCGTGCCCTTTCCAACACTTCGTAACAGCGTACGAATCCTCAAAAATGGTTGATCTATTCCAGAGCAAAGGATTAGGATCCCAATTGGCTGTTTTTCCTTTCCTTGAAGGAGTCTTGGCTATGTCTCCGTACATTACCCTCCCTGTCTGGAACCTCAAACAGTTTGCCACAATTACTATGGCACTAAACCGGACGATTCCACTCATCCCTTCCGTCTACGCACATTATGGTTTCATAACCTGTGAAATAAAACAAGAGGCCGACGACCTCACTGCTACCTACCGATCTTATTTCTCGCATAAAGACGCGAACCCTCTCCATTTACACGAAGCGTGCACAGAAGGACGACTCTTTTCCCATGTCAGCAAATTCGTCAAATTGAACAACAAGAAAAAGTACAAGAGGTTGATGAAGAATACATATCCTCTGCCTTATCCTCTGCCTCCATTCATTGCCGTCTACTCCCAAGGTCCTGCGGTGTATGATTTGGGACCAGGCGATAGAGTGCTTGGTACAAAAAACATATTCAAAACCTTTTTCTTTTTCACCAGCCTATGTGTCGTGCTGATTGCCAGCATCCTATATTCAAGATGTACATTTTGCTGAATATTTTTCGTCTTTTTAAGAACCTTGTACTCTCTGAATGAGTATACGACTTTTACAATATGGAAAATGATATTTGTTATCCTAGTGATCGATGTTTCTTGGTCACCGCGTATCTGATCAAGGCTCGGATTCGAAGATAGGAGTGGTTCTTGGGGTGCCTTCTCTTTCTCTCTGATCCATCATCTTCCGTCGCTACGACACGCGTAGTTTCTGAAAAATCTTCGACTAGGTTAACCCCTTTTACAAAAACATGAGCGTGGATACACGCTAAACTCATACAGGGCATCAAAGATACAATCGAAAAACATACTGAGCCTGGTGCGCAGGGCCTATACTATCCTTGGTTCATGCAACGTTGCAACGACAGTGAATCTTGGAGGGACAAAAACACGTAAATAATTGGTCTGCATGAGGTGGATATAGACATGGTAACATGGTGCCTCAGGAGTCAGATAACTCGGAAATTTCAACGCATATATTTTGTCAACAATGAAGAGTAGCCTTACGTTTAAAATATTACAAGAATTACTCCTGTCCATTGTCATTGTGGAACCATCTGCCAATTAAGCTCTAAAAGATCATCAGTCCGGGCCCGTCCCGTGCTTAAATAAAGCCTTACAAGTTCGTACTGCTCCTTTTTATTTCCCCTCAACTTCGTAACCGCTCCCTCTGAGGAAACCGGGACCTTCAGAACCACAAGGCTTACCGCTTAACCGGTTATATGAAAACAGATTTGGAGATTCGGGAACATGGTGCATGAATGCGCAAGCTGTGGAGATCCTGCAGAAAAGAGATGCGCTGGGTGCACCATTCCGTGGTATTGCGGGAAGAAATGTCAAGAATATCACTGGATCGTACACATTTTCGACTGCAATGTAAAGCGTAGCATTAACACCGCTGACTATCTCGCTTTGGCCGTGCGGAGGAACCTACTTCCGGAGGACCAACAAACACGAGAGGATTATGGGTTTTCTAGGCTGGGGTTAAATCCCTCCAGCGAATCAAAATTGCTGGGCCTATATATTGGGCTGATAGAACGCTCGGGAGTGAAACCTAAAACAGTCAACAAATGGAGACAAAATGGGACACTCATCCAAGAGATCAAGACTTCCTTTGAACAATTACCATCTCATATTCGGGGAGGTTACTACCCTTGGTTCTTGGAAAATTTATGGATCTTTTCAGCACCTACAGAGCCGCCAGAAAAAGTGTATGAACAGGCAATCGATAATATAATGAGAATTGCTTGGAAATATTCAGGAGGTTCCCCGACAGCGACAGCAGAACAGATAAAGGACGACTTAGAGCAAATTTCCCATCACAGTGATCACAAATACAGATGCCTTCTGTTCTGTGGGCTCATTTTAACCCAACTTCATCCTAATCCAATGCAAAATATTTGGATTCCGTTCGGCTTCTGCGCGTGCGATGAAGAAGGCGAGATGCATCTTGGTAGAACGTACCGAAGATTATTGCAGTCATGCACTTTCGACGAATTCCTAGCCGCATACGAGTCCTCTAAACTTATGGAGTTGTTCAAATCCAAAGGACTAGGACCTGAAATATCCGGAGTGCCATTTGTCGAAGGAGTCCTCGACAGGTCTCCCTACATAAGCCTATCTGTCTGGGACCTAAAACAATTTATCATCGCCAGCGAAATGGAAGAGACACTCCATATTATACCCTCAGTTTATGTCGATTACGGCTTCGTCATGTGTCGAAATGAGGAGGAGACAGAGGATCTCAAGGCAGTCTACAAGGCCTATTTCGCGCGCCAGGACGCGAACCCGCCGGCGCTGCACGAGGCTTGCATCAAAGGGGAGCTTGTCGAATACATCAACAAGTTTGTGAAGCTGAAAGGGAAGAAGAAATATAGGCGGTTGATGAAGAATATGTATCCGTTGCCAAACATTTGATGGCGTCCAGCCCAGACTCGTAATTTCCAGAACTTAAATGCTTCATCTGTAGTAGCTTTGAGACTATGATGAATCTAAGAGTATTTTCAATGTTCCAACTGGAACATCTCCTTTGATAAGGATAAAATTAAAGAGAGTTTTTGTAGAGATCACATGGTATTAACATGCGGCGAACTCCGACAACGGCGAGACCAGTGCTATCGGCAATTGCGTCTGCCTTACTAACTTGTGCTCAACTCAACATACTTTTCGCCTCCTGGGTCCATTGGATTCCAATTCACTGTCTCTGTGACTATACTACCCCGCTTGCATGATACTCTAGCTTGCAATCTAATTGTCGCCACTTACTTTCTCGCGGAACTCACAACCTACCATTTCATTTCATCCACACCATGGCATCTGTGAAGAGGCCCGGTGTTATGGGCGACGGGCAGAATATTCGAGATTATAAATATACCCAGGAAATTTCCCAGATGGTATGCCTCACCATGGTGGTAAACTGACCTATTAGAGAGCTCTAACGACGATTGGAAAATAGATGTTCGTATTTGGCGAGGTGCAGGATCCTAACCCAGAAACCGTCAATCTGGTGGAAGATATTGTCCGGAGTCAGCTGATTGAACTTGTAAGTATCACACTTGAGCCTCCCGCCATTATATTGCTTTGTTAATGGCTGACCGTCCGTCTCTTTAGATCATTCAAGCTCGTGCTCTCGCGACGCGACGCGGTGCTCGGTATCTATCTGCCGATGATCTCATATTCCTCATTCGCCACGATAGGGGGAAAGTCAATCGACTAAGAACATACCTTTCGTGGAAGGACGTCCGGAAGCATGCAAAGGACTCGGGAGAAGGTGCTGGAGGTGTAGAAGTGGAAGCCTTAGAGGATGGTCCGGATGGTTCGTCTTCAGCCTTAGCTCTACTTTGGAGACGTTAATAACAGAAATTCGCGCATGCAGAGAAGCTCACTGCGAAAGCACAGAAAATCACAATTAAACTACCCTGGGAAATCACAACAATTTACTCCGAAGTCCTGAAGAACAGTGGGCACCAGTCTGATGACGAAGAAGACGAAGACGACATAGAAGCTCATGAAGCATCTATACAGCGCCTTAAAGTACGTACTTGAGGCTTATTTCCTTCGTATTGATTAAAGGGTGTTTTTTTATAGGAAGCTGACGATGCAACGAGACAAATGACAAGAGAAGAATATCAACATTACTCTGATTGTCGACAGGCTTCATTCACATACCGCAAAGGTACTTGGAACTTTTACTCTTTTCATGCATATACAAACTCTGACATTGTGCAAATAGCTAAACGTTTTCGTGATTTTCTTAACCTACCACCGCAACTAGATCTAAAAGCCAACGACGATACTGTCGATATCGTTGGTTTCCTTGCTTTCGAAATGGTTCGATCCCTCACAATTGCTGGATTGGCCGTAAAGAAATCCCTTGAAGAGTCCTTCCTTCGCGACGATTACACATCACCAGTAATGGGCAAGCGGAAAGCCAACAGCATGGGAGGTTCTGCCGAGAAGAGACGGCGAGAAGGCTCACCAGATGACGATGCGGAATATACCCTACCGGTCAACTCGCTATTCCTACCTCCTCCTGAGGCGAGGACTGCTCTTCGCCCGGAACACATTCAAGACGCTTTTGCTAGAATGCAGGGCGAATGGGCTCACCATCGATCTGCGGGTATGCGCAATTGGCGAGGAGGTCTCGTACGGACAAGGATCAGTCTTATTTAACACACCCTCGCTTTCTTTATTTTCTGCTATGTATATATATTGTTTTTATTTCCTATACTTGTTGTATATTTATGTAACCCAATCCCCAAATGTCTCTACAGCGATGACATGCATGTACACTAGTGATACAATTTTTTCTTGGTACAGATTCGCCTCCAAGTCACGATACTTTATATTGAACCCTGGATTTCTCTAGAATAGCAGAGAAGCTGCCACATCGACATTACCACCCGCAGCGTCGAGAGTGCTAATTGCTAGCTCTCGGCTAGCTCCAAGATCAAGCAACAAACGAATTTTATCCTCAGGATGTGTCGATCGAGAGGCAGGTGGAGCTGTTGGGGGGGCAGCAGCTCTGAGTGGGGCAGAAGAGGCGGGCACAGCGCCTAGAGTCCTTCCTTCTCCGGAGAAGGCAGTCGATGCTGGATTTCGTCCGCCACCACTGAAGCTTCCTTGCGATGCAGGTGTCGCTGTTGGAAGTTCGGAAGGCTCAAGTGGGTCGCGAGCTTTGTCGGGAAGCTCGTGCTCGGAAAGGAACTTGACCTCGCGGCCTTGAATTCTAAGAACGCTCTTCTCGAGATCTATGCAGGCCTGGTGAGCCTTGAGCATGTCAAGACCAAGGAGGAGATCGACGTCGCGACCCTAGATTTTAAGAAAACAAGGGTTATCGGTGTAAGGAGAACGTATGTGTAATGAGATGCGATACATACCTCCATGATTGTGAATGAACATGGAAGATGCAAATCTGCAACTTTAAGTTGGGCACTGTGGACCCGTCCAAGGATATTGGCTGTGCCGACACCACGAGCTACACCAGAAAATCTTCTGTCTAATAGTCTCATGATGCTAGAAAAGTTCAAATATTAGATCCTCATGTTACCAGGAGACAAGGAGAAGCTACGAACCCACAAGCTTCTGCTGTCTCGGGAGTCACTAAAAAGATCATCAAGATAAATATTAGCATTCATTGTTGTTGTGTAGCAATGATGAAGATCGCACTGATAGTTTGTTGAGCTCCGCTGTCTACAAATGCCTTTATCGGATGTCCATTGACTTCAATTGGGATGCTAGAACCTAAAGTCAACATACTTCATCCTTTTCCACTCACAAAAGAATATATGCTACTCACTAAAGCATCGTAACTCTTCCAAACGACTCTGGCGAATATTCAAGGGCATGCTCCATGTTCTCTGCCACGGCCTGCTGCCTGATAGCTTCCTCGATCTTCCGTTGAGCCTCTACATCGTACGGGTCTGCGTTAAGCCTCGCTATTTCCTGCTGTTGTGCCATTTCTGCGCTGAGCTGCCTCTCGCGTGTCTGCCGAAGAAGTTCGGCGAATCGAGCAGAATTGTTTTGGGCAGCGTCTGCTAACTCAGGCTGGGCCTTGCGAAGGAAAGAAAAGAAACATCACAAGGTGGGTGAGTTGGGGATAACTCATTTCGTTAGAAACTGGACGGGCATTACCTCTCTCAACTGAGCCATGAGCGTGGGGTCTCCCAAGAGTTGTAACCTCATCATCTCGGCGTCTTGTTCTATCGTCCTAGCAGATCCAGATGTATTGAGTACGGAGAATATGACCTCTAAGCGGAGCACATTTGACGTACCTTCCACCAACATTTGCGACCTTCCGTCTGAGCAGGATCATGGCGTTTTCTCCTTGCACTCCGAGTTCCCGGATGGTTGCTTTGGGATTTGTTAGATCTCTTCCTTCGTAGGATAGCCCTTGTTCGTTGACTGGTATATTAGACTGTTCATATCCATTGATAATAAGGGTGAAGGTCAGAATAAGAGCGAGAGAATCTGTAAACTTGTATGTACGCACCTCTGCCTCGAGCAATGCCATGACGTTCTCGAGCTCCATGTTGGGATCGATCTCGACGACAAATGTTTGTCCAAGATCGGTCATGAACGTTAATTCCATCGTAAAATCTAGAGGTATGTGGCCGTGTCTATGGGATAAGTGTAGTTGGTTACCTTTGGAGTGTAGACTGAGGATCTTCTAAGGAGATAATGTGGCTGCGTAGGTACGTGACTCTGTGAATGAACAATTTAGGGGCAAAAAAGTTCGAAACGTTCACAGGCCAAGGTCTTTATCGATTATCCTTCTAAAATTCGTTAGTTGGTGATGGTGGGATGTGAAAGAAAAGTAATATCGGGATCAATTTATGTCCTTGTTCTTGGTTTGCCTCTCATTAAATACAAAGCACTCGTAACAATTCTCGGTTCCGGACGAATGTGCTAGAAAATATGATGACTATGGCTGGGCTGACGCGTCGATGTTACGCGTCGAATAAATATCCTTTACTCCTTCCGCGATCCGTAATACACCCCAGTAATATCCCCGCGTATATTTCCATACACCGTAGCTTTCTACTATAAACATAAATGGGTATTACTGAAAATATAACCGATGGTTAGTATTATTTAAATAACACTTCTACAACAAAGAACTGAACACGTACAATAAAAAATCCGTTACTTTACCAAGTGCAAATTTAGCAAGAACAATAAAACCAGCGTCACGATATAACACATTCATCTGCGTCTGAATTAGGTTTTCTTAGTTTTGCCTCCAATCGAACAGTCAACTTCTCATCTGGTGGGATATAAGAACTTCCTCTATGATGAAATGGTTTAGTCTCAAATCAGGCAAACATTGAACTGGGAGACGTACGAATATTGTAAGCTCGCAAATGCCTGGCTCTCATCTAATGCCACTACGATCTGAGAAGCAGGGACTCCATTCCGAGGCGCTTCTATCATCTGTTTGGACTTTAACCGAAGGATATTCGACACCTCCAATGGCGTGGTGGAATTCGGGAGGGTGAGTCGAGCATCGAACCATGTTGGTGGGCTAGGCTCTTGAAGGGACAAGGAGACACACCATGACCCAGGGGGCGGACCGTACCATGTATTATCTGGTGTTATCATGAAAGAGAACCGCCATAGCCTGTCTATTCAAGTGTTCATGATTAGCAAAGAAAAGGCAAGGAATAACAAAATAGAGGCGAAAGTCGACTCACTCCTTGCAACAAACTCAACACCAATTTCCTTCGAAATCATCATCCTTTTATGGAACTGTGGCAACTGGAGGTTCACCGCAAACGCGCCCTCGCTCCCGCCCCCTATTTCAACTGTTACATCATCAACGGGTCGCTTTGCCCCTAATAAGACCTGGTCGGCGCCAGAGATGGAGGAGAACTGAGGAATTAACAGTCGAAGACGTTGGAAAGTCACTTGGTCAGAAGTAGCTAAGCAAGCTTGACGCAGCTCAGTGGTAGTCTCTGCGCTCAGATGTGAATGTGTTGCATGAGCGAGAAGAGCACCGAGGAGGTCGTTGGGATTTTGCGTATCACGATCGTGATCTTCATATCTCTCTGGTTCGTCCATCTCGTCTCCGTCAAGCAAGTTATGGTGTTGTTGCGTTGGGGCATTGGATTGTACGACATTGGTCCTGACAGGTCTCTTGACAATTGACCAATAAAGTGGGGAATGGCTCTCGATGAACTTCTCCTGCAAGATCGTGGACAAGGACAAAGAGTGCGTCGAGCACACCTCGGCACAGCTTTGCAGAATCCCTAGAGCAGCCGGGGACAGCTCCTCAGAATCTTGAGCTCCAAGTTGCTCCTGTCCAACCACGAGATTGCGTATCAAGCCACAGACTGTCGTCCGTACTTCTGTGACCTTGCGGGACGAAACTGCAGGCGTTCCATGACTACCAA
Organism: Agrocybe praecox; assembly: GCA_964017145.1. Taxonomy (NCBI): domain Eukaryota; kingdom Fungi; phylum Basidiomycota; class Agaricomycetes; order Agaricales; family Agrocybaceae; genus Agrocybe; species Agrocybe praecox. The sequence goes on along the minus strand of OZ024843.1, from coordinate 1,290,710 downwards.
CAGACCCGGGGCCACCGGATACACTGCTCGTCGTCGTCGAAGTCGTCGAACTCTCTTTAGAAGTGGTGCCCCCACCAAAGCTAAACCAGCTCCTCTTGGATTTAAGGCTGGATATAGACGATGTGCTCGACGATCTTGTGTGAGCTTTTGCTGGAGGTGCGGCTGTTGTTGGTTTAAACGAAGGTGGTGTAGGTCCCGAATTAGAGTTGGAAAGTGCGATAGGCTGTGAAGAGAAAGAATTAGTTCGCCTCCATGTATCTTGTCCGACAATGGTAGGGTTTGATCCCAAGTTATCGTACGCTGGGGGATCATGTTGTGGAATAGATGGTGGTGGTGGTGCAGGAGTAAGATCTGATAGTGCTTCTTTCTCTTCAGCCATGGGTTCTAGTATCTATGCGGTCAAGTATTTGTGGGTAGCTCTAAAGGAGGTTGAAGAATCAGAAGCGATATCCTAGATTTGACGATGATAATTGAAAATAAGATTGATTGTCGGAATTTGTTCACGCGCTAAAGATGTCATGGTAATTTCGTGGTATCATCTTTACTTGACGGGAATCTCGGGGGAGATCTAATGAACAGGAAATGATACATGCAAAATATAATAATGCTACAGCAATAAATCTTAGTAAATATGAGGTTAGATGCTTGTCTGAGCTCCTTTAGTTGGTGAGTAGCGAGTGTGTCGTCCAATGTCGAGGGTTAAAGGGTATAAATATTACCTAGAAAGAAGTTACAATGAGCGGATTGGAAAACTGTTTTGTTGTGGCACTTACAAGGTATACGGTCAGAAGAAATATAATATTAACAGATAATGCAGTCGTTGCTGGTCTTTTTCCCCAGGCGCGCTTCAAGCCGAATTCGCAGCTTCTCGTCCGCGCCGATGTATGGATTGTTTCTGCGCAGTAAAAGAAATTTGTATCATCGATCAAGGCAATCAAGAAATAAAGCACCAACCCATATTGAAAATTAGGACCTATCACACTATCATCCAGGCAGACCACTACACTTCTTCCTGGGTTACGCCAACCCGTCCCAGCTTCCAATTGCTCGTTATTTGCACTTAGGTCGACGAATTTCGCCAAATTGGAGTTTGGATTCGAATTTTTACCAGAACCCAGACGGAAGGGCGACACAGAGGGTGTTGAATTGGGCGGTGAATAAGGCGTCGGTTCAAGAGGGGACGTGGGTTTAGCTTCTAAGATAAGCAGACGGGCCTGTAAATATGTGGGCGGGCTCGTCTCTAACAGTGAGAGAGAGATGCACCATGATCCAGCACGAGGATCTCCTGATGCCCTTGGTTCTGGTGCGACGAAGAACATGAGCTTCCATAATCGACCTGGCGAAATACTTCAGCACGCAAAATATAATAAAACACGGTCGAGAAGAGACAAAAAGTACACACTTCTTGCGATGAATTCCAGCGCTATCTCCTTAGTTACCACCATACGTTTGTGGAAGTGCGGAATAACAAAATTCACCGCAAACGCTCCGCCTCCCTCGCCGGCCATATCTTCTAGTTCAACCTCCTCCGGCGGAATGGTGGCCCCAAGCAGCATCTGGTCGACTTTCGACACAGGTGCGAATTCAGGAGACAATCTCAGTCGCTGGAAGAGCGCCTGATCAGACGTCACCAAACACGCTAGACGGATCTCGGCGATTGTCTGCTGGTTCAGGGGAGTTGCATAAGATATCAGGGCAGTCAACAAGTCTACTCCTTGTATATCCTCGACTTCTTGATGTTCATCCGGCGGTCGTTTGACAATGGCCCAGTACAGTGGTGTATGGTTCTCTATCGACTTTTCCTGCAAGATTGAGGAAAGCGAGAGATCTCGGGACGCACACGCGTCGGAGCAGCTCTGCAGAATCCCTGCAGCCGCTGGTGTGTTGTGCTCCTGTATAAGGTCCCTTACGAGCCCTAGCACGGTATTACGAACTTCACGCGCCGTACGTGTTTCCGCAGAGTTGAACCTGAACCAGTTGACCCCAGCACGTCCCTTTCCTTTGTTGATGCTGCCTGTCGTCGAAGTGGGGCTCTTGGGTAGAGGTGATGGAGAAAGAGCCGAAGGAGAGTGTAATGGAGAGTGAGACCCAGAAGCTATAGGATGATCCACTAGACTGTATTTGTTATCTTGTGGATTGGGAATGGAGAGCCTATCATAGGAATCGTAGGATGGGGGCGGATCCGAGGGCGTCAATTCCTCAGGTGGTAGTTGCTTGTCGATGATCATGCTCCTAGAGTTCTGAAGAGAACAATGACTCGTTTCCCACTCTCTTTGACTCTTGAGGTAGTAGAAAGACTGCGGATGCGCCTACTGCGCACGTCCAGAATATTTTGATGGATCTGGTAGCCGACTACGACGGCGGAGAAGGCAGTGGCGATGACTTTCAATGTACTGCCTCTTACTAAGGCGCATGTGATGGGTACAGTCAGCTCATTATTTGGAGCAGAGTCCAGGCAAAAAGAGTATGTATTTATTGATGTTTTAAAAGTACATGATTGGATTGTAAGTAGTTCGCTGCGTGAGGGGGGTATAAAAAGGTTATTTGGCTCAGTATAAACATATCATTGACATACAAGTCGATTGTTGAATCGTGGTCAGCGTTGTTGGTATTCACTCAGCGAGCTCTGGAATATTATCAAGAGGAGACAAAAAGTCAAATCTGTCTTGCTTCGATGGAAAGAGATTTATTGTGGTACAACAGAATGCGTCCTGTTCGAGGCGCGAGTCCTATTAAGTTGTGAACTACAAATAGGTGTTCAACGTTCAACATCAATAACAAATGAACATGAGAAAGATGACTGACAGTCTTGAATTGGACCCAAGATTGAACACACTACTGTCTAAAGCCGATGCAGAGAAACTCGCGTCTATCGAGAAAGAAAGAATAATTAAAAGGTGGCGCTGAAAGGATGGAAATTATCGACTTACCACTGAGGTCGCTGAGGCTCGAAACTCCAGAACCAAGGCTACCACCAAAATCACTCGTCCTGTCATAGCGCCGATTATGAGCATGGCTCAAGGCGTTCCTCGAAGAAAGGGCAGGCGGACTAGAGGATTTGTGCGAGAAATTTTTCCCCATAGGCGACTGTGGCTGAGAGTCCCCAGAAGTAGAAGTTATCTCGGGTATAGATCCTTGAGGAGAACTTGCACTAGACACGCTTTGGCTCGCACTCCTGCTCGATAAGGTGTCCACTCTTGAACTAAGGCTGCCTACTGACCGAGGGGAAAGGGGTGCTGAACGCCCTCGGTCTCTGGCTTTGCCTTTAGCCCGAGCCCGATTCCCAGTCACCAAGCCTATTGTGTCAACGGTCATCATCTTTTGTAGATCTGCTAATTTCCGTGTGAGAGAATCATCAGCCTCTGCTTTGCGATCCACTTCAGAATCGTCAGAATCACTCTCAGAGTCCGTTGAAGGAGATGGTGGTTCCATGGGAGCAAAAGATTTCCGGGCATTTGCTGCTTGCAAAGTTAAAGTAGAAGACGAGACTGTGTGCTTGGGTTTCGGAGAGTGAGTACCTAGAGAGTTCAAGCGCGCACGAACGCCAAGAGGAGATCCAAGAGGAGATGATGACATGGGGTCACTTCCAGCCATGCGGCTAGCCAAAGTCTGAGGTTTTTCCGGGAAGTCTTGTGCCTTCTGAGATTGGGCACTTGTTGGGCTAAGCGCCCCCTGTATGTCTCGTAGGCCACGAATATCTTCTTGAAACCTTGCATTTATGCGATATAGAAGGTAGGGCAGGGGTACTTCCAAGTGTGCAGCAAGACCTTTCCCTGAAACAAGGTTTCAATAGAGCAACTACTAGGAAGAAAGAGCGAACATACAATCAGCTCCCGGGCTATCGACTGAGCGGGACCGTTCGATTACTTTCCATAGGATATCTGCCTTTTCAGCGGTCCATTCGATCTTTTCGGTATTCGTTATATGGACAAGACGGCTGAGCGTTTAAGAACCCACCTTTGGCGGGTCATTGGGGGGGTTTTCGGGGCGGTCGTAAGGTAGCTTTACGACAACGCGGACAGAAGGCGTCATAGGCATATGTGTAAATTTCCAGGTGGTTGTTTTATGTTACCAGCCAAGTATTTTGGATGTTGAAACTTTTGAATGTTGAGACCGTGGTCGTTGTCGACAACAAAGAGGCGCCATGCGGAATTGTTGTCACTTGTAACTTGACTTTCAACCACGATGATCACACATGATCTTGATTTCATCAAAATACAGATAAGATAAATTTGTCATGCCTCGCTCTTCTGGTTCATCATCATCGACGGAAGATGATACACAACGCGCCCAGGAATTAGAGAATTTCCTCGCTGAACTCTTTCAAAATCCCGAGAGAGAGGCTGTAGCGTCAGAAATACAGGGTATGGGCTGTTATGAACTCGGGAAAATTTGCGTGGCATCTCAAAGAGCTCTTTCAACACAGTTCTCCAATCCATTTACGGAGACGACGTGGTGCGACTATGGCATCCGCCTTCAAGTCAAGATAAACGGTCTCCCATTAGCAATGATGGAACATTGCGTTATGAAGTTGTGCTAAGGTCGGTCTCACACGCGGAATGATCATTCGAAAAAGGATAGATAATGAAACTAGCCTAGCCTTCCATCACCACATGAAGAGATATCCGTCAAGATCCTTGTTTCTATCCCGGAAACGTATCCATTATCATCCCCTCCTCAGCTCCAGCTCTTGTCCAAATACATTGGCCCTTTCGGAGCGGATTCCAATCTCTTCGGATCCATCCTGCGCACATTCATATCTGTGAATGGCGTAGAGTGGTCCGCAGATACCGTATGCGTTTTTGACGGACTCCAGAATGCCCTGGAACGTTGTCTCCAATGGTACGAAGAAAGGCTTAGTGCTGAGAAGGTCGAAGAACTTTTACGAGAAGACTCAAAAGAGCATTCGTCACCGCCCAGGGATCCAGCTGCTTCTTCCGCCGATGTAGAGGACAATTCGATTTCCCATACGAAGAACGACTATCCTGCTCCAACACTGCCCACCGGAGTAAACATCTATGTCGCAGAACCTATCACCGACAGAAAGAGCGCATTCGTAGGTCGCGCTTGTCGAATTCAGCACCCATCTCAGGTTCTTGCTCCATTGACTTCCACTTTGTCCAAATTATCTTATGCAAATCATAAGGTACCCCAAATACTATCTTACTTGATGTCGGATAGACGAATAGCCCGTGCAGCGCACCCCATCATCAATGCCTGGCGATGTACGGCTGACGACGTGCTTCATCAAGGTATTTTCGTTTTCTGTATGTTTTTCATTCTTTGTATATAACTTTACCCGCAGATAACGATGACGACGGTGAAACGGCGGCTGGTGGTCGAATCGCACACCTTCTACAAATACTTGTGCGTTCTGCCTGCCATGTGTTGTCTATGCAATTTTGCTGATTTATGCGTCTTTATAGGACGTGAACAACGTTCTAGTTGTCGTCACACGCTACTTTGGCGGAATTCACCTGGGCCCTGACCGTTTCAAGCACATAAATCAAGCGGCACGGAATGCTCTGGACCTGGGCGGCTTTCTGGACGCGCCTGAAAGCAAGAAACACACTGGAAGAGCAAAGAAACATTAAATTACCCCGCGTGTACAATTCTGTCAACATTTACCCCTGGAGACCACAATTACAGGAAACATAATACCAAAACAAAACCATGCAAAGCAAAAAAAAAATTACTTCAATTTTCATGAGAACTGCAAAAGCATCAATTGTTAATTACGGTGCAGATAAGACGACGACGAACCGAACCCAATCCCGAACACGCTCGAGATCATGGTGACCCCCTGCTCCTGGACCTTGCCCCTGTTCTGAAAACCGCGGCGAAGACCTCCGTGGCTGCGACGATGTTCTCTGAGGAGGACCATCGGCTGCTACGGTGGCGATTGTGATGGATTGGGATAACATGATATTTGGTCCCTGCTGATTACTGCCGGTTTCTGAATGTCGGACTAAATGCTTATTCAAGTGATTGAAGGGTAAAAGTTCCACTTTGTACTGAAACAAAAATTAGTAATCATATAAGCCGGTTTAGTGACTGACAAACCAACCTTCACAGAGAGGGGCACAAAGCTTGATGAAGGTTCAAGGTCCTCGGCGAGGTATATTTCCCCTTCTAATTTTCTGAAACAGCGCTCCTGCTGGACAGCACTTGGATACCACCATGTTGCACGTCCAACTTCCTGCACCTCCTCTAATACGCGCGGCTGTTGGTTATTGAGGTATTGTTCGGTCCCTTTGGCAGGATTCTCGAAAAACCGTGTTTGTCGCACAAGCCGCATGTACAACAATTCTGACGTTGCTATCGAGTCGACTGATTGCGCGTCTTCGCCCGATATCCACAGATAGCAAGGTAGAGAAGTCCCCCTCGTGTATGATAACTTTAAAAAAAAGTAAGTCAAGTCAGTGTATTGTGAAGGAAAGCGAGGCTGACGAACAGGGCTGGCCAGATGGAGCTATCAGGGCCAAAAGTCAGTTTATCGGTTGTATGGAACATAGGACGCGCGTCAACGTACGGCATAGTTCAGCTTAATCTTGTGATGATGTTTCGAGAATCCGACCACAGATAATGACGGTAAAGCAACCCAACCTTGAGGATCGATGTCCGGGCTGGGCAGGGGCGCGTTCCTGGAGTATGCTTGCTGTCTCATGAGGGATGGTGGGTTTGGTGTTATGTCAGGAATGAAAAGGATTTTAGATTTGATCCTAGATAATTTATATAACACCGGAGGCACAGTCATCACCTCAAATCAGCTTTGACGAAGCTTTGACAGCACGGTGATGGACTGACAACTCACTCAGATGGACTGGTTAGGCGCACATCACTAGTACGATGGGTAAACCTCGCGACCAGGTCGTATTCTACTCGAATACTAGCGTCAATGTCGAAGGTGGTCTGAGGGATTCGATGTAACGTGCGATTGTGCTGTCGAGGACGACCCGATGGCGCACCGTACTCCACGCTTGCAGGGAACGGAAATGAGAAGACAAAAGCCGTGTTGTCCGATTTTTTCGCTCCGCCAGGTGGTCTTGAGGACCCTTCGGTACTTGCAGCACCACTCCAGACATGGTGAGGGTATTCAAGGAAGCAATATGACTCCCCACCGCCAACTCCGGGTTTAATTGTCCCTCTTAACTGTTAACACACAGTACATTAGATCCCCTTCAGAGGTTCGCGCTAGAGGATGGGCAAAATGAACGAACCAGGATGTCGATGGAAACCACACGCTGGGAATAATTTGGATTGAGGAGAACTTCACCTTTGACGTGATCTCCTCCGTAAAAACGGGGATACCTGGGCGTTATCATTGTCGGCCTTGAGAAAGTTCGCAAAATGGCCCATGGCGGGGATGACCCTCCTGTTTGGGAGCTGGATGGTAAGTAGAACTCGTGTTGAGTATGTGGTATGCGTGCAGCATCTGCGATGACTCTGTCAGAGGCAGAGTTGACCAATGTCGAACCACCCATGTCAATCGAAGGACCTTAATACAGGAGAGGAGAAAATGACTCGCATCTTTAAAAGGGATACTTATAATATGCACGCAAACATAAATCAGGGTGAGTGATTGATTGTTCAAGAGGTGAGCTGATGTTCGAATTCGTTTTGGAAGGGTAGCCGAATATGATATTAATAGTATGACCCCGCGACGACAAAGATTCGATTCGATTTCAAGAGACTCGGCAATCGCGATTTCAATCGACACTTATACATCGGCATTTTCGCCACCCATCGCACATCCGGGATGGAAGAATGACTGATAACGCAGATACCGTCTATATCGGCATCTTTCTGGCGAATACGCACCTGCACTCCTTCCACTTCTGCTGAGCGGCGATTAAATGCGGGGAAATATAACTCATTGATGGGCAGAACGACAGGGACGGTAATTGAAGCCTCTTACGGGATGGTGTCAGGAACTCGTAAAACGACTTACTTCACAAAGGTAATAAAAATGATGTACCGCAAGTTATTTCAGGACATCAGAGTCATCTACACGAAGACTCTCTGACGGCCGTATCGTATACCGCAGGGATTCCCTAGAGCTCCAGCAGCATGCGCCACACATTACTAAAAATAGTAAATAAATAACCACGTGGGTGAATCTGTAGTAGTAAACATCTAGGATACCGATAAGTTAGTTATTGAACGCCAGCGCCTGATTGTTATGTACTCTATATGGAGTGCAATTGTCGTCACAGGTCTGTTAGACCCTAAGTGCCATATATTCATTCACTTACGCTGATTTGATACCACACGACCGTTGGGTTGCGCACCAATTCCCTGGTCTTTGCATTCCGACAATACCCTGGCTAGATCTTTTTTTCCCAAAGAGAGAACAAGTGCGTTTGTGTGTTCCCCGCATTTTTTGGTTTGGGGCTGTGCGGCTATAATTAGCCTACGACTCGACATACACACACATACACATGCAATATATATTGTGATGTGCACTTATAGGTTATATTACAGGAGGGAATCAGAGTGTTTATAATTGGACCGGTGCCGGAACAAAAAATCCCCTTTTCGATGATATGTTGCCCCTGAACTGAATTGAGTTATGTCCATCATGCATACATGGCACTTGGGCGAAAAATGCAGGAACTGTCCATCTTGGATTCCTACATGAAACTCTATGTACGTTGTAAGATACCGGGTCTTTCACTATTGGTGTAGATGTATCACAATTTTTCCCTATCCTTCTCCGTTCTGTTGCGATCAGCTGGTTGAGCCCTCGCCGTCCATTAAATAGAAACTCGACTCGACGTACTAATATATACGTATACCACGCTTTATATTGCTTGAAGATTCAAGTCGGAATAAAGTAAATTCCCCAAGTGGTAGATTTCTCAGGTTCTCATTCGATCCTCGTTAAACGCTTGCTGCGCTTAGCCCGAACACATGGGGTAGACGCAGTTAAGATGGATACCAGTGACAGCGTGCATATGTTTATTAAGATTTAAATGAATTTCCCTCAAGCTCAACAAGGGCTCTCAATGCAATTCAGTTAGAGTTTAAACCTAGACAGACATTGAAATGAGGCCGCCGGCAGTCGACCGCTGCCAACGCCAGAAATAAGCGCTGTGAACTCACGTCCCCTCCCCGAGACGGGCGCTCACTGTTTACTTGTAAAAAAAAGTGCTAAAGGAGTGTCAAAAGTTGAAGTAGCTCGGGAGGCAGAAGCACCCGAAAGGACGACAGGTTACAGGACATGGCAGCAATTAATCGGTCAAACAATCACATATGTAAATGTAAATGTATATGGATTTATTTACTTTACAGTCAGTCCTTTGTCAAATTGAAAGAACAGTCCGTCCCCAACTCGAAAAGACAACGACAACGACAACGACAACGAAGCGAGAAGACAAAGAAGCAACCCAGCATAAAACGAGCAGGAAAAGATGTATGTATGTACATGTACGCAAGCGAGCGACAGTGGTTTTTTTTTGTGGTTTTGAAGGTAAGATCAGTAGAGGAGATGGTACAACAATAAGTATGCAATAGGCACTAAAGGAGAGTAAAGAACGAAAAAAAATGAAGCATAGAGTAGATCAGGTGATGCCAAAATAGATTTTGGCATCGGTAAGTATACGTACGAGGTGTTCTCTCTTCCGTCTATAAAATGTGGGAGAGAGGCGATGATGAGTAGAGGGACAAAAAGATTAGCTTAGAACGTGGTTTCATGTAATTGTTGAGAAAAGAATGTCGAAGTAGCACCAGATAACACGGCGAAAAAGGGAGAGCGTACGTGTTGGAGGATGGGTGGAGCGGGGTTTGGGAGCAGATGATGGGTCGGTGACTACCCAGGCGGCGAGGTAGGAAGTAAAGTGCTTTTAAAAATGAGTGGACTGAGCAGTGCTCAGAAAGAATAGATCTCAGTTGGTCCGAGTCGTTTAGCACCTTGAGAGCCATAGGGTTGCACATTTAAGCTCTGGCCCGCTTAGCCAAGGGGCCGTAGTAGTTGGCCTTGAGAAGCCGCCTGGGAGCACGCTTTGTAACAGTGTAATCCTTATAAAAAGTAACATCAGAACGAGTCCATGAGAAATTTGACGATGAAAGCGAATTACCTGGGAAGAGTCTGAATCAGACCCGCCGCTACTACTATAAATGGGACTAACAGCTTCCATCAAGTCTTCATCGTAGTCATCGTCCGAAGCCGAACGCTTCTCTCCCGTGCGAGGTCCTGCGATCATCCATGGTAAGCTGGAATGTCCGAACGCAGGCGTTGCGATGTGATGATATTGCAAAATCTCTGGTAAAAACGGAGGTACAGATTAGTCGTAAGATCCGCGAAGAAAAGCCATTTATCACGGCATACCTATGGGGCGATATTTGAAAATAAATGTGGCTATTTTCCGCAGACTCGTAACCTCTGTTGAACTGAACGGAGTTGCAGATGATAGAGGGGAGCCCTCGTCACGTCTGTAAAAGCTTGAATATCCCTCGTGAACCCTGTTGGCTTCGCCTACTTGGACGACGTGGACATCCAGCGAGATCGTTCCTAGTGTTACCCAATCTTCACCAATGCCTAAAAGAAATTGTCAAAAATGATCTAAAAATCTTGTCTTGAAAACTAACCAACGGCTCTAGGAAGTTGTGAAAACGTCAAAGGTAAACATGACGTTGGGGACATTGCAACCCGAGAAAACATCGAGGGTGCATAACTGCGAGCCTGAAGGACTCGACCACCAAGTGTATAGCCATCCATGGACCCAAACCCGCTCATATCCTGATGATATGGGGAATCCGGAGAGGTCAGATCCCTCCAGCGAAGAGTAAAAGACTACAAAATAGGGGGTTAGTATTTGTTTACATATGTCGCCAATCAGATCAGAATGTCAAGGACGAAGGCAAAGAGGATAATTTCCGTTTCCGCATGGTATATTATACCCCACATAAAGAAAGAGAGAAAGACTCACTTGACCAGGCTCTCCGCTTATCCAGCACGTAGCTACGCCTGACTCCTCATCGACCTCGTGCTGGAACTCCTGCACCTGCTTCTTGTTTTCAAGCGTTATCCACGCTTCCACGCCATTAAGTTGAAGGGGCATGCTGAATACGCAGGGTTTGAAAGGGCTTCTTTTCCTACCGATATCGAGCCAAATTCCAGGGAAAAAACGGGGGTATTAGTACGATTAAGAGAAAGGGAGAGATTGCAAGAAATCCAGAGCGATGAATACACAAGAGAAAGGAAAGAAGAAGGAAAAGAAAGGCGGAGAGAGTCTACTGGCTAGAGCTCTGGCTCACTGGGGACTCCAAACACAAGGATCCTGAGCTTGCGATCCCCTCAAACACGGCCACCACACCCTGCGATAACAATATTACTTAATCCTGCTTCGTCATCGGTCTTTCCCGAATGCCGAGTCCGGCCTCAGAAACTTTCTCATCATCACCATGATCTCCTTGTTACATCCCAGGCCATTAACTATCGTAAGAGGTCTCGTTGAACGACCTGAACCACTACTAATCCCATTCCAAGCACCATGATAAGTGATTCAACATTGCACTCCTTGGCCAACATCCTAGGAATGCTCTCCATGATTGCCGTCGTCGCGTATCACATCGTCGCCGTGAATGCCCAACGGGTTCTCGAGAAGGGCAACGTGGAGACGAGGTGAACGTACCCAAGCCAAGTGAGAACATTTTCATTCTCAAGAATCAAGATACCTTGTTCATCAAATGGTAAAGGTACAACATATATTTCGAGCCTTACATGAACTCCGGTGTTGATAAAGCGCCGAGCACAAAGATAAGGGAGTGATAGAGATGATATTTGTATCCTTGGAGAATGACTTTCCCGCTACGTAAAACAAACAAAACATATCGTTTATGCTTGCACGTGCTCCAAGTTCTTCGTCATAGCGGCGTCTTTAGCCTTATGCCGAAATGAATGTGTAAGACGAGTTTACTCTTGAATATCAAGAGACTCGCGCAATGATACTGTCAGGTACGTACGACACACGTTTCTCGGTCTATTCTTCAAATTGCGGACTAGTACAAGAAGGTAAAATGATCGACGATCATTTCTTGGCCGGCGCCAATCAACGACTTATGTGCAAAGCGCTCGAACGAGCCTTTACAGTGTGCTTGCTCAGTTTTAGCTTGTAGAAAATATTCATAGAGTTACAGTAGGATTTCCTAAAATAACACACATTGTGACCGAGATACCCAAGCATACATGTTTCGAAATATAGTAAAAGTCAACCATTGCGGAAGATTCTGTCCGAGAAAAATAAACATTAATCCTGTCGAGCCTTATCTATACGTAAACCCGAATACGGAGAAGAAGAGATTACAAATTACCAGCCTACCCAGGTTTGCCATTAAATGCCACCTAACGAGAAAGAAGGTCGATTGAAGACCAGGTTTCGCCCGGCAACTCTCATCGATCACCATGAAACGTACGTACTTACCAGGCACGCAGGACATATGATGAAGGCCTCACCGCAATCAATGTTATCCGCTTTATTGCCTGAGCGGACGCACTACCGCTCCGCGTTCTGATAGATTTCACAGACTCATTTGAAGTTGAACGTATAGAGAAGCTTATTCTTCACGCGCCACGGTTGATTCCTTGAGGTCTAACCACAGAAGTCAAAAATATTTATATAACCCGGTAATAATTCCATAGAGTATGGTGAAGGTCTTCTGCGAATAATATTGAGAGAGTTGACACTGTGTTGGTTTCATATCACGTTTAATGGGGCTCAATTGCAAGGTTTTGACCTCAAGGACTAACTCTGGCCAGGGCCCAGTACAATCTCTCTTTCCATGCGATCCCAGACAAAGCCTCTGCGATGCCCCTCTCAGACGTTCTGTACACGAATAAATTACCAGGCTGCTCTCCACGCATATACACAGACAGACACACCACAAAATATATGGAACAGGTACGTAGTAGCAGTTAATGATGATCTTAACCGATTCAAAGATCACACACCCGCAGAACCACCTGACGACATAGAACGTGCTCCGTACAGGAGGACTCTGCTGCGGCCAGATGAGAAATCACCTTTGCTTGTTGTCGATGATTGGTAAACGATAGGTAAGAGAAGAAACGTGAGGCTGACTCACCTACTACGTGGGTCTCCACGATACATTCCTACCATGCGAATGTGTTTTAGAATTAAGGTGCTGTTAACTTGAAGCGCGCATTCGCATTCACTGGTGGGTATTCTTTAAGCGCTGTATTATAATGGGTCACATTATGACAGTGCAGGTATGGAACAGTATGCTCGATTCTCGAATAATTTCGTGTATTCGGTACGTTTATTATTATCTAATGAAGGGAAATTCTATTCGTACTTGAAACTCAAGACTCAAGTTCAATTACAAGCCAACGGAATGCTGCAGGTGTCTAATGCCGGTATGCCGCATCCTGCCGCGGTACGTCGGCCCCTCTGTTTTCAACTCCGAGTCTTGGCATCAACTCTACGGTCCACCTCTGAATCAGTGAACCTAGGCTCGTGAGGGCCAGCCGTTACCTGGTCCGATTGTTGTCCGCTTGATGTTAGAACTTAGGAAGCCAAACAATGCAGCGATTAAGTAATGGACAATGTCAAATCGCCACCTAACGTACTGGTCGCCAGTCTACAGTGAACCTAGAATTTCGGACAACTCTCGCAAAGCAAAGCGTCTTATAGGAATTTAATTGGCCATTTTTCGTTAAAATAACGCTTGAGAAATACGCATTATATTTTGAATACCTATGTATTTCCTGGACAAATAGACATCGGGCTGACCAATATGGGAACCCTGACAGGTCGGACATACTAAATATGGCAAGCCCGATAGCTATTTAGCGGATAAATAGCTGTTGAAAATACAAAACTTTTCTTTTCTTTTTCTGATTGATTAAATAATTACACTGAAACGGAAGCCTGTATGGAGAAGATGGTCAAAGTTCCATCATGTATTCAAAATTAATTCATTTCAAACGAGTTCCATCACGGGTTGATGTTCAGGGGAGTACATCCAAAAGCAACGATGGAACCACTCTGAATCACACATTGGGGGATTAACGATATTTTTTGATACCCGAGAACAACATGAAAGGCGCTTACGAAGTAAGTTTGGCAACAAGCGGGTTTCCCGGAGCTGAGATGCAATATCGTTAATACGAACAAGAAAGGAGAGCTCAGAGGGAGTGTCTGTAAGTGTGACATACCACGAAGTACCAACGCCAATTAAAGGGATGGGGGTACAGGCCACTAGGAATGAAAAGTGTTATTTTAAGTTAGGTTCCCCAAATCAGAAGTTTGGAAGCGCACAGCCAATCAAGCCCGGTCCCCCAGGAAGAGGAACACCGAGAGCATCTCCAAGAACCACTGCTCGCGGGTCAGTAGACTGTAAACCATGTATCAAGAATCAGATATCAAAGGCTGATAATAAATAGACCGGATAAACACGTACGCCAATTAAATCACTGCAGCACAGAATCTGCCCGGTATTGCAAAATTGGGCGGCAGCAAGGATAGAATAAGAAGCGATGATATTGAGAAGGAGCGTAGCGGTACACATAATCGATCAGATTATAGTTCCTGGGGGAAAGGTTTATGTTAATCATCAAGTACTTCAATCCACAAGCTCCACGATTCGGTCCGATTGAGCTCTCATTTTCTTGAAGGAATGTATTCGAGCCAAGGTTCTGTCAAGTGCGGCGCCCCGCAGTGGGTCATTTCCTATCGTAATTGCCTTGAAGTGTCGCTTCGGGTGTCAAAGGCTGTCTTGTCGGCTGAGGCAAGCCTTGATAGGTCGAGTAATGGGGTACGCTTAATTCTCTTTGGTCCCCGGACGGTCTCATGAAAAGAGTATTCAATCCAATTCAATTTTTCACTCCCGGAAAAAAATGGCGTCGCGTAAATTAACCTAGATGGGAACTTATCTAGAGAGAAACTCGACTTCAGATCGCTATGCGTGGTTGACCCACGAAAGACTGAACTTAGAAACTTACTGTATGGACGTGATTTTAATCTAAGCTCGTTGACAGATCTCAAACGGTATCGATTGGCAAGCTGCCCGTGGTGATTGCAAATCATACATACCGATGTTACATAACCAAAGCCCTAGTAGTTGATTATTCACACAACAGACAAGTTACTTCACTGTCGACAAAGCAGAAGACGTTATTACAAGACTGGTTGACAACAGATATTTCCAGCTAAAGACATACCACGAAAACAGAACTTGCGAGTACATCATTCCTAGCTTGAAAATCGACACATATCGGGTAGACCTTGAAAATTACAAAGTCCATTCACAACGGGTCTTGCGATTGCACTAATCGGTAGTCACCTGGCTATGGACAGGGCAGAATGAGAAACAAGCACATGGTATAATCAGAAGAGGTTTGCACTTCTGTTAAATCCGCTAGAAGATACATGTCTGCGTACCTGAAGAACTTCAAGGCGCAGCACAGGGCAACCTTAGGCCATTGGAAGGATAAATAAATACCCAATGGTGAGGGCACTTGATGTGCTTTGCGTGTTTTGCGGATCATGATAATTGAGGAAAGCATTCCACATGTTGAATTAGACCAAAACTTCTACCAAGGTCCCACAAATCATTCCGGAAAGTTGCTGTGCCAATATCGTACGAGTGGAAATGCCGTAAGATCGTTCGAAAGGTTGGTCTTCTGTGATGTAAAAGGGGCCTTTGGAATTTTCGGTGTAACCTTCGGGCTCACTTAGCCGAGTCACCGAAGCAACTTGAAAGCACATCTACTTCTCGTTCATCGATACGCAGGACAAACGTAAATGTATCACAGTCGCGGAAGGAATTGAGCTATATGGATTTGGTTATATATGATGTTACATTTCTTCTCCATGTAGGTGGTGATTAGAAGTAAAAATAAAGCGTACTCGTACATGCCATGTCGTCCGTATTCGTCTCGCGTTTCGTCCTGGATACTCAATGCAAGTCTCTCGCCACTGTCAATGTTGGGAGACATAACCTACGCCTTGACGCCTACCGAGCCGATGGTACTATCTAGACGAAAAATATTTTTCGTCAGTTTTATTCTCGGGACTGATTCGTAACAGCGACAGGTTACGTAGCACGTACCGGTCAACGGTGACTCAAGCTTCGCCAGTTCCTCTTGCTCTTTCTGCGCCTTTGCTTTGGCTTTCATCTTAAAATAATCTTCGTGGAGGCCGCATTCAGTCTTTTCTTTACCGGCCCATCGTCCCGCCCTCTCGTCCTGATCCTCCGCCACCTTGCTGGTACTGTGCCAATCGCCCACGCTTCGATATCCCTGATCGAGGAGTTTATTCCGCGGGACGTTATTTGACTTGATATACCACTCCACCAGGGAAAAGTTCCAAGCGAAAAGAGGATTGAGTTTGAGCAGCCCCGTCTTGTCGACTTCAAGGGGCTGAAGAGATGCTCTTGCGCCGCCTTGGGATGCACGTCTGCCGGTAATTACGGATTGGACGTTGAAAGCTTTATAAGCGCGTTGAGCTGGCTCTACCTATATGGATATCAGCACTAAGTTGGAGATCATAGGGTAATAATGAGTACCTTGACCACGAAATCATAATCTCCTTCATCGGTTTCCCAATACTTTTCACCATGCAGCTTTTCAAACTCGTCCACAGTTTCGCATCCTTCTGGTTTAAATACATGTACAGGAACATTATATCTTTTTTTCACTTCTTCAACCAGTTCGTACGTCTCCTTGAAGTGATACAAGGTGTCCAAAAAGATCAAAGGAGGAGGCGATGAAGTTATCTTGGAAAGCATATCAATTGCCACAAGCCCAGTAAGACCAAATGCGGTGGTTTGGTAAAGATTCGGTAGATATTCGATTCCCCATCGCAGGATATCCTCTGGTGCCAAGCTGGACAGATATGTGTTGATCTTCGACAAGTCCTCGGTGCTCAAAGGTGGCTCGAGGGGTTTAGCCAAGTCGGGAGCAGATGATGACGACGACATCTTATGTATTTGTTGATATTGCGTGTATAGTGTCGGGAATCGAACGCGAAAAAATCATATTTACGACCGTTGCGAGTAGCTGATAGAGACACGATGGTGTCACTCTGAGGAATGCCCCCGGAACCAATCATCGGCACGTGCCTATGATATAAAGAATCTTATCTTATCTCCAATAAGCGCCAAAATGGAACAGCTGGGAGTTTTACTTCCTTCGTTTCAAATCCCAATGTGCATTCGTCAAAGAAGGCTCTGGAAGCTCAAAAAAGTGCAGCTAATTTCTAATTTTGAACAATGAAAAATGGAGGTTAGATGAACCAAGTCGCTACACATGGTACGACCTCGATTTCAGATATATATTTTTCTCCCATTCCTTGAGTCTGACTGCATTTCTTTGTGACAGGAATTAACCCATGTGCTGCTTGATTAAGTGACATGTAAGTATTGGACATTTGAAATCGGCACGATTTCCATTCCGTTGAATATCTATCCAGCCAAGGGCAGTGCAATCTCCATGGCGTGGTTGTTAATACCCGCTATATGTTTTCCATGGTGGTCAGCTTTTCACCTACATACAATAGGTATCTCAGTTCAGTATTTCACGGTTTAGTGAGTCCGTCGTTGGCATGCCTCAACCCCTGTTATTAATTCGCATCTAGGTTAAGTTACTCGACGTTATTCTTCCCCATCGATATTGAAATCGAATGCCATTGGTGGGGTTTTCCTTTATGTTGGGGACAGAAAATTGTACCATATGAGCTGCCAGCCCGACAGCTTCTGACATCTGAAGCGACGCTTCTAAGTAAAAGGTACGATACAAAATGACCCACTTCGAAGCGCCGTACTTGACAGCACCTTGAACCGAGTATATGTTATCAAGGAACACGAGAGGCTACTTGGACTGACAAAGTCTTGGGGCTTGTCGTTAAAGTAAAAATTGTTGGCTCTCCACACATCCCTTCCCCAAAAACCGTAATCAAACTATGCGCACAGTAACTGCTACTTTGCTTCTCAGTATCATCGCTTCTCACTCGATCCTGGCTGCCGCCCAGCTTTGCAATACGGCACAGATTTTGTGCTGTAACGTGCTACTTAGTGTACGTGTCCATTTCTAATGCCAGTGAACGCTCACATTCGCTACATCTACCTTAGCCTACTGACCCGACAGCCATAGCTCTTGCGAATCTTACCGGCATTTCTCCTCCTGCAAATGGGTTTGTCTGGAGTGAGCTTCTATAAATTATCGTTGAATGGACATAGTTGAAACAATCTTCCTTTTTTTTATTACTAATAGTGGCCTGTAACCCTGTATCTGTGTTGGGAATTAGTGCAAATGAGTGGTATGTTCTCTCAAATCCAGCCCATATGTTGTTGACGATGTTTTATTTTAGTCCAGGGACGAATGCTTGTTGCCAAAGTAATATTGTAAGAGCCTTTCTGCTTGTTCTTTTGAGTGGTCAAATAGTGGTTTAAATATTAATCTCTCGACCCGTGATATTTCAGGCAGGCGTTATGGCCATTGGATGTATCCCTGTGATCCCGTGAGAAAACGTTGCAATATCAGAACGAATATACATATAAAATGACCCTACAGTTCTCGATGATACATATCTGTATTCATTGGGGTGTGAAACTTCTAGAAGACTTCCACTGACTGCATAATAAATATCGGTTCCTCCTGGTAAGAATCTGCTTGACATATACTTTAGCGTTTTAAAAAGCGGAGAGTACCCTTGCTCTAACAAGAAATGGAAATGTTCGTAACTATAATCTGAGCCGATTAACTAGTTTGGTTTCTTCCTGTCAAATTTCCATGCTATTAAGCGCATACCGACAAGAAGCACGCGTATTCGGATCATCTAAAACGCTACATATTCAGTTTGCTGGTTATTTATTTCAGGCTAGAGTATATAAAACAAGCCACTGAAGTCCATCACTGGATGATACCCGCCATTTGATCGAGGTTGTAAGTCACTGTTTCGCAACCCTTCGCTGGACACACCCTGTACTAACTGCCATTTATCTTCAGATATCTTAATATCCTTCACAAACGCCCAGTTCCTCTGTTTTTTATTCGGAACAAATCCATTTAGGTAGGTGGTCGACTGTCACTCAAATAGATAACTGGCAGTCTTATCTGTATACATCTTAGGATCACCATGAAATTCACCATTGTGGCTTTAATCGCTTCGCTCGCCTCGTTTGCTGTCGCTGTACCAATGGCAAACGGAGAAACATTCGTTTTCACTTCTTCGGTCATGACGGCCAACAGAAACGACGCTTATTGTTATTGGAACAATCCTCGCTGCCTTCCTGATACTGCATATCCTGATTGCCCACTTGGATTTATTGAGAAGGAAACGCGGGAATGCAGTGCAGGCGTTGAACAGAAGTTTTGTTGTCAGGCATAGAATTGTTTTTTCTTTTATATAGAATATATCGTAGCGTGTGTTTTCCTCTTTTTGCAAGAGCTTAGTTCAAATTGTTTCTTTTGGCCTTGAAGATGGCCGAGCCCAGTCAATTAGCGCCCGTTTTCGCCGTGTTCGAATGAAGCGGCGCCTGAACCAATAGCCTTGCCAAAATTTGCTTTGGATCTCCGCAGGTCGGCCGGCGGAAGCAAATCATCCCTGCATGCTTAGTAGTACAGCCTATTGAAGCATCGTCGGGAAAGTAAGTAATTCGCAAAACTTTGTAAGTTGCATTCTCACAGAGTTGTCAGGATGGAAGAGAGAAATGAGGCATATAATACACCCGAACATCTTGAAGATCAGATAATAAAGAAGTAATTCTCCTTTGTTCTGTGCCACTTGTCACTTTTCGGGCTCCAACTTCTTTGTCCTTGTCTTCATAACTCCCAAGAGTGAGAGTGAGATCAACGATGGCTGAAGCTCCTACTGACGACACAGAAGCACCGCCAGCTGTGAGTTCGGCTCCAGAATCAGCACCCGTGCGCTTCCCACCGTTCCCGCCAATCCCAGAGGGCGTTGCGATTCGTCCATTCTCTAGCTTCAAAGAGTATGGCATCCAGATCTTTACTGATCTAGAAACAGGGAACGAGATCGATGGCCTGGGGATACCTACAGTACGATTGCGCATACCCCACAATACGGACGCACCAAAGACGCAGACACCAAAAGGTGGTAAACCAAGGGTTTCGCGCGTCGACGAAGATGGAGACAACGATGACGATGACGAAGATGATGACGGAGGAAAACCGAACAGCAAGAATAAGAAGAAAAGAAAGAAGAAGAAAGGTCCTGGCACAGGCAGACATCAGTCGCTGTTCGATCTGCCTGATTTGAGCACTATCAAGGATCCCATTGAACGCGCCCAGGAACAGAAGCGACGACGTCTGATCATGTTCGCGAAGCGTGAGTGGTGGGAACTCTGGGCTGAAGGCGAAGATCTGAGACGAGGAAAGATATACGATACAAATTTGTCGCCTTCGGATAGGTTGCACATATCTGCGACTGAATTCAGGACGGGCAGGATTTGGCCTCCTGGGTCATCGAGACTGAAGTTCTTATGGGATCAGGTACGTATTATCAAATCGTACGCTATTGTTTCTAAAATGTTTGCAGTTCCGATTATATGCTGGTCTGTTGGGTTGCACACCTGTGTGGACTCGTTTGGATCTTGAGAACAAGGAAGAAGTCGATGAAGGGGAATCTTCCGACTCGACTGTTGATACACCTGCACCCAAGAAAGCTCAAGGAGATTTCTCCGATTCTGAAGACGAGTTCTTGAATAACAAATATTCCGACGAGGAAGAAGAACAGGAACCCGAAGCGGCTAAACCCAAACCTACCGCTCCTCCCAAATCCAAGTATAAACGTATACCCCCGCGACCCCCATACGCGTTATACGACGTCACCCCGATCCCAATAATATCACCCAACCAAATTCCTCTCCTCCTCTCCCTCGCTTCCGCCCAACGCAACCAAAAACTCCTTTCGTTCTTCGAATCTCCATCAAAACACACTGCCATATTTCTTTCGTCATACGCACACGTCCAAGGCCTGAACCTCTCGCCGCTTCATCTGACTTCTCTGCCGAGGCTTGTGTGCTTTTATCTTGAATTTCTTGTCAGAGCCAAAGTGCTCCCCGAGTCCGAGAGAGACCTGCGCAAAGCTATCGATATAGCTAAGAAAGCTGTGTATGAGCTTCCCAAGATCGGGTGGGTATGCAAAACTTTACCTGACATAATGAGCAATGGCGCAAGGGGCATTTGGGGCTCACGATGGGTCCGAGAGGGATGGAAATTCGATTTTGAGCCTTTGTATAGAGAGCTCAGGGAACGGGAGGAACGAGAAAGATTGGAATGGGGAACTGAGGGGAAAGTGGAGCCGGATCCTGAAAAACTTCGAGAATTTGAGGAGGAGCTAAGAGCTGCTGATGCTGAAATTTTGCCCGCGAATCTCGATATTTTAGAAGAACTAAAGGAAGAGTTGGAGGAGGAGGAAGACCCAGAAGAGTTTCCTGTTCCTTCACTTTCTTTCTCATCAATCCTGGACTCTGAGCAATCAACTGCCAATATCGTCGAGTTGACAGACTCCGACGACATCAAAGGAGAAAATCAAGGAACCCCCGTTATCGAAGTGGACCCTGATGATCCGCAGGGTGTCGCCCCTAGGACGTATGATAACATGAGAATCCAGATCATGTCACCCCCTTCACCTGGCTTCGTGGATGCAGACAGTGATCGCAATGGAAATGATCTAAGGCAAGAAATCGAGGTGATGAATACTCACAACCAAGGACCCGCCAACATAGGGATCCAAGTGATGTCACCCACTTCTCCAGGATTCGTTGAGGCAGAGGCAGAGGAACCTGTGAGCATGGCGGCGCGTTTAGTTGACCATTCTGTTCCCGCTGCGATCTCGTCCGAACCTACAACTACATCCCAACCTATAACTGAAGCAAACACCCCTCCTGATCCCGTCCCTACATTTAAGGAACAGCCTATAACGGCATCGAATGACTGGTCTAATTCCATCACCGTGGATTCCTATACACCAGCAGAAAAGGCTGCAGCTGATCGGGAGTACTGGTCGGCACCTAAAGGACAGCCTTTATTCTCTGTCATGGGTATGACAACGTTCCCTTTGTTATTTGAGGCCGGAGGGCAGGACGCACCTATTGGTGTGGCAGAGCGAAGCATGAGACGTGTCAAAGCAATAATAAAGGTTGGAGAGATGAGTGATGCCGAGAAGGCGAAGGATGCCAAGAGGGGGAAAGGAAAGTTCAGAAGGAATGGCCCGAGAGATGTCGTGGAAGAAGAGTTGATGGGGTGTTTCTCGAGGGTGGTGTTGAGCCCTTGGATAGGATGGGAGGATGCCGGTATCGGTGGGCAGTATACAGTTCCGAAGGTGCAAGGACCTGCTGCCATTCCTTCAAAAAATGAAGAGGGAGACGAAGCAGAGGAAGGGCACACTGGAGATGGGGATATATCAGAGTTGGAGAGGAGGCGGAAAAAGTACGCGCATGATGCGGAGAAGGACGATATTGTGCTGCTTTTGGAATCTCGTTTCGCGGATGTCTTGACTGTCGGTATGGGGTTGGCTGGGATTTGGGTGCAGCTCGTTCCAACTCTGGAGCGTAGTGAGAATCGTGATGGCTCACGAGGCCGTGGTTGGGGCAGAGGAAGGGGCAGAGGAAGGGGACGCGGGGGGTCCAATCCTGTGGGCCGTGGTGGTGCACCGTCTACCTCTGAACAGGTGTCCTCCGCCGCTCCACCCAACAAAGAACCAGAAGAGAAAGAACGGGAAAAAGAATTCACCTACTGGTACATGGAAGACATAGCCATTGCGGTTCCCTCATATTGGACCGTGAACGATGAAGAGGAGGAAGATATTGCGACAGCGTTCGAGGCTGCACTAGCTGAACGTGGGGAGAAGGGTGGTTTCTTCTTCGAGGATGATTTGCCGAATATGGGTAATGTAGAGATGGTTATGGAGAATGATGCTTGAGTTATATTTTGTCTTCTGAATTATCATTGGAATTTATGAAATGCTGTACTTAAACCTAAACTTTCCCTGTTTGCACAGAACAAGACCAAATTTTTGAACTTACGTCTTTGATTTTTAAATGAAGAATATGCTTCAAACTTGTGTGACTTTTTATGGGCAGCGCTTGACACTCTTTTTATGAAACGAAGCAAGGCATTCACCGGAAGAGGGAACAACTAGTATTCTCTGAAGCAAAGGATTGAATTTCCTCATTGCCCATTTGATGTTCTAGGCCACAAGTGACAAAGCAGTGTTTTTTTCTCAACGGTTCCAGCCTCCAGAAATCAAGAAATAACGGAATATTTTGGGATTTATATGGAAATTTATAGAGTGTAAGTAAAGAAGTATAAAGTATAATTACTAGGTATGTATATATGTTTTATGGACTACATATACAGAGAGAAATCGGAGATAAAAGATCTATGTAAGTTTTATGCAAGCCATCTAGTTTTTTTGCAAGTTAGAAGATAAGAGAGAGAAACAAGTTTTAAACGACTATAGACCCCGCCACGGCGAGAAACGGGGGGGAGAAACAGGGGAATATGTATGTATGTATATTTTATATAGACTTTTTTTTTTTTTTTTTTTGGCATATTAGTCTTAGATAAGGGGGAGACGCGACCACAGACCCCACCATCAGTTACAGCGACCGGCGCTAACGGCGTTCCAAACGTCCTTCCATTCCATCTATTGACAGCAGCTCAAGGGCCATAAATGCCCACGTCCCTGTAGAAGACAACGGTGTCACCGCTGGCACGACTCTCGATTGCAAATGGGCCAGTAGGAAGTCGGACCCGAAGGTCTCACCAGGTTCACCCTCTGCTGCCCGAGATTCCCGTTTGGCCTTCGCGAGCCGACGATACCCCTGAGGGGTAGAGGAAGGCGAAGGTCCTGGAATGGCGCATGGGGAAGGTTGAGCCGCAGGGCGTGGTGAAGGCTAAAGCGAGGTCAGCATATGGCGAATGGATAATGGATATAAACTGATGAACTCACAATCGTGTCAAACCAGAAGTCGAACGCGTCCTCGTGGTCTAACCGAGCTGGACTAGGCTCGTCGATGATCCTCTCGCAGAATGATGCCTCGACGGGAATATCGAATGAGGCGTTTGAATCCCTGTCGAAGGTATCATCCGCGCCGCCAGCTTCGTTGTCCTGCACAAATGGTGGCTTGGCTGGTACTGCCGTCGCCCACTCCTGAACAAGGGAGAAATGAGAATGGGAAAGAAAGAAAGGTATAAATTGAGGCTTACATCTTCTGAACTTGTTTCTTCTGCAGCTGAATTTGACTGCGGTTTTTCCTCCTGCGTCAAGGGACAGTTGTCCGACACGCTGAGGGCCTAATTGTGAAATTTGGAATGAGCGAGGGATGAAATTGATAGAAAAAATACACACCTTTTCGGACACCATCTCAATCTCCACCTCAATCTCCCACACTTCTTCATTTTCTACCTCAATGAGGCTATTTTATTTTTCCACTAACTTTGGCTCCGGGATTTTCTGGATGGTGGATTGAGATAGGTGGCTAGACGTCGCGGAATACTGAAAGAGCACTCACTATTTCATCTGTCTGTATCGAGACAGAATGGTATACAGGTTGTTTCTGTGGCAGGATTGAATCGGAGGTAGCAAAATAATCAAGAATAAATCTCACTTTTTCCGTCACTGTGGTCAGCTCGTCTTCTTTTAGAGCCAGCGTTGGCGAGGACTTCGTTTCCTGCAGCCATGTCCGATAATTCTATTTTTAGTCACTGATGTAACTCCGAAAGCGGGCGTCAAAACTTACCTCGTCCGTAGCACTATCTGCGTTTTCTTCTTTTCAATCTGCAACAAAGACTGTGAGTAAGAGTAGAGGAAACAGATTAAAATGTTGAAACACACTTTTTTTGTTGCTTCGGTCCACTCTGCTTTTCCTTCCACCCCGCCCCCCGCGGTGATGAGCGCCTCTTCGACGAGGCGAACCGCGGCCTTGAAGTAGGGCGGGATGGAGGGAAGCAGAGACCGAGCGAGCATATATCCAAACAAATAAAACTGAGCAGCTTCGTTCTTGTGTTCCATTGGCTTGTCGAAAAGGGTCTCGACGGCTTGAAGGGCTGAATCCAATAAGTAAATCAACGGATGACCATCTGAGGGGAACTCGCGATAGAGTTCTAAAACCGGGGCTCGAAAGAAAGGCTAAATGGATTCGAGGGGAGGAAGGGTAAGGAACTCGAAGATGGAAGCCGGGCAGGTGTTCTCCGAAGGGGACAAGGAAGAGGAGGCAGAGGTTCCCACGTAAACCAGGCGCAATGTGTGGGCAGGACTGATGTACGAAGCCCTTTTGCCGCGACGATGCGCTCGATTCCTGTGGCGGCGTTGTTTCGAGCGGATCACATGGCGAGTAAATCTTCCGCCGATGACGATGAGCAGTAACGCCAGAAAAAGGAGGAGCATGTCGCCTTCTAGTTCGGGTGTGGCGGGGGAAGGAGGAAGAGATGGAGGAGGGGAGCCACGTGCGGTGACCTCCACCTTGAACAGCGCTGCATCGAGATGAACTAGAGGTGCTAGAATGTCAGTCGTACAGAATGTCAGTCGTATGATGCACTTCAAAAGGAGGCTGACTTACCCGCAACGACCTCAGCCCCGTTCGCGGTAACATCCCTGGGAGGGATGCCATTGCCGCCACCTTGCACTGCAAAGAGACGTGGTTGATAGATATATAACGCCAGAAACCAATCAACTCACCGATGGGATCGTCACTTGGCTGACCAGCCCCCGTGGATCCCTCCCTCTGGGTATCGGTTACCTCCGACCTACTTTGCATCCATGGCAGGTCTTCAGTCACCCGATAAACGCGACCCCGCCGCGTTACATGTTCGGTGTATCCCACGACTTCCTCAGGCTCGGGAGCGTCGTCGCCAACTATAATAGCAGGAACGGGAGGTCGTCGAGTGATATCCAAAATTGATTTGACTCCGAAAGGACGAGAGTCAGCGGAGAGCATGCGAACGATCCCGCCTACAGCGAGTAAACTCATTGCGATGTTGATCTTGTCGACGAGTCCGCCACCATGGGTGCCGCTGGGTCTAGGCTGAGAGAACACTGCAGCAGAAGCACCGCCGACAAAGGCGATATTGGCTGTCGTAGTGTAAGCCCCGGCGGGCGTTATGTCGAGCGGACTCGTGCGTAGAGATGAACTAGATGTGCCATGTCGTTGAAATAACGGCATAGCGCAAGAAAATGAGAATGGTTGAGAGAGAAATTGTTATAAAGAGTAAGTGCGTTGATGATGCTGAAAATTCTGCGAAATGTCAAGCTTCTTATACCGCAATTCATGGCGGCTGACGATTGGAGCATCTTCTGCTATTTCAAACCTGACCGGGCGGGGTAGAAGTGATCGATACCGATCCACCTTAGCAATATGGCTAGCCAGCGGAAAAAGAAAAACCAGTACTAACCGGCGCATGTATAGCGCAGGCTAGAAAGAAAGAAAGAATTGCGCGTTTTTATTCGAATTTTAGCTGAGGCAAATTTGAGAGTCCTAGTCCTAGCACATCTTAGGAAAAAATTCCCGGAGAATCATCCGGAAAGCCGACCGGTAAGCAGATACTGTAGCGGTCAAAACTAGATCCAGCCTCGCGAAACGCCCAAGTAACCGTTCACGTTCAAATGCCGAAAGAGGAATTTTTAATGTTTGCTCGCTGAGTTGTTCCACGCCTTCTCCAGTTGGGTATGGATTAAAATACAAGATTTTCTGTAGATGCCAGATCTCGCTAAGTTCCTAGATTCTTCAGCATCACGACAGTTGTGTATGACGCCAACAATTTTATCTGACAGAAAGCCTCGCAGTTCACATGCAGTAGTATTCCAATCGTGTGTCATTCAAAGGCATTTTCAAGTCGCGTCGTTACAAAGTTCACATCTCTAAGGAGAATAACAAACAATCAAGACAATCCCCCCAAGAAACATCGAAATAGACTCACTTCCGTGGTAATAAAATCGATCTATGCATCCGCTTTCTTCTTTTTATCTTCCACAATCTGTACGTTATCAATCGGCACACCCTTCAGCACTCCTTCTCCCTTCTCGAGAATATCCATAATCTCATCCGACACGTCTCCCTGAACAACGATCTCATCCAAACCTTGGGCATTCTTCGTCACCGATGCACCGGTAGCGAACCGTCCTGCAAGCTGCTTCGCGGCTTTCTTGAGATCAATCGAGAAGGCTTCGAGGCCGTGAATGGCAGTGACGTGTTTACGCTTCGTGCGTTCGATACGTTTGATCGTTACCTATACAGTTCGGAAAGGTAAGGTGAAAGTGAAAGTGGTGGCGAATGTTCAGCATGGGTTTGGAGTATGAATACAAAGACGAGAACGTACAGTTGAAGCCATTTTCTTCTTCAACGCAGCGTCAGCTTTAGCTTCAGCCTTAGCCTCCTTCTTAGCCGTATCCTTCTCCAGCTTCGTCTGCGCTTCCAGACTAAGTGTTCCGATCTTTGCTTGTAAGGCCTCTATATTACGTCGAAGAAAGAGAGAATCAGCGTATGTAAAGCGATGCTCTGTCTTCCTTCGATTCAACAAAGGTTACTCACCTTCCGAATAGTATTTATCAAACAAATCAGGATTCTCGTCCTTCAACCACTCTTTGCACCGCGTAAGACTGGATCCGAATTCACAGTATTCCAAAGGGAAGGAGCACACTAATCAAAAGAGAGAGAGAGAAAACACGTCAGAATCAGAACCCTCTGTCTTCCTTTTATCCTGTATCCTTCATCCATCCATCCACCAAGACAACAAGCACAACCGCAACCGCGTCTAAATAACCAACGAACTCACCAGCACAGTAAACGACAGTCAATGGAGGCGTAGGCTCTTTTAATGGTTCCGCTGGGACCTGCTGCGTTGACGATCCAGCTTCACCATCTGCAGGTGCAGCAGCAGCAGCAGCAGATCGAGGGGGCGATTGTGCACGTTGTTTTCTGCCCATTTTTTATGTTGGTTCCGGTTTTTTTGGATGAATTTGCGAGTTTGGAAGTGTGGAATGGTCCTGTCTTATAGTATGTAGAGGGAAGTGGATGTAAAGATTACCACTTGAACGAAATTATGTCGAATGTGGAGGTTGGAGTCAAGAGACGATGCGACACTGAAATCGGAATCTTGACCATCATTAGTTCCAATCTAATCTTATCTGAGTACCGAGTCTCTCCATGCACAACCTAGGATCGATAAAAATACAAAATGAGGTATTAATCCCCCATTCATTAAATGTACATATGCATCATGTACATACAGCTAGGCTACAGGCACCCCCATAAATCGTCTCTCTTCGAAAGAGAATTTAAAAAGTCAGTAAGATTCATAGTAAAATGAACCAACGATCTCCGTGAGAGCGAATCAGAGGTGAGTAAATGAAAGAGAGAGATCAAAACCATCATCTAGTTTGGCCCAATAAATTGATACAGGATCCTCCTTACGAGGCCCGAGAGATGCTGAGGATCATTCTGGTACGTGCTCTGGAGAAAAACAAAGGAAAAAGTGAGTCAATATGCGACGATGTGCACACCAGAGAAAGTAAACGTACCATAACCATGGCCATACCAATAGCAGTCAACAATGTTTCGCCCCATTTGCCAGTCCTGAACACCAGTCCCTTGCCTCTGGCCATTACCCACGCGCTCTCCAGACCTTTAGGCAACACATACATCGCCAACTCCCCTCTCCGCCTCTTCTCTTCAACAAAGAGCGCCATACCAGCAACAAATCCGGGAACCCAAAATGAAAACCGTGAAATCAGAATGTCCGTCACCCACGGTGGGATTTTGGCGAATGGCGCAGATAGTAAAGTTGCTGGGATAGCCCCTGTGCGCAGGAGAGTAAGGACTTTGTGTAACTTGTGTTTGTAGCAATAGATAGCTTCGAGGACGTCAATAACCCAGACTATTCTTAAAAGAAAATAACATGTACCTTGGTATGAAGCAACAAACAAGCCGAGGAAAGCTGAACTTCTCAAACTACCGACAGTGGCCTTTAGAAGCATCGTCCCGGGATCTTTCATGAACGCATCTCTCTTGAAGAGGACAGCAGGGATAAAGTGCAACGCGCCATAAATAGGCAGCATCCACTTCGACACAGCAAAGAATCGGTCAACGGGTACGGAAGAGCAGGAAGATAGAGCAGGGTGGACAGCTGAGCAAGGCGCGTAACCTGGGAAATAGGGTTCTATGCCACCGTTTTCAGCTGCTTTTACTGGGTTTAGGAAGCTGGAACGAAGAGCCAAGAGGTCTGCAACATTAGATTTAGTGATATCCTATCGAAATCATTGTTAAAAAAAAACTGCTAAGATCAAATGTTGATATGCTTACGGCGCGTTTTGTTATTTGGTCAAGGTCTTGCAGGTCGAAAGCACCCCCACGTAAGAGATCGTGATTCATGCGGACACACTCAGCAGGAGCCTTCGATGCTTGACTGATCCTAGAAAAAATATGAGATAGTGCATATATCCGAGATTCTCAACAAACCAGCTGATATATGACCGGGGAAGGGTATCTTGTCGTAATAAGAAAGCGTACACAATCTGACCGCATCTGTTATGGTGTGGGCTTAGAAGTAAAATAATTTGAAAAGGATACTCACGCGAGTGCAAAAACAAGTACGTCGCCGTTTGGAACGCGCAGACCTCTTTTCTTAGTGAATGCATTATACGAGCCTTGTAGACCACTGAGTAGTTATAAGGAAAGGCACCCTAAACACGATATAAAAGGACAACTGACCGAACAAACATTTGCTGGGCAATGACGCCTCTCCGACTCCTCGTTTCCCACATGATAGCCAATCCACCAGCCACAGCTCCAGCCAGCGCAGCATGCCATCTCCGCGTCTGCTTCCGGATCATGATCATCTGAGCGCGCTTACTGAGCGACAGCCTTCCCTTCCTTTTCTCTAAAGGAATTTCCAAAGTGGTGCCATGACCTGCTTCTAGGTCAATTTCCTCATCGTCTGCTATGGCAGAGTTCCCCTGGCTTCGCTTGGGGTTGATGGCGGGTATGAGGATAGGGAGGGCATTGATAATAAACTTGTAAAGAGACGTGAACGTTCCTAAGGGCCATTTTCTTTACATTTCATGTTGAATGAAGCATAGAAAAAGCGTACCCAGCATGGCTGCGAATCTCCAAGTGTCTGTACCAAAGACAGCGTGCCGTATCATAGCCAAACGGTAGTCCCTAATTTCAAAGATATCAAGCCTCGTGTATGCGTCTGAAATGGACTAAAACCTTACCTTGGGACACGGTGTATGCGGATTAGAGCCAAAACAAGGTTAACAGACGCGCGAATGTTAAAAGCCAGAGTTGCAGATCCTAAAAGGCTTCACGAAACATCTCTATGGGTAGTTTGAGAGGACTCACGGAAGCCACCAGACATCGCATGGGCCAAACATGCCTCCAAGTCATCCAGCTCAACCACCTGCTGGCCTTTGTCCCTCCACACCATCTTCCTCGCCTCCTTCAACCGCTCCTGGTGATTAGCCATAGCCACCAGGTTCTCGAACGAAGCCATGGCGCGTTTCGGGGCGAAATAGAAGCCCTCCTGGTCAGACCTCTCGCCTGGAGTAGGAGGAATGCTCATGCTCGTCGGCGTTAGGTAACCTGTAGCTCCTATGCCGTTGTCGCGGCTGCTGCTGCCTTCCTCGTTTGACCCCGAGTTAGGACTAGGCGGATCAAGGG
Source organism: Agrocybe praecox (assembly GCA_964017145.1). Classification (NCBI taxonomy): domain Eukaryota; kingdom Fungi; phylum Basidiomycota; class Agaricomycetes; order Agaricales; family Agrocybaceae; genus Agrocybe; species Agrocybe praecox. The sequence goes on along the minus strand of OZ024843.1, from coordinate 1,260,062 downwards.
TAAAAGAGGGGTGTCCGGTGCTGCTTTTGCTGCCCTTGCCGTTCATTATCTTTGCTTTGTACAGAGCGGGGCTTTTTTGGAATGCTGGGGTAATTATAGGACCAAATATGGGAGTTTGAAAAAGAATGGGGTATTACTGCTCCCGACAGTCACCACTCGGCTATCCGGCCTTGGTCAAATCCTGGTCAAATCACGCTCTTGTTTCAGTATCACACCCGTCTAGTAGCAACACTTAACAGACTTCAACTTGCTATTACGTCAATCATGAACTATGCTCCCTATGTGTTTAATAGCATAAGAGCCAGATATGAGGGCTTCACAAGTGCTCGACGCACTCTAGCTTCGATAACTGTTGCTAAATCAGTTACAGATGGAGAACCGATTACGTATATTGACCCAGGTCGATGCTACTGGATCCAGAACCTAACTTTCAGAGTTCAAGGATATCCTGACAAGTACCACGTTCTAGCCATGTCCACGAATCCCAAGTCAAAGCATGGGGCTAGGCTGCCTTGAAACTACTGCTGTCACGACGATGCACAAAATTAGCTCAGTGCATTCCCTGTATCTCTCTCTCTTGATAGATGGCGAATGAATGATAAAATATTCGTACTTGTATTGCAAGAGCAAAAATCTGCAGTCTACTCTAGTGTGACTAAGTATTGGGCTTGCCGAAGCCTCGGCGTTGTCGGAGCTAGATTGGCATTGTTTCGTTGACTCACATTCAGGATAAATTATCTAGTTTCAAAAAGATATAGCATTGCCATGAACGGTCCGTTTCTTACTACTATTATTAATATTCGACGATAGGTACTGTACAGAATTAGAAATAAAATAGCCCAAGCACAAAAAAGACTCATAAGGAAAGAAAGGCGGGTGCTAAATCGGGAAGCTAAATTCGTCATCGGCAGAGCCATCAGTACTTAGTACTACACAGCGTCGATCCCATCGTCCATTGCATTCATGATTTTTACTATGTTTACTTTCGACCCGCGCTTGTGATGACCATCCGTGGTATCACTCTCGTCCTCTTTCTCTTCACACCGCTGGCCCATCCCACCCATTATTCAGCGTCGTAGTTATGTTGGTTATAACCACGCTATTCTTCCTTCCAGTTTCGTACCTCCATCATTTGCTCGGCTCCGTTATTTTGCGGAACGGGAGTACCTTAAAATTGGTCGGAATTGCCATCAGTAGGCCGTATACCTTGACTATCTCGATGAGGCTTCCTTGGAGCTTTCCCTCTGATCTTTCATTTTCCAAGAACGTCAATACGGCTCAATTACAAGCACTTATCAACATGTGATTTGTACCAGACTCGTGCCCACTCCACTCGAATGGAATGTCGGCATTGAATGTTTCTCCAGGTGGAACCGGATAGATGGATCTCATGACCCCAGAAATAACGCCGAAATCGAACGAGGCCCAAAGATGAGCTGATGTCGAAGACGGATATATTTCGATGGCAAGGGTTTTATGTTTGCTTTCCTCGGAATCCCCACACTAGGCGCAGAAATGTATTTATGTAGTTCAAAAATTCATATATAATTGAATCGGAAATGCTAACTTTTCGTAACTGACATATTCATTCGAAAATGGACTTGTAAAGGTTGAATAAATTGACGGATTTCTGTAACCTGGGAAGCGGTTGTTACAGTCAAAACAATTAAAGAGGGAAAATACACGATTTTCAATTGTCTTTCCGGAATCTAAAAATTCAACATTTTCCCACTCGAAACATCAAGTCTTTTATGAAGTCAAAATTTTGTCGGGCCGGATTCCTATATGGAGTACCGAAGTTAACATATGGAGTACCGGAGTTACGCCATAAGGGAATTCCGGCAAGCCAATTTTTAAATGTTCAAAAGGTAGCCTTTGCGAAGTCGAAGAAGGCTAATTGTTTCTGTTTCAAAAAGAAGAAGAGAAATAAATTGGAAAATAGACACTTTCTGATATTCTTTGCTAATGAATTTTTGCAATACAAAAATTCCTTCAACAATTACATCTTTACTCGTCTCTTTCGTAGGAAATTTTTCTATGTTATAAAATCAGAAATTTGTAGTGAATTATCAGTCAATTTCTCGGAAACAAAAATTGAATTTTGCGCGTAGTGCCATGTTCAGTGGTATATACCTTGTACTGAATAGTCTATCCCATCGTCTTACTCGTGCTAGCTTTGCCTTCACCTTCACCTTTCCTCCTCGCCACTGAAGCGAGCTCCCTCGCAAAAGTCTTTTCTTTGATATATGTGACTTTTATCAAGGAGGCTCTGTAGAACTCAACGGGCGTCCTGCGCGAACAATTCTCCAATTTGAAGCTTCAACTCATCTTCGGATTTCCTTTCTTCTGTTGTTCTACGAGCATTAAAGATATATTTCTTTAACTCGTTGCGGCGAAGAATCCAGGTATCCTCCGCATGTCTTGTCAGGCTTGTGGAAATATTCACATTCACATTCAGACCCTGTTGACTTGATAGCAACCTCCCTATATTTCCTGGCAGGCTTGGCTACAGCTTTCCTGGAGCTCCTTCCTTCGTTGCCTTAATTCAGTTTCTACATTTCATCTTGGCACTCCCGAGCCATCGACTCCTCAAGTAAAGTAATATCTTGGGGAATCTTCAAGATCACTGTCGCATCGCCATCTTTAACATACGAAACCAGTAATCCATTCTTCGCCGAACGAGTTGTCTTCGACAGTGGCTTGTCACCGTAATGAATCATCTGCGCCTTGAAAAATCCAGCGCTGTGGGTTTCTTGAGCCTGCCGCAGGGTTTACTCGAACGTAGTCTGAGGATTCTATAGAGCGAATCACAACTCTCCCGAGGATAATGGGTACGTCTGATCGAGGCATAGATACATCCTCATAGACGAATCCTCCACGCGATATTTCAAAGCCATAGAATTTCAGGGTGGTAGGTAACTATCTTGCTTTAAAGGCCAAGGCTCTAGGGTTTGTCCTTGAAGTCGGAGGCCAAAGTTGTCTTTTTTGTTTTGTTTTGGGCACCTTGGTTCATCATGATCAACAGCTACGCAACGTTCAGAGACGGTTGGACAATAATGAAGGCATTTTTTGGATTTTAATCGATTTTACAACAAGATGTGTATGCATGATTACATTCCGATGCGACCTTATTGATCACGGCGGGCGCTTGATCAAGCGCTAAAGCCTTCAGTCCTTACAACACAAAAAGCTCCGAAATCGGCTCTGGTAAAATTTGGGTAAAATCATTCTGCAAATATTTCCTTCATTTTGGCCTGTGGTGTACATTCGCCAGTTGGGACTGATTATTCTCTTTCCGGTGGCTAGCCATCTTGGTTACAGGTATCGATCGGTTCTACCCCGCCCGGTCAGGTTTAGAATGGCAGAATATGCACCGGAAATATCTCAATCGTCAGCCTCCTGTGAATTTCAGTATAAGAAGCATCACTTTTTCATGAATTTCTTGCATCACCAAAGCACTTCTTATTCTTTGTAACAATTTCTCTCTCAACCATTCTCATTTTCTTGCGCTATGCCGTTATTTCAACGACATGGCACATCTAGTTCATCTCTACGCACGAGTCCGCTCGACATAACGCCCGCCGGGGCTTACACCACGACAGTAAATCTCGCCTTTGTCGGCGGTGCGGCTGCTGCGGTGTTCTCTCAACCTAGACCCAGCGGCACCCATGGTGGCGGACTCGTCGACAAAATCGACATTGCAACGAGTTTACTCGCTGTAGGCGGGATCGTTCGCATGCTCTCTGCCGACTCTCGTCCCTTCGGAGTCAAATCAATTTTGGATATCACTCGACGACCTCCTCTTCCTGCTATCATCGTAGGAGACAACTCACCGGAGGAGGATGCCGTCGAGTATACTCAACATGTAACACGGCGTGGGCGTGTTTATCGGGTGACCGAAGACGTACCGGGGATGGAAAGTCTCTCGGAGAGACCTGATAGGGGGGAGGAGAGGTCCACGGAGGGTGGTCGGCCAAATGACGAGCCCATTGGTGAGTTTATTACTCTATATCTTTATGGATTGACTGACCGTACCTTCGTAGTGCGAGGTGGAAACGATGGCATTCCTCCCAGAGATCTTACCACGAACTCCGAGAGTGAAGTCGTTGCGGGTAAGTCTGCTTTGTTTTTCTGTGTATCATCAAAAAATGACAGTCTGAAACCTCTAGGTTCTCTTGATGCTGTCCCGCTCAAGTTAGAGGTGACCGCGTCTGGTTCTCCGCCTCCATCTCCTCCGCCTCCTCCGCCTCCCACACCAGAACTAGAAGGCGACAACCGGGGCAGTACGCCCTTCTACTTCGACGAAATGCTCCTCCTGTTGCTAGCGTTACTGCTCATCATCATTGGCGGAAGATTCACTCGCCGCGCAGTGAGCTCAAAACGACGCCGCCACAGGAATCGTTCACATCGTCGCGGTAAAGGGGCATCGAACAGTAGCCCTGCCCACGCGTCGCGTCTAGTTCATGTGGGAGCCCCTACCTCCTCCCTGTCACCTTCGGAAAGGACTTGCCCGAATTCCATCTTCGAGTTCCCCTCAGATGGCAATCCGATGATTTACTTCTCGGATTCAGCGCTCGAGGCCGTCAAGACCCTTTTCGACAAGCCAAGGGAGGACGACAACAATGTTGAGGGTTCGCTGTATACCCGAGTCAGGGTTGCAGCGTATGCTCAATTTTGTATATTTGGATATATGCTCACTCGGTCTCTGCTTTCTTTCAGCCTTCCCTACTTCAAGGCCGCGGTTCGCTTCGTCGAAGAGGCGCTTATCGCACTCGACGCAGCGGGTGGTGGCAAGGTGGAAGAAAAAACAGAGTGGACAGAAGCAATAAAAAAAGTGAGTTTCAATTCTATCATCTGCTTGCTCTACTCAGATTCCTTGTTGCAGATTAAAAAAGAAGAAAACCCGGCTTTTGCTACGAAAGAGGTAAGTTTTGACGCCCGCTTTCGGAGTTACATCATCAGCGGCTAAAAATAAACTTTTTGACTTGGCTGCAGGAAACAAACGAGTCCTCGCCAACGCTGGCCACAAAAACAGAGGAGCTGACCACGGTGACGGAAAAAGTGAGACTCATTTCTAATATTTCTGCGGCTTCTGACTTGGATTTGGCACAGAAACAACCTGTATACTGTTCTGTCTCGATACAGACGGATAAAATAGTAAGTCCCATTGTCATTGTTCTGTGATCTTCCACTTATCTCAACCCGCCGTCCAGAAAATCCCGGAACCAACGTCAGTAGAGAAAGAAAATAGCCTCATTGAGGTAGAAAATGAAGGGGTATGGGAGATAGAGGTGGAGATAGAAATAATGTCCGAAAAGGTATGTCTTTTTCTCTCTCAATTTCTTCCCTCGCTCATCCCTGTTTTTTTTTTCTCAGGCCCTCACAGTGTCGGACAAATGTCCCTTGACGCTGGAGGAAGAAAACATAGAGCCAAGTTTGGCTGAAGAAGAAACAAATTCAGAAGATGTGAGCCTCGATTTGTACATCCCTTTCCCATTCTCATTCTCCGTTGTTCAGGAGTGGGCGACTGCGGTGCCTCCCAAGCCATCATTTGTGGAGGACGAGGACGACAACGGTGCGGATGATACCTTCGACAGGGATACAAACACCTCATTTGATGTCCCTGTCGAGGCATCATTCTACGAGAGGATCATCGATGAGCCCAGTCCAGCTCGGTTAGACCACGAGGAGGCGTTCGACTTTTGGTTCGACACGATTGTGAGTTCATCATTAGTCTATATTTATTGGCATATTTTGACATTCCTTTAGCCTTCACCGCGCCCTGCTCAAGATCGCACCCCTTCCCCATGCGCCATCCCAGGGCCTTCGCCTTCCTCCACCCCTCAGGGGTACCGTCGACGTCGCTTGCGTCGGCGCGCGAAGGCCAAACGGGAATCTCAGGTAGCAGAGGGTGAAAGTGAGGATCTCGGGTCCGACTTTCTACTGGCCCATTTGCAATCGAAGGTCATGACAGCGGTGACGCCGTTGTCTTCTCGTGGCCAGCGCCGGTCGCTGTAACTGATGGTGGGGTCTGTGGTCGCGTCTCCCTCTTATCTTTTAATATACCAAAAAAATTATATAGTCTATTTAAAACTTACATACATTTTCCCCTCCACTTCCTCTCCACATATGATCTTTACTTATACTATACATAGTGTCTCCCCTCCTCTTCTTACTATATACCAAAAAAATTTCTATATAAAACTTATATACATTTTATTTCTCGTTCTTTCCTGTAGACATCTTTCTCTTTCACGTACTTTGTATTGCATTCCATTATATCATACAAAATTTTATCGAATAACCATAACTTCAGCCGGACCGATTTGCTTGAATTTTCGCGGTGTTCCTAACATCATCATAAACTCAGTACCATTCAATGGACAGTAAATTTTATAGAGTGACTCACACGAAAATGTTCCATACAGATGTTTGGTTACTATAGATAGCAAACCCTAAAATTCGATTGAGAACCAACATTCGAGGGGTCGTAAAATAAAAATAAAACATACCGTCGTTGGGCGTAGCCTAAAAAGTTGGTTCGCACGAATCATTAAGTTGTCTATCCATAATACAGTTTCGAGTAAACAATGACGTACCCCGTTTATGAGCGCATCGGCATATTTTATAAGACGATTCCCATTGCTTTCTTTCAATCCTAATGCTCCGAATTGCCAGGGCATAATACTTCCAAGCAAAATGAGTTTCACGACGAGTCACGGGTATTGCTTTAGATAACGAGCGGCTTACCCCCTATCATACAAATGAATCTGATCAGTAAAAGAATGTTCTATCATGAGAATTAGTGTACTCACGCATGTTGTGTCTTCAACGCTAAGTCAATCCAGGCTGGGTACATCTCCGTCTTGTTCTCTGGATTGAAGCAGATATGATCATCAATGAAATGATAAAGCATAATAAATTCACTCACGGACACCAGTCAACCCGAACTCTTCCAGGATAACGGGTTTGTTCGCCTTTTTTGCAGCTGATCACACAAAACGAAGTCAATCCTTGATCGTCTATCGAGTCAACAATTTGAATGAATGCTCTCACAATCAGCATGAAGCTTGATCCAGAGCAATCCCCAGTCTTTCACCGTAAAGTTCGAGCCAGGGAAGTCCTATCAGTGTCATGTCAGTACACAGTACATACACGTGATGTACCTCAGAGTAGAAATACTCTTACCAGCTGCGGGTACCAGGTCTGCGGGTATAGATGCTATCCAAAAAGAACCTATCAGCACTCGAACAAAACAGAACAGTGACGCTCCTACTACTCACGTATGTCCCGAAATCGATGTTTTCGAGGAACAGTTCCTCGTCAAAGTCTTCCCCCGCTGTTTGGGAAATAGTAAGTTTCCGGGCGGTATGTCATCAAGTAGCTTACCTTGTCCATTGAAGTTATAATCCGATTGGAAGACCCCGTCGACCCAGAACCCAATATTTTCGTTCTTCTTGAAGAAATGTCCTTCGCCTCCGGTGGTTATCATATGGAAAGGATCGCTAATTATTGATCGACGTTGAAATTTTATTGTTCCTTTCGTATGAGAAGATAAATAACTTACAGTGATCGAACGAAATCCGATTGCTGTTTGTACCACTTCGTCAATAATTCAGTACCGGGGACGCAATTCGGACCAGCGGGGAGGTCTCCCAAGCATCTTGCTTCGTTCATCATTTCCCACGCGAAGATGTTTGGAGAGCTCTTGTATCGACTGACAATTGTGCGGACATAGCGCTCTGAGAGAGTCAGATAAGAGGAAATTTTATGAGCAATTAAGAAACCACGTACGGTACGATGCAACAATTCGCGGGTCCGTGTAGAAGACGTCGTGACTGTTTCCTGCTCCTGCTATCCAATTGATGTACAGTTCAGAGCCCTGTGCGTTGCCGTACGTCAGTCATTTTGCCTCATTTTGCTCACTCATCAGGATGACTTACGCCGTATCCCACCCTATCAAACGAGTAGGAAAAACGATCAGTTTTCTTTACGAAGAAAAGAATTTCATATAACCGGCCATACCAATTGTTTGTAAATGCCAAAATCACTTTTATCCCAAACTCCCCAGCAGTATTGATGACGAAGTCAAGTCTTTCAAGTCCTTGCGGACCTTCATTGAGCGTCCAGTCACTCGAATTCCATACCTAAGCAAAGTGACGTAGCAAGCATTAACAATTATCCACTCGGAACGAACAGAAAGGGAACGAGATACCTGATAATACGTTAACCCGGACTGAAGAGCTCCTGCCAGCTCAGAGCCATTAATCGCGTTAAATCCCTGGTAATTGAAGTAGGGTTGGGAGTGGCTCATCTGTCTAGTGAGACCAGCACGCACCCATGTTCGGAGAACCTTAACTCCTGCGTCCTGCATCTGTTTGAAGGTGGAGCGTACGTCGTCTTGGCTGGTCAACAGTGGAAGCCACTGGTCGTTCAGTTAGATCAATACCAGAAGCTATGGTCTGGAAACGGCGTACGTAAGAGTTTGCGCCGACGAAATACTGTCAGGAACGCGTCAAACTGTGAAGGACAAAAGAGAGAGAAACAATTCTACGTACCAATGATTTCCCATCCACTTCGAATCGCCCATTTTTCTGCGTCGCAAACCCCTTCGGTGGCGTAGTGTTCAACGCTGCTCCTACCAACAAAACAGAAGTAAGGAGAGAGCAGAAAGTTAGACGAATTTTGAAAGCGAGACGCATGATGACCGAGCCTGACAGCAGAAAGATCCAGTTGCGCTGTTCGCCAAAGTATTTATACTAATAACAAGCCCGCAGGAGCAGGTCATTGCTTCTTCAACTTGATATATTTTTGTCCGCTTTTTCACAAGTTATGTTGCCCATCCAAAATAGACACTCTTCTTCGGCGTAATATCGGGACAAGACAGTCATACATACATAGGCGGAGTCGTCGATGCCACAGACCAACCATTATCGATTTATCGCGTACCGACGATAGAGGGCCCCAGACTGTTCCTGCTTCGGTTTTTTTCTGTGCACGGTTCGAAAGAAGACGTATGAGTGAAATCATGTGGTGGTGGTCGTATGTAGAGGAAGAAGACGTGAACAAGCACTAGGGCCGTACCTGGCCGGACGCGGCAAGGCTGGAGCCGTTGAACCCCGTGACTTCCCGAAACACTTGGAATTTAATGAATTAGTCTTTGCGTTGCGACTCACAGTGCATTGGTTAGTAACTGGAGAGTTTGTGTTTATAAATCAATCACGGTGAGTACTTATTGTACGATAGGACAAGGCTAGGTGACAAGTAAGCGACTACTAGTTAGCGGGATGTTGGGCGAAAACACGCGCAGCGTGTTTCCCGAACCAACAGCACTCCATCGACTGAGACGAGACGCGTTGGGTGGGTGGGCCAACGCTTCGGCTACGGACTCTACGGAGTCTGCTTGTTCCAGTGTCGGGTCACAGTATATTGATAGTGTACTGGCTGGGATGTTGGAACGATATCAAGGGAGTGTGTGGTTGGTTCAGAGGCGGCAACTGGAGATTTGCCGAAGCATAGGGAGTGGAGGGTGGGTGAAAACACAACGAGAGTTGACGACGCTCGTTGCGCAGATGGGTTTCTGTGCCTGCGAGCGAGGTGGCAGAGCGAAGGAAAGAAGTGCACGTGCACTTCACGTCTGCTCAAAGACGATATTCTAGCTCTTCGCTTGTGCCTCGCTTCGCTATAGAAACGAATCTTTGCGTTGCGACTCACAGTGCATTGGTTAGTAACTGGAGAGTTTGTGTTTATAAATCAATCACGGTGAGTACTTATTGTACGATAGGACAAGGCTAGGTGACAAGTAAGCGACTACTAGTTAGCGGGATGTTGGGCGAAAACACGCGCAGCGTGTTTCCCGAACCAACAGCACTCCATCGACTGAGACGAGACGCGTTACCCGAGAGCTAGGAGTGAGCGACGCATCGCGTGAGTCTCGATTCCCAGTCTGTAGGAGCGAGGAATAGCTCACATGTGTACTTTCTGTTTAGCGCACTGGAGGTACGATGTATCATGCAAAGTCCACCTGAGTTCTTGGCGAGGACTGCATGTAGGGGGCGAGGATTTGAGCATGTTTCGTAAGGTATAGCTGAAAAGCATCACTGGCCCAGCGTCCCTTGGCCTTCATGACTTCGAAAGGTACTCCCCTAAGTAAATATTCCAGCGTGGCGCCGATGCGAATCCCATGACCCTGTAGGGGTTCGAGACCTGCTGCTTTAGCCGCCAGCGCTACTCTCTTTATAAATTTTGATTTTGTGAGAGGGCGGCGGCCGTCTTTAAACTTATACGCGAATAGGTGCTCCGTTTCGGATGGATTGTTTAATTGCCTGATGGATTTGTTTGTTAGCATTTGGCATCAGCCTTGAATATTAGGTGGGAGTACCTGTGATGGGCAAGGGCTGCGATAGGATCTGTCCCCCCTTCCTGTTGTGCCCAGTACACATCTTCTCCAGTGGCGCTTGTTTTTGTCCGAGGAAGGCGGAGAACGGTCATCTCGTTTCCATGCCTGTCCGTGCTGGTGCTCAAGCCCGACGATGTTACGTGCTTCGTTGGGTGGAAGGCATCCAGCCGGGGGACTGTGAATTCGCCTAGGCGGGCTGCTGCATAAAAGCAGGTCGTGAGGCACGCATACACCGCCGCATCGAGGGGATCAGCCATGTCTAGCTGCTGTTTCACTGCTAGGATGAAATCCGGAGTGTATGGGCGTCGTTTTTTCCGCTTGGAGGTGGGTGGTGCTAACTTTTCTGCGGCGTTTAACATGGTCTTGACTTCGCTCTCATCTATGTTCCAGCTGATGCCATAGAGGGTGTGCCATGCCCGCAGAGCGTGCACATAGTTGTGCAGAGTTTTGTTGGAGTATGCACCTGCCATGCTTGCCAGAAAAGCGGCCACCAGCACAGGACTGGCAGGGGTGCGCTGCCACTCGGGAATCCCCTTCGAATCACAATAGCAATGGAAAGCCAGCAGGCCTGATCCATATGTTTCCAACGTTGATTCTGTCCATGCGTGTCCTATGACTGACTCGATTTTTTCTAGGTCTTCGACTGACAAATTTATAGGTTGTCCTCCGGCATCTTTCAACTCGCGTGAATGATATGGTTTCCAACGATAGAGTCGCTCTCTGGCTAGGCAATGCGGGCGACACACAGATTCGGTTGGGGTACGATGAGAGGGGTATGGGGCTGGACGTGCTGTTCTTGCATTGTCTGATAGAGGTCTGTCATGGGAGGCGCTAGAATTCTGTGTAGGCAAGGTGTGCATACTCGTTTTCTTCCTCATGCTGTTGATTGAGCTGCTGACGCTCATTGTCTGAGTAAGGATTTCCTTGCTTTCGTTCCGGATAGGGTGCCGGTTTGTATGTAGCATCCATTTGAGTCTCTGCATCGTGGGCGATAATGTAGGGACGGAGTTCATCTGGGATAGATATCGGGGGTAGGAGGAGGGTTCTGGGCGGGTAGATTCCTCTCGAGGGGTTGTCCGCTGGGTTGAATTTACTTGGGACGTATCTGGTGTGTATGGTAACCCGCGACTTTTTTGTGTACGCAAAAATTCTTCGAAATACTTCATTTGTAGGCTTGTTTCGGCTACGCCCTTTCCACCATCCTTCAACGACACCCATGTTGTCTCCAAAGACTTTGAGGTGTTTTTTGTTGGACAGGCAGATGTGCTCGCAGAGGGTTCTTGTGAGGAGTTCGAAACCGATGCTTTCTGCCCACCCGATGTCACGTCCTTCAGCCTTCCATCCCGGTAGTAGCTTCCATGCTTGCCACCTGTTGCCAATGATGATGCCGATGCCGACGCCTGAGCTGGCATCTGAGAAGGCTTGAAAGTCACTGATTTCGATTGGTCCAGGGATTTCGCGGAAGATGTGTGGTCGTTGTAAGGTTTTTTTCCACCACTCAAGGTCTTCTGAAGTGCCGCGAGGTGGGGTGCGTGGTACGAAAGGACGATCGTGGAAGATACTGAGCATGGCCTCCAGAGAGGTGAGGTAAGCCCGACCTTCTCTGATGATATGGCACGAGTGCAGTAACTTTCCATACAGGCTTTGGAGTTGATTAAGAGTGTGCGTATGGCGTCCTTGCCATTCGGTAATACCTGTAAGATATTTTTCTTTTTTGGAGTCAGGAAGTGCCACGATCTTCTCATCCAGATCCCAATTAAAACCAAGATAAGGTACCACTGATGAGAAAGGAACTGTCTTCGATGGTTCCCATGGAATGCCCAGTATTTTAGAAACATGGTCGATGTCAGCATCTGTATAGCATAGGTCATTATTGGATACTGTTGGCAATTCACGTAAGTCAGTGCTATTATCTTCATCAAATTCTGATAGGCCTCCGCCTTCCATCTCCCCCCCGCAGTACCATATTCTACTTCCCTCTTGTCGGCGTCCTCCATTATCCAAAATGAGTTGGTGCCATTTACGACGTTTAGCATTGTAATCATGCAAGCTAGATCGTGGGATTGCGAAGAAAATATGGTCATCGACCCATTTCGATAATGGGCCGATACCGAGAGCGCGAAATATGTCTGCACCTGCATCTGCCAATCGGCCATACAGCCCACCTGCTGAGGATAGGCCGAAATTGTTACAGATGTTGACTGCAAATCTGTCGTTGCCGCGCAGGCGGATAACCAGCCCCACCCATTGTTCCGGCTTAATTGGTATTGTTCGATATGCTTCTGCCACATCCCGGATAGAGGCTTTTGATCCGGGAGGTAAATGGAAGATAATAAAGGCGACTGTGTTAAACGTGCCCCAGGTGCATGGGAAGTCATCACTGTTGATTTGAGAATTAATCGATGCTGTGTCCGGGAGTGGTGTGTGCGGTGACGAGAAATTATGTACTGGTCGAAATTTGCCAGGTTTTCCTGGTTTTGGTATGATAGATAACGGGGAAGTTTGGAAAGGTCCAATGAGAGATTCGAGTTCAGCCTGGGTAAAAGGTCCAATGTACCTTCCTGTTTGAAATTCTTTGCTCTCGATATCTTGATATGCTTCAGAGAAGTGGTCCAGGGATATATTATTAGGGGGTGTGTATGTACGTTTTGGGGGTATAATTCCGGCATCAAAACCATGTTCAATGTCGTGGCATAATGTTGGATAACGGGAAGTGAGATTATAAAGTTTGAGCGCATCTCTCCACGCCTTAGCCACGTATGGGGTGAGGGCATTATGCCTTCTGTGCTCGAGGACAGTCTTGGGCTCCATGATTGTCTTGTTCGCATCCGGAACATATGTGACGCCCGGGATGATCTGTGCTGGTGCATCCAATAGGTCGTTGCCAATCCGAGCATAATGGTGATCCCGATGATAAGGAAATAAGTCGGCCATTCTCGCTGCGTCGTGCTTTGGTCTGACCTCCGTCGAATGTTTTGGTGCTGTTGCACATTCTGACATTGTGTGGGTTTCGCCCAAGACAAACGGCGCAGACCGATGGGCTTCCTGCTGTCGCGCCGTTGCGAAAATTCGAGCCGGATGGCTCTCCGTTTTTCATTTTGGCAAAGCCGGTTGTCTTTGTGGGATACGGAGCATACTGCCTACTGGTTCTCCTTGGTGTTGGTGATGCTGAGCGTGAGCGGGCTCTGTAGTGGGATGAACTTGGTGTGTGTCGTCTGCTGCTGGGTCGCCCACTCCGGTTTTGTGAGCCTTCCCGATAAGACTGATAATCCTTCTGAGCTCGGGTAGGAGTTGACACATTATATATGGTGTTTTGTAGCTGTTCGCAAATTACCAAAATTTGGGGAATTGTGAGGCAAGTAGCATAAAAACGTGGCGCATGAGGCAAGTAGCATAACAGCATGGCACATAAGGCATGTAGCATAAATCGTGGCGCGTGAGGCATGTAGCATAAAAACATGGCGCATGAGGCATGTAGCATAAATCGTGGCGCATGAGGCATGAGGCATGAGGTGTAAGCCACGGTGAAGCATGTTTGGAAGATAAATATAATATGTGAAGTTGAAGGAGAGTTATGAGTGATGATGATTTGATGTGATATCGAAGATAATTACTGACCTCGGTCATGACTTCCGCCCGTTTTTGGTCATGAAACTTGTCTGCTACTCCTCTAAGAGTTACTGGATTGATGTTGGCTATATTGAATCCTTTGTTTTGCTCCAGCGAATCATGCCACAATCTTCGCATTTTAGCTTGGAATATGATTAGGATTTTGTCACCGTGTGGGCTTAGGCGCATTTCGTGGTCTTCTAACTGGAAGTAAAATTGAGCAAGGGCGTGTACGTGCTTCTCAGGCCATTCAAGTTGGCTCATATAGTGGATCATTGAGCTTTTGCCCATGCTCATCTGCCTCCAGGTGAGGTCGCTGTCCTTGATGATGTTCTTCGAAGCTTTGAACGCCGCCAGAGGTTTCAAGGCCACTACTCCGTTTATTTCGGAAAATCCGAATGCGTCGTTCGAGGTGGATCTATCGCCACCATGATCCTCCTGTGCCGCCTCGCATCCTTCTGGGGTGAAGTAGTAAAGTTCCACCCATTCGAAATTCTTGAGTTTATTTAGCGCGTAGGCTGATGGTCGCGGCATTATCACATTTTCGCATGATAGATTTTCGTCGAAGTCATTTATTTTTGCCTTCTTCTTGTCTTGAGGGACATCGTTGTTTCCTGCTACTTCACGCTGTCTCTCTTCTTCTCGTCGTCTTGCTTCCTCTTCTTGTTGTTCCTGTTCGACCTGCACGTTCCAGGCGTCGATTCGGGCTTGCCGTCCTTGTTGGTATGCTGCCTCTAACTGGGCGCTGACTTGTTCGGCAGTCATCCCCGGTTGCGCTTGAATTATGGTGTTAATGACATTCTCGTAATTTGGGCCGCGAAAGTTTGGAACCGGTTCGAGGTTCGGGTTTTCTAACAGTGGCATTCTGTAGGGATGGCGTTCGCTAGTTCTAGCACAGAGTAATTAAGTTATGATTTGTGCTAAATTGTAGTGAATGAAAACACAACGAGAGTTGACGACGCTCGTTGCGCAGATGGGTTTCTGTGCCTGCGAGCGAGGTGGCAGAGCGAAGGAAAGAAGTGCACGTGCACTTCACGTCTGCTCAAAGACGATATTCTAGCTCTTCGCTTGTGCCTCGCTTCGCTATAGAAACGAAAATCCGGAATTGTCCTCGAATCAAAAACGACATACAACGAAGACCGGATTATCGCATTAACCAAGTATAATAATATTCTTCCTTGCTTTCCTCAGCAAGGAACTGATAGAAAAATTCTCCCGACATGACTTTTGGGCGCTTCCACCAGTCCTTTTTTGGCAGCGAGTCCTCCGACCCTTGCTTGTCGCCAGACCCCAATCCCTCCTCAGCTTCAGATAAAGACTCAACAAGCCCAAAAAGCACCTTCGCCTCCTCCCGATCCTCAACAGACGGCCTACCCTCTCTTTCAAGCTCTCTAAAAAATGAAACAACATCCCGAACCCCAAAAAGCCTCTCCTTAAACGCCAACCCATCTTCAGAGTCCAACATCTCTCTAACAAACGGGTGAAAAAGCCTTTTTGCCAGGTCCTCCATTCCCCCTACTATCCCATTACGTTCCAACCTCTCTTGGAACCTGTCGTAAAACTCGTTCAAGACATCCTCATCCAAGCGTGCTAGGCCATACTGCATCTTTTTAAAGTCAAATGCAAAGTACCACCGAGGGTCACCGGCAAACCTCCGAGGCGTACGAACGGGTTTTTGAAATTGTTGGACCGGAACGAACGGCAGAATGCGCTCGGACCATGTGCGCGGTGAGTTGGGTTTGCCTATTAGTCCTGGTAAAGTCCCACTTCCACTACTCCAACGAGCCTGAGTGAAAAATATACCCAAAAGAGCAGTTGTTCGGCAAAGGGATAGCGTCGGATTAGCCCTTCCCTTTTTCAAGTTCATTAATCTTCGCGTCGTCTCGAAGAAATCCAAGAGGGCTTGTAGGATTTGGTCGGGTGCAAAGTAAGGAATGGAGATGTTGTAAATAGTACATCGGTAGTAGTGGGATATGTGTTCAAGTAAATCTTCAGATACGATGACTTTCAGAGCAACTGGATAGGCTTCTAGTGGTACATCAAACCGGAGGAAGGCTGGATGGATGAGTCCTTCCATTGCACGCAATAGTCGAGGAGATTGAAGTTCAGTCTTGATTAAATTATATATTTATTCATCACTGATTGGGGTGCCTAGAATAAGGAGTCGTTGAAGAAAAGGCAGGCAACTCAGGACATTCTTCAAAGATCTTATGCCTAATTTTTTGTTATGCGATAGGTTCAAGACCTTGACAGCGTCAAAATCATAATTCCCGGAGAAGATCTCGCTCAATTGATTTTCGTCAAGTTGGAAGCCAGATAAATCGATCGAAGTAGAATCCTGTTCCCCCGAAGTAGAGTCCTGTGCCCAAATGAACTGCTTCAGAAACGTGATAGCCATTGGAGAATTGTAGTCTTGCAACTTGATGATATCTTTGATGATATTCGCCTTTCCAGTGACTGAGACGAATGGTTCCAGTGCCTTAAATGAGCCCTCTTGAATTGCTTGCACAACTGCAGGCTTCAGGAGTACGTCGGCAAGGGACGGTACCCCCGTAACACGAGGCGGAAGAGTTGTTGTTGGGGTCATATCAGACAGCTGTGGTGGGATGCAATATTCGTTGGGCCACGCTTGGTGCAATGCATATATGGGGATCACAGGAACATCTTCTAGTTGTTCGAGTATCTCTGCGAGAGATGCTAGGTCGTCCGGGATGGCCCAATCATACGCCCATATGTAAGTTTCTGCAGAGAGAGGCGTCCGAAGTGGGATTTCCTCAATTACATATCCCAAGCCGTGTATGGAGACAAAGCAATACGCTGGTGACTGTGGATCGGTAATATCAACAACGGTTATCCCGTCATTGTTGTCTATTGTATGGTGATGAGAAATTGAAATCAAACATATTATTCAAGTAACCCTGACACATACCGCCTTCACTGGATCCCATGCTGGCATCAAGCAAAAAGCCTGAATCGGATACATAAATTTCGCTACCATCAGAGATGTCCACCGTCCACGCCGAGATAAACAGAAAAGTAGTAAAAGGCAGCGGAATGTCCGGAATGGTAGGCTCGTAATTTCCAAACGCCCCATATAGCCCGTTGATAGATGCAAGTTCCTCGCGTACGACTTGCTGGTTCTCCTCTTGCTTGAGGAGAGTGATGAAACGAAGTAGGGCTTCCGATGGTTCAGAACCACAGCAGGATTGATGATGGAGTGCACCGACACATCGATATCTTGACTCAGTCTCTCCTCTGGGAATAACACGAGCAATGAGAAAAGCTTGATGTCTCCGTCCCATGGTGGTGGAACGAATGGGAGTGAGAAATTAGAAAATTTCTCGTACACGCGGCATCGGGTAAGTACTCACATGCACGTGACACGCGGCGGACATCTAACTACTGGTAACTGGACAGTTAAATGTGTACAAAATTGCGTAACGTCGATCCCCGCGTCTTTCCAGAGAAATAAATCCGGTCAGTTATTCCTAATCGATTACGAAGGTAAGTTCGAGGTACTTACACTACATGGACATAAAAATTATTATCAATAACTTGTCTACTTTCCCGGGTTGTTCCCGGGCTGCTCGCACAACAGAGCCACTTATATCCACTCATGCAACAATCATTATCATCACCACATAATCCACGTCCCTTTGTCGTGTAGCCGCTTGGGCAACTTTTGGCGTAAATTTTGCTAGCGAATGATAGAAATGATTGTCCGACTCGCGAAGCCTCTGGATAACATGAACACATATGATGAATTGGTGTAATGCTGCGTCAAACTTGAATAATTTTATGTACGAAGAGTGGAAGAAGGTACTCAGAAAAAAGCGAATTAGTGAGTGGGAAACTGGAACTTGGGCATTTGCGTTCTGTCCAACAAATTTAAATTGGCCTATCGCGACGCTGCTGAGCGCTGTTTTTGATCGCAAATGAAAGTTCGGTCGACCGACTATTTATGTGGTCATAAATGAGCCGTCTATAACAATGGCTACTGAGGTTCTAACATATTACCCATATGTATCACCTTTCATTCATGCACCTTGTTGGACGAAGGTCCATTGGTGACCGACCTCGGGTGTCGCCGGACACAGCCACGCCTCCTCGTACATACCAGATCGTCTGTCCTCGTAGTCTTTATCGCTCAATCCACTTGCATCATTGCGTGTCTTGTCTGCTGCTACGTCCGTCAACACACCTTGTAATGGATGTGTTAAAAAACTATTGTCTTCTGAATTGCTAGACTCTCATGGTTTCTCAAAATATCGTTCACTGAGGGTTGAGGGAAAAGAATCAAAACGGTTCCAAGTTCCAAGTTCGAACGAACAAACAGGGGCAAACAACACGACCAGGTGACTGAATGGTTCTGAACGTCTATCACCACCACCACCCCTCCTATTGCAGCAGGCCACCATGAGCCGCCGCAACAAGCCCATGTCTTCGTCAAGCTCTCACCTTTTCAGCTCGTCTCCCCCTTCCGCCAGTGCATCCTCACGTAAGGCAAGGACCAACCGCCCAGCGCCGTATCAGAAAGCAGGTCAAATCCTTCCGAAGAACTTTCTCCACGAATTTGCGGACATGGACGAGGACTCGTTCCTCGAATACCAAATTACTCTGACGGGGAAGACGAAAGAAGAAATACTCCTTTTCTTCAACAACAAACGGTTTGGTGGAATCAAGGCATTCCTGGATAATGCCAAAGAGGAAAAGCGCCAGGCTACATCCGGTCAGCATATGGTTATCGGGGTAAGTCATTTGCGACTCGGCGCTGTGGTGCTGCACTCATTTTTTGGTAGCGAAAGCCCACTGAGAAAGATAATGTCGAATACGTCCCCCTGAGCAGCAACTTGGCTGTGCGGATCTTCGGGGATGGCCTGGAGTCAACTCATGCCTTCTGTTTCGATTTTGTTGACAAAGCAGGAAACTGTGTCCGCAAACCAAGCGACATTAAAGTAATGGCGCACCCAGTGGCTTTCAACCCGGAGGCTGAATTATTCAGCATCGAGCAGTCCGTTACTTCTGCCTTCGGGCTATCGCCACAGGCCAGCGTTCCGGGAAAGATCCCTGAGCAGGCGGGGGAGACGTATATGGAGTTCTGCTTCAGTTTGAAATCAAAGAGGGCCCAGTGTATATGGTCAAAATCCCAGTTCGAACAAACGCAATCAGAGTCGAATCGGTAAGGGAGTGGGTAAACAAATAGTTTTTCTTAGCTTAGCTTTCGCGGACCCTGCCTTCATTCGTTTCCAGCTGAACCTCTTTTCTGTGCCGCTTTGTTCTCAGAGGACGACATATGGACCAGATTGGGCAGCATAGAAATTAATTTTGCCCATGAGAAGGAAAAAATGGGTTCACAAATGTAGCACACCGGTACGCCCGGCCGTCGTTGCACTACTAGGAGCGCTTATTATTTTATATAAGTACATTACATGATGGGTGTCAGGGTAGAGAGGGCAGAGCAACAGCAAAAGGCGGGCCGAGATCTCGAGAGAGGTGGTGAATTTCTATTTTTAAAATATCCACCATCCGTCAATCTGTTCATCCGGCCCAATCGGACGAGCGCAGTCCCAGCCCCCCGCCGTGGATAGGTACGTACGTATATCCAGAATTCCTAACTAGAGCCAATGTTACGTACCACAAAGCCCACTAGTTTGGTGTAAATTTTGCTAGCAAATGATAGAAATGATTGTCTGACTCGCGAAGCCCTTGGATAACATGAACCATGATTGATTGGTGTGATTGAGTAAATGCTATGTCAAACTTGAATAATTTTATGTACGATGAGTGGAAGAAGGTACTCAGCAAAATGTGAATTAGTGGAGTGATGAAACGAAGTAGGCCTTTCGGTTGTCGAGAACCATAGCCCCATTGATGATGGATTGCGCCGACACATCGATATCTTGGCTCAGTCTCTCCTCTGGGAATAACATGAGCAATGAGAAAAGCTTGATGTCTCTGTCCCATGGTGGTGGAACGAATGGTGTGGCAGTGCAACCTACCCCAGCCCGATTAGATTAGATCATGTACGGATATGTGACCACGACGCGTACATAGCGGAATACATTCTTACTTTGACCATTACCGCCATCGTGCGAGGCTGCTCGACGCGCTTCCGAGCCCAGCTACGCCTCTAGCTGCATTCTGGACTGCTTCAATGGGAGTGAGAATATTTCTCGTACACGCGGCATCGGGCAAGTACTCACACGGCGGACATTTAAATAAGTACTGGACAGTTAAATGTGTACAAAATTGCGTACATAACGTCGATCGCTGCGTCTTTTCAGAGAAATAAATCCAGACAGTTATTCCTAATCGATTACGAAGGTAATTTCGAGGTACTTACACTACATGGACATAAAAATTATTATCAATAACTTGTCTACTTTCCCGGGCTGTTTGCACAATAGAGCCACTTATATCCACTCAAGCAACAATCATTGTCATCACCACACAATCTAGGTCCTTTTGACGTGTAGCCGCTTGGGCAACTTTCGAAGCACTGTGAGCTGGAGCCAACCCAGCTGTTGACAGACGTAGTAGCGGACAAGACACGCAATGATGCAAGTGGATTGAGTGATAAGGACTACGAGGACAGACGATCTGGTACTATGTACTAGGAGGCGTGGCTGTGTCCGGCAACACCCGAGGTCAGTCCCAACACCTGTGATGCCTGTAGGAACACGGGTCGTCACCTAGAGGAGCGGGGTCGTCTTGGGGCGTAGTGCTTTGCTCTTCGACGGTGTTTGTGTTGTCAGAGCCAAAGGGAGCAGCCATTACGCTGGCGGAAAAGAAAAATACGAGGGCGATGAGGTTGAACTGCATGATACCTATTAAAAAATATTGCCGGTTTGCACTAGATGTCTGAGAGTGTAGCGAGCATGACATACTTGGGTTATTCAACGAGATAACGTGCAGTGTCGGCGAGCGTGCGTGCCTATTAGGAATAACAGTGGTAAGCGAAAAGAAGGGATGAACAGTGTACAGTACTCACAGTGTTAGAGAGATGTATCTAACTGAAGAAATTCGATACACATTCAAGTATCTCCTTTATACCTTTTGCGTAGGGGATCGTGATTAGACAGAATATATGAAACGCGTGAACTACTAGATAATAATTACCATCAAATGCACTAATATGGCTGCCCCAGAAGCTTCGAACCAACAACTTAATCTAGCCTCATCGGATCCATACGTACGTATATCTGTAATTCCTGATGTCGAGAGTAAATTCAATGTCATGTACTATGAGAGTCTTTAGTTGGGTGTAATTTTGCTAGCGAGTGATAGAAATGATCGTCTGACCATCGCCCAGTCATCCTGGATTTCCCTACTTGTCACATAATTCAGTTGTACCGCCGCACTAGTCCTGGCCTGGTTGGCTGTAACGATTGGTGTAGGTAAATGCTGCGTCAAACTTTAATAATTTTTATGTACGAAGAGTGGAAGAAGGTACTCAGCAAAAAGCGAACTAGTGAGTGGGAAACTGCAACTTGGGCATTTCATTTACGTTCTGTCCAACAAATTTAAATTGGCCTATCGCCAACCTATCGCGACGCTGCTGAGCGCTGGGTTTTCGATCGCAAATGAAAGTTCGGTCGACCTACAATTTCCAGTCTCTACTCGCTGACTCGAGGAATTGGTAGGACAACGCTCCCGACACGACTTTCGGACTCCACGTTCTGTCGTCTTCGAGTTCGTCAGAGCCCCCCGATTCCGATGAGATTCCTAGAATTTCAAAAAGCGCCGCAGCGGCTTCTGGATCAGGAGAGGGTCTACCTTCAGCCTGGGGTTGTTGGAAAAAGGAGTTAACATCAAAAACTTGATAAAAGCGTGACTTGAATGACGATCCACTTGCGTCAAGTATGTCTTCGACAGGATACGTGAAGAGGCTTTTGGCCAAGTCCTGTTTCCCTATTGCATCGACCGCAAGTCGTTCGCGGAAGGCTTCATAGAACTCATTCACGACTGCCTTGTTCATCCGAGCGAAGGCATACGACGCGCTCGTGCCACACCTTCCCAGGTAGACGACGAGCTTCTGCAGCAAAGTCCTCTGAATCCAGTGCCACTTGCGAGCACCAGAGCGCTTCCAACTCAGAATCAATTTCCCCGACTGCCCGTACCTCCATGAAGTAATCCAACAGCACTTGTACAATCTGATCAGGCCCAAAGTATGGAATGGAGATTTTCCCAGTGCCATAATCACAATAGACCCTTCCTCCTGGGAGTATGTCTGTCATCTCGCCCGTCAGAACTGTTAGACCGACCGGATAGGTTTCGGTGGGTATGTCAAACCGGAGGAACGCCGAATGGACGAGTCCTTCCATTGCACGGAACAGTTGCGGGGAAGTCTTGATCAGAGTATAAATTTCTTCGTCGCTAATTGGGGCGTCTAGAATCACGAGATGTCAAAGGGAGTGCAACCTCGTCAAAAAATTCTTCAAGGATTTTACGCCTAATTTATCATTGCGCGATAGGTCCAAGATTTTGACAACATCGGAATTATGATTCCCATCGAAGATTTCGCTCAGTCGAGCTTCGTCAAGGTGGAAGCCAGACAAGTCGATCGAAGTATAGTCGTGAGCCCAAATCACCTCTTTGAGAAACGCAGACGTCGTGGGAATAGGTATTTGATCCAAACCAGGTACTAACAGGTAGTACCGGGCACGACACTGGTCATCAGGCATCATACTTGATACCTGTGGATACTACCCGCACAACACTGATTCGAAAGCCTCTCCCAAACCCAAGCCAAAAAAAGCATCCCCTTGAACGATGACCCGTTTCCATCCAGTATCTCTCTAACAAAAGAGGTTAAGATACTTTTATGGAGGCCATTTTTTCCTTTTCCCGGTATCTCGTTAACTGGCAGCGTTTCCCGGAACGCTTCGTAGAACTCACTCACAACATCTGTCATACAAATACATCATTCCACGAGCGCCTAATTTAACGCCCATCCATACACTCTTTCCCCGAGGGCCTGATTGAGATTGAGCTTGTTATAAAGAAAATACAATTGTCTGAAGTATAGATATTATAAACAAAAAGAAAGAACAAAAAAAAGTAAAAAAAATGAGTGAGTGTATGTGCGTATCGGAGAAGTTCCATAAAAATGTATGTGACTACAGCTCCCCATCGACACTCGTAGCAACAATTTCGGCCAACGGCTTCGCGTTCCTCCTCGCTCTAGGAGTGACAGCCTTCTGCTCGAAATGTTTCTTGAGAGCCGATACAGACGTTGTAGGACCAGAGGCAGTCACAGTAGCAGCAGCACGACGAACGACTATCGTCTCTGCTTCTTCTTCTTCTTCTTCTTCCTCCTCCTCCTCCTCATTGCGCACAGCCTTCTTAGCCTTCGTATTCTTATTCGCCTGTCTGCCTCTAGGTCGTCTCTCCTCCTCATCGTCGACGTCCATCTTATCTTCCTCCTCCTCTTCCTCGATATTTTTCGCCCTTTTCACAGGTCTCCGATGTGAGCTCTCCACGGGACCCACTCTAGCCTTTGTCTTCCCTTTAGCTTTCGTCTTGGCAGGTGTAACGTGCACCTCTTCCTCTTCCTCCTCCTCCTCTTCACGAATCGGCTCGGCAGGTTCCCGCCTCCGTTCATGCTCAACCTGAACAATAGGCCCAGGAACCATACTATCCACCCTCTTCCTCTTCTTCGGACCGCCCGCCTCATCAACTTCCATCCCAGAAGCACCCGTAGCGGCTGTAGTAGCAGCAGACACCGGTGGCCTCCCCGCAGCAGCAGTGGCAGCGCGCATCATCATCATCTCCCCAACCGAGCCTATCGAGCCCGAGCCGATGCTAATGCTCTCTTTCCCTTTACCCCTTGTTGTTGTTGCCCTACGGCGCCTCCTCGTCGGGCTCCTCGATCGACTGGGAGAAGTATCGTCTCGCGCTTTACGCTCGCGGTGGCAACGCATCTCGATGCAGGACGTTAACTTGTCGTCTTGCGGTGTCGAGTCCAATCTGAACCTCGCGCGTTTGAGGTCGGTCTGTAGAGGTAGAGGAATTTTATGTCAGTATATAATAGTATGTATCGAGGAGAAGAAAGAAAGAAAACATATAAGGAATAAGGACAGTAATAGTAAGTGATTACGCTTCATTCTGCCCTTATTTTTCAAGTGCTTACTCTGGATTGATAGAGTTCCATCCACTCGAGAAATTAAAGATAAAATATAACAACGAAACTCACAGTATGCGCCCCCTCATAACACCACCCATCCGGAGGTCCCATATCCCCATCACCGGCCACAGTCCGGCCACAGCATCCATACGTCGTCTCGTACTCGCTCTCGATCTCTCTCCTTTTACTCCTCGTATCCACCCTCTTCCTCGGGCTCGAACTGGGGCTTCGTTCGGGACTGCTACTATACCCACTTCTCGAGTTCTTATTATGGGCACTACTCGACGACCCTAAAGCAACACGCACGCGCTCAACAAGCGCACTATCATCATCATGCGGTACACGGCACGCCGTATCGTTGTTCTCCAGCTCAAAGTACCCCCGATGACAGCGCACACAGTGTAGTTTCGGGGGCGGCTCGAGTGTGCGGAAGAACCGCGTGAGAATGGTAAGGGTTTGGGCGTCGGGCTCTTGTTGTTGAAGGGCTTCGTGAGCCCGGTGGGTTTGGTTGTGTGAATTGAACGGAGACGAAGATCCCATCGCTGATAATGATGATGAAGGTCCAGGAGGCGCAGGGAACGTAAATGGACCTAGTGATGCACCCGACAGTACAGGCAGAGGAGGGGGACGTAAATGCGTAAGGGTATACGCATGCAGTGTTTGTGGAGGCACAGAGGCGATGAGGGAGTACAGTCCTGATGGATCTGTCACTTGTTGCTCTTGTTCAAATTTATCTCCAGAGTCAACTTCGACACCGCCAACTTCAGCGGTACTTGGTCCTTGTTCTGGTTCTTCGACCGTGTTTGGGTCCTGGGGATAAGCACCGTCCGCATCTTCATTTACAGACGCAGATCCAGGTGCAGACCCGGACGCGGAAGCACCCTTCGCATTCCCCGCCCTTTTCTTCGTCGTCGTCGTACTACTGGCACCTTTTGGTGCTCGTGGTTTCCTCGGTTTAGCAGCTTTCGTTGTCCCCGTGCCTGTTCCCGTCTCACTTCTTGCCTTTCCCTTGGCCTTGGCCTTCGTCCTTCCTTTATCCCCGGTTCCCCCAGTCTCCGCCACCGACATAGAGACATCAGGATCATCATCCAAATTGACCACAGACCCCGTCGGACCACCAGCAGCAGGAACATGAGCGATATCGGTGTCCACAGAGGGTGAAGGTGTATGCAGCTGCTGAAGCTGCTGCTGGTCGTGGTCGAGCTCAGCTGGTGGAGGAGGTGTGGGCGGTGGAGGTGTTGGTTCAGCCTCGTCCTGTGTCGGAGGAGGGGCAGATGGAGCGGGTTTACGAGAGAAGAAGCTGAACATCTTTCGTTTCGTGCTAGGGTTGAGGTACAATTAGCTATTTACCTTCATTAGAGAAGTTTAACACATACGTAGCTCTACTTTCCGGTCAACTGTTTGTACTCTTCGTTGATGGTTGTGTTGGTGTCGGTGTTGGGATTGTAGGTAGGTGTATGTGGGTTAAAGGTGATGCAGATGCAGATCAAGTCAAGTCAAGTGTGTTGTGGGTTGGATGTTCAATGAACAGTTATGGCGATATGGTATTATATGTAATTTATGAAGATGTCGGGCGAGCGAGCGAGGCTTTGTCGTGAATGAAAAGATTGATTATGCGTTTATATGAAAGGATATGAAACAAAGAAGCGGTGTCTTATCCGATGAAAGTCCCAAACGATAACGCGCGTTTGACGTCGGATACACGCTATGTCCTCGAGGCAAGGCGCACGGCAGTGACCTCTGAGGTGGTGGATGGATGCAGCAAGCAGGCAGGCAGGCAGCACCCCCTGTACATATGATTATTTTCTCACGGCTAAATTTATCGTTTATGCAGGTGGGAGGCACGTGATGGAAAATATTTGTTTTGTTTTCAATTTGATTATGGGCGGCCTCGGTTGCGACTCTGCTTTGCCCAAACTCTGCTTTGCAACTGTTTTCCATGCATCCTATTCTCAGTCTGTATCTCAGTCGGCGTCGGCGTCGGTGCTGCTCTTGTATTGTCTTCTAGCCTGATAACTAAACCTATGTCTGCTACTGGGGTGTTTTACTTCCTTGCGGCTTCGGGCCATGACGCGGACAGGCGAAGAGTCTAATCTCAGTTTCTCAGAAGATTCGACGGGCACCTGTGGATGGTTGCCGAAAGTATACTTCGCACCGAATTTGGTTTTTCTTTCTTTTCCCTGAGGTGCCATGCTACGGTCATCAAAGAGGGGTCGTTCCTCGGTCATCTTTAGTCTCGATACGGGACGTTCTGGATATACGTACGTACGTATCCGGACTATGACAAAAGTTCAAATTCGCACCATGACCAATCTTTTTTCTTTTCATACGCACGTCAAATACTACCACAGCTGCACTTTTATTCTATCATATTTCTGATTTGCAACAGAGAACTTTCATACCGACCGCGCAGCATTTCCCATCATCACCACAGCGTTTCCGACGGTCTGGATCCGTCGTTGGTGCGAAGCCAGATTGGCACCTCTCGATGCATTGAGGTGGCTTGCCGGCCCAGTAGCACCCTGGAGGTGTGTCGTCGTTGGAGTCGGAGTCGGAGTCGAAGTTGGTGGCAATTGCTTCGACTTGCCCGAGTGTATTCGTTTCTGCATCTCTGCTTTCGAGATCGTGCTGGCTATTTACGAGACCGTGCTCGTTCAGCTCATGGGGGGTGATATTAGGTATTGCGACAGCGACGTTATCGGCTGAAGGCGCGGCGAGTACGCTTAGTAGGGTGGAACTGATGATGGTGGTGATAGTGGAGACATTGAGATTGAGCTTCATATTGCGAGCAGATTTTGGCCGCTATATCGAATTACTAGAAGATTAACCCGTTGGTTAGTTTAGTGGTAAATGCATTCACTTACAACCAACCTTTGCTGATGAATAATGTTTGTAGAAACACACCCTTGCTGTCCCCACTCCGTTATACTATATAGGTATTTATCATCTATATATTTGGAATCGCAGGCTAAACCGATGGGTATGGATGATTTATATCCATGATACTACAAGAAATGCTTCTAGAGTGTGATATCCGCTGATCACGCTATACCGGTCCCCGAGTAATGCAAATAGTATGTATGTACTAGTGCGAAGGAGTACTCCAAGCCTTCCCCGAAGGAGCCCGCCAATGGTTGTCATGATGTGGTGCATAGTATTTTTATTTGCGCTGAGGGAAAGTGATCACAGTTTTTATGATTTAAACCAAAGGTATAGTCGTGCTGCATGTTATTTATGAGAATATCGACCTGGCGAACAGGACAACGATGATTCAAATATTCATGTTCAACGCGTTTTGATTAATCCACGTGATGAGAGAGTTTACAAGAAGTTCGAGAACACTACCTCGTCGCATTGATGTACGTTCTTTTACGAGGCCATTAGAAAAAGGACTCGTCTTAACCAATCTTATAATTACCTGTCTTGATATAAGTAACCTCACGAAATTTTTTAAACTGTCCCTATTACCCGGTTACGCGTTAAAACCGGTTACATTTATTGCCCGTCATTTTAAACGCGCAAGTATTATGCCGATTGTGTGCCGATAGCTACGTGCTCTTCATGAGTCCAAAACTTATCAGATGAGTAAGCCCCTCCATGGATCGACTGTTTACACGGAGTGGGTCATAAAAATACATATTTTGGGAACTTACTTACACTCGCGCTCTTTTGACGATTTAAAACAAATTGAAAAAGACTTTCGTGTATTATAAACTCCACACATATCTTTGAGACTCCGTCGTACGATGTCTCATCTCCGCTTGGCCCATAACCAATAAGTCTCTTGCTAGATTCTCTCATATGCACTCTGCTCTTTTTGTCTTACGCCGCCCCTCTTGAACTTGAAGCTTCGCTACTCACAGTCATGCCAACCAGACTCGGAGAACATCAGATTTTCATCATCGCTCACCTCGTTCCCAAAGGAGGGACCCAGCCACGATATAGATGCGTTGGCTCACTCTATCATCCATGGTGCTATGGAACCATACCTGCAGAAGCCTTACTACGGTTCATAACTCTTAAGCAAGAGGAGAACCAACAAGTGGTCCGCGAGGAGCTTTCCTCTATCAACGGTTTATATGGGGCGTATGGAGCTGAATCGCCTGTCATTCCAGACATTCCCATGCCTTTTACAAACTACCTGCTCTTCTTGGCGTGGTCGGTCGATATCACTGATTTTGAAAGTACTTACGGAAGAAGCTCTATGCTACGTGCCAGCATGGGATCGACGGAAGGCGGCATGTTTCCAATGTTATTTGGATAATTTACTTGATGATCGAATTATCGATACAGTAGACTGTAACAATGAAGAGATGACTGTTATTGACATTACCAATCCACAATCGCCATACTATTGCTTTGCCTCCCCAAAAGGCCTGTTGGTCCCCAATTCAACTAATAGAATCCCGGGTACAACGCCTCTCTCCGTGGAGAGATACTTTCACGAATATTTTCCCGAATATCTAGACCACCAATTTCAATCGTCTGTCGACGAAATAATCAAGCAGCTGGAAGATGTACCTTTAATCCTGAAGTATGCATTGCAGGAAGCCTGGCCTGACGAATATGGTAGTCCACCACAGCTGTCTGACGTACCAACGACACCTTCGCCTATTACAGCTGTCCCGTCCCTTGTGGACGCAGTCCTCAGGCCTGCAGTTAAATAAGCCATCCAAGAAGATTCGTTCGAGGCACTAGAGATATTCAACTCAGTCGCTGAAAGGGTAACTATGATCAAAGATATCCTGAAGTTGCAAGACCTTTTTTCACAGGGTGCGATTGCATTTCTGACACAGGTCATCTGGGCTCAGGACTATGTCACTTCGATTGACTTGTCCGGCTTCGATCTTAACGACACCCAACTGAGCGAGATATTCTCTGGGAAAAGTTATAACCTGGACGCTATCAAAGTCTTGAACCTATCGCACAACAACAAATTAAACGTGGAATCCTTGAAGAATATCCTGAGTCGCATGCCTTTTCTTCGCCGTCTCGTTATTTTGGACACCTTGATCAGCAATGAAGAAACTTACGATCTGGTCACGGAATCACCTCAACTATTCCGTGCAATGGAAGGACCCACCCATCCGGCGTTCTTCCGGTTTGACATACCCACAGAAATCTATCCTATTGGTCTCACAGTCGTGGTATCTCGAACATATCCACCCCCAGGACAAACAGGCTACCGTCACCATCCCATTGAAAAAATTTCTCTTCCTTATTTTGCGCCAGATAAAATTCTGCAAGCTCTGTTGGATTGTTTCACCACGGCACACAAAGTCCAAGAATTTGACGTCCCCTGTAAATTCAGTTATATCTCCCTGTCTGTGCATCTCCGCACAAAAGAGACACTTGAAGGGTTCTTTTCCACACAAGCTCGTCCGGCAGGGAAATCGTGGAACGAGCGCGTCGTACCATTCATTCCAACCCAAGAACGTGTCACCGGAAGTGCTGATCGCTGGTACTTTGCATTTGATCCTACTCACATGGTCTACGCCCTGGCTCGGATGAACCAAGAGGTCTTGAATGAATTCTATGAAATTTTTAAGGAAAGACTGGCTCTAAATGGGATAGCAGAAAGAGACGACTTGGGTAAAAGTATCTTCACGCCTTCCGTCCAAGAGATACTTGACTCAGACGGATCTTCGTTCAAATCTCGTCTTTTTCGCACTTTCGATGCCAAATCCTTTTTTCAACAACTCGAGGCAGAAGGCAAACCTTCCCCGAATCAACAAGCCGCTTCGGCCCTCCTTGAAATTCCAGGAATTTCATCAGAATTGGCGGGCTCCGCCAAGCTCGATAAGTGGAATCCGACGGTCATGTCGGGATCATCTTTCTACGAATTCCTTGCTGCAGCAGAAATGTGAGAAAATAAACTATCTTTTGTTATTTCTCATAATTTGTATTAACTAGTACGCTGGTGTTTTTGTCATATTTATCGCCAAAAATTCCACTCAATCTGCCCAAAACTTTTGAGTACCATCCAATATTCAGCTTGTGGGTTGGTTCAGCCACAATTTAAAGATCTATCAATTGAGCGTCCGTGATTAAGAACTCGTCCGTCCAAATGTAAAGCAGATATGAATATGAAATATTTGATGTGGAATTCACGGATCCATCCTCTGACAATGATGACAAGAGTGTAAGATGTCTCCGGAAGAGTTCTCAGATGTCGTACATGAACATACATGAACATATCTAGTATGGCATATGATTTAAAACCACCATATTTTCAATTTCTCGAATATAATCTTGTATAGTGCACATTTTCTGTCTACGATACATTCCTTTTCTGACTGGCTTCGAATGCATTATACACCCACCGTGTGCGTATTACCGTCGGCACCGAGGGTACTGACCGTCATATTCTGGGCACGTGGTTCAACATATCTATGTTTGGATGGCCCGTGCGTGCGGGAAAATCCAGCACTCGACTTCTGTGCGCTATGGTTTTCATCAAGTTTTCATTCCTTTTCATGCAAAGTTTTGTATGAATTCTTCCCACATTTTGACTAAAACAGTTTCTCAAATACTAGACGCCATATAATTACCTATATCGCCACAGAAACAAGTTGGACATCGAACTAGTATCTCAACCAGAAACGTGAAAAACTTTTAAACGAGTGCATCGACATAGTGTGTGCTCCATACTCACTCGGATTCAGATTAATACAAGATGACACATTAACCTCATCCCGTTTAACATTCTGTTATTCACACTCCCTTCTTCGATGGATCTTTTTTCGTGACGCAAGGACAGTGCTTTGACTCGGGAGTCCGGCCATCAGTGTAACGATGCTTCTGGGTCCAGCATGGATAGCTCATTCTCTTGCCAAACGCCCGGGTATTACAACATAATGGACCTGAATATGGGATGCATTACGGCTAGAGTTTAACTAGCCTCCAATCTGGGGCCTCGTATTCAGCAATCCGAAGTGAAACTGAGCTAGTTGCCGAGTTACTTCTGCGGAGAAGCCCCCCTCTATTCGCCCACAAGAAGGCTTGTATCAGATGATCATGATACGAAAGGAAGAGTACTGCGCCACGCCTAATTTCTATTCTTGGACGGCCTTTTTAGCTATATAAGATGTGGAGTCATCAAATATGATTCTCTCCCTCCTTATTCAAAACGTCTTTACTGGTATGTTTACGTTTCTGGTACACAAATCGTAACCTCACTGATCAACCTCTGCCAAGAAACCCAAGAGTGCTCGCATTATACCCGCTCAGCGTCTATGAGGTTCTCTTTACTCGTCTTTACCGCCTTCTGCGCTACTGGAGGCATGTCCTCCCCTATGCAAGACATGGACGACGTAATCGTCTTCACAGACGACAATTACCCTACCCAGCCTGAATACTTTCTGGAAACGATCAACAACATCGACAGTGGCGAATACGCCGGACCCACTCCACCGGGGTGCTACTGGGACGGCGCCTCACCTTACTGCGATGGACACTGTTCGCCAGGTTATGCTGGGCGAGGCCGCGACCGATGCGGTGATGGATTCTGTTGCTGGAGTGGATTCAAAGTCCTTTGCTGCAAGGAGAGAAAGGAAGATTAACAATGCACGTCTGACGAGATTGCAGGGACGTCCGTCCGTGAATATCTATGTTGCTGAAAACCACTCAAAAATATATCCATCAATCATTTAACATTCGACGGAATTCTTCTAATTAGCCAAAGGTTGAAGATCCATCTAGGTGTTGAATGTCGCTGGCTATTAGGTTGTCTGAGGTTTGGCGGAACCGGCTGCAACAAAGAAATTTCACGGCACTGCCAGCGAACGTCTGTCTTCGTTAAACCTGTCCTATTGAACAACTAGACGTTTTCGAGAATACATGAAATGTGACAACTGGTGAAGAGAACATTTTTATTTTTATTCAAGTAAACAACACAAGTGCATGAGGGATTATATTTTGGTGAAACCCCATCGGTCTCTGAATCGGCAGGCTCACGGGTCGAACAAGCGCTCAGTCCTTGCAGCAAAGGAACTTGTATCCAGTCCAGCAGCAAGCACCGTCACCGCACGATCCCCTTCCTTCCTCGGTGTATCTGGCAGGGCAGCTTCCACCGCAGAAGGGTGCGGTACCGTCCCAGTAGCAACCAGGTGGAGCCGGGCCGTCTTCCTCGGCCTGATGACCAGCTGGGCTGTTGGTGAGGAGGTATTTGAGCGCAGCGCTCTGGTCAGCCTGTGTGTTTGCCACAGCGTTGGCATTTTCAGAAGGGGCGGCCATGACACCGGCGGCGGCGAGCAGGGCAATAGCGAGAAAGTTGAAGTTCATGATGACTGAATATTTTCCAAGTTTGACAAACAGTTAACCACTGGGTTCTGAGTTGAGTAGTGCTGATTACTTACAGTGTTAGACAGGCTGTTCTGACTGAGGAAATGTGCTAGTAATCCCTCTCTTTATATAAGTTTTGAAATTTTCATTTTACCGATTAAATCATTATTGTAGTGAATATTATTACATGATTTACTGGACAGTAGAATATCACGGAAATATCGTAATAGAGACTTCTAGACGCTACCGAGGTCGAAACTGACTCTTATTTCAGAGTAGCTAATAGCACCGTGGACCATACTCATCAGTATGAGCTTGCGGACGGTGTCGTTTGGATGGTGGATCTTGCTAAGAATTCGCAGTGAGACAAAGCATGGTTTGAACCAAAATTTTCTCGAATAATACTAACTGACAGGAACGAGTGACGATTGGTGGTCTTTCGGAGTTGCTTCAATAAAATTTGGGAATCCAATCACTCCGTATCATCTCTTAGTATCATTCTGCCACCTCAGATTTTTCTGTGGATGTCCAATTCTTCTTGTAGGATAATTGAGTAAAGCCCACCAAGGTTCGAGCTCCGAGGTCACAACTTACCGGTGTTCGTACGTACGAATCTATTTCTGTCCGTGCGCCTACAGGGACGGGTTACTCATACATCCATGGTGATACATCACGTACAACCACTACTATGGACTTTTTGCGTATGACGACAGTGCAATCAAGCAACAAACACTATTTCTATTTCAAAAAAACCACCCCAAAAGCACCTCTCGCAGGGATGAAGACGTAAAACCGACTGACGGGAAGGGTGCCGAAGGCATACTTGTATTAGTATCAGAATGCGGGGAAGGTGCTTACCGTACAATCAATTTGACCGGCGCTCGACCTTCGGACCTACACGTCACGATCATTTTCAAATTCAAATTCATTTGATCCCATTATCGAGACAAAGTCTACTCAAATGGATTCAAGCCTCGTGTAAATCAAACTCATTTGTACGTATTTTTACTCACTCTTAAGAGACCTTCAAACGAAAAAAGCACCCTTACAGATAGGCTTGCATCTGAACCGATTCGGCAGTCCAAATTCTAAGGTTGGAAGAAGAATGAGTAGAACTGGCAGTGGCAATAAATTTTAGTTTTCGAGAAAGAGAAGGTCAATGAAAGGCAATAAACTTGTGGCTTCCGGCGGCGGCGGCAATATTCTGGAAGTCGGGA
Organism: Agrocybe praecox; assembly: GCA_964017145.1. Lineage (NCBI taxonomy): Eukaryota > Fungi > Basidiomycota > Agaricomycetes > Agaricales > Agrocybaceae > Agrocybe > Agrocybe praecox. The sequence continues at coordinate 1,226,428 of OZ024843.1, read as the reverse complement.
GGTGGGAGCAAGAATTGATCTACAGCTTCATTGGTCAGACTGCGCCTGTTATCAACCATACAAAAAAAGTATAAAAAGAGCGCTCCTTTCGTTCTCCATCTCCAGTCAGTCAGTCCTATCTGTCTATTACTTGTAAGCCTCAACTGGTTTCTCAAAAACTGTAGACTTATCTTACTAACTCGATACTTCTCTACCACGACAGTGAAAAGAAAAAATGCAGTTCAACCTCATCACACTCGCCACCCTATTCACCGCCATCGGCGTCATGGCTGCTCCCTCCGACAGTGTCAACGCCGTCGCAAACACACACGCTGACCAGAGCGCTGCGCTCAAGTACCTCCTTACCAACAGCCCAGCTGGTCATCATGCCGAAGAAGACGGCCCGGCTCCACCTGGTTGCTACTGGGACGGTACCGCACCCTTCTGCGGTGGAAGCTGCCCCAACGGCTACACCGAAGAAGGACGAGGATCCTGCGGTGACGGCGCCTGCTGCTGGACTGGATACAAGTTCCTCTGCTGCAAGCCACCTCCCGCTGGCGAGGCTTAATCAAGTGAATGATTAATGAATAATCTGCGCGTTATCACATACCATCATAGTAGTACCTATTGGCATTTGTACTCTATACTTGCTCAAAAAACAAACAAAAAAGTTCGTCGCTCTCAGATAATTCTGGATATTATGAGGGGCTATCTGCACGTTCAACTCATGGCTTGGAAAGTCCAAGTATACGGAAACAATCCTAATTCATCAAAGAGTGTTTAATCATATTCCCCAGCTGAGTAACTGAGCTCTACTAATGCATAGCGCGTCATGAGACACAACCCCACGTTCTAGATGAGTCTTTTTACACGTAAATTCCAACAACAACGATCTGCTACGAGAATCCATACTAGCGCTTTCTGATATTCAAAATCAGTCATACATGAAACACCGAGGAAGGACGCGGATCATGCGGTGACGGTGCTTGCTGCTGGACCTGATACAAGTTCCTCTGCAGCAAGGACCGAGCGCTTGTTCGATTCGCGAGCGCTTTCCGAGATCAATGAGGTCGCATCGGAGTATATTCCAACATATACGCATCTTGCTGTAAAAAAATATATCAAAAATACATAAAATATTCTCTTAATTGTCCAATTTTCATGGTCTCCGAACGTTGCGCAGCGGTTGACCATGGGCCAGGGTATGTAAAATCACGGAGACAAAAGAAAACCTTTGTCTCCGACTTTCAAGGTCCGCTCACTCAAAATACGCCATTGTGTGCTGCACACAGAGTGGGCATCCATTGTACTCTTACCTCCACACCGTCTGGACAAATCATCAAGTCTAAGAAACCTATCTAGTGACCCAGAGACTATGGAGAACACTATCAGAATATCGCGTCAAGGATTCGTCTATGAGGATGGGCATTTCTACGTCTTGATGAATGGTACCCATTATCCTCGGGAGAGTAGTGACTCGCTCTATGCAATCCTCACGGAGCTGGAGGATGAATCTGTAACTCCTGAGTCCAAAACAAGATCTGGCAGGCTGCTCAGAAAGCCATCTAAAGAAACTCACCGCGCTGGATTCTACAAAGCGCAGATGATTCATTATGGGGTGGAGACACTGAAGAAGAGCGGGACTCGGATAACTCGGGATTGGGCAAAGAAAAGATTACTGGATTCCTATAGTCAACATGATGATGCGATGATCTTGCTAATTCCGCAAGAAATTACCTTACTTGAGGAGTCGATGGCTCGGGAGTGGCAAGACGAAATGCAGAAAAGGAATCAAGGCAATGAAGCGAGTAGCGCCGGAAAGGCTGTGAACAAGCAGCGCAAGAAATATCGTAGAGATAGGCAGGTCGCTATCAAGTCAACTGGGGGTCGTGCTGCCTACGACAGAAGCTTAACAAATCATACAACTTATGGAAACTCGAGCTCTTCGCTCGAACGAGTTCAGGAACTGAAAGACACCTTGAAAGCTCGTAAATCAGCAGAAGAGCAGAGATCCAAAGATGAATTGAAGCTTCAGATCGAGTCGTCGTCTGCCCAGGACGCCCGTCAAGTGTTACAGAGACTCCTGGATAAAGTCCCATACATCAAAGAAAAGACTTTCTTGAGGGAGCTCGCTTCAGTGGCTCTGGGCAAAAGTAAAGCTGAAGGTGCAGCTAGCACCAGTAAATCGATGGGATGGGCCGGTCAATACGAGGTATACACCACTGGTCTTGATAGTTCAGAGGAAAGCGAGGGGAGCATTCCCACCATCGAAATATATCCGTCCTCTACATCGGCCCATCTTTGGGCCTTCTTCAATTTCGGTGCCATTTCGGGGGTCATGAGATCCCTCTATCCAGTTCCACATGGAGGAGGGTTTAATGCCGATATTCCGTTTGAATGGCGTGGACGCGAATCTGATAGAAACCTCATGTCAATAGGTTCTAATTGGGCTGTGCTGACGTTCTCGGAAGATGGTTGGCTTGCTGTTTTAACAGTAAGGTTCCTATCCCCCATAATTCATATGTTTAAGGAAATAAAATGTTGCTATCACGTAAGCTTACCTTTTTAGGGTGTATCATGTAAGCATACCTCGTTGGGTGTCGCCCAAAACCCATAATTCAGAAAATGTTGACTGTTTGTTTGTACGTTGTTTATCTCTTGTCTTGATTTGGGCTTCCTCTGGACTCCTGGATCCATTGCTCTTCAACTCGTCGACAGCACTAGTAAGGTGTATGTATACAATCATGTTCTTTAATCTCCACACCGCGCCGTTTTCAGCTTTGTTCCATTTGCGCTCGTTTTCCCTGTTCAATTCCTCTAGTCTTTCTTTGTGGCTTATACTTAGTCCGTGAATGTAACCAGGTACGAGTGAATACTGCCTTCTCGCTATTTTGTACTTTCGGCTGTCTCGTCCCTCTGCCGTGAAGAATAGTACCATCGCCGGTGGGTCCTTGAGCATGACGGCCCCGTCTTCATTGATCTCGTGGATGGTGTTTTTCAATGGGTTTAGTATAATCTCCTCGATTGTACCTCTTGGCCCCTTTGCTATAGTTGTTATGTTACTTTTGATCATCACTTTCATTCCCACAGCCAGTTCTATCGCATCGTCTAGATCGCCCATGTTCTTTGTCGTCCTTTTGGCTATCGCCAGCCTTCTGCCCTCCGCGACTGGTTCTTCTCCGGTATCTCTGTCGGCGTCGTTGCCAGGGATTTCTTTCTGACTGGAGGTAATTGATATAGGTCCCCTGCGAGTATAACATGCATCGATCCGAACGTATATTCAGCACTTCCTAACCCTTGTTCTCCCCTGCATCTTATTGTCGCTTCTGACGCGCTATACAGGAGTTTCTTGTTGGCCATGGAAATTTCGTCGATTATCAAAACCTCTATTCCCATATTCTTCCTCCGTTAATTTACTCCCCCTTTACCCTTTCCTGCGCCCTCGTCTTGTCTCTTTTTTTATTTTGATTCCTGCCCGAGTCTATCATCTTCTGAATCAGGTTCATCCTCGTCCCAGATCCCCTCTGGCGGTTCTTTTATTTTTATTTTTACCATGTTGGCATCCAACGACGGTTCTGTGCCGAATGAGAATGATAAGGACAAAGGTGTCGTGTTTTCTCGAAAATCCTCTGAATTTTTTTATATGCTAATTTAAGAATTATATTTATTGAACAGAGGACGACGAAGAACGTGGCGTCACACCCAGGGATACAAAGCGTCGCAAGTTTTAAGCAGACCTGAAAAATATGGAGTATAAGTGTTTCCGTCTAAAGCCATAACCAATTTTTCTTTTCAGACGTTTATAAGTAAATAAATAAAAATGTTGTCGAAAATATATTCGTTTTCTATGCCACAATTTCTATATATGTGAGTCTTGAATAGGATATTCTTCTCAAATAGAGTCAAAAAGCCGCATCGAGCCGTACAGCAAGCCTATTGGTGACGAAGTCGCCCGCTAGTAGATTAGAGGGCAAGGTATATGGAAGCTTCATTGGGACGATCAGGGTAGACGGATTACTGATGTCAATGCGGACCGAGCTTAGAGATATTCCCACACCTCAGAAAACTGTAGGCGAGCAAATAAGCGACGTACGACGCTGGAAGGAGGAATGGCGTGGTTACAATTTCCACAACTATCAATTCGAGGAGAGGGTACGACATGGAGAGCGAGATGGAGAGAGGGAGGACGAGAGTGCTTTCGAGAGTGATACCACGGATGGTCATCACAAGCGCGGGTCGAAAGTAAACATGGTAAATATCATGAACACAATGAACGACGGGCTCGACTCTGATGACTCTGCCAATGACTAATCTACGTCCTAAGCTTGCTATTTTTCTTTTATCTCCCTTAAGCTTGGGCTAAGTATTTTCTTTTGTGATTTTGTACAGTCTACTACGTCGTTGAAATTTATGTAGTCATAAATGAGCCATCTATAACAATGCCTACTGAGGTTCTAACATATTACTCATCACCTTTCATTCACGCACCTTGTAATAAATATGTTAAAAACCGCCCTTATGGTTTCCAAAATATTGTCCACGGGAGGGCTGACTCCCAGTGAGGAAAGGTTCGAAGTTCAAACAAACAAACAGGGGCAAACAACGCGACCAGGCCTCGGTAAGGCTCCAACCATTTTATTTACATTTAAAATTTTGGGTAAATAAAATGTAAATGGTAAATAAACTATTTAAAATGGGTTTAAATGGTAAAAAATGGTAATTAAATGCGGAATATTTTTGAGAGATGAAGTACATCATATCTATCGTTAAACTACTTTAAAAGTAGATATATGTATCATCAACATTGCAAGATAGGTGCTTGTATGTCTTTGGGAGTCAAACATATATGATAAATTATCAAGCCAAAGAAGTCACATAAGTCACAAACCCATAAGTGTTACATGCGGCACCAGATCGGCACACTAATTGACAAAATTGTTATACCTAGGACATACCAAGAACAGCGTAAAGAAATCTTGGACCTTAAAGAGCTTCTGAAGGTCATTCTAATGACTAAAAGTATCTTTAATATATATACTATTTATTTACCATTTAATACCATTTATTTACTATGTACAGGGTCTCGTAAATAAAATGGTAAATAATAGGCATTTAAACGTTTTAAAATGGTAAATAAATGGAAATGGTTGGAGCCTTAGGCCTCGGTGACTGATTCATCAATGATCATTAATCATTAATCATTAATCATTCCTTGCTCATTTCCCAGAAACAATTCCTTTGTTACTCAAAGTCACCTCCCCCAAACCCCCAGTTCCAGCTCGAGCGCACTGAGCGTTTCGGCAACATAAACACCATGGATGACATGATATCGCGTCCAGGATTCATTTACGAAAATGGTCAGCTCTACGCCGAAGTCGAAGGTAAGTATTATCCTCGGGAGAGCGCCGACTCGCTCTACACGATCCTCACGAACGCGCTGCCTCTACCTGAAATGGAAACTGGCAAAGTATCTAAAAGGCAGCTCGAAGACACTCATAGCGCCCAGTTTTACACGGCCCAGATGATTCATTATGGACTGAAGCCACTGAAGACGAGGGATCTGGCAAAGAAGAGCTTGTTGGCTTCTTATACTACCACTAGCGGTGTGGATACGAGGACGTTGGAAGTTCCTCAGACTCTTACTTTGCTTGAGGAGACTATGGCTAGGGAGTGGCGTGACGGCATAAATAAACAGAACAAAGGAAAGAGAAAGAGCGAGGCAGCCCTTGTTCCAGTCGAGAAAAACCCCGCTCCTGTTCTGGCCAAACGTCCGAGGACGACTGGAGGCGCTGCGTACGCTACTGCTGGAAACTCGACGACTATTGCTTCAAATTCAAATGCAGCTGAGCAAAACCTTGGTGCTCCTGCTCCTGCCAAACGTTCCAGGTTTAGGCAGACTGCTAGAAAGACGACTGGAGGTGGCGCTGCGTATGCCACGGCTGGCAGTTCGATGAATATGGGTACCAAGTCCGATTCGAACGCTAGGTTCTCTGTTCCAGGATTCAGGACCAAGCAAACGGCTTCTATGGACCAAGGGATACTAAACATCGTCGTTGTCCGTCGCGACGAGCTCAAAAAACAAATCAAAGCAAAAAAAGTTGCGGAAGTGCAAAAGTCCAATGACAAACTGAAGCTTGAAATTGAATCTTTATCAGCCAAGGATGCTCGTCGACTTTTGGTGAGCATTTTGGATAAAACCCCTTCTATTGAAAAGACTCTGGGGAGAGAACTCGCATCGATTGCGACTACGCGGGGCAAAGCTAATCCAAAAGGGAGTACTAGAACCAGCAATACACCAACATGGACCGGTCGATATGAAATACACGCTTCTGCACTTGACGGCTGGGAAGAAAGCGAAAGGATAGTACCCACCATCGAGATATACCCGTCTTCGACCTCTGCGCATCTCTGGGCCTCCTTCGAATTCGGGATCATCTCAGGAATCATGCGATCCATCTATCCAGTTCCGTCTGGTGGAAGCGACGGGATGAACACCGACATCGCCTTCGAATGGCGCGGACGCGAATGGGGGGAGAAGCAAATAACCGTAGACGACTCTTCTAACCGCGCGGTGCTCACTTTCCTGGAAGACGGTCGCTTGGAGGGCAAGATGCAAGGGAGCTTCCTCGGGGCGTTCAAATTCTCTGGATTGCGAATGCCTACTGATTTCAGGAGCAATCCGAACCCGCAGAAAAGTAGAGCGAACCAGATTAACGACGTACAAAGCTGGAAAAATGAATGGCGCACGCTCAACTACCATGGGGTTAGGGAGGAACGTAATGAAAGCGCGTTCGAGAGTGATACTACGGATGGGCATCATAAGCGCAGGACGAAATTGAATATGGAGAATTTCATGAGAGAAGTGGACGCTAAGGAGCTCGATGAATTGGATGACCCGGGCGATTGATGCATCAAGGAAACTGTTAAAGAGGTACATGGTGAGCTAGGATATCATTCACGATTTCCTTCATCTTCTCAAATCCCTCCTTCGTCATGATGTCCATCTCCCACTCCCCAACTAAAAAGGTTGGCGAAAAGGCGCAAAGGGTCGGGGCGAGCGATGGGGGTAGGTTGTGTCTGATACGTGGTAGTGTCGCCACAGTAGACGCGTGCGGAGGTGCCGAGAAGGCTGATGCCTCATAGACGAGGGAGAGGACAGTCGTCCAACATCATTGCGTACCTACCGCGCATTTGTTCGTCTGCGCGATAGCGGAATTCAGCTTTCTCCAGTTAACCATCATCCTTAACTTCGACGATCAGGACAGGCTTGTCGTCGTTGTTGAATACGACCAAGAAGACGATGATTTCGCCGGTTTCACGGCTATCGTCCCTGCCAGTGAGAGGTTTCTGCGGAGCAACATAGAAAGTGAAGGACTCTCCAAAGCAGTAGTTCAGGAGTTTGTCGTAGGGCCCATAGTAACGATTTTGAGTGTACTGCGCTTGGCGCGAGCATGGTTGAAAATGGTGAGAAGGCCAGCGGGCCAAGTCTCAACCGTTTAGAATGGCATGACTACTGTTATCAAACTCGTGAGCATCACCCAAGTGGGCAACTTGAAGCGGGGATCAAAACGCGTCGACCAAACAACCCCCAACGCGCCAACTGTAATTGTCGCGACAAAGTTACGTAAGCCACACCCTTTTCCAATCAATTCTGCAAGTAGACACTTAGACTCGGAGGGAATCTTTACCTCATATGTTGATACAAGACTCCATGGGATGATCATAGTCTCGCCCAGCGCGTGCGTCATAACCAAGGCGTTTGCACTCACGTAACCCACAACAGGCAGACCAAATGGCCTTCAGTGTGACCGCGCGCAACTCAGTCAGGATCTGGCGTACTGGCGGAAAAGGTTAATACGCTGTCGCAAATGAAGTGCAAGCACTGACTACTGAGTATCTCTGTAATTACGAACGCAATAAAATTGAAGGGCGTAACGCCCAAAGGTACTATACGAGGGTAGTTTACGGAGACAATGAAGTGGAAGCAAAAAAAATGAATATGCTAAGACAGTCATCGACATACATCATCCATTTCTTCTGTGCCGCCTCTCCCTCTTCCTGTGCTGCAAGCCCCCAGTAAAACATAGCTATCATTATGACGAGAGTACCGTTAGGTCCTGTCTTCCGGAAGGAGCTCCAATCACCGTCGACTAAAGAAAAGTCGATAGCGCCATTTACGACGCGCCATGCTGGTTGAAGCGACGTATACCAGTCGATAAATTCTTTGGAGAATCTGTTGCAGTCCAGACGAGGGCGGTAGTTGGCATTGCGATGTTGTTTCATCCAGATGCCAACCTCTTTCGGGCGATTTTTGGCAGATAACGCACCCATTCGTTCCGATGGCTCAGCGAGAGCAAGCGTGGACCATACCACAAGCAACTCACGCCATTCACGTCCAAGTTCAACCGATTGTAAGGTGTCCATTCCTTTATCCAACCAAAGGATTGAGGAATTTGGAATGGGATCAGAAGCAGAGACGATAGAAAAGGCACTATTCGGAGAGGGTGTGGGTTCCAGTGACAAGGTCGGAAGCAAAGATTCGGGGGCAGGATCGTGACCTTCGGGTATGGGAGAGGGTGATGGTTCGGACTCGATTCGCGCGCGTTTCGAAGGAAGTGGGTCTCCGCAGAAAAGAACATCGGCATTCCTTTTCAACCCAGCAACGGCTGGTTCAATGATCCCACCGGGCATTTCAGAAGGAAGATCCGCTGCGAGATCCACCGGTGAGGGTGCTGGCGAGATGTCTGGGGAATTTGGACGGGATACCGGAGGCAAAAACATAGACAAAGCATTATCCAGAGAAGAAGCCAAAGACGGAGGGTTATCAAGAGGTGGAAGTGAAATGGAGGACGACACGTTGGAGCAGTCCAGTATGCAGCTGTATGGCGTAGCTGGGCTCGGAAGCGCGTCGAGCAGCCTCGCACGATGGCAGTAGTGGTCAAAGGATGATTCGATTCAGCTATGGATGCGTCGCTGGCATACAGGTAATGGATCTAATCTAATCTAGAGTACGGATCGGGCAGTAGGTCAGTTAGCACTGCCACAACGTTGTCGCCTCAGAATCACAAATATGAGGAGGGAGCGGGGACACGAGATTGGTGTTGGGATTGGCAGGGGATTTTTCCTTAGCCTCGGGAAGAATGGCATCCGCGCTGATGTTAGGGTCCAACTCCAAGTTAGAAAGCGTGAGCTCTTCGCTTCCAGGGGGCAGTGCGCGGGCACGGCATTCGTCGAGACCTATAATTTAAATGGATTCGCGTTAGTAGACTGTTATGTAGGAGAGAAATATAACAGGAAACTTACTGTAACATTTCTGTAAGAAAGAACCAAAGATAGGGACAATGAATTGCTTGTAACGCAAGCGCTCTGCAGTGCCGAAGTACATTTCGCTGTTTCCAGGTATGGTGCCCGAGTGTATACTGCAAAATCAGTGTGAGTAAACATAGCGTTGTAAACTAGAAAGAACAAAAGACCTCATCATGTTGAGTTTGCCGTCATGGGCGGGCTCTGGCCTTCCTGCCAACAAAGTAACCTTCCACCCAGTAGCCTCGGCTATACAATCCAAGACAGATTGAATTCGACAAGACCTTGTATAGCTCTAAGAAAGAATGAGATTCAAGTAAGTAAACTGAAGAGATAAATATACGTACTTCTGGCGGTCAGCGGGGGTAGTGGAAACCGTAGGGGCATTATTCGCTGTCTTCCACTTCTCCAAATCCTTCTTATATTCCACCTCGGCTTCTTCATGCCAGCGCTGCTGTTCCTCTTCACTCAAATTTGTGAACATTTCCTTGGCAAATTTGTCTCGCAAGGCAGCATACAATTTCTTTTCCAGTCCACTGGCAGCGGCATGCACTTTGACCCGATTTTCAATTTGCTCGCGGTGGGTACGGCGCCAGACATTGGAAGGAGTTTTACGACGAGGGCGACAGCCATCCCTGCCAGAGAGCTTCTGGAGAATAGCACGGTATGGATTATATGAATCCTTCACATCAGGATTATGACGGTGACGGTCCTTCATGTATTTATAGTAGGACAAAGTGAGGGCTTCGACACTAGAAATAATTAGTGTAGATTATTATCTAAACTTGCAAAGTAAACCACAAAGTAAACCAAAGAAGTAAACTTTCGAGGAGGTCACGTTTTTGAATGGGTTTAGATTTTTATGGCACACGGAAATATGTTATCGAGTCACACTAGTGTCACATCGTTGTTGAACGTTGACGCGTTGCTCGACGCGTGACCGTGACGTGTTCGCGTCATCGGTTGTTCTCATTCTTCACCATGACCATTGACGTCGACATCGTCCTCATTGTGAGGGCTGCCTATGCATGTACGGCTACTTGCAAGTAGCCGTACATGACAATGGCACCCAAAAGCTTTAAGAGTAAGCCTGATTCAGTAATCAACACAAATTCGGGCTTAGAGTCTTCAATTATTTCTACACCTATTTTTTCTACTGTCTAACTTCTGGACAAAGTGAACACTATTAGTATTGTTTTTCCGGGTAACGTGATTTGATATATTTACTAAATTATAGGCTCGTAGCCTCGTACATAACATAATGATCCTGTATAAAGACGGGTCAGATCCATAACCATCAAATCCCTCTCTCATTTCCTAAGAACAATTTCTTTTTTACTCAAAGTCTCCGTCCCCAGTTCCAGCTCAAGCGCACTGGCCGTGTCAGTGACCAAAATACCATGGATGATACGATCACGATATCGCGTGAAGGATTCATTTACAAGGATGGTCAAATCTACGCTGAAATCGAAGGTAAGTATTATCCTCGGGAGAGCGCCGACTCGCTCTACATAATCCTCACAAATGCGCTGTCTACACCCGAAATGAAAACGACAAAATCTGGCGAAGTGGCGAAACGGCAGCCCAAAGACACGTATAGTGCCCAATTCTACACGGCGCAGTTGATCCATTACGGTCTGAAGCCACTGAAGACAAGGGATCCGGCAAGGAAGAAACTCCTAGCTTCTTATACTACCAGCGGTGTAGATACGAGGACGTTGGAAGTTCCTCCGGCTCTTACATTACTTGAGGAGGCTATGGCTAGAGAGTGGCGTGACGAAATAAAGAAACAGAGCAAAGGAAAGAGAAAGAGCGAGGAAGCCCTTGTTTCAAGTTCAAATGCAGTTGAGCAAAACGCTGCTCCTACTCCGGCCAAACGTCCTAGGACTATACAGACTGCTAGAAAGACGACTGGAGGCGCTGCGTACGTTACTGCCGGAAACTCGACGAGTATCGTTTCAAATTCAAATGCAGTCGAGCAAAATCCTGGTGCTCCTGCTCCTGCCAAACGTCCCTGGACTAAGCAGACTGCTAGAAAGTCGACTGGAGGTGGCGCTGGGAGCTCAATGAATATGGGTACCAAGCCTCAACCAGCAGCGGTTATCCCAGAAGCTCCAAGAACAAAACAAACTGCCGGAAAAACAGCGCCGTACGATGACGGTGTGGGTGACTTGAACATTAGGTCCTCCTCTCCAGAATCAAGGCCCAGGACCAAGCAAACGGCTCCCATGGGCCGAGGACCACCTGGAATACTGAACATCGTCGTTGTCCGTCGCGACGAGCTCAAAAAAAAAATCAAAGAGAAAAAAGCTGCCGAAGTGCAAAAGTCCAATGACGAACTGAAGCTTGAAATCGAATCTTTATCAGCCAAGGATGCTCGTCGTCTTTTACTGAGCCTCTTGGATAAAGCTCCTTCTATTGAAAAGACTTTGTCAAGGGAGCTTGCTTCAATCATGACGACAACGCGAAGTGGCAAAGCTAATCCAAAAGGGAGTACTAGTACCAGCAATACGCCAACATGGACAGGTAGATACGAAATACACGCTCCTGCACTTGACGACTGGGAAGACAGCGAAAGGATAGTACCCACCATCGAGATATACCCGTCTTCGACCTCCGCGCATCTCTGGGCCTCCTTCGAATTCGGGGTTATTTCAGGAATTATGCGATCCATCTATCCAGTTCCGTCTGGTGGCAACGGCGGGATGAACACCGACATCGCCTTCGAATGGCGCGGACGGGAATCGGGGGAGAACCAAATGACCATAGACGACTCCAACCGCGCAGTGTTTACCTTCTTAGAAGACGGGAGATTGGAGGGCAAGATGCAAGGAAGCTTCCTCGGGACGTTCAAGGTCTCCGGACTGCGAATGCCTACTGATTTCAGAGGCAATCCGACCCCGCAGAAAAGTAGAGCAAACCAGATTAAAGACGTACGAAACTGGAAAAATGAATGGCGTTCGCTCAATTACCATAATTATGAAGTGGCGAATAGAGCACGATGGGGGAAGTGGGGTGGGGAGGAACGAAATGAAAGCGCGTTCGAGAGTGATACTACGGATGGGCATCATAAGCGCAGGACGAAATTGAATATGGAAAAATTTATGAGAGAAGTGGACGCTAAAGGGCTCAATGAATCGGATGACTCTGGCGATGATGAAATTAAGAGTGAGTCGGACCTCAACGACGACGAAATGGGATACCGTGATTCCAGTTGGTGGTGCTAAGCGTTATAAAAGGAATTATTCCTTACAATGTAAGATGGGGCAATCCACTTTGTACTTCATCAACGAATCATTCATCCGAAATAATGATATATTCATCGGAAAAGTACCTACTACTAAATACTACTCACTGACTACTGACTATCTATATACTTGGGAATGGAATAAAATTTGAGGGCGTAATACACTACGCAGGAAGTGATGGCAATGCAAGCTATGCCCTCTAGGGAGTTGAATGGGATTCAGATAAGAGAGAAAGAAATAACGGAGGAGGTAGTAAAGTAGTAGACGGCATAACATGCCTGAGGGGATGAAGAGCTTGACGATAGTTAGAACAGATATATACATCATGGTCGGAGGGAAGAGCATAACGAGTCGTAAAAAGGCGTAAGATATAGGAAAAGGTCCGTAGAGGACGAAGAGGTGGTGGTGGAGGTATCGCATAGAGAAAGCAAGAAAATTGAATACATTGCCAGGCATAGCGTAGCATTTAGCAGGAATAAAGAGGGGGGGAAACAGAACAGAACAAAAACCACCGTTAAGGTGAATAGCAATACAGCAAAGAGAGAGATGACAGCACAAAGTCGAAGTCGAAGTCGAAGTAGAGTCGGATAGGATGCTTCGCATATAAAGATGTGGGAAAAAGTCATGGTTTCAGTTGGCTTCGTTCCGTAGTTTTTCACGAATCCTAACGAGGGCCTTTCCGAGTTGGTTCTGGCCTTGTCCATTGCCCGAACCCCAGAATTCGTCCCGATAGTCGTCATATACGATATCAGACCCCCCTGTCCCCAAGATCGTGCTGCGCAGATCAGGATTCTGCTTGAACTTGAGCTCAAGGACCTCATCCATCTAAAAAGATCGATCGATCGAAAAAATCAGGCAACGAAAGAAAATGTTTTTAATGAAAGCAACGCACCACATCGATGTATTTAAGGAACCAATCCGACCTTTGAAATTCCTGGAACTTGGCAGACATGGGGTATACATCATGGACGGCTTGACAGAGTCTGATATTTTCCGCGATATCAGGATATTGGTCGATAAACTTCATAGCTTCGTACAGATGGAGAGCCGTAGGGTATATCTTATTCCGATACATAATCCTATGCGGAGAATGGTTCATGAACGCATTGTATGGCGTATCTTGATTGAACATCACAGGTGGTGGATGCATTGGCGTGGGCGGTATGGGAGCAATCGTCTCGTGAGTCGCCGATGAACCACTGGCACTTTGGTGAAAGGGACTTGTGCCGCTGCCTCCGCCTCCAGCCTGAGGAACCTGAGGCATGGGCATGGTCAGCCCTCCAGTGTTCTGGGGGCCAATGTGCGAGACTCCCACAGGAGGATTAACAGCAGCAGGGGGGTGATGGGTGACTTGCGACGCTGATCTCTGCAGTGCGTCCATGGTCTGCGATGTCCCATCTGGTCGGGGCACGAAGACAGGAATAAAAGTTACTTTGGGCTGCTCGGGTTCTTTGTGTCTCTCCCTTTTGCTGAAGGCACGAAATAGTCCTCCTTTGTTTGATTTTTTCCTCTGCACAGGTGGTTGCGCGCCCAGTAAAGTAGCGCTGCTACCCGTCAGCTGCTGAGAGCCATATGTGGCCGTAAGCAGGGCCGTTGTTTGTGGAAGTGTTAACAGGGATTTATACGGCGTCATTTCGTAAAGGTCTCGAGGCGGAGCTGGGAGAGGATTTTTAAGGGGCGTTCTGGGTCTTTGGCCTGAAGGGCCGAATACTGCTCGGTTCGCAGGCTCCATAGGTGCAAGAACGTTGTCCAATTTTCCGTCAACGACGTGAGGAGAGGGGAAGCGTATTTCGGAGTGTCGAGAAGCACTGCGTTGCAAGTTGGGTACTTCAGGAATAGGCATCTGCATACCCCCTCTTGAAGGCTCGAATCTGTCCTCGCTTTCTTCAGGGTGATCACGAGCTGGAATAAACGGTGTCGGCATCCTCCTCATCGGACCTGAATTTTCACGAGGTCGCGCTGAGTTGGATCCTAATTATGTTGGTTTTGGTTAGTGAACCTGTTACCTTCCAAAATTTCGAGGCTCTTACTTGCAACGTGCCCAGGGATAACGGGCGCATCGGGATCCGACCTATGATGGGATTCCGAGTGACCTCTTCTAACACTGCCTACATGAAGCGTTGAGCGTCGACCTTACGGAGTGATGGATCAATTCACTCACCTTGAGGTGCTTCCGATGTAAACCCTCCCACAAACTTCTCTGACTGAGTCCGTCGTGATTTCTTCTTCTTTCGTTGTTTCTCCTTCTGCTGTGGAAGCCAGTTTAAGAGGGGTGGCGGTCCAAACTGTGCTGTACCATAGCTTGAAGGTGGTATAAAGCCCTGTTGAGGAACCTGGGGCTGAGGATACATGGTATGTCCAAACCCTCCTACACCCCCATATGGTGGTACGAATGGCTTGTGAGGAGGAGGATATGGCATTGTGTATGGAGCGCCATACGGGTACTGAGAATTTTGGTTTTTCTTCGAAAATTGAGCACCCATGGTGTATGATATGGAATTTATTCAAAAGTTCAGTAATGATTGAATTTTGATTTTGTAGTCGTTCGAGTTTTCGGCGTAAAATTGGACTTGATAACCCAAGGGGAATTTGTGGTATTTTGGTACTCTATGGTTCCGCAGTCATAAGAAATTTAAAAAAATTGAAAGAAGGTAACGCAGGGGAGATGGAAAGTGAAAGCAACAGAGCCATGAAACACCATGAACATAGTCTTAATCGGGAAATTCAGAACACCACATGACCCCGACGCGTGTACCACGAGACCTAGGCACGCGGCCGTTGCGTTTCGCGCAGCTCTTTACAGCGCGATTAAAAGAATCACAACTTTTGTCTTTGCTTCCAGACTTGCGGCTTGGAGGGTATCATCTGCGTTTGTGTACCTGATACAATCATCTTGTAGTTTGCCATATCCCAAATCTTTAAACATACAAGAGACATTGAGATACGTGGATGAATATTAGGAAATATTCTACGTACTTCACATTGGCAACTTCCCATATCGTCCTTTGTGTGTATGGACCGGCTTATGATGGTGAGTCTGGAGCCACTAGAGGAGAGCAGCCATCAGTTTATCATGCTCGCTCACATGATCCAAAAGACAGTGACATACGGTCCTGGGGGGGAGTGGTACCAAAAGAAATTGAAATTCTGCGAGACGCCAATATTGTGACTACTACCGTCGAGCATCTTCATCATGAGAAGCGACATAGCTGATCCCCTGGTCATATGTATTTTGAGAAACCAATGGTAAACAGGAATAAATGGATATCGCGTACGTACTCGTCCATTAAGAATGTCAAACAACCGTGTTCAACAATTCCTTGTGCATTGCACATATCTATGCGAGGCAAACATAGGGGCAGGATTATCTTTAGTCCGCAAGAATATACAGGCAAAGACAGACATACCAGGTACAATATCCAATTCACAAATGATCTTCACCGACACGTTCTCCGGGTCATCGCGTGAGGGCTCAAGGGAAACCTCCTTCAGCTCCAGACGCTCCCTCATCGTGTATCCATAGGCTTTAGGACCAGCCGTAGCTAGATAAGCGAACCACTTGATCGTTTCATCTTTAAGTCGAAGAGGTGCATTGCCAGCTATGTCCGCAGCCACAGCGTCCCCAATGTACGTCTTGGCCGCGAGTGGTGGTGTGGGCTTCACCTCTGTAGTTGGGCTCTCACCGGCCATCCCCGGTTCAGAGAAGATGAAAATGAAGCCCACGAGTGTAGGCCAGCAAGACGATACCGTTGGTGGTAAGGAGATAAGCCATTTCTATCTCCCGCAAAGGCCTCTGGTTGATAAATTACGGCAATGACATAACCGAGCCGGAGCTATCACGCAGAATGGCAGATGCAATTTAGATGTATGTACTCTATTTACCTAAAGGTCTGCCCCATGTACTATGCAATAATGAGTATAAGGGTAAAAAAAGGGAAAGGGAAAGTGTGAAGGGCTAATTGAGGCGCCAGCGAGATTCTTGTGGTCCAGATGGAGTCATCGTTCCTGAAGCTTGAAGATAGATAACTACTTGATAGGAAGCTCCTTGATTTTGCGGGAAGTGTTCCCAGTTATCCCAGATACGAGCTGTTCTGGGAGGCGCG
This sequence comes from Agrocybe praecox, assembly GCA_964017145.1. Classification (NCBI taxonomy): domain Eukaryota; kingdom Fungi; phylum Basidiomycota; class Agaricomycetes; order Agaricales; family Agrocybaceae; genus Agrocybe; species Agrocybe praecox. The sequence continues at coordinate 1,209,795 of OZ024843.1, read as the reverse complement.
AGTCGATGTATTCCAAGATACTTAGGAGGCATTCTTCCGGTTCAATCAATACAATTTACCAGAGGAGGATGCGAATACACCAGAAATGATTGAGGACAAGTAAGATAAGTCAAGGAAAGAGGTTCCTTCCACGACTATGCTATTTGAGTTCTGAGTGGTGAGGATCTTACATACAACAATCACAGAAATGAACGAGAATCGGAGTTGAGTTCTCGGTTAAGCGAACGCAGCTTACAAGTCAACCGAGAAACTGATGCCAAGATTCCTAAGTCTGACGCCGGCCTCCACAGGGAACTGAAGCGCGCTAAAACATCAAACTCGAGGTAAATACCTTTCTTTCTCAACAAAATCCTGTTTAAAGTGCATTTTTATGCAATAAAGTCACCTTAAGATCTTTATTTCTACTCTGTATGAACGACACTCACCTCAATTTTGGACTTTAGAGCTTGCTAGTGCAGAGAACGTCAACCAACCCCACTATGGAGCGTCGTCTGGCCTACAATACAACCTTCTTAACCCACGTCGAGCAATGGGCAGAGAGAAAAAACCTCGAAATGCCCCCCATTGAAGGAAACATCTCCGAGGAAGTCAAAAGACAATGCTGGGCCATTTTTCGATTTTTTGTAAACGGCGCAGAGAACGCGTACGGAACCAACGTTGGACTGAGTCTGGAGTTCATGGAGGCCAATGTGGGTGAAGATAGGAAGGAAAAATACGCAGAGACGATGTATGAGGTTACTGTTAAAGAAGGCGCGTCTGATCTTTTTCTCTTTCTTCCCGTGGTTGAGTTCGTATTAAATCAAAACGGGGTACCCATATAGACATGTGTAATGCTTTTCAGACTTTACACGGGGCTTGCGCAGCCTATATCGTCGATTTGTACGTATCACAAATATAATGAAGCTGAAATATCTTGAACATTTACCTTTCAGGTGCTCCGTTTCATCACTCGTTGTCCTTGGAATTGTTTTGGGGTTCAATGGGACGGGCGTTTCTCAATCCATGAATCTAATTTGGCACCAGCCTATTCGCCTGTGAGCCCTTTCGAACCGTTAGAAAAACTGTTACTAAGCCCAATTTTAATAGCGGAGAAAAGGTCAAAATCAGGTCAACTTCAATGCATGCAAAAGGTCGCCTGAGGACGATCCGATGTGAAGTAAGTCTTGATTTTTTAATACCGAAAATTTTCGTTAATGAGTGGAACTTAACCCTTCAAAAAGCTCCAGTGTAATGGCGTACTATGTATCTCAGCAATCCACTCTGTCGCCAATCCAAGCCAAAAGTACTACGACTCGATCGTCGCAAAACTCTGACATTTTACATGATTTTCTTCTTGGAACTTCTTGACTGTATAATACCTGTATAAACTGTAGCATATCACAGACTTCGGTATTCTTCTTTTCTTGATCTACTGTATTCTAAACTGTACTTCTAGATATCCCCTCCTCTTCCTTATATAGTGCCCATGAGCGTTGGGTGATAGCTGTCTAAATAGCGCCTAGATATATACCACCCTGCATAGTAACCATATACATCTTGATACTTTTTGACTCCAAAGAGCATGTTTGAACGCTGTGGCGGTTTCTTGAAACTTTGTCAACATTAGAAGTGAAAGTCCACCGGTATCATAAACATATGATGTCTATTAAGGCAAGCTTTGGAGGTATTCACGAAGCAATGCGAGAGCCTTTCCTCTATGCGAGATTTTGTTCTTCTGGTCTGAAGGCATTTCGGCGTACCTATAAAAACCGAAATCATAAGTCCAGAAAGTGAAAATTTAATAGTATCTCTAAAAGCATACGTCAAACCAGTGCCGTTAGGCTCAAAGATGGCATCCCATCCAAAGACCTTTGGTCCACGCGCAGGAACGATGGTTCCTTCCGTTCGTCCCTCAAAGATGATAGGCTCTGTACCTATACCCAAAAGCAAAAGTCAAGAATAAACGAGTGATCTTACAAGGTCATAATCGATCCGTCCACATACCTGGTCCAGCTGAGTAGGCAAACGTGCATACAGCCTCAGCGGCTTTGGTAGGGAATCCAACGAGCATCGCGTTCAATCCTTCGTGGCCAACAGCTGTCATGAAATCCTTCACGTATGGTCCTGGCAGACCTTTCAGAGCGACATAACAGAGCGCGGTATCTTCGGTGATGCAGGGACCTCCAACCTAAGTTCAAACGTTCAAACCCGTTTAGATAACTAGTGCACACAGATTCATCATCTCCAGCTAAACTCACAAACTCAGCTGCTCGTTTGCATTTAGCATACGCGACTTCCTTCGTAGTGCCTTGGATTTCAGGGACTGAGTAATCAGAGATCAATTGGTGAGGCCATCGTCGTGATACGTGCAAGAAACGCGTACTATCCAAGCTCCTAGAGTCAACCTCAATAGGATGTCCTCCCTCTGATAGAATCTCCTTGACCTCTCTAAGCTTGTTCGCGTTTCCAGTGACGAATACTGATGAGGACGATAAAAACAACCTCAGTTCTTCCAAACACGTCCTGTACAGACCAGAAAGACGTACCTATAGATTTTTGAGCAGCCATTAGTTGATTGTGATATCGAAAAAGACAGGTATCTGGGTATAAGAATGTGAGGTGTTGAGAATATCGATCGTACAGATTAGAGGACAAGAATTTAAGCGACGCGTTATCTATAGCAGTACTTTTAGTACGGCAAATGCCGACGATCCCGGTTGGAACTTGGAGTCATCTCCTGTCCGGCTGCTGTCGCGCTAAACCGCCGCCTGAGACGGACGTTCCTGGGCCTTGCAGTCGTTTACATATATCAAGTCATGTAAATATGTTTATTTGCTCTCCTTCAGTAGCGAAATGACTCAACAGCTGAGTAATAAAGGTGATAAACCGCTTCGTTATAGGTAGAGGATCCTCATTTCAATACGCGCCACAACGTTAAAAGGCTTGTCCGCAGCAACCTTCCTAGATATCATTAACCGACTTCGATGACTCGTCCTCTCCTTTCTTCCGAATACCATCTGCCCATGCGACGGCATCTCTCCTACCCTTCTCCACGTCAATGAAGAACCAAATGACCACGGAAGCGCTGAGACATAACGCGAACAGGAACGGGAAGCCTTTCCAATTATTCCCTGAGTTATCGATAATGGCTTGGATGACGTTTGGTCCTATCATGGATGACGCGCGATTGGAAAGTCCGAAGAGGCCAAAGAACTAGACCGTTTCCTAACTGTTAGCATTTCCGGGGGGCTTTGGAAATGGACGAGAACATACCATATTATCGAATCCGGGAGGTGTGAGCTCAGCCATCATGGTTTGAGAAAAGGCATAGTAAGGTGCTTGGAAAAGACCAAAAACCACATTATACGCCCTACAAGTTAAGTAAGTTTCTGCAAAGTGTATTTAAAAAAATATACAAACCAGAATTCCCATGCATTATGAAAGCTAAAAACACGATTAGACACACGGATCTCGCTCATGGTGGCAGTGAACGTACCCGATCTTGTTCGTCCATATTCCTAGCATACCCCAGAATGGAATAAAAATGGTCATCACGTTTGTTACGACAAACTGTTGACAATCAGAATTGGAATTGTGATAGTCAATTTTGGCATACCATTTTCTTGGTGCTAATCTTGAAGTATCGTTGGAAATACCAGAACCCAAGGGTACTCATAGTCGACGTGATAGCCTGTGCAAGGCCCAAGTATGTGTTCTGCAGGAAGCTGAAGGAGAATTTATCGTTTTGACATATTGACACTAGAGTGCCGGTGGTGTTCAAGCCCTATCAAAAGGATAAGTAAAGTACTGATGAGTGTTCCGAATTATTAACCGCTTACGTCTGCCAATAGGAAGAAAGCAAAGAGATAAATGAAAGTGTGAGGCAATTGCTTGTACTGTTTACATGCTGCCCAAATCTATTTCCAAGGTCAGAAAAAAGAAAGCGCATGGTAATAACAACAACCCACTTGTTTCCACCCAATCGTAATATAGTACTCTCCCTTTGGAAGTGGAGGGCCAGGGCGAGGCTGCTGGTAGATAACTGAAGCAAGTATTAAACGAAGGCAATCGGAGATTGTCCGGACACATACACCACCATATACCCATGAGCACCCAGTATGAGTTGACTCTGATATAAAGATACAATCAGGGAAGGCAAAGTGAGGAAGGTCATAAAAACACTTACAAAACCATGACATAATTATTCGCCTTCGGATTGTCGGCGAGTGGAAGAAGGATAGTCAAGTTTAATAGCAGAGTAGCGATATAACCGATATTGCTATGCATCTATATGGTATTTAGACCCCTGAGTGAGCCAACCTTGGCAGATGTGAGTGCTCACGGTACTAATGTTACTAATCCGATTCTTCTCCATACTCTCTTCGACTTCATAATCCTCTCGCGTAATTTTCCCAGATTCATATCTAGAACGGAGGGTCCGAGAATGCTGCGTGTTACGAGCAAGGCGAGGGAATATGGCTGCATAGAAAACAAGAGTAGCGCCATAGGTAATAAAACCTATCATAAACAAGGCCATAGCAAGTGGCCAGCGAGACGGGACTGAAAATATCGTTGGTCGGTGTTAAAAAAATTAAACAAGTTATAAACACACCTGTCAAGCTGACTTCTGCATATTGAGATGCCCAACATATAACAGTTACCGCAAAAAGTAGCCACCTCCCAAATGTACCATAATCAGCTGCTGAACCTATGGTTGTGAATATCAAAGTCATAATCTATGGCTCGAGGTTAGTTCAATTCGACGCAGAAGTGGAGGGTGGAGGTAGTAGTTACAGCAAAACTGATGCCATTTGCAATCAATACGACACTGGAGACCGACTTTGTTCCTCCTGCCCAGGGGAGAACACATTGTCCCGAAGAACCATCTGCGGCACACGACGAGCCTGGCCCTTTAGCCGGGTCGAAGCCAGCCGAGAACGCCAGCGACTGGAAAAGTGTCATGGAAAACCCAAGAGGTCCGACTCCCTATATTCATGATGTACAATAAATCTCAAGAATATGTGGTGAGAGATGTGAAAACAAACATTATCACCGTTGTAGTACACTTTAGATAGGATTTAATCAAAAGAGTATTGAGCGATGAAACAGAAAAGCTCACAGTAATAGCTCCAAAGCTCCTTCCTCGTCACTATAGGCTCGTCTTTGCGTATTGAAGATACAAAGGTGACCCCGGTCTGTACAGTCGAACTGTTCTTGCCTTCATTTTCAAGTTCGTTAGCGACATCGACACTGGGCCTTTTCTGCGACTTTTCGTTGTCTGACATAGCACTGTCCTCCAAAAGATACAAAAGATATGGAGAGCGTAAAGGCTTCCTTCTGCGTCGTGCTACAGCCACTCAGAAAGCCCCTGTGTTTCTTAACAAGGTGATATCATCCAATAAGGTTAGAACATTCTTATCTTGTGACCAATGATCCACGCATTCCTAGTTAAGAATAGCTTATTGTGCTCCTCTAATGCAGAAGGTCGGAATTGCCGCCCCACGCCCATTGGTGGTCTCGCCTCAACTTTGCTCTGCTGGATTCATGACCGACTGAAGGCATTCAGATTTGCGAGCTCAGTGTATAAGAAGCTTGAGAGTGCTTGGATATTTGGAATTATATGAACAGCTGAAGGAATGAAAAGTGGATTCTATTCGAACATCCTGAAGGAGTTGGCGAAGGGAAAAGAACGCCGCCTGACCATGGCGTTGGCGGGCTTCAACCGTGGGAATATATCGGGCCGACTATCCGCTTCTGCGTTGTAACGAAAATAACCAATTCTCTTTCCTCGAAAGAACAGATACTGTTTTGAACGAGTGACCGAGAATATTTCTATAAGGTTGCAAAGATCGACGCTTATCTTGATGGGGTGCGCCGCCAATGGAATTCTCAGCACTATGTTAATACTATGCGTTCTTCTTTTCACAGGTTCTTATCTCTTCATGTGTATTTTAATAGAATACAACCGCTGGCATTATGATGTTCACGGTCATGCACAAACATCCTGTCATCAGTGCCCAGAGCGATGAGGTGGGCTTTGAAGGTTGAGAAGGACTGTCGCATTGGACGAGCGACCTTATTGTGTTTGTGGAGGTGCGTTCTCTTACTAGGTTATCTGAGCAACATATACATATTGAAGCTAAGAAGCAGTCCGCAACAGGCATGCAATTTACGAATTTATATCTTTTGTGGAACCTGCTATGGGTCAACGTACTATGTGTTTCTTCCAGCCTACGGGTGATATCTACCCTTACTCCAGGAAGCATATTCAGCTTTAGCCACCAAGGAGACGTCCAATATCTTGCAGCGTCACAAGCAGCTCTGGATATAAAACGCATAGTCCCACCTCTATCAGCGAAAGTGATTTTTGACCTCAACCCGCTTACTAGTTTGAAGATAAGAAGTCGACGAATAACAAAGAACTCTGTGCAAGAACAGCTTGACCTGTATACGCGGACGGACGATGTATGGAATACAAACTTCCTCAAAACCTTGGTAATCGCATACGAAGGGGAAGGATCTGCGATTCTCGACTCGGAAGCCCCCAAATGGTTACAATCGCAAGGCGTAACTCGAATTTTCCTATCTGGTTCCATTGAATCCCCTTCAAACGAAGTTATCCCAACCTATCAAATCTCAGGCACCATCCCTCCAGGACCTTTTGTGTTCTCTGCTAAAGGTGGAACGTCAAGGTTGAAAGTGCATAACGTGTATCGATTATACCTTGACGAATACGAGGGCTTCCTGTTTGGAGCGATACCTGACCTCGTAAACGGTGGATGGATCCTTACCAACATCACAAACAACATTCCTGCTACCGAAAATGGACCGGCGACGCAGCTCATACCAGTCCCATCTAGACTAAGCGTGCTCGCTTCTGGCTTACCTCTTGCGGGTACACGATTCGGATTGAAGGACATCTACGACGCCCAAGGACTTCCGACAGCAGCAGGCTCTCATGCATATATGCTAACACATCCTATACCCAACGCAACAGCTCCTTCAATTACCAAACTCATATCCCTGGGGTCCGCCATGGTAGGCAAGACAAGAACGTCCCAGTTTGCTCACGGTGCTCAACCTTGGGAGTTTGCCGACGTGCCATATTCGTGGAACCCAAGAGGAGATGGCCACCTTACCGCATCGGCGTCGAGCTCTGGAAGCGCGTGTGCAATCGCTGGGTATGACTGGTTGGACTATACAGTTGGGAGTGATACTAGAGGAAGTGTGAGGAAACCGGCTGCATTGGTTGGGGTTTACGGCATTCGTCCCTCGCATGGGAGTATGGATCTGACTGGGGTGGTACCTCTCTCTGAGGAAATGGACACGGCTGGTTTCTTTGCCCGCCATCCAACTATATTTTACGAAGTTGCCCAGAAGTGGTGTGTTTATTATATCCCTTTTATCTATACTCGTATTTATCAAAATTCTAGGTATACAGATTCTCCTGCTGCCAGCAAGAATTCCATTAAACGATTTCCATCCATTCTATATTATCCAACCGAACACTTTCCTGTCAAAAACGACATAGCACAGCGGCTGATCGACAACTTTCTTATCTCATTACGACATCTTTTCGGCATTCAAACCGTCCATGTCAACTTCACCGATATCCTTGCTCCATTCCTTTTGAATGGAAACTTTCCAGAATATCAGCTATTTTCAAACAAATTAGCTGAGTATCGTTCCTGGAAAGATGTAGGCGAACCCACAACAAGAGAATTTATCGCAAAATTTGGCAAACCACCACTCTTTGATCCAGTACCACAAAAAATGTTTTCTCGTGCGCAATCGATCACAGACCAGGATTTTGCAGATGCCGTTGCTCTGAAACGTCATTTCCGGGATTCCGTGTCAGAGCATGTATTCAGACACCACGCGGAATCTTGTTCGGACTCTCTTTTCATTTATGACGCGGCCACAGGCGGATTACCTTCTTATCGAGTAGAAGAATTTAACCATTTGTCTGGTGCCACACATTTCCTCCTTACGGCTGCAGGCGCAGGCGTAGAAGCCAAAATGTCCGACTTTTTCAATTTCCTGGCGTCCATGGGTGAACTGCCTGAAGTGACGATTCCGATTGGCCAGGTACAATACTTTAGCCAACTGAGCAGGACATGGGAACCCATACCTGTTGCTGTGCAGCTGGTGTCGAGAAAAGGGTGTGATGGCATGCTATTAGACCTAGTAAAGGCTCTTGCGGACAACGGTGTGGTGCGACCTGTTTTCACTGGACGATCAATGTTCTGACAGGTCCTTGGAGGAGAATTTTGAATGTGTACGTTAGTTGTTTGTGCAAATCAGGTCTGAGCATGTAGTAGAATAGTATAATAGCCGCCGGCATGTTTTCGACACCATATAGAATTGGGGCTACGTTGCTATGAAAGCTCTGATCAGAAGCGTCGCCAAGTCTTCCGGCCGCGGTGTCGCTATTGACTGACACCCATCTTCATAATTTCAAATAAGGTATTGTAATGTATCTAGTAACGCTTTTAGATGCGTATCATGGTGCATGGAGAACAAGCGCGCAGCGTACGTTATTCTTCCAAAGACAATGATATCTATAGATATTTCTACGACTTGCCGAGTATATATCCCGACTTCCTTTGGGGCTGTCAGTCTGCATACTGAGGAGAACTTTGACTCATTTTCATCTAACACCCCGGACCCGCCTATGGGATTGCTAGTCTTGGCGGCGTCGTAGCGCCCGTCGTTGTGATGGCGCTTTGAGCGACCCTTGTTTCCGTATCTGGACATAACGTGTATCCCCAAGGGATAAAATCAGATAAACCGCACTAAAAAGTACGGAACATCATTAATACATCATTATTTTTGACAACAATGGCGAAATTTGATTATAATCTGTGGTTTAAGTAAGTAAGTATATTTTCGGAATCTACATGATGCTGGGTAAACCCTCGAGGAAAGTTATTGCGGTGATAAGGACTCAGCTGACTGTCGTGAGTGATGTACATGTGCCAAAGCACTGGTACACAATTGACCAAAGTAGTCGAGTGTCCATGGACACAACGGACTGCTAACGGGGAAAGGTCAAACATGGACCTACAACTAGGTATATCCAAGATTGTCATACTGAGCATCCGTGTAGCTGTAAAATGAGTCTCACGACCTCGTGTTAACGTCTTGTTCTTATACCACCACCATCGATTCGTCGAAGATTATAAGTATGAATGGCCGACCTACGCTGCGTCCTGTTGTTTGGGCCAACGTGGATGCTCATGGGCAACCCGTTCGTCGCCAGCGCTCCCCAGATGACGAGGACTATGCAGATTCGTCGGATCATCCATCGAGGAAGAGGTCAAAGGCCGTAGGCCAAGCTGCTATATATTACCCCCCTGCACTTACACCGTCGGAATTGATGTGGAGGCAACGCTACGGATTTCTTTATCAAAGAGGATATCAACTGCGCCCTCGTTATCACCCAGACTGGACGCCAACGATTTCTGGGAACGGAAGGCATTATCACAGCGGAGAGGATCACATCATGCAGATAGTATGCCATATATATTCACCGTTTTTACCACGCAGGATATTTTTCTGACACGGTACGCCACAGCTCCCCCAGGTATTAGATGGGATCAGACGGCGAGACGGCCTCGTTGTTTGTATCAAAATGATTCAAGATCAGCGCAAAATGCACCAGGTCCAGATAACGGAATATTTCTCCTCGCAAAAAATGACAGAAGACACCCGCAACCATGTCGTTCCATGCTATGATGCCTTTGTGGATGGTTTCTTGCCACACATACACTTCATAGTCATGCCCGTCATGCGGAAGTTTGATGACCCTCCGTTTTGGATGGCAAGCGAGGTTATGGATTTTGTTACGCAAGTATTAGAGGTAAATTCGGCTAAAATTAATCAAGTGTAACGGAAGGCTTAGCGCCCATTTTCAGGGTTTGGCGTTCCTCCACGAAAATAATGTTGCTCATCAGTAAGTTTTTCATTATACTTTTAATGTTATTATTTTCATCCTGTTGTTCTACTCTAGCAACCTCACCAGTGAACACATCATGATGGACGCCAGAGCCATCGTCCCTACTGGATGGCACTTTGTTTCTCATTTCTGCGAGCCAGATGGTGTGACAAAGATCTCTCCTTTCCTCCGCAAAAACTACTCCGTGCGGTACTATTTCGTTGGGTTCGGAAACTGTTATCATATCAAGCCGGACGTCAAGCCGCTCGTTACAAATATTGGAGGAATTGACGATGACGTACCTGAACTCTTCACCGGAAAGCCTTATGACCCATACAAGCTCGACATTTACACACTCGGAAACGTTCTGATGAAAGAACTATTCCACGTATGCTTTTTTCATTCTATTCACTGCTGATCCGCCAATCAAATCTGTTTTCCAGAAATACCAGGGTATCGACTTCCTTCGTGATCTGATAGAATACATGCGAGCGGAGGAATTTGAGAAACGACCTGGCGCAAGTAAGGTTCTTCGGAAATGGTACCAAATACGGGACACTTTGGACGAAGATGCGATGGAAGAAGTGGAGCTGCGGCTCCGTCCAGGCTTCGCACAGCGGAAACGTTATACGCCAGAATCATCCAGCAGCCCTAGTGGTGTCTATAGCTATAGTTCCAGCAGCCGGCCGCCAACGTCCTCAATGACGATGAATCGGGTAATTTTTTATTTTATTTTATTCACGAAACCTCTCATGAGGCTTACTATTTTTATTAGCCGTCAACTTCTTCTAAGCCGCCACGAGCATACTAGCTATCGCGGTCTCACCGGTGTCGATCATTCTTTCAGGCTGACATGTTCCGGATTCCCATCGACTTACATTGTTTCTTTCGCACACAAGCCATCCTATTTCCTTATTGTCCTGATACTATTGCACCACAGAACTCTCGTTCCCCTCACACCAGCTATCTATCTCTACTTTCGCTCCTGTTCCCATGATATTTAATTTATAGTCGAATAACACAGCTCAGCAGGTACTAGCATGTCTTTACAATTCACAGTAAGTAAGCGCGCAGCTTTCAAAGGAGTATTTAGCGGTTGTATTTACTAGGGTGGCAGTGTGTTATTATTTTCAGTGTGGAAACTTTAGAGATATCAAACAGAAGATATATCCAGTAGCAGCTGACGTGCGCGCCAAAGGATCACAGCTTGCGTTCCCATGTTCTGTCCATCTCGCTTTTGCACCGAAAGATCCGTACACAGTTGTCCGCTGGTGATCCAAGAGCCCAATGGGTTCTTTCTCCTTCCGATGGGAAAGAAATACGATTGCATTTATAATTATAACGATAAAAAAGCAAGTAATCCCGGACTCCGAAGAGAAAAAGAAAGGTCTCGATAACAGAGAAGTGCGATATTCAACTTGTGAGTCTGAAAAATCAGATAGGGTCTTAAAATAGATTGGTGCTTTCCCTCTGCGGCCACTTGCGAATCTTATCTTATCTTATCGACTTTTTTCGATTTTCAACACGTACGAATCTTCTTCCCCTTCTCAGGTTCTATATCTCCAGAAATTTTTTCATCACTTTATTATGTTTGCATGTGCACCGTATACCTCCATGAAAAATTATCTAGTACGACATTCTAACTTGCTCATATATGTTTTTGAACCTTCCACCAAGTTAAAGCTTCAATTCCAAAACCGCACATAACAGAGATAGCGCTATTTAGTATTGATTATACAATTAAGAGACAATGTAGTACACGAAGATAACACTGAAGTGATTCCGAAATAATAGACCAATAGCAAATAGAACAAGTGGAGAATTTCGACGTATGTACAATTTAGAACACATTCCTTTAATGATAAACATTGCTTCAAACAGTCCAGAAACTTGGGATAATAACAAGCAAGTCGTTAAGGTACCAATAGTTGGGTACCACTTTCTTGGACTTGCCTTTACCCTTCTTCTTCTTCTTGGTAGCGTCGCCTTGACGAGCGATCTGCACGTAAACACCGCCCAAGCCCGTGCCCACAGTCAGGAATTCAAGCCGCTCTGGCTTGGCCTCGATGAGGAGGGTGATTTCGTCGTTGAGTGGGTCGTGCTCTTTGACAGTAGTACCTTCAGCTGGTTGTGCGGGATCAGGCCGATCTTTGTCGAGAATATTATCTTGTTTGAGAAGGGTAGGCCGAGAATAGGTGGGTGATTCGCCTCCATCCCAATCGACCATGGGCTCAAGCACGACCTTGTAAAACTCTTTGTCTAGGTCGACCTCGACAGCCTCCGCGTCCGGTTCATAGACGTCTACGGCCTGAGGAGAGGATTTGGGTGGGTTTCCAGATGGCGGGATTATGGCTTTGATGCGACGCATAGACTGCTCAACGAGGCCTGCTGTGTGCGTAAGAGGGAAGGACGTTGGACCGAGAAGAGAAGAGAGTTTGTTGGGTTCAATCCCCGCCCAGACCGACTCCTTGATTTCATTCTCTGATGTATCGGTCCAAGGATTATTTTCTGGATCGCCGGGAGTGTCCCAACCAGCACTGGTTCCCCAACCGCCCTCAGTATTAACATCCCAGCCCGGAGCGTCAGATACAGCTACATCGCCAGTTGTCGAGTCGACCTCTACTATTTTGGCGATTTCATCAACTGTGTCCTGTTCAGCTTCTGTAGGCTCGATTTCGGGTACATTGGAGAGGTCGATGGAGATTGTGTGGTATCCCGCCAATTTCTTGCCCCAGCACTCCTTGCAAGCCTTGCTGAAATCATCTGGATATGTTTTTGCGATTTTCGGTGCGTTCGGGATTTCAGTAATAGAGAGAGCGATAATTTCTTGTGAGCGACGTAGACCACGTTCGATTTCCGGGAGCACTTTGCTTCTAAGCGTGAAATTAACAAAGAATTGCACTACGCGACCTATGCATTCATTGTTGACATCCGACCTTGATCAAGAAGGTTGGCATCACAAACGGCTCATACAGACAAGAACGCAACGTACCAAATGAAACCCATAGAACGGGCATAAGATGACAAGAATATTTTGATTGCTTTTTCCGGTTTGTCAAGAAAGTCTTGCATCTTTTGCTCGTTTTGTGCGAGTGCTCTTTGTGCTGGAATATCCTTGTCCAAGAAGACATTCTCTTGTTCTGGTTCTTCCTCCGCGACGTCGTCCTCTTCTTCTTCTGCGGCTGCCGCAGCTACCGGGTTCGTAGCGTCTTGCATTGATTTGTCCATGTCCGCTTCATCGTCATCGCTGTCATCGGGTGGATCAATGCCAATATGGTGCTGCTTTCTCTTTTTCTTCTTGCTAACAGGACCAGTAACCGTGAGACCGATGTAGCGTTGGAACTAAACATATACGTAACACAATTATGTACGTTAAAATTTTTATCCGAGGGCGACATGATTATGACAAAACAGACCTTTTCCCAAATGAATTTAGGACCCGTTTCTGACAAGAAGTGTACGGGCCACTTGCGTCCAGACGTGAAATCATTCGCAGCAGCTTGTAAACGTTCAGCGCGAGTCGAGAGACTGGCCGCAGTATTGTCAGAAAGTATGCCACTGAATAATGCAAAACAAAACACACGGGTCAAAGCCATAAGAGAACCGTATGGCCTCTGTTTCTTCCCACTCTTCGTACCAAGCGAGTTTCTTGGGCGGCAGTCCTAGCTGTTTCCGCGCTTCCTTGTCGTCGGACGTCCTCTTGCGCTTCGTGTTCGACTTACAGAAATCCGTCTTGTGGTGTGTCTTCACAGGGACAGTGGGGATGCCCAAAGCATCGACTTCGGCATCGTCGGGACCTGGATCGACGCGGATGCCACGTTCCTTGAATTGTTTAAAAGGCATGATCTCGACGCCTTCCGATGCTTGAGGAAATGGCGGAAACTTGATCAAAAACTCGCCTTGGGCGTTGATAATATGGTTCTCTGCAGTCAGAGGGCCCTGGGGCAGGGGAGGTTGGGGCGTTGGGGAAAGCGTGTCCACTTCCATAATGACAGACCCTTGGGTGGTTTGTGTGTGTGGGCAGCAAAATAAAGCTAGTGGCGGGAATCACCGCATATTCTGGGAATTTTATACCCTCACTTTCTCCTTATCCGGGCGTCTATCTTGACAAGCGGAGTTCACGATATGTCCATTTGCCTTTTCGTACTGCGGACATCGATGCTATCAAAGGTGCGTCGAGAACTCATCGTGGCATGACAGAACAGAAACAAAGGTTCACTGAAAGAAGATTATTGTTCGGTAAAGCCGGAACCATAATGAGAGTAAATAATGACAAATTACAGAGCAGGAGTGAAGAAGAATAAGAAAAAAAGAAAAGATATAGAAAGAAGACTAAGATCGATAAAGGATTGGGTTATAAAACAAAAAGAAAGCATCTGTACGAAGTAACGAGCACGACAGCATAGTATGAAGAAGAAAAAAAGAAAATCCAAAACCCAAAAAGGTACCATACGTGAATGCGTGAAAGATGACACAAAAATAAACTCCAGTTTACGAGATGACAACAGGGAGCATGAACCCAGCATTCGTTGGGATCGAGCCTCTCGCGATGGTATTCGCTATTGCTTTCCTCTTGTCTTCCCAGGCCTTAAGGGCGCGTAACAACTGCAGAATCTTGTCTCGCTTGCCTTGCCGGACGTCATTTATGCTAACGCTACCCATCTTAACATCGTTGTCCAATAAGAAGTCGAAGAGCCTGAAAAGACCATCGAGCTTATCATCGTTGGGGTCGGTTGGGAATGCAGAGTCGGGCACAGGCGGTGAAGATGGGCGGCCTTTGATTGACTCAGCGAGTCGCAGTAAACCCAAACCACCACAAAGAGAGCCAGAGGGGTCCGTAATCTGAAGGTTGTCCGGCAAGTGCGTGTTGGCCCACTTAATCAAAGTCTCGTCTACAACATTTACCTGAAATTTTCAATGAATATAACTTCATAATGCATCAAAATTTTGGCTTACAGACACTCTTTGGGAGGCCGACCGTCTCATTTCTCTCGATGGTCTAGGAGGGGCATTGATTCGTTTCTGCGTGGGAGATTGGGGATCCGCAGGTGCTGCAGGTGCTGCGGGTTCCTGGAAGAACGAATCCAGACGCGTCCTCTCGTCCCTTCCGTCGCTACTATTGAGACCCATGAGGACACGTGCATCCCGACTAGATAATTGATCAGGGTTTTCGCGCCGCAGTGCTTTCTGCGTAGCATCACGAGCAGTAGGAGATGGAGGACGCGGAGCTGGATTCATCGCTTGAGCAACAACCAGAGGAATCGTCGGAATATTACATGAAGAAACAACAGGTTCTAAACGTCATCAAAGCTTAGGCCTACAATAAATTTAAAAGTTTAAAAACCACTTACTCGAGTAATCTCTCCCAATCGTGGCTTTCATGATCGCTTTCATCCAATCGCGGATGGTAGTCTTTTCTTCAGAGCTAAAGTAGTGGGTCTTGTCGTGATCATGATCAATGCGAAATCCATAACGTCCAGGATCAACATTTTCATCCACAGTTACTTTGTAACCGACGATATGAATATAAACCTTAATCTTGGTTTCCTGGAAAGCAAACTTATCAGTACTCATAAAGTTGAAGGAAGAAACGCGCTTACAGTCTTGCTGTTACTCCTCAAGACGTACAAGTGCGGGCCTTTAAGAATGAAGTAACGCAGTTTCCAGGTATTATACCTATCGCCTTTCTTCCTCATCCACCCAGTATGGTCCGGTTCGCCAATTTGGTCCCAAATGTTCTGACCTTGCTTGATAAGTCCGGTGTTACCATTGGCGTTAGCAACAGTTTCCGATTCCGTCGCAGTTGTCGGCGAAGTGGATACGACGCCCGCAGGATGATGAGGAGCCGAAACAGTCCTCTTGCGTAGAGTATTGCCGTTCTTGGGTGCTTCTTTCTCTTGTTCCTTAGCAGACGAATCATGTCCCAGTCCAACTTCCTTAGGACTAGGCGTAGTCGGACGGTGTGAACTCGACTTGCGCATGCTCGTGCCAGTCAACCTCGGTAAGCTGAACTTGTTAGTCCTGTCGTGTGAGTGGTCTTCACCATTCGCACTATAACGACGACAAAAAGGTTAATTGACAATATATAATGGGAAAAGAGCATGCTAGACATACACAGGAGGCGGCTTCCTGCTCTTGCCACTCAGAGAATTGCTAAATGTTGCACCGAAGATACTCAATCTGTCACTAGGTTTGCTGCCATCGACGCTTCGTTTAGCTCGCGTATGACGACTGCTACTAATGCTAGATGAGTCGCGGCCCGTAGTTTCCTTGTCCTTGGTTTTTTCCTTTTTGTTGGAACTGACGCTGTTCTTCTTCGTTAGTTCCTCGGAGTGCGCCTCTAGACTAGGAGAAGGAAGAGGGGATTGTCTGTTCGCAGCATTGAAGGATTGAGTCGAGTCCTGCGAGCGACCGAATAATCGACGACGCATGCTTGTAGCCGTAGGTGCAATTTCTCCCTATAATGATACGTTCATCAAATGTCAATAAAGAGTTATTTATGGGAACATACGTCGCTCATATGTCCACGATCTTCTTCGTCTGCCTTTGGTAACAATGCCGATTTGACTGCAGTATCCTTCAGAGCACCATCGCTGGGAGACGGTAATAAGTGTCCTGCACGTGTTCGCTGCAAAACGAAGCCAGATCAGCAAACGTGCGAGATAAAAGAGCAAAAATCATCATACCGAATCAGGTGCCAAAGTGGAAGGCATTCCGATTCCGAGACCAGCAACCGTTGCAGCAGTGGCAGCAGCCATGGTGGAAATTCCACTCTCGGAAATATGGGAAGGAACAGGGATCTCTTGCACTGGTTCGAATTGGTTCGTGGCATAGTATCCATTTGGTGGTAGGCCCATTGGACTTCCCAGTGAGCTTTGGATGCTTTGAGAGTATCCTTGAGGCGGAATGCCATTAATGGTCGCCAGGTATGAGTTATGGCTGTGACTCTGGCTTTGGGTACGCGAATGACTGTTTGAATGTTGCAACTGCAAGGGAGACGGCGAAGGGTGGCCAGAGGAAGCGTGGTTGTCAAAGTACTCCACGGAAGGTGGCCGCCGAAGCTCAGCAATCGCATTCGCAATGCGTACACGCTTCCCAAAGGCCATTATACCGATTTCCGTTTTGAGTAAATTGGCGTCAAGTTCGAGGAGGACGTCGCCTGTAATTTCTTGTTCTAAAGGTGAACAAAAAGCATTAGTAATTGATCCTGCAAGAAAAGAACATGTAAATGATTTACCAATAAACTTGTCGCGTACATCCTGGTCGAATCCTTTGCTCTTCAACCAATCGATAACCTCTTCTAGTGTCCACTCTGATGGATGTGTCTTCTTGAGAGTAGAAGTAGTCGAAAGTGAGTAATGTAAAGAAGGTCCAGCAGGAGCGGTCATTGCAGGAGCAGACGAAGATGAAACGATGCTGTTATGTTTTGAATTTACAGCATTATTAAAATGTGATGATGCAGAGGGCGAAGGAAGTCCATTCGTTACTGCTGTCTCTTTAATAACGGGTGCGCTACTCCGTTTCTGTTCCTGAGAGGGTGTTGGGGAGGAAGAACGTACAGCTTCTACCGGCGGAGGTGAAGGAGGAGTTTGGTATATTTCCTTCGCCGGTGAGACAGGTCGTTCTTCTGCGACAGTTATAGTCGGTTGTGCAACAACGACAGGGGGTTCTGGCTGGGGCTGTTGTGGGGGTAGAGAAAATACGGGGAAAGATTGTTGTACTGCAGTAGCTGTTGGAAGCTCGGATTCGTCTTTAGGTGGTACAATTACTTGGTTTTCGACGGTTGAAGATCTCTGCGTCTCGGTCTCAGTCGCAGACGATTCCTTTCCATGACTAGGAATAGATTCCGCTTCGGCTTCTTCGTTCTCGTCTTCTTCCAAAATATATGGATGGTGTCTCTGGAACTTGCTTGACCGTGTGAAATCTCCCTCGTCCTCGCTCTCATCGCTGAGTTCGACCTCGATGGGAGGAGCGACAGCCCGCCGAGAACTAGATGATTCATTGTTGGCCAACATAGCTTCTAGCTTCTCGGCTTCTGCTATTGCTCTGCTGGCCTTTGCCGCCAACCTCATCCTAGCATTTTTGTGCCAGTCCTCGCCATTAGCATCATCCGGTCCACCATCAATATCACTGAGGTCGAAATCGGTATCAGTCTCGGTGTCCCCTTCCCGAGTGCTGGCAAAGCTAAAGCTCCTCGCACCATCCCCATCTTCCTGCCCAACACCCCTTCCAAGTTGTTCAATAGCCTTCTGGACATCAGTCATCGTCGCCTTCATCACTTCATTGTCGGGCATTGATCCGACATGAAGTGATGCGTCATCTTCATGACCAAAGTCGCTTTCATAACCTTCTCCATTGAGAAACGTAGCAGGAGGTTGCTTGGGGACTGGAGACACAATGTCGGGCGCTGGAGGGGTGCCTGATTCTGACTCTTCGGCGAGGGTCTGTAGCCCGGTCTTGGTTGAACTAGAGTCTACTGTGCTCGGTTCTTCATCGTTGCTGGCAGACGAGGATTGTGGGGTCTGAGAGACGGTTGTCGTAGCCGGTGGTGCAGGTGCAGTATAGCTGACTGGGAAAAGGCCGACTTTACCAGTTAGATTTCGTCCCTAAAAGGTCCCTTCGTCAATTGAGCCAATTCAATGATCAGAAACTAGCCATACCTGCCACCAGCCATCTCCGTAGAGATCATCCTTCTCCACAACTTCTATTCTTTCTCCCGCATGGAAAGATACTTCGTCCTCATGCTCGGGCAGAAAATCATGTAAAGCATAAACATATTCCGGCATTGTGAGCCTAGTGACCTGAGTGAATGTGGTGGTATATTGTCTGTGGTAGATATGGCGTGATTCAAAAGTCGATGTAGATGGAAAGAAAAGAAAGACAATGAGAGAGAAAGTCTGTGATTAGAACAGGTGCACTGTCTTGTGTGTGGAAATAGGTCGGAAGAGTGAAAATAGATTGGTGCCGGTGGTGCGTGAGGGGTAAATGATTCGTTCCAAACGTCTTACTCGCGAAATATCAGATAAGCCAAGGCCGTCGACTGATAGCGGCGACGACTCGTACGCAAGCGACGAGGATGGAAAGAAACCAAAAGGCCTGTCTTTGAAATCACACCACATATCCGCCAACTTCCGAATCCCACGTGGAACATGCTAAGTCGAATCTCACACCATTTCTTTTAGTACTTTACTTTACACTACTATCAATATCTTATTTGTCTCAAGGTAGCCCTCTGCCTTCGTTGATTGCTGTTGCCACCATGCTTGTGTTGGGCCTGTTGAACGCATACCTGGTGATACACAAAATTAGACCAGGCGGGGAATTGTGCGCGCAAATTTACCTCTCGTAGCTATCGAGGTACAGCTGCTCCGTGCTGCATGTAGCCTTGAATGCTGGGTGCTCAAACAGGCGCATTAACCACCCGTTGAATCTTTCGCCCTGTGGCAATTGGAATCCCCGATAATGGGTTAAAACCACCTTGGCTCTGTACAACCCTACAGAAAGGACAAAAGGTTATTTGCTGGGTGTATCACCGTCTTGACACTCACAAGGTCCAGCCATGACATCTGCCCATCCCAGGTCCGTTTCGCCAGGCACCCATACTCCGAGCCCTTTACGTTGCAATTTGGCTTCACCCTCGCCGAATGTTCCACCGGGAGCGAGTATTTCCCGCTCAGCCCGCTCAAGCAAGGATACCAATCCTTCAAGGCTTGCATGAAACTCCTTTCCAGCTTCAATTTGTTTAACTTCATCCTGCGCCTGTAAATATCGATAAAACGCGGGTACAAGGCTCCGGCTGACGTGATCTGCTTGAAGTCGCACCAAACCTCGAGCATCTTGACGCACGTTTATGTTTGGCAGTAGCAAAAGATCAGAATGAATACCCACATGGATTTGTTATGGATGGAAGGATGCTTCGCATCGTTGTGCTAGCTGCGAGGCTTTGAGGTGTCCTTCAGATACAGATTGATGATTTGAACTTCCCAGCAGACTCACTCTTCCAAGAAGTCGAGGATGACTGTGCTTTCGTTGAGGGATCGAGGTGGATTGTATCGGTTGAACCTCAGTCCTGGTACCAGACCCTTCGGGGAAACTTCTAAAAGTTCTTTAGGTTTCTTATACGGGTCGACTTCGTCTATGCGCGAGTCATTATAAACGTCTCGTCTGTCGCATCAATACTGGATCTTACAATACTGCACATGTAAATCAGTTTAATAAAATAATACATAAAAACTTTGTCGTACTTTATATTGTATTCCTAATATCTCAAAGGCCACCCATACTCTCTGGACGAAAGGGCAGAAGCAGCTCCCAAAGAGGGTGATATCTTCATCTTTCTCATGAGCTTTGACTGTTGCCAGAGCATCACCCGTACACTCGGTGTGATATTTTCTGCCTGAATCTGCTTTATTGGCCGCCATAGTTGTAACTCAGTGTGATTTATCGTATAGTGGTGGTGCAAGCCTTGTGTGAACAAGGACTGGAATTCAAAGGAGAGCTGATGTCACTGAACTGATAAGCTCATAAGGCACAACATCTAATCTTATCTTTATTCTTCCCACGGGGTCGTATTTGGATCTATGTGGCAAGTCCTTCGCTTGAAACTCTGCGCGTTCACTTTAACAAACTCAGTGATCCAGCACTCACTTTCCCCCATACCCCTTATACCGTTCGACCCTCTCAAAACACGAAAATGTCGAAAAGAAGTCATTCTCCGCCCCCGTCCGGTCCAGGAGCTGGTATCGTCATGAAAAGAGCCAAGGCCACCCCTCCACCTTCAAACCAGATTGCCATTTCTTCCGGTAAAGATGAACGGAATAAAGGACTTATCCGAACGGTGCAACGAACGAGCCATCTCGAAGCGCCTATCATGAGTCTTGCTGGAGCACATGCGGTATGTCGCTTTCATTCAGGACTTATTGCTCGTAAATATCGTTTATTGACACGCGTATTTTGAAATGTAAGGGTGAAATTACGAGCTGTCGATTCGACCCCACAGGGCAGAAGATTGCAGCTTGCTCAACGGACAGGAGTATATGTGAGTAAAGAAGGCCGCATACCATCCCAGTATCCCGTTTCTCATTGTAATATCTCGCAGCACTCTGGACTACATACTCCCCAACCACGAATTACGGGCACGGCACCAGCTTAGCCAAAGCGCCTATTCTCGATCTCCAATGGTCTCTTTACTCCCCTCTCATCTACTTCGTCTCTGCAGACCACACACTCGGCATGATGGACCTCGATACAGGCAAACGCGTCAAGAAAATAAGCGCTCACCGCGAAATCATCAACGCACTTGACCGGTCGATGGCTGGCGGGTCTGGGACAGAACTCATCGCTACTGCTTCCGACGACGGGACCGTGAAGATCTGGGAAGGAGGTGAAGATGCGAGGAAGGAGGCTCAGGCGACTCTTAAAGTTGGATGCCCTGTTACTTCTGTTTGTTGGAGTGCGGACGGAAACACTATCTATGCTGGGGCTATAGACAACGAAGTCCACGTATGTGCTTGTCCATTTCTCATACCGGAAAGCTATTCACTATCATACTCACTTTCAACAACAGATTTTTGACATCCGCAAAAACGAACAAGTTTCGACCCTGCTAGGACTCTCAGACACACCTACGTCGCTAGCCCTGTCACCCAACGGAAACTTCCTCCTCTCCCCTTCATTCTCATCACAAACCTTCGTTTGGGACGTCCGTCCCTTCTCTCCATCCCCGAATAGGATACACCGTGTCCTGCAGGGTGCGCCAGCCGGTTTCGAAAACACCCTTCTGAGAGGCTCGTGGAGTAAAGACGACGGCGGAAAACGCGTCGCGGTGGGCGGTGCTGATCGCATGGTCTGTATTTGGGATGTGGAAAGTGGCAAAATTTTGTACAAAGTTCGTTGGAATTCTCATTTATCGTCTGGGATATATAAGTGTCTGACATTCGCGCGTTTTGCCACAGCTTCCAGGCCACAAAGGCACAGTGACAGCCACCGATTTCCACCCCAAAGAACCTATTAGTGCGTTTGATTTTTTTCTTTTTCTTGACTTGTCCAGCTCATTGACAATATACCATTCTAGTCCTCACTGGTAGCAAAGATGGCACCATGATAATGGGTGAAGTTGAAGCTGGTCTTGATGTATAAGTGTAGACTATGTACCCTATATTTCTTTTGTCATTGACGTCTCTCACAACGCATGGCAACTTCCTTCGGCTGACCAATGGTGCACTTCTGCCCCAGGAAGTTGAGGGATTAACATTTTTTCTATTGTTTGGTGCATGGAAAGCGTGCGATCTATAGTACAGAGGGGAAGTGGGTGGAATAGTAGTCGACAAATGATTGATGCGTGCGTTCGATTAGATTGTGCAAGGAGGAAAAATGAATGGTAATTATTATGTCACCCCCTGTTATTGTGTTGAAAAAGATAATCTGCTCCAACTGGCTGTTGTCCTGTCTATCTCTGACGAAAATATTAGGCGATGTAGGCGAATGTGTCCTTTGACCCGTCGACGCGTTCCATGTATTCCTTCTCCAAGAGGGTTTCAATCGCCTGTCATTTTCATTAGTCTTGGATCGACAATGTTCACAGGGGATGACTTTATTTACCTTCTTGATATCTGGAATCTTGGGCGCGAAGCGCTGTGAGATTTGAGAAATGACCTCTTGGATAAGAGCCTGATTCTTCATCGTCTTCCTCGCTTTCATAATACTGTAAACAATGTTCAGTAAAATGATAGCGAAATCATACCGCACTCAACAAAACTGCGTACCGAACAATCGTCGCTTGGATAACGTATTTACGATCTTCATCAACGGCTTTCAAAACGTCTGCCGACTCTGCCTTGACTTCCGCTTTGATAGGCAAATTGAGGTTAACGCGGATCTTCTTCGACTTGAAGTCTACAAGATAATGTGAACAAAAGAATTCTCAAAGGGACCATAAAGACTTACTGGGGTTGAGATCATACTGTTCTGTCTCGTCATTGATCACAATCTTGGCCTTGACCAAGACGGCTAGAACCTGGACCAAGATATCCTTCGAGATCGAGGTAGCAGCAACCAACTCGTCTAATGACATCGTGTCGTTCTGGTTATACTGAAGCAACACCGCCATCTGGTACGAGCTCGTCATGAGGATGTATTTCTGGTTCAGGTAGTTCGTCCTCAGTTCATTCTTGGAGTAATTCCATAACCATGTAAGTTTTCGTCCGGAGTGTTTGGTCTGGTAGTACTTCTGGAATCGGTCATAGGTGGGTAGGATTTCAACAGGAATTACAAAGTCGTGAGGTGGTGGGTTCAACGGCCAGAAGTTGGTACCGAGGACCATGATGCTGAAATTGATATCCATGTCATCATGGTTCTGTGACATGCGTTCTTTGAATGAGTCGGTAAGGTCTTTACTTAGACTCATATCTTGATGTTTCAAAAATAACACAAATCAGCGCTGAAGACGGAGTGAACATAAGAATATCATACCGGTGAACATGCGTTGTAGCTTGTTGGTATACTCGAACCCGCAAGCTTCTTTCAACTTGGAAATCATGCTTGCTTCGCTCTCGTCGGAGGCAGAAACGCCATGAATAAGACGTTTGGACAGTTTAGTAGTGTAGAATGTTTGGAAGACATCCTTGTCTTCAAGATATTTGAACAGAATCATCTGAAATTGGTTAATGAGAAGTTTGCCCATATATTGAATGCATCTGAGGGGCTTACCACACGGTTTAGAGCACCTTCGAGATCGTCCTCCTCCGCCATCTTGTTATTCTTGCGCAGAAGCATATCTGCATGTTTGGCGATGAGTTCAGGAGACTTCGTTGAAGATGTACCTGTAGCAGCGTTGCGGTTGACGAACTCTCGGCAAGCTTTATCCAAGCTGGCAGCAAATCCAGCTTCGCCTTTGAAGCTTCTGTTGACGATTTCTGAGTTCTTCTGGTGCACCTCCAGCAGGGCGTCGACATAAGCCTTAGGATCTAGGGAGTCCATGTTTTCGCCGCCTTCGCCGACCAATTTCGAGATGGCAGACAAACCCGCTTGTTTGACGTGACCCTCGAATCTCTTTCTCAGAGGCTCCAAGCCTTCTGGGATGCGTGAAAGGAGGGCATACATACGCTGAAGATCCTCGTCCTTGTCGTAGTCAAGCAAGGTTTGGAAACTGTCCCACATGAGCTCGCCATGTTCTCTAATGAGAACATGTTCACACTTGCTGATAAGCTCTTTACGTGTTTTCGTGTGTAGATAACGCTCAACGCGATTTTCCTCCTCTCTTAGTCGTTCTTCGGCCTTTTTCAGATAATCAGGAACAGAGTTCTCGGCTAGGAAGGTTTCTGACTCTTTCTTGTAGTATGCCTCTGTTGCAAGGATGAATGGTGTCTCAAACTGATCCTTGTAGACATCTAATGTCTCCTTAAACGTGTCAGTGGCATCGAGTCCCAATGAGACGAACGAGTCAACGACTTTCTTCACGAGACCCTGATCGATTGATTCACCGTTCCGTTGTTGAGCAATAAGACGAAGAGTGGCAGCAGTTAATTTGCTATTGTCCTTTTGTATAAGCATGAAGAAATAATCTTTCCACTGCGATAACGCCAGCTGTAGGATTTATCAGCACGATAAACACGAGGTTGTCGGCAAAGTGTGCGCACCGTGTACACCTGGAAAATTCCTTTCTTCCCCTCATCTCGTTCCCGCTTCACCCAGTATCTGTTGAGATATGTAAAGAGACGATTTAGGTAATTGGCACCCGTAGTGTATCGGTCCCATTGAGAGGCATAATATCGTAATAAGTCGACATCTGTCAGAGTAGACGCTTTCTGATTAGGTGTTAGTTCAATAGTTTACAGTATCAAATGCAAGTAAACTCGAACCTCAAGCATGGGCTGGAAATGCAAAACGAAGTATTCGCTGAGCTTGTGGTACAGATCGGCACCCACTAGATTAGCGCCGGCTATGATTATGAACAGCATCAGTCAGCACTTTAGTGATCAAATAGTCGAAGAGAAGAGCGCCTACACCGGTTGGTGTCTAGTCTTCCATGCATTTTGGTCGACGTGCAGTAGTTGTAGACTGTGCTATAGAGACTGGTATATCCAACGAAGGAGAGACCTTGCTCGAGATTATTCATGATTCGATCCACACCTCCGTCGAGGAACGCCCATGTCTCCGCAAGGTCTGCAGTCTTTGGGGGCATGTTAACAAATGCCTGGTCATTGGGGTTAACGTTAACTGCTGGTGGCATGATGGTGAAGGGAAAGGTAAGAAAACAAGTAGGGTTACGTGATGCAAATTGGCGGTACTTTATTGCAACGGGTACCGCCACGCTTGTCCCACGCGCCGCGCATTGCGTCGTGACTCGCCGGGCTTGAGCTTGCACCTTCATCCATGGACCACGTCTACCATGCAGATTATTCTACAAATTATTGTCAAACCCGAGAAATATCGAGAAATCCCAGTTAAATCCTGCTAGGCCATGAGGTTGAGGAAAAGAGTAATGAAAGAGGCAAATCTTCAACTTTGTCCCGGGGACCCGTTGCGGAGTCTACGTAACGAGCCAGCGCGACATTATATACAGTCAGTCCTCGCTTCGAATGTATAAATTTGTTGTTGGTTGGTCTAGACTTATGGAAACGTTCTTTTTGAAGGCGGTGTTCTTGAGCGTCTATCAGATGGCACCGTGCCCTTATCGATGTTCTCTACGGAAAGGATGTGTCAAAGAAACTCTGTACCCTTGTTTCATGTCCAGGACTTGTGGGATATATATGCCAGAATCTTCTGTTCAGGTCTCTTAGGTCTGAACTCTTTCCTGAACGACTCCACCAATCATTACAATGGCACATCCGGTTCTCTGGCCCAAAAAAACATTTTTTTATCCAATTGGCAACACACCACCGGTATGCTTCACTCGCCAGCTATCCTCAGAGGAAAACGCGGATATTCTTCTCCTTGCGTGCGGTGATCCGAGAAGTATTCTCTATACTATTTACGCGGACCACGCACCCAGTAAGCGATTCTTGATATGACTAGAACAAGCTATCCTAATAATTCCCCAGAATACAGAGAAATGGATTTCACCTGCTGCGACTGGGAACCAGCCATACTAGGTATGATATACTTCGGGCAGAAAATCGATTTCCCAATCTCATCAAAATATTTAGCACGGAATACTCTCCTTTTGGCAATGATTATTGACGGAGTCTCGCATAACCATGCTTGGTCGATTTTTTATAATATCTTCCTCGATGACAAGTCGTACCACATACTTCTCGAACAATGTCGGGTACTCATCCGTGCTTCTTCCGATATGCAAACTTGGAATAATTCGAAATATGGCGGTCACATCAAGTTCTGCACTGAACACACCCTTGAAGAAGTCAAACGACATTGGAATTTCTATCTCGAACATGATCGCTCCTCAGCCGCAGAGAAAAACGCCATAAAATCATCCTTTCTCGTCAATATGAAACGCATCCGGAAAGAATATGGTGGTTCAGGTTCACCACGATCCGCTGGACCCCTTGCCTTCGAATTTGCGCCAAATGTGGGTAAACATAGGGACAAATTTTGGGAGACAGGCGTTATATCATCGAAGCCATCCCAAGTGACATCTACCCCACAATTAAATCCCACTTTCGCTTATTGTCAGGCTGGCAAGACGTTCAATGTCCACTACGGCACAGATCCTCTCAGCTGCTTCTTCATCGCCCCTGCTTACGCCTCCATTCGAGGCACAGAAACGGCCTCCTTGGGTACTTACGAGAAGGAAGTCGAAACGGCCGTCAATCAATTCTCGTCGTGGTGCTCATCCTTCAAGGATAGGATATTGCCCGTTGGCTCACCCAAATTTGTCATTCGATTCTTCTTAGGGGAATCCTTAGCATTTTGTCATGCACTCTACGCATGTGGACGAGGAAAGTTGACACAGACCGGCGTCTACACTCTTCCTTGGGGAAACAATCAAATAAACCTCGACCCAGATGAATATGATCCCAACACAGCCAGGGCACCCCTTATCTACAATGTCATCGAAACATCGAACTTGACCGACCACGTCGGATTATTAAATATTCTTCTCGTCACAGTGCCACTTCTACGCAAAGGACCGAGCTCTATCTTGCATACAGATACTCTTGTCAATTCCTCTAGAACTGGAATCGCCACATCTGGATTGTCGAGCAAGGGACTTGCTGATATACCTTCTCTTTCTATTTTCCTTGGGGTTGCTCCAGCTCTTCATTTATCTCATTTTACCACCTTTTCTAACAAACACGAAATCTTGGCTGCGGGCATAACCACAGGTCAACTTCTTGAACCACTTTCATGGAAGTACCCCCTCGACCCGTCCCGTGTGTTTGAGCCGGACTCCGACCCAAGACTGCTGATATGCGAACCAAACGATTTGGCCCAATTTCTCTTTGGGGTGTACCAGGAAATGTTTTCTGACGAAAATTGGAGCAACAGCTTCGCAGGCCCCCGAATCAACAAGTTAGATTCGCTAACTAATATTCACTATGTTCGCAGCAGCCTTGCGACATTTTTTGCATTCGTCAGAGAAAGAGTTCAAGTTGATTGGACTCGGGTTATGGATAAATTTCACGACCTAATTGTTGCCGACAGGACGATGCCGGTGGGGATGAATAACTATCAGGACCTTGCATGCCAACTTTACCTGCGAGGGTTGTTTGACTCGTTGGATACCTTCCGACCAAACTTTCTTAAAAGTTTGCCCGACCCGTCTGGACTCTTTGTGGGGTGGAAAGATATTCCGCCCATCGTTTGCATCGTGTTGAAAGTTCCTCGTGCCAAATTGAAGCGGCTCGAGGCTATTGACAGCGACGCAATTGGGACACCGATCTTGCAATGTGAAGTCAGAACGCCTCAAGGACATAGCGTGCATCCGTCTATCCAGCCAGGCTTTGGAGATTTGCAGGTTTCCTGCCAATCCGGCGAACCAGCAATCGACATACATGCAGATAACTCGGCTTGGCGGGGAAATTCGTCCTTGATAGTCACATTCTACATGAATTCCTGGATCTTGCTAAGATACGATCCGAAGAGTATCGTCATCGGTTTTCACATACGATCCACTCCTTCCAGTGCTATGCTGTTCGCGCCTATATTCGGACTGGAGATGACTGTCTTTTCTACCAACTTGACGGATAAAAACCATTTATATGTCGTCCGTCATCGGCCAAATAATGTTGGCGAAGTCGAACGTCGTCGAAATTTGTCAACTTCGAATCTCGTCAGAAGCACTCAGACATCCAGTCAGACGTCATTAAATTTCGATAAGACTGGCCGAAAGGTCACCCATATATCCGTTCGCGAAACAGTAAAGGAAACTGATGCCGCAAGGTCTTTATCCGCTGGCGCTTCTGTTACTTCTCAACCTGTGTCCGATGTCGCTCTGCAGGTTTCTTTCACAGACTTCCGCAAGCGATTCGTATATCCTTTCCCTATCAAAGTGGATCAAATCAAAACCAGGATAGCCCGAAAATCATCCTATGTCGAGGTAAGCTGAATCATGACAGGTATTCGGTATCGACAATACTGACAGAAATACTATCAGATTGAAGCCCCTATCCGGGTAGATTTCCAAGACACGTCGAACGTCTCGCTCGATCCGTTTCCCTCATTCTTCAATAAGGACAAGATCAACATTTCCAATATTCACTACATCAACATCGATGTGCTTCCTTCTTTAAAATTTCCTATCCCAAAAAGCAAGCTGCAATGGCTGTCAATCCATCTGGGTATGATGCTGTCGGATTCCGAAAAGGAAAGACAAAAAAAGACGGACATGGAAGATCACGGCGTCGTCGTAAACCTGAAGGAATCAATAGGTACAATATTCCTTAAATATTCTGGATTCGATGATCCCCAATATCGCCCCAAAGTATATGGACTTTCGAATTTCACAAACGGTGTCGGCATTTGGTTGTTAATTTTTGTCAACGATATCAAACTTGACCTTTCTTCGCATACCGTCATCGTCGATGCTTGTGTTGTTCCGCTGCACGATAGTATGATGGGAAGCGTGAGGCCTCTGATTCAGAAGCTCATGGATTTGCCGGTACTCCAAATTCGAACCGATGACGACGAAACGCGGCTTTGGAAGAAGCTTCTACCTGTCCTTGCTGAACGCTGCAGGACTTGGAAGCATACTTCGGAATGCGAATATATTAGAAATGGCGTTCCGGTCCCGACATTGGAAAGTTCGGTCGCTAGTCTTCTCTGTAGCTGTGGAAAAGGCAAAGATCTCGGCGCCTTTGGAACCATGCAGGAATGGAAGAGGCTTCATTCGCAAGCTACACGCGTTGCCATATGTCCTCTCTTTACGTTTTCGTTCATGGAAGACTCGATGTCTTCAATGACGAAGGAATTCGAGGAAAAGACTAAAATGAATAATACGGACCTTGAGGACTCTACAACAAGCTCTGACCTATCGGAATCTCGGTGTGCTAGCTGCCGCGGTCCAGGAAATCCGACGCTCCTAAATTGTGGCTCGTGCAAGAAGATCAAATATTGTTCTCGGTCCTGCCAAAAAGCCCATTGGAAAATCCATAAACCGCGATGCGCCTCTTCCTAGTTCCTCGGTGGAGATCCACGGGGCACCTTCTGATACCCGCCATACCGCTTTCTGTGATATATCGCTTTAGTAAATTCTTGTTTGCCTAACTAAAAAAAAAATAACTGAAGTACAATTCCAAATTCACTCACCTCCACTAGTCTGTTGCGCCTTCATGTTTTGGCATACTTGTTTTCAATAATTTACGGATATTCTTGACTTATTGCGCCCTTTGAAAACCCGACACATTTTGCGCAGTTCGTTCTATGTTCTGTTGAAATGCAACCTCTAAATCAACCTTTCCATCAGAATCCAAATGCATTTTGCGCTCATGACACGTACCGTCACTGATCACGAGGTATGTGACACCGCGTTGAGTATGTAGGTTCTTTGCTTCGACGTTCGACGTTCCTCCTTGTTCACTTCCCTCCTGCTTGTTCCATTGCAGTTATTTCATACTCTTACGGGTCCCAGGATAATTCCTGCATATACTCCTCTCATGCATCAAATTTCTCTATCCAGAGTAAATCAAGATCTCCCATCGAATCCCGAGTGGAAACCTTAAAGCGCTGCTTCCTGCGACCCGACTAATGCTTTGATGTTCCGCCTCCTCGTCACAATACTCATGGAACTAATATAAATCTGACCAAAGAGCGCCAACTCTATCGCAGCTGTCTTTCCTCGACCGCACCCACCAACTGTGAAATGGCCCACCCAGTGATTTGGCCGAATTTTTTTTCTTTTATCCAATTGGAAACACCCTACCTGTGCGCTTGACTCAAGATCTGTCTGCAGAAAAAAGTGCAGAAATTTTACTTCTTGGATGCGGGGACCCGAGGTCTATATTGTACACGATTCACGCCGATCATAGTCCTGGTGAGTTGGCTACGCAGATAATCGACGTATACCATTTTCATTTCCCCCTAGATTACCGAAATCTTGACATCACTTGCTGTGATTGGGAGCCTGCTTTTGTATTAGGTTCACATGACCAAAGCAAGAAGACGCATGAACGATTTTGGACAATAGGATCTTTTGGCAATGGCACACAAGATTTGCCGCATACCAACCCGACCTTCTTTTATTCACTTTCTGGCAGCACCTTCAATGTTCATTACGGAACCGATCCTACGTCCGCCTTTCATCTCAGCTCCGTTGTCGCGAGCAAGCCGCGTCATGTTACTACGGAAGACCTGATAGAAGTTGCGAAGGAACAATTTTACTCCTGGTTATTCTCATTCAATAAGAGAATTTCTGCTGAATCGGCAGCCAACCTAACCATTCGGTTTTTTGTTGGCGAGTCGTTGGCGTTTTGTCGTGCATTTCAAATTCGGAAGGAAGCTAAAATCACACAGACTGGTGTTTATACATACCCATGGGGCGGTTCTCAAGTCTTATTCAACCTCGAAGATTATGGTACCTGATCATCATCTTTGGCCCCAGGCTCTTTCAATATCATTGAGACCTCAAACCTCACCGATCACACAGGGCTATTGAATATCTTTCTACTCACAATACCACTTCTTCAGCCGAACCCTTGGTCCGCCATATACGCCAATACTCTTCTACTAGCTAAATTGGCCATTTTTGGGCCACCGGATGTTCCTATATTCGCCCAGCTTGCACGAGTGGATATTCCAACCCTCTCTTTACTCGTAGGCATCACACCGTTAGCTCATCTTTCCCACTTTACCACCAATTCAGATAAGCATGAAGTGTTGATGTCGAAAATCCTCGCATTCAACCAATCCCATGACATCATTCCTTTGCGCAGGCCGGCGTCCTCTTTGCACATCTGTACATTTACTCGTCAGGGTTATTTTATTTTCTCTCATATTACATATGGTTCCTTTTTGTTGACAATTTGCGTTAAGTGTTTAAACGTTCAAACGTTTACCAGCCTATAGCTTCTACCAGTATTCCGAATTTCCGCTTTCTCAGGCTGTGTATTCTAAATACGGTTTGTCCTAAGTTGCTTTTTTCTTTTATTTTCTTTTGGGGACCCAGCCATATGCATTGACGTGGTAAGATTGTGTAAGTAATCATTTTCAAATGCTGTGGTGATTATCATGTACATGACAGCCTAATGGCCCAAGTATGTCGAATGACTTGATATCTCATGCATCATGTGTCATCATGCATCAGCTATGATGTATGCTAACAACACCTGATCTCCCCTCCGCTTTCGAGCAGAAATAGATTATGACACAAATGGTCAGATTGATATCATTATATTGCAAAACCAGAAATATACTGTCGAGCATCATTCCCACCGTACCAACAACTACCCCCTGTAAGTAATACTACTGGGTTTCACCTCGACAGGATTGCCTCATTGGGATGGAAAAAATATATTCTTTAACTTGGTTGATTTGCATATATGGAACGTCCGATTATGGGGATATCAGTTATTTCTTGGGTCGATTCAAAGTTCAACAGGGACCGATATGACGATGGCCGAGGCGAGTATAAGCGCCGGGCCTGTCCTAAACAAGATCAAGATCAATCTTAAATGAACAATCAACAAATGACGGTTGATTTCGGGGTCAGCGATGAAATTGGGTACCGTCATGCATGATTAATCATGATCGCAGCCCCGTCTCACGCGTGCAACGTGCATCATGTATAGAAGGTTCTTTTGAGCTTAGGTCTTATTTTATATCCTTATCTTTTGAGTTCCGAAATGAACTGTGGGCAATTCACGAGTATGTAAGTAAAGGTTGTAATGAATCGGCTGACCCGTCCTGCAGACTGTCAAGACAACGTTCCCGATTGACAAGAGGCCATAAGCTGGATTCTATCATCTCAATCCTGAATATTTCTGTTGTATTTTACGACCGATGAATATTATATCCAGTTCACATCACTATCACCTGAAACCAAGATCATCACAGGATAGTCGACCTATGTTGATCAACTGAACTTGGATATATCATCTGATTGGACAGTCGCGGAGTTGACAACGCCTTCGGCCATAAATCTACACGTTAAAAATTCCCCTAATTCCTTCCTACGGTGTCAAAGAGAGACAGAGACTATGTATAGAAATACACATCAATCCCACTTTCTGTGGGCACTTGCTCACTTTCAGTTTCATGATATGCTATTGATAGGTGGTCTCCAATCTAGCTAGATGTTCACTTTTACAGAAACAAAGATTCGGAAGTTGCCGGCCCGCAGCCCACCTGCGTGGCACTCGTAAATATACCATGTAGTTTGTGGGCCCTTGAACGACGCCACGGATTTTTAACTTTTAAGAGCCTGGGTCGCACTTGCTTTGTCACACATCGATGATTTGCCCAGCGGCTTCCATTTTTACGTAATGTGCCCTCCTCTCTTTCTCTTGTACAACAGCAACTCGGCCATGCCATCGGTGCGTTACAGGCTTCCCAGGTCCGATAAAGTTACTTTTTGATTCACCTCATACTATGGCTTTATATACCTTTTTCTGGTTCCGAGAACCCCAGGTCGATAACATTGTCAACGCGATATTATCAAATGTTTCCTCGCCCCGTTTTTTGATTCGTTAATTTATATCTCAGCTTAGTAAAATGAAAACTCAAAAATCCTAGTATAAATCAAACTCTCAGGCCGACTTCTCCTCTCATAACACACCAACTATCTTTTCGTACTTACTACTACACGCTCGTCCACATCTGCCGTCTTATAAAAGCCTAAAGCTATAATGACAAATGGAAAAATTAGACCAACTCCAAATCCCCGACTGCCGAACAAGCTCAAACATATAAACAAAAAAGTATGTGTATTTTCATATGGTTTTTCTCGATGGTGCTCAGAGTCACACCCGAATTTAAACAGCGCTTCTTGAATGGTTTCCCAAGGTTGTGTGAACCTTTGACTTTCTCCATTAATCATTCTAATAATTTCTATGTTCCTAGATTTAAGTCTTCGCCAGCGCCTAACAGTGACGTCGACACAGAATACTCTAGCGTGGATAATGCCGCTCCCAACCCCCATCCGATGCATAGAGCTTTCGAACTACAGCAAAATCCAGGCCTTCAAACACCACTGTACAATTCCGGCAGGCTTCCTGAACAATATTTGGCATCAAACGACCATGGGGTGCGGTATCACCGTGAACATCGTTCGACGCCTCAACAGGACTATACATTGTCGCAGGAGCAATTTTCAGAAGCAGGTCCATCTCGTCCAGTTACCCACCCTGTCTTCTCTGCTCCAATGGGGTACCAGCCTTCCTTTGGCCCGAACTCAGTCAATTTAGAAAAGCCTGTCGGTGAAATGGGGAGCTACTACGATTGCGAGGGGTACCCCACTGGCTTCGCGTATCATGGCGGCTTATTACCGAACCAGCATGTCGATCAGTTTCAGACCGAGACGGCACAAGGATATGGGTATGAACACAGCCAGTATATGCCCGAGGATCTTTTGACATGGCCAGAAAACTCTAGTCTTAATATATCGCATAACATGAATGGGCAGGGTCCTTTTGATCCCCATCCGTACCTGCCGCAACGACAGATGAGCGCCCAAGGCTACTATGCTCAGGAAACCGACTCCAACAATCAAGATTTTTCCAGTGTTTATGATCCCACAATCTATGGCTGAAAGTAATAGTCTATTGTGGTGAGTATTCTCAATTTGAGATCATCATACAGGTTGAAATATACCTTCGCATTTCAGGAACTCGTTCGAAATAATTATACGTTGCTGTCGATTGGGGTTAAATTTTTATTTTGAATTTTGAATTTTTGATGGCCGGCCGTCAAATCATTGTATTGTTATTCTATAAAGCAATTTTGTACCCTACTACTTAGCTATCTATGTTTCTTCAGATCTATATATTTAGTACATTCTCTATTAATTACGAATTGCCAATTCGTGGTTATTTATAAATGATGGGAGGCTATGCCTGTACGCGACCGTTCCGACGCTCCGAGTCTGGCTCATCGTGCAATAGTAACCTTCTTTTGTCGCTGAACTCGTCCCTTTCTTTTGAAATGCCGGTTCCTTTGGAGGCCTTTATTCCACTCACTGCTAGCTTCTAAGGAAGGAAATATTTCAAGGACGCCCCCTTGCAGAAATTCTTCTGGCAACGCTTCTTCTGCCCGCCAAGATGCTTCGCGGGAGAAGACGACTGAACCTCCTGCCGGCTTTGAACCAGACTTCTTCGATTCAACACGAGCCTGTCAATCACCCCGGCGATTTGATGTTTTTCGGTCACCTGAAAACAGAATCAAAGTAACTGAAAACTGAAAAACCGAACGGTAATCAAGTCTTATACGGGGTTTTCAGGTGACCGAAAAACATCAACTCGGCGGGGTGAATCTGCGAGTGGTTTTTCTAGATCTCTCACGAGGAAATATACCCGAGGGTCTTCTCATTGGGAAGATAGTGGGAACGGCATTTCTAAATCGTCTCGTTTACGAAAAGAGCTAGGTGGATCTACAACGAGGTCGAGCAAGCTACGGTTCTGGTCCGTGAGCAGCAACAAGTCGAAGAATGGCGGTAATACCCTGCATTCCCGTCTGCATATCCGCCTACTCCGCTTGTAATAACCTCGCGATTAGTTGCATCATCGAATCATGTGTCGCCACCTCTTTACCTTCCCATCGATGAAGAATGAGAACCGACCAATAATACCCAGCAAGATTTCGTCGGGTCACTCCTGCCGCCGCGTGAACCACTTGATCCCAATCACGCACGCGACATGAGTGACGAACAGTACACCTTTGGGCTCATTGAGATCACAAACAAGAGCTCAACGTCTCTTACCCATTAATACAGCCTTGTCTGCTGGCTCCTCTGCGAGTATTCCAAGCAGATCAGCAGCACTAACGACTACTGCTAATGCCAAGAAGTCAGCGGCTGCAATCGGCACATCCTCAGGCTCCTCTCTTTCTCCGTCCAAGCCAGGCACCAGTACACCCTCTGTCCTGGGTAAGAAGCGTGCCCTTCCACGAACGGCGAAGACCCAGGTTATTAAGATTCGAGTACGGCAGATCGAAGGAACTGATAGTATTGAAACATCTTCGCGGGAAGGATTAACGACTCTGCACATATGTTGCAAACAACGCTGAAACTCCAAGGCCATCAGCAATCCACGTCGTCAAATATACAAGTAATTTCCAACGAAGGCGCTGTAGAGTCTTCTGGTGACAGTATCAGTGCGGTTGATGAACAAGGAGAAATCCCCCCAGAGGAGAAACGACGCAAGATTGTTCGCTCTATTCCAACAATTGTGATGAAAACAACTTTACGGCGATAGCTCCGTTAGCAACTTGAAAGAACCCGCGTTGATTCGAAGTTCAACGTTCCCAGTGAAACTCGGATACAAGAAATGACAGGTTTTGTCCACTTCTCATCCTGAGAAAACTAGTGCCGATCTGTGCCGCTCAGATATTCGTCATTCGAGCCAATACTGACGCGAACGCGCTCTCCGAGTCGATCGGCGCGTCTAATGCCGTGTGAGCGGTCCACAGCCACGTGACTGACTCGAGCGGCGATGCCGCGATTCACACTTTTGAAATTAGCCCGGCGCCTCCCCTTTCTTTGCTGTCTCGTCTGCTGCCTCTGCTGCCTCCTCTGCTCTGAGTGACAATGATGGCTCCTGGTTGGGTACCTCTGTATCGCTCTGGGGTTTAGCTAATACTGGGCCGGGAGAGAGATGAATAGGAATCAGGTGAGAAGGAGGAGATGGAGGGGTGTGGTGATGAGAGGCAAGCAAGAGGATAATGTCCTTTTATTCACCCTTCCCTTTGAATCCTTTCTCCTTTCCCCTCCTCCTTTTCTTCCCTTCCCCTCAGATCTGCCTTTTTCTTCCCTCCCCTTTCCCCCGCTTACCTCCTTTCTCTTTCTCACTCATTCCACCTTTCTAGGCTATAGCCATACAAGTATAATGATGCGCAGCTGAACAGCAGAGACTCACGTGCAGAAACTCTAGCACAAAGTTGACTGCCAGCAGCGGGTCGCATAGGCCACTGCCTACCGGCTTCCAGAGACACGGTGCGAGTGCGACGCCATATAGCATCGTACAATGTCGACAGCGGGGGCAGTGTTGGGGACGGGTTGGGAGGTGTACAAGGATGGGGTGTGCGACAATGTACGATGATGAACATACGATGTGCGGCAGATGGGTAGTGGTTTTTGCTCTTGTACAGCGTCAATCTGACGTCTGAGTGAGCTTGTTCTTCATGTGTACGTAGTGAACTAGCGTAGGTACATAAAACCATGTAATCCATAGATAATACGTGCCATAGTTGAACATAATAGCACTATGGCGCAAATAAATCCCGTTGGCAACATGCTCCTCCTCTGGCCTATTTCGTATTCCGATGTTGAACGTTGAGCGCTTATTTAAACTTAATATTTATATAAATTCACCAGAAATTTACATTCTTTTGTGTGTTTTGAGAATATGAGATTATATCTTGAGAGCCCGCATCTCATTTCTGTGATATTTGCGTTGCCAAGGAACTTTCACCTTGTTCAGTGAAAGATACTAGCCCTCTTTTATCATCGCACCTAGGAGTCTGCGAGCCATCTTAAATTTCCTCTCCACGAGTTGCTATCAATATTTTCTTATTATTGCTATGTCTTGATTCTTTTATTTAGTTTTTTACTCGCTGTACTTCATCTCTCAGAAAATAACACGTCTTTTTCGTTGGCAGACCTCGCTGCTGACTCTAGGTCAACCTCGCGAGTGATCAGAGTAGATATTGAACTTGCATCACACAACCTCAAAGTCCCGTACATGACACGTGCCACGATGGCCCTTGCAGAAAGTATTATACTACTTTTATATCGCATTTACTACATAATTTATCAAGGCGCGTTACCTACCGGAAGATTTCCATTGTCGGTATCCCCATCCTGTTACAGGAAATCTCTACTTTACCTTCGCTAACTCAAAATCCCACTTGGATACTTTAGAGACGGACCAGAAGGTGCACTGTCGGTTGCGCCTTATGCTATAGCTACAAAATCCTGAGTTCTGAATACATACCTGAGACTTTTATGTAAAATAGTGAAAATGTACAGAAAATTTCAGAAAATTTCAGAAACTACCGGACCATGCACAGGAAACCGACTACTAATGTGGACCAATAGTTCTGTGGGTGCAGAGGTGCGGGCCAAGTTTGGGCAGTGGACTTGCGCGAAACTTGTGCACATGACATGTCCAGAAAGCTTACGCGACGCGACCAAGACCAAGACGCGACTTTAGCAAACTTGAAACAGAAGCGCGTAAGTTGGGCGAGTCCCGTCGAAGTCAGAGTGCTTGGGAGGCCCAAGACAGACAATCTGAATGCCCTGCGTCTGTGTCCAGCACTGAAAATAAAATAAGAGAGCCAAAAAGGATGCCACCGAGAACTCTGAAGAGCGGAGCAATTCTTTAAGAACAAGGTGAGGGAAAGAAAAGAGGGAAAAGGAGAGGAGACAGAGTTCCCAATACTCTTTTAACTTAAATTTAATCAAGAAGACGCCAAATAACGACAGTTCGTAAAGGACGAGATGAACGAGGAAATGCGAGGTGCAGACTGCAAGACGGACCCGACGTATCTTATCTTACCGCGAAGAATGGTAACAACCTAGGATGAGATGTATTTATCTGCAGGCTCCGATAAGCGCAGGTATTCCCCGATATTTCCATGGTCGAGGATGTTCAACATCAACTGATATGGTGGTGGCGGCTTATGAATGCCACACTCTTGCCGCACTCATTTCGGAAGCGATAGCCGAGAATAAGCGCCCTGCCTGACCCTGCTCCAGATAAGACCAACCCTGAGCAATGAACCATACTAATGACGGTCAATTCCGGGCTCAATGATGAAATTAAGTGCTGTCATGATTGCTATCACCTCACGTGTGCAATTGAACGTGCATTATGTACACTATACAGTCAAACCTGTCTTACCCTTATGAGTTTAGTAATTACCCTTACACTTCCCTTATACTTGGACGAGACTAGTTTGTAACGTAAAATGTATGTACGACATTACAAAATTAAGGTAATACAGTTGTCTCCCTTTGTCTCCATGTCAACCCATACTTGTCGGTGGACGGCTGAGGGTCTGCCAGGTTGTGGGGGGTCATGCATTAGAATCCCAAATTTCTAGAGAAAAAAAAGTTCAGCATAAGGAATTGAGTTATAAGTGAGTAGGTAATGGACTGTATCACACACTTAGGTGTATCATAGCGCTTAAAATTACCAAAAAGAGCCTGTGGATCAACGAAGTCGTTGAAGAAACAGAGGACAAGTTATACTCTATTTTTAAAACCATTCACCGGTAACTAACCTTAATATTGCCGTACGGTTCTGTATTTACTATATGGGAAACCGTGGTAATATTTACGGTGATTGCCGGTAGTTACCACCCCTAGTACAGTAGAGGTCGCGTAAAACCGACCTCCGAAGGTGCCAAAATTTGTAGCCTAAGCTAGCCTTCCCAAAAAGTCTAGTTTTCTTTATGAGAGCTTTTGAACAGGTGCCACAACATCGTGTCAAAATTTTAGATGAAGTCAAGCGCCCCACGAAGTGGCCGCATATTATCTCGAGGAGATAATTATGATCTGCATGTCATTCTTATATTGACATTGGGCATGCTATTTGCCACTGTCGCCTAATTTCAAGGGTCCCTAATACAGCCCGCGTGACCTCGAAGACCCCATTTGAACAAATTCCTTTGAAGAATCACAACTTCTCAAGTGTAGATTTGGACCCTAAACTTCTATGTAGATAATAAAGTACACCTGCAGTGAGCGTCGCTGCCAAAACAGTGTAAGCTAACTATATAGGCATATATGTAGTCGTAATTTTCTTCTCTCTTTGAGTTCCAAGTGAACTGTGAGCAATTCACGAGTACATGGAAAAAGTTGTCATACGATATCAACCATGCAGTTCTCAGTTCTCAGTACTATTCATCTGCCAGCACCAAGATCATCACAATGCAGTGAAAAAATATTGATCAACTGAACTTGGATATATCTTAGGCTGTACTAGTAGAGCTCACAACGTCGGTCATAAGTCTACACCTTCTTGACCCTCTTGGAAGATGTGCGACTGAACAATGCTTGAAAGAGCGGAGAAGAACATGTCTTTCCGGTGGAGACTCATGGTAATCCTCTTAATTGTTCCCTATGGCGACTCGGATATATCAAAGAAAGATGGCGGCTGGAAACTGTGTATATTCATGCAAATCAATCGCAATTTCTGTGGGCGCTAATGCCCTGTGATATCAAGTTTTATGATGTCCCGTTAATAAGTGGTATATAATCTATCATAGAGGGTACCATATAGCCTGCAGTCGTTTAAGCAATGCCAGGATTGTAAATTCAAGAGCTTGGTTCATACTTGAATGTGTATCAGTTGACCGGCTTTCATTATTTGTTTTTTTCACACGATGATTTGCTTAGCGGCTTTCATTTTACGTGATGCGCTCCTTCTCTCTTTCTCTTATACAACAGCAGATCAGTCATGCCATCTGTACGTTAGACCCCAGGCTCATTTCCCAGGTCCAATAAAGTTACTCTAATATCATCTTCAATTCACCTCATGCTATAGCTGTGTATACCTTTTTCTGGTACTTTTTCTGGTACCGGGAACGAACCCTAGGTCGATAACGTCGTCAACGCGATATGCGACGTGTTTCTTGCGGGCCTCGGTTTTTGATATCTAACTTGATATCTCAAGTTGGTAAAATTTAGACGGTCAATAATCCTATAAAGCTCTCATCTCAATTTATTCTCTCAGAAATCACCACCTATCTTTTCACACTTTCTCCTGCACGCCCGTCCATATCTGCCACCTTATACCAATACTAAATCTATGATGACAAATGGAAAAATCAGAGCAACTCCAAAGCCCCGACTGCCGAACAAGCTCAAGCACATAGACAGACAAGTATGTGTATTTTCATATACTTCTTCTCGATGGTGCTCAGCCTCATACTCGAATTCAAACAGCGCTTCGTGAACGATTTTCCAAGGTTGTGTGCGTGTTTGACTTTCTCAATTAATCATTCTAATATTTTCTATGTTCCTAGATTTAGGTCTGCACCAGTGTCTAACAGGGGCGTCAACACGGAGTGCACTGCCGCGGATAATGCCGTTCCCAACCCCCATCCAATGGATAAAGCTTCTGGACTACAGCAAGATGCAGATTTTCAAAGGCCACAGTACCCGTCCGGTATGCTTTCCGAACAACATTTGGCACCAAACGACCATGGAATGCGGTATCACCGTAAATACCGTCCTACGCCTCAACAGGACTATACATCGTTGCATGGGCAATTCTCAGAAGCAGGTCCATCTCGTCCAGTTGCTCACCCTGTCTTCTTTGTTCCAATGGGACACGGACACCAGCCTTCCCTCGTTTCCAATGCGATCGATTTCCAAATGCGTCCTCGTGAGATGGAGAGCGACGATCCCGAGGTGGACCACACTGACTTGGCGTATTACGGTGACTTTTTACAGAACCAGCATGCTGATCAGTTCCGGACAGGATCGGCGCAACAATATGGACATAACCAGTACACGTCCGAGGATCTTTTTACGTGGCCAGAAGACTCTGGCCCTGATATAAACTATGTCATCAATGGACAGGGTTCTTTCGATCCTTATCAGCACATGTCGCAACAACAAACGAGCGCACAACTTGAAGGTTACTATAATCTGGTAATGAGCCCCCACAATCAGGACTTCTCTTACATAGATGATTCCTCGTTCTCTGGCTCACAACAATGATATACTGTGGTGAGTAAATCATTATCCTATGTTAATGGGTTGAAATATACCTTTGGAATAGTGTTGCCGTGGATTGGTTCCCAACGCTGAGCGTTGAGCGTTGAATACTGAATGCCAGAGCGTGACGTGAACCAGACATCGGTCCCGTTAATATCGTAGCTAGGAAATGTAAAAATTCAATGTTTTGAGAGTTTCGGTTGCCTATGATATTTTAATTTTTTTTTTGATCCGATGTTCATACTATTTATAAATAATGGAAGGCTATGCCTAATATATACAAACGCGCGGCGGTTGCACGCGAACAGCGACGCTGTCGCTCATTGCTGCGAACAGTCTGCCCCACTGTGCAATAGTAACCTTCTTTTGTCGCTGAAATCATCCCTTTCTTTCATAATGCTGGTTCCTTGGGAAGCTCTTATTCCTTTTGGTTGGTCAATCCAGGGTCGCTAAAGCAGTAATCTGGAAAAATCCTTCAGGTCTTCTTACTGCTATGTTTGGGACCGCTGGAACTCTTTTCAACATTTCTCAGCGAGCCCAGAATCAAGGAAAAGTCAGTATAACTGTCATATTTGGA
Organism: Agrocybe praecox; assembly: GCA_964017145.1. NCBI lineage: Eukaryota > Fungi > Basidiomycota > Agaricomycetes > Agaricales > Agrocybaceae > Agrocybe > Agrocybe praecox. Next base: position 1,168,029 of record OZ024843.1, on the reverse strand, counting down.
ATACTCTCGATTTGATAGCTTTAATATCCAAAACTAGCCTCCCCGTTACTCAATAGATAACTGGGACACTGATGATGGAGCGGGATAAACAATTAACGGGTCAAATACGAGGCCAAACGGTGCGCAGAACTTTTCTATATTTTCATGAAATAACCGCATCAACTTAGCTACTTCGTAAATTCTTTAGGCAAACGCTACTGTCCCCAAATAATACCACTGTCATCACAAAGAGATTGTGCTTACCTTCTACTCGCGTATATTCAGTTCGTTACACTGAACGCGCGATCATGGTTCAAGTAAGCTCTAGACAACGCATGGAGCTCATATGTCCAACACGATAGACAAATGCACTGTTGAGAAATCTTCCCAGACCGGAAATTTCTAACTGGTCTGACCAACGACGGTGATGTGTGATTGAATCGAAAGCTGCCTCGTGTTCTCCGAAACTCATCGAAGAATTAAGTCCACGAAAGTTGGTAACGTAGGACTTTGAAGCTTTACGATGATGTTGATGTGTCCAATTGCTGGGAGTCTTTTTGTCGCTTTGCTTCGCTGACTTGACCTGCCTGCGCGCCGTCACTTTTTATCTATGGAATGGCCTTGTATGCTGGTTGCGATAAGGGGAGCCGTTGAGCTCCCATTCGAAGCAAAGCACTGCGGTTGCTCCATGATGGCCATGTTGCGTATGTGAGCGAACCCTGCATCTTTCCAACAACAGGTGTCTCTGTCCCCGGGCACAAGTAATACCCTGAACATGAACTGTCTTTCACTCATCAGGCGAATGTCTAAGTGTTTTACAACTGAGTTGTTATTTTCATCCAGCGGTGCCGCTCAGGGACGTATAGTATTCCGATTCCCCTGGTTCAAATTAGACGCTCAGGCTTCGGGCTCAAAACCCGTCCCACCGGGTAGCCTGCCCGATGTGCGGGTTAACATGGACTGTCTGGCGGGTTGGGTAATCTTGATATGCGAGGAATCTAGCGGGATTGTAGGGCCCATAGTGCTCAGGTCGCGCAATATAACATTTTTCAAGTTTAGTCTACTATGGGTAAGAAATGATCCGAGATGTAGGCATACATACCATCTGCCACTGTGTATCGCCCGCTTCTTAAAAAAGTTATAATTCAGTCAAACGGATGGATGAAATGAGGACATATAGTCCTCTCCTCAAATCCATAAGGATATCTGGGAACACATTTCTGATCTTAAACTCTTTCCCATCTGACGTCTGCTAATGTCGAGTGAACACACCATCAGTTACGATAAACAAAAAAAAAACTAATGAATAGGAAATACAGTGATTATTTGCCTTCGCTATAGACTAACGGACGGCTCATGAGGATGTTGGAGCACCGATAGTATTTGCCTCATTAACCTACGTTGAAGGGGTGGCAATTTCCATCCCACACCTCTGGAGCTTGATTGGTCACTGAATATTCGAAAGGAAAAAAAGAACTTGATGGAAGCTACCGCAATGCGTCTAGTGAAGCGTGAACCGTGTTCAGAGCAATCTATAGACTCGTAATTAATTAACAAAATCGACGTAGGTGGTGCGAGGGCCCGAAATTCAAGATCACTGTGGTATATTTGTCTTTTCCGACAACCATGAGTGAAATTCTCTCAAGAGCTCAAGAAGATTAACATTGTCCATCCCGATCTCTTCTTTTTCGCTGATACCTTCCAGGAAGCCATATTTCTTGCCTCGATAAAACTATCCAACGAAAATGCCCAAAGAAGATGTAGTCTCCTTTGTGATATGGGTGTTTGTAACTGTCAAGACGCAGTCCAATATCAGACCATGCTTTGATTGAATAAGTATGGTCTTCAACGGAAATTTCAGGTCTTGAACATTTAATAAAGAAAGAAATAACTCACCACATCACCTCAAGGAAAGGAACGTTGGAGTGTGTGATTAAACTGGGGAGTCTGGCCATAAAACCAATCCCATGTCTATTAGGGTACCAAAGTCAGAATCAGGATGGATGATGATTTGAATCGACTAACGGCTAGTTCAGACATGCCGTTCTTTATGTATTCAATATTTTTCATATGGTCTGAGTCAGAAACTATACAGAGCTAAAAGAAGAAAGATGAGTAAAGCTTATACATGAAATTGGCTGGACGTATCCACCTCGGAAGTGATACCATACGTTGCCCGAAATTGCTCTACGACCGCCGATGCAAAACCTTCATGGGTTATACTAGGGTTGTGGCATTTCAGATTACATACAGGCGACCTTACCGAATCAACACCTTTGGTGACAATTTTTTCCTATTGGGAGAAAAAAAGAGATCAAAGTCGGCGGTAAGCGAGGAACTCCATGGACCTGAATGGAGTAAGAGATTGTTCTTTCTAAGGTCGTAAAACGGGTCCTAGGGTCTTAAGTTCGGTGAAAGGAACATCGTTCCGTGGTGATATGAGCGTTCTGTAACGATTTTGTAAGCGGACCCTGAGACGTGGGTGTACAAGGTAAGTTTTGCTTTCAAAAGTCGACGGCGAAAGGAGAAAACAAGACACGAGGGTAGTCCGAAGGCATGGTTCGGAGAACCATGGTTTCAGTGATTTAGATGACTTATCTTCTCTGCACCAACACATATATCGTTTCGGTCGTTGAGGCGTAGCATTGACCCCCAAAGATTGTACAGCACGTAGAACCACTCTACCAGTAGCAAATTTATCGAAAGATGCTCGTGGTAGATGTATTGAGAAATTCGTGTTTCCCAAATCCTAGATTAATTACATTATATACTGTCCCTCCTCCGCTTCTGCTACGGAGGAAAGGAATGCTGACGGCATGCAGTGCTGAGAAGTTAACTTCTGTCCATGTATTTTGGCTTCTGCCGATGACAACGCAAGGAGCTAACAAGGAAGGTGGACAATTCCCACATACCAATCGTCCAGAGTCAGAGTAAAGTATGGATCCGAAGAAGTCGATATGTGGATGTCATGTTTTGGAAGAGTATTGCTGGATAAGTTCCTGACCGAGTTAGTTGTTGTGTACAAGATCCAAGGCTTAATGTAACAAGAATCCAGCCTAGAAAGCCTTTTCTGTGAAGGAGATATGTGACGAAGGATACTGAACATGTTAATAAGCCAAAAGATGTAGTTGTCCACTGGGTTCTAGCACGTCGCGGTACACTAGAGTCCTAAGCAATTTTGGGTCCCAGATTCGAGAAAACGCGTTCAGAACACGCTCAAATCGTACTAGTCGAAAGAGTGGCAAAAGCTTCCACCGTGACCGGTTGACCGTCGACGGCAGATCTGGTTAGGGTTTACATGACCTGCACACCAATCTGAATTTCGAACGCTTTGCCTTCTACTACTGATTACATATTCTAAATGTCTCTACAATCGACCTTAAATGCTGCTATACGGTATTCAGTGGCATCCCGTAGCAGTCTACGCGCTTCCACAATAAAAATGAATCCTAAGCGCGTCTTGCCAGCTCAGAACCTTCACACAACTCGCGTCGTTCGGGACCGTTCATTTACCAATCTATTGGCATATGATGACCCACCACCCGCACAGGTCTCATCAATTTCGGATGCTGGAATTCAACTAGCTGATGGACTTGTCATACCTGGACCTTCCATTTTTCTAGAAGGGAAGGTATTTTTGTAGGACGTACCACAATCAGACCTCAAATCCAAAAACAAGGAGGATAGATGGCGCGGTTGGGGAGAAGATGGCTTCGAGCTATTTGAAGTAGTATCACCAAGGCCTGGTACGTTCTAATGCTCAACGAACCATCTTTATGAATTCACGAAATCAGGTTAGAAATGCTTATTCTCGCCACGGGCGAGACCTTGGCACAACTTCCGCCGTTCGTGAGTGAATATCTGACCGGGTTAGGAATTCATTTGGAAACCCTGGATACGGTGAATCGAGACTTTTCTCTCTCTCTCGTGAATAGTTCTAATGACGCACACAGAGGAATGCTTGTTCAACTTATAATATTTTATCTGAAGAAGGGAGACGCGTTGCAGCAGCACTGCTACCTTTCCAGCCACATGCATGGTCTAAATCGTCGATGTCAAAACCGTCATGATTTCCCGTCCTACTTGGCTACAAAACGACCGCCCGCTGTATTGCGTCGCATGTGCTGCGGCCTCTCCGTTACTACTTGAAGACTCCTGGTCAACATAGATACTATCGCATGGTATACATTACGGTTAAAGTATCACGACCAAAAATATTATCTGAAGATGCATATGAATATGCAACTTTTTCAGGTCTCTTAGGTCTGAACTCTTTCCTGAACGACCCCACCAATCATTACAATGGCACATCCGGTTGTCTGGTCCAAGACAATTTTTTTTATCCAATCGGTATTCTTCACTCGCCAGCTATCTTCGGAGGAAAACGCGGATATTCTTCTCCTTGCGTGCGGCGATCCGAGAAGTATTCTCTATACTATTTACGCGGACCACACACCCAGTAAGCGATTCTTGATATGACTAGAACAAACTATCCTAATAATTCCCCAGAATATAGAGAAATGGATTTCACCTGCTGCGACTGGGAACCAGCCATATTAGGTATGATATACTACGGGCAGAAAATTGATTTCCCAATCTCATCAAAATATTTAGCACGCAATACTCTCCTTTTGACAATGATTGTTGACGGAGTCTCGCATTACCATGCTTGGTCAATTTTTTATAATTTCTTCCTCGATGACAAATCATACAACACACTTCTCGAACAATGTCGGGTACTCATCCGTGCTTCTTCCGATATGCAAACTTGGAAGAATTCGAAATATGGCGGTCCCATCAAGTTCTGCACTGAACACACCCTTGAAGAAGTCAAACGACATTGGAATTTCTATCTCGAACATGATCGCTCCTCAGCCGCAGAGAAAAACGCCAAAAAAACATCCTTTCTCGTCAATATGAAACGCATCCGGGAGAAATATGGTGGTTCAGGTTCACCACGATCCGCTGGACCCCTTGCCCTCGAATTTGCGCCAAATGTGGGTAAACATAGGGACAAATTTTGGGAGACAGGCGTTATATCATCGAAGCTATCTCAAGCGACATCTACCCCACAATTAAATCCCACTTTCGCTTATTGTCAGGCTGGAAAGGCGTTCAATGTCCACTACGGCACAGATCCTCTCAGCTGCTTCTTCATCGCGCCTGCTTACGCCTTCATTCGAGGCACAGAAACGGCCTCCGTGGGTACTTACGAGAGGGAAGTCGAAACTGCCGTCAACCAATTCTCGTGGTGGTGCTCATCCTCCAAGGATAGGATATTGTCCGTAGGCTCGCCCAAATTTGTCATTCGATTCTTCTTAGGGGAATCCTTGGCATTTTGTCATGCACTCTACGCATGTGGACGAGGAAAGTTGACACAGACCGGCGTCTATACTCTTCCTTGGGGAAACAATCAAATAAACCTCGACCCAGATGAATTGAATCCAACACAGCCAGGGCACCCCTTATCTACAACGTCATCGAACTCGACCGACCACGTCGGATTGTCAATCCCTCTAGAACTGGAATCGCCACATCTGGATTGTCGAGCAAGGGACTTGCTGATATACCTTCTCTTTCTCTTTTCCTTGGGGTTTCTCTAGCTCTTCATTTATCCCATTTTACCACCTTGTCTAACAAACATGAGATCTTGACTGCGGGCATCATCGAGTCAGGTCAACTTTTTGAACCACTTTCATGGAAGTACCCCCTCGACCCGTCTCGCGTGTTTGAGCCAGACTCTGACCCAAGACTGCTGATTTGTGAACCAAACGATCTGGCCCAATTTCTCTTTGGGGTGTACTAGGAAATGTCTTCTGACGAAAATTGGAGCAACAGCTTCGTAGACCCCCGAATCGACAGGTTAGCTTCGCTAACTAATATTCACTATGTTCACAGCAGCCTTGCGACATTTATTGCATTCGTCAGAGAAAGAGTTCAAGTTGATTGGACTCGGATTATGGAGAAATTTAACGACCTAATTGTTGCCGACAGGACGATCCCGATGGGGATGAATAACTATCAAGACCTTGCATGCCAACTTTACCTGCGAGGGTTGTTTGACTCGTTGAATATCTTCCGACCAAACTTTCTTAAAAGTTTGCCCGACCCGTCTGGACTCTTTGTGGGGTGGAAAGATATTCCGCCCGTCGTTTGCATCGTGTTGAAAGTTCCTCGTGCCAAAATGAAGCGGCTCGAGGCTATTGACAGCGACGCAATTGAGACACCGATCTTGCAATGTGAAGTCAGAACGCCTCAAGTGCATAGCGTGCATCCATCTATCCAGCCAGGCTTTCGAGATTTGCAGGTTTCCTACCGATCCGGCGAACCAGCAATCGACTTACATCAGAGTATCGTCATCGGTTTTCATATACGAACCACTCCTTCCAGTGCTATGCTGTTCGTGCCTATATTCGGACTGGAGATGACTGTCTTCACCATGCTCAGTTCAACTCAATGGGAAGAGGGTTATACCTCGATTACCAGCAGCAACAGCAATTTTTGCATCCTCTTCACGTCCCAAACATGAGTCTGGGCGTCAGTGGTGGTTCGGTCAGCGGCGGAAGCACGGGTGGCGGACCTGGGAGCACTGGTGGTGGTAGCCGAAGATCGCTGTCTCCTGGTCTCGGTGGGAGCGGCGGTTCGAACACTGGTTTCGCCGTAGGCCACTTCAGACGAGCATCGTCTGGCTCACGGTCAGATTGAGATGCCGAAATATGGGGTTCGCAAGCAGTCGGTGGTAATATGAGCGGCCATGGGCATAGTGCGAGCATTGGAACGCTCCATGTGTCCAGGATGGCATACCAGGTCCAGAATGCGAGGCCGAGAGTGAGGTACGGAGAGTTGGAGGAGGACGATGGCCCTGAGTTGGAGGAGGGCAATGGCCCTTGGATGGGGTTAGGATTGGGTATGGGGGGTATGTCTCGTAGACTGGCATTGTCAAGTAGGGGTAACGGCATGGGTCTTGGGATGCGACGCGCGGAGAGCTCGACTTCGATTGACGCCGATGCAGCTTCTATCAGGCAGGATGCGAACGTTGCGTGCACTGTTCCTGGTTGCCACTCGACATTCACGAGAGGGTTCAACTTGAAGAGGCATCTGCAGTCGCACTTTGGACCAAAGCCTTACAAGTGTTATTTTTGTTGGGAGAGATTCGCAAGGCAACGTGATCATAGGCGGCACGAGCAGCTGCATGATAGGAGAGATGATAGGGATGATGGGAATGAAAGGGAAGATGGGGTTGATAGCGAGACGTGGCCCTCGCAGCCGCATGAGGATGGCAGGGATGATAGCGATGGTAGCGAAGGTGGGGATGATAGCGAAGGTGGGGATGATAGCGAAGATGGGGATGATAGCGAGAGATTCGCACTGAGGCAACGTGATCGTAAGTGGCCCTCGCAGCTGCATGAGGATGGTAGGGAAGATGAGGATGATAGCGAAGATGGGGATGATTGATGAGGAGAAACCCCCGCTGCCAGTGGTCACTACAAGGAGTGGTCGAATTGTTCCGAGAAGACAGACGGGGGCAATGGATGAAGACCACTGGGCTGGAGTCGCCCTATAACCAGGCCAAACGCAATTTGTTTTTTGAACCCTTGAAAACCGCACCCTCACAACTCGACGTGCAAATTTTTCCAGCCCCTCCCCCTGTGACATCTCTATTCACTTCATCATCGATCATGTCCTTTCACGTCTTTTTTCTTTTTCTCCCTTTTTTTTTCGTCTCATGTTTTGCAGTCTACCTACCTATCTATCTATGCATTTGTCTACTTATCTATGTCTTCGTGTCCATCTTTCCTGCTTTCCTAGCATCTGTCATCTCTTTTCTTCTTCTTCCGCCCCTTTCCCGCCTTTGTCTTTGTCTGCTTATCTATCTATCAGGAATGGGGTCTCACTCGGATGATTATGGCTTTGTTTTTGTCCGTCTCTTTTTTCATTAGCTAGTACTAACTATTACTTTTGCTGTCTAGTTTACTTACACCTATTAGAGTTTTTTTTGTCGAGAAAGGCTACCAATGAAGAAGCTTGCTTTCACACTTGGAAGAGTCAGCGTCTCATGACTTATCATTTTGAAAGGAAGGCGCGGGTTCGAAAACAGAAAAGTTGAGATGACGCGTCTTTAAGCTTTACTATTGACGCTGTCTTACAGCCTCAAAGTCTTGGGCAACCTGACCCACCTCGAAACGACTGTTGCTATTTTGCCTGATCGTCAACGCTCACTTGGATCCAATATTTTGCAGTACCCTTCCACCCCAAAAGCTTTGTAAGTGCTCACCTCTGGCATACACACCCTGGACGATCTTCTTATTTGCATTGTACACCAGCAGCAGCCTAGAGGTTTCAGTGAGGCGTAAGGATGTCTTCCTGGCCCTTCATGCAGTTCAATTCTATTCCGGCAACTATCGGACAGAAAATCTTGCTTGTTTTGGATCCTATGAACGCAAGTATTCGGATACCTCTTATTAGGAAGCTCTCCAGGGTCTGGGCTATGCCTTGCGTAACGGAGAGGAACTTGGATTGGACCTTCTATGGGCCGGGGCAAACATGGCTAGGATGTACAGACAGATGGGCATGATTAAAAAAGCAAAAGAACAGGAAAAAATCGCAAGGCCAGTCCGCCCACCGGATATGCTGTTCATTCTAGCGTACTCACACCCTCACGCGCGAATCACAGGGATTGGATTACCGGTATCTTTGACCGACCTCCATACACAGCTGCTATGATTCGAACCAACGTCGTAGAGACAGTAGACTTTATCCTCGACGATCCTGCTGTGGTTGCCATCCTTCATGAGGGGTGGTACGAAATCGGGCCTGATATGTACTTATCACAATTCACCCGACGGGAAAAGTGTATTGTTTCACAAACGCGAAGGCGGCAAGGTGGTACCCCTCGTCACCACGGACCTGCCCCCCGAGTGCACTAGCATCATCCCTCCTTAATTCTCAGGCATTCGCATACTGGACGGCGAGTGTAAGCCTATCACTAGATTATGCTACATTTTTTATATCATAACGTGGTTTATTAGATACGCTACCAATATAGTAACATAATGCTTGAAACGATGCGAATAATAAGAATTGGAGAACAAACCAGTTTGATATTTACAAAAATTAGTACATATCTACAGTATCAATATGCACGAGCTCGGGCTCGGTCCGCTTCTAAGCTACGTGAATATGATCGATATGGCGAATAAAGATGATAAATTAATGAATAGAGGACAAAGAACGAACATTTCTCCGTCAGGGGTTTCAATTGTGGATGTTTGTCGCCCCAATTCGCAGGACCGCGTCTATAATATCCCATGTATGTAGGGCGTAGTATTGCAATTTTAAATCAGACGAATCCCGATAAGCCTCATAGAAAATGATTGACGCACCCAAAGGTTTTAATGGTCGGAGGCGGAACAATCGAACAGTTCTCCTTGTCCAGATTATCTAGAAATCGGATCTCGCACTCGTAAGTATCCCAAGGCCATAAGTTTGGTTCGTATGCTGTATATGGAGGAGTGAAAAATATGATTAGTATTTGCTTTCTTTCTTTTAAGAGAAAGAAAGAAGGAAAAACGACGTACAAAGCGGAGCGATCCCACTTTATAGTCTCCAATTCCCTGTATCGCAATTGGACGTTCATGTTTTGCTATTTATTCCATTCGTATGCATGCTTCAGTATCATAAAAAAACATCAGCACAGCAGGTCATGGCCGTCGTGAAAGACAACAAATCGAATACAAAGCGCACCTTCTTACGAGTAATAACGCTCTTGGTTCTCGTTTCTACAAAGTCATCCACCGCTTTTTGTATGATTTCCTCGGCTTTTCCTTCGTCAGCTAACTCTGTTAGTGACCAGATACCAGACGCTTCCACAGCTCATCGTTTGACTTCTTCCAGTCCAGCGAGAAACGCATCCTTGTCTTCGATAAGGCAATGCGTACCTACACGCAAACAAGAAGTTGGGAACGACATCAATAACGATAGTCGACGTAAGGAAGAAAAGGGTACGGAAGAAAACGGGCAGAGTGTAAGTGAGCACGAGACGGACATCAAGATGTACTTACCTCGAGAGTAACATCAACAGGAAAAGAAGGGAACATACTCAGTTTCGCGCGCGAATTGAGACGACGGGAAGAGGAGGCCACCTCTTTTCTCTCAATACCTGATACGTCGATGTCCTTCCCCGTTTTAACCTTTTTCACTTCCTTTTTCTCCCGTTGACTTATCTTCAGCGCTATCTCACGGCCATTAGTTGCAGTAAGCTTGAACTTTTTTCTGGGCAGTTGAGTCTCGGAGTTGGGGTTTCTCTCGTCAGCATCTTGAGAGGATGGCGACGATGGCTGCGTTGGGTCTAAGGTCTGAGAGGAATAGGATGTGGATAGACCAGCGTTGTTGAGGGACACGGTCGAGGTGAGTGGTATTGGATTAGCTTCTCTATTGAAGAATGAACGCGCTATGGGGGGGTGAAGTAATCCCTGATGGTCCCACGCGCCATTTTTAAACCTTGACGTTGCCTTGACGTGCGCTATTCGAGAGTTACTCAGGAGTAGCGACACAAAAAAGCTGTATGATATCTGATGCAGAAGTAGCAAGAAATAGAAACACCAAAATGCAATTATACCAGCATTGTCACAATAATTTGCGAACACACGCGTCCTGTCACACCATGAGCATGACGTTACTGGTGTCACTCAACGCGTCGCGCGTACGTACGCGTGTTGCGACTGATAGTATGGCAAAGCAAGGGAGAATCTTGGTACAAAGAAAAAATTGGAATGTAAGATTACGACAGACGCACCTTAAATTCTCTAATATAGATGTAACAGCCTCAAGATCCCAGAATTACCCTGGTATGATGTGTATACGTCGCCCGACAATTTTCTTGGAGGTACATATGCAAATATATGCGCCCTCGAATCCAGTGAAATGCTTCCTTTAGTCAAGAGACAAGGGTTAACTATATCATACTGCGACTTACCTCAAAAAAAGGAACGTTTTGGGGTTTTCTGGCACATGTACTATGTACTTTAAATACCAGATACTACACTCAAATTTGGTCTGCCATGTTCATCGACGGCTCTGAAGCTCGCAAGTAAATCAGCAGATTTCAAATATAGGAAGGAGTTTGTACCATAGACATGCAGCATTTGAGTTTCTCTCAGCTTGTCTAGGCACATGTATGCTCGCCGAAATGAAGAGTCGACCGTTGTATTTAAAAATGGGGACCGTCATCTTCTCCCTCTCCTGCGCCATCCTTTCCGTTCGATTCACGACGACGGGAATAGCGATAGCGATAGGTCTCGTAGCGCTCAACCCTCCCACGCCCACGCCCATGTTCCCATTCCCGTTTCGTTGGACATAGTCCGAGTCCTTTCTCAGGCAGGCGCCTCTCGGCATTGATGCTAGGAACTCCAATACTGGAACTTCGATACTAATACAGGCCTGAACCTGCGCGAGAAGCAGCAACGACGACTTGTTCTTCGCGAGTGGGTAAGTGTGCGTTGAGCGGAGGGGTGCATGTCACTGTGCGTGGGTGGACTTGTACGATGACGAGTAGTAGTACGATGCTTCCGAGGAGAAGGTTGTGACTCATGTGGGGTGTTCCCCTATTATAATGACGGTATGTTAGTAACAAGTAGAGCCTGAGAGGTAAAAAGTGTTAACGTGCAAGGCGTAGAAATATGGGGTCATGTATGGTGAATGAGATGATCGGGCTCGAGGACACATTTCCTGTATGTGCTATGTACTATTTGGCCCAAATCGAGGTAGTGAGATCAGCTTTTGAAAGGAAGAAGCATGAAAGGACCATCTTAACAAGAAGCTATGAAAAGAACGTACCTGTCTGCAGCTTGTCCACGACAATCGTTGACCAGTATCGCATAGCCTGGGGTGATAGTAAGAGGTGCGGATGAGGGGCACGCTCGACCATTTGAAATGGATGAACATGAAACCCATTGGCTTTAGTTTAAACGACGGCCTTTGTCAAAGTAACCATGTTAGAATATTTCAACACCGTTTCAACCGCAAAGGAAGTCGTTCAAATAAGAAAACATACATTATCCTACATATATGGCATACAGCCACGAATTTCCGGTTGAAATCAGGACCTCACGGTTTAAAAGAGAATATAATAGATTAAATGATTAGATACATCCAACACTGTTTACATTTAGGAAATAAATTAAACCACGTTGATAATTGATAACACTGTTGAAAAATGGATAGGTAATTCAACCGTGTTGACTCTCATAGTTGAAATACATATGGGAAAAAAAAGAAACAGGGCTTATTTCATCCCAACTCACTGATAATAGACAGCCTGGAATGGTGAAAAAGATTTCAGGCATGTGTCAAAATGATAATAAAAGGCACTTGGAACCCACCCGAAGCTGCTTCCCATCATGTATCTCCTCGGAAAAGTTAATGGTACAGAGTCTTCTTGGAAGATTCCCAGCTCAGGACCAGGTGAGCCGTAGAGTTCAACAGGAGTGTGGACAGTGGAAGGAAAGAAATAAAGTTGAGTTCAAATTGTGAGCACTTTAATGAGATACAAGAGGGTGCGAGATGCAAGGTGAGAGGAACGGTGGGGACTGGTGGGGGTGGAAACGAAACAATGTATTCTCAATTCATCATTTCGGACTTCGAAGTGGCATTCAAAGTCCGAAAAACAATCGGAGAACCAATTACTGGCTGAGTTCGGAACTTTCCGGAGTTACACGTGATATTATGTGCTAGCAAACGCCCCGCAAATCTGCCGCTTTTTTCTTGACGACTTCATGAACTCCCTCCTCACCCGACACAGCGCCATCCCTTTAAACGACATTGGCCACTGGTCACCATCCATATGCCAAGGTAACATCCCTTGTGTTAGATGGCAATGAGAAGACAGCCACCACACCCGTACAGGAGGTCAACGGGGATTATTGCTAGTATGATGTTTGTCCGCCCATGGATTTGCTTGGAAGGTGGTGCTTTACAGCCATTGACCGCGACACGAGCACAAGATATCGTCAATGGAACCTACCCTCATTCTCTGTTGTAGTTAGTTTTTCTTTTCTTTTCTCAGCCTCGTTGACTTTTAGTTAACCGTTCAACGCGGTTGACTTTATTTGAACCTCGTTGATTCTCAGTGGAGCATTCAACGTGGTTGACTACAAGTCAACCAATTAGCATAGTTAGTTTTTCTCAATCACGTTGAATAAGAGTCAACACGGTTGAATTACCTATCCATTATTCAACAGTGTTATCAATTATCAACGTGGTTTGATTTATTTTCTAAATGTAAACAGTGTTGGATGTATCTAATCATTTAATCTATTATATTCTCTTTTAAACCGTGAGGTCCTGATTTCAACCGGAAATTCGTGGCTGTATGCCATATATGTAGGATAATGTACGTTTTCTTATTTGAACGACCCCCTTTGCGGTTGAAACGGTGTTGAAATATTCTAACATGGTTACTTTGACAAAGGCCGTCGTTTAAACTATTAAAGCCAATGGGTTACGGGATGAACGCACATACGAAAATGTACAACACAAACATCGCGACTTTGATCAATCGTTTCATCAGCGTATAACGTTGAATTGACAAAAAATAGAGCATATATGGGCTTAGAATGAATGATACATACTGTAGCATTTCATTACTTTTGAGTGACAATCAAGGGCTTCCCTCCAATCACTCTGAGAAAACGGAGGAGGTGAACGGGCTGATACGGGGACAACTTGATCAATGTAAATCACGTACTCGATAGCCATGCTGATGACTTGGCTTATACACATCCATCTAGACAGTCGTCCTCGAGATCAGGAGTTAACTATTCTAGTATTCTAGTAGGCGTGGTCTCGATTATACAGGTGATGGGTACAGGAGAATAACCCAGTAATGTTCAAAGGAAACAGGAGAGTTGCGCAATAAGAGGGGTACCCAGCCATATAGCATATATATGAGTGTTTTATCGGTCAGACGTAGCACGGGTCGGCACTCGAGGTATACTTACCGATGGAAATAGACTCATCCACTGGTATACCTGAAGCTTACACTGCGTTTCTAAAGCTGCTGGAAAGCTAGAAGATTGGAGAGGTACATTTATAATACGGACTGGATCAGACTCTTTCATTGATATATATTCACTCATGAGTGAACGAGGGGGGCACAACCTGGACAAAAGACGAGAAATCGATAGCGAGTCCGACAGGTCGGTGAAGGGTTTGCAATCAGCTTTCGGGTTATTTCGAGTCAGAGACAGATAGTGAGTTTCCAAGAGCCTGAAGCAGGACAAGAGTGAGATAGGAGGAGCTGAAGTGGTGGTGGAAAGGAAGAAGAAAATTGTCTCAGATAAGGCTCCGCCCTGGCGACTCGACGCGTAACGGAAGAAACCGAACAAATTCGCGTGACCATTCGGCATGTGCGGTTCACGGCCAAACAAATTCGCGTGACCGTTCGGCATGAGCGGTTCACGGCCATCCTCTTCTCTAAGTAACAGCGGTGGCTCCTGGTTGGGTACTGGGGTTTAGCCAATACTGAGCTGGGAGAGAGATGAACTGGTGAGAAGGAGGGGTGTGGTGATAAGAGGCAAGCAAGATGATAATAGCCTTGTCCTTTTATTCGCCCTCCCTTTGAATCCTTTCTTCTTTCCCCTCCTCTTTTTCTTTCCTTCCCCTCAGATCTGCCTTTTCTTTCCTCCCTTTCCCCCCACTTACCTCCTTTCTCTTTTCTCACTCATCCCACCTTTCTAGGCTATAGCCATACAAAATTAATGACGCGGAGCTGAACAGCAGCGACTCATGTGCAAAGACTCCAGCACAAAGTTGACTGCCAGCAGCGCGTCGCATAGGCCACTGCCTACCGGCTACCAGAGACACGGTGCGAGTGAGACGACATACAGCATCGCACAATGTCGACAGCGGGGTGTGTGTTGGGGAAGTGTACAAGGACGCGGATTATGTACGAAGACGCAGGATATGTACGACCACGCAGGGGGACAACACACCGTGGTGTGTGTTTCGGGGGTGTGCGATAATGTACGATGATGAACATACGATGTGCGGAAAATGGGTGTGTACGGACGACGGGCCACAGCGACGACGGGTGCACAGTGCATACGATGGCGTGGAGTGGGTCTTGCTCTTGTATAGCGTCAATCTAACGTCCGAGTGAGGTTGTTCTTCATGTGTACATAGTGAACTAGTGTAGGTACATAAAACCATGTGATCCATAGATAATACGTGCCATAGCTCTTATGTCGCATCTCCTACGTAATTATCAAGGCGCACCGGAAGATTTCCATTGTCACTAAATCTTTACTTTGCCTTCGCTAATTCAAAATCCCACTTGGATACTTTAGAGACGGTGCACTGTCGGTGGCGCCTTATGCTATAGCTACAACATTCTAAGTTCTGAATACGTTGTGGCAGTGCAACCTGCCCCAGCCTGATTAGATTAGATCGTGTACAGACTCTGTGTGACCGCGACGCGTACATAGCCAATCAATCCTTGCTTTGACCATTACTGCCATCGTGCGAGGCTGCTCGACGCGCTTCCGAGCCCTGCTACGCCATCTAGCTGCACTCTGGACTACTCCAACGTACCTGAGACTTGTATGTAAAATAGTGAAAATATGAAAATCCGTGCCCCAGCCCCACTACTTTGAAAACACTAAGACCTGTAAAGCAGCAATCTTTGGCTTACACATTCCTTAGTACTACCTCTATCCTTATACAGAGAGCTTCTAAATACACAGATCTACTATATTTAACGCATGCGGCGCGACGAGAGCCCCTGAAGGCTCGTCGGACTTAGTAGTCGCTTTTCAAAATGTGTCGGGGTTTGAACTTCGTACGGGCAGCTCGGCTGCATTCGGGTTGACCTAAGTTGCGTCTTGCGCATACCCTCCATGTCGTTTGCACTGAGCCCTGCCTGTAACCCACCCTTCCGTTACGACTCTCGGAGAACCCACTGAAATACCCTTCTTGTGTGTTTCAAGAGTCAGAGGACCCAATCCCCTCTGGTGGCTACTTTTACGAGTCCGCGTTTGGTCGTCAGGAAACCTTTCCTTCCTCACGCTCTCTGCAGCCCCAATATTCAGGTCAGATTCATGTTGACCATGCGTCTACCCGTTCAACCTTCTCAATCTTCGTGGTAAAGGGTTGTACTGTGGCCGTTGTCCAATGTGGGTCCCCGCTGCAGAGATTCGTATTTATAGGTGAGTATATGCGCACTTTTTTTTTTTGAGGGCTATTAGCGCTGAAAACACATGTTCTTAGAAGATTGTGCCAAAGAGAATGCATGTGCCAAACAACAGTAGGATTTTGTGCAGAAATGGTGCATGTATGCGAGCATAAAGTACGTATTCCGTTCGGTGCACGTCGCATGTTAAAATCTTTGAATTGACGGTACTCGATATTCAGGGATCCCCTATCAGACACCTCAAAGTTGCTTAAAAGAACAGGTGAGTTTTTCTTCATTAGTTGTGGTCTCGTCTAGGTAGGTAAGCACCTAGTATTGTATGTTCTTGGTATGATACTTTTCATGTAGTAGCGTACGCCCCCACTAAATGAAAATATGATGTTCCTAAAAGAATATTTATTAGTGCTCGGAAAGCACAGAAAAGTACTGCTTAAATGAACACTGTTATTTACGGCAAGGAAAGAGTACATAATTTGCTTCTTTTTGACTACCAAATTTCAGTGACGATCACTCTCGCCAAAAGTACTTAAAATATGGTGTCTGGAGGTAATGTTAATGCATGCTTGGGAAACACCATTATATGGTACCCTTGGGGCACCAAAGTTTGCCGCCGGCGTGATTCACAGTGTCATGATTTGTATCACCTCACGCGTGCAAGTGAACGTAAACTACCACGTTGGTTTCTCGGTAACCTTATGAGTTTTACCCTTACTTGGACGAGACTAGTTTGTAACGTAAAATGTACGACATTACAAAAATAAGTAATACAGCTGTCTCCCGTTGTCTCCCTATCAACCCATACTTATCGGTGGACGGCATGGGGGTCATGCATTAGAATCCCAAATTTCTAAAAAAAAAGAAATGTTCGGCATAAGGCATTGAGTTGTGGGTAGAGTCGCTTATATACAATTAAGTGCGCTATAACAATATCAAGTCACTAAAAAGAGCCTGTGGCTTAACGAAGTCGTTGGAGGAACAGAAGATCAGTTATATTCTATTTTTATAACATGATTTACATATCGGTAACCGTTGAGTAACCGACCCAAAACCGACCTTAACATTGGCGTACTGTATTTACTAATTGGGAAACCGTGGTAATATTCACGGTGGTTACCATGTTACTCCCTAATACAATAGATGTCGCTCGAAACCTCTCGAAACCGATCTCCGAAGGTGCCAACAATTTGTACCCTAAGCTAGCCTTCCCAAAAAGTCTACTATTGGGATATCTCTGGCTTGATGAGAGCTTTCGAACCGTGGTCACTATATCACGGCGAAATTTCGGCTGAAATTCAAATCAAGTGCACCACGAAGTGGTCACCTGACGGCCGCGGCGCATATTATCTCTCGGAGATAATTATAATGTGTATTTCATTCTTATATTGACATTTAGCATCCTATTTGACATTGTCCCCCCTCGTTTTATTGGTTTATGTCATTATTACTTTTTGTAGCTACATAAAATTTAGACATCGCCTGATTTCAAGGGGTTCTACTATAACCCGAAGACCCCATTTGAACAAATTCCACGTTAGATAATCCTAAAATAGAAACAATAGCAACAACTCCGGATACTAGTGGACTGGGCAATTCGGAGTACGCGCGAAAGCCTGTAACGAAGTTACGACCCGGCTGACCCGGCATGAAGCCTGCAGACTGCGATGACGCTCCCGATCAGCAATATGCTCAACCTCGGAAATATCGGTCGTACTTAGCCGATAGATGGATATTATATGCAGCTCCCAGTACTATTCATCTGCCAACACCAAGATCATCACAATGCAGCCAACAAATATTGATCAACTGAACTTGGATATATCTTAGGCTGTAGTGGAGCTCACAACGTCGAACATAAGTCTACACATTGTTGACCCTCTCGGAAGATGTACGACTGAAAAATTCTTGAGAGAGTGGAGAAGGACACGTCTTTCCGATAGAGACTCTTGGTCATTGTCTCAATTGTTTCCTACGGCGACTCGGGTATATAAAATAAAGACGGAAACTGTATATTCATGCAAATCAAAGGCAATTTCTGTGGGCGCTAGTGCCTGTCATATCAAGTTTCATGATATCCTCGCGATTGTAACTTTAAGACTTGAATGTGTATCAGTTGACCGGCTTTCAATATTATTATTTTCACACGATAATTTACTTAGCGGCTTCCATTTTACGTGATGGCCCCTTCTCTCTTTCTCTTTTACAATAGCAGCGCAGTCATGTCATCGGTACGTTACATTATCGCAGACTTAATTCCAAGGTCCAATAAATTTACTTTGATATCATCTTCGATTCACCTCATGCTATAGTTTTGCATACCTTTTTCTTGTACTTCGAGCCCCAGGTCGTGATGCGCTCCTTCTCTCTTTCTCTTATACAACAGCAGATCGATCATGCCATCGGTACGTTACACTATCCCAGGTACAATAAAGCCACTCTAATATCATTTTCGATTCACATCATGCTATAGCTTTGTATACCTTTTTCTGGTACCGGGAACGAACCCTAGACCGATAACATCATCAACGCAATATGCGACGTGTTTCTTCACCTCGGTTTTTGAGATCTTACTTGATATCTCAAGTTGGTAGCATCTAGACGGTCAATAATCCTATAAAGCTCACATCTCAATTTATTCTTTCAGAAATCACCACCTATCTTTTCACACTTTCCCCTGCACGCCACCTTATACCAATACTAAATCTATAATGACAAAAGGAAAAAGTAGGGCAACTCCAAAGCCCCGAATGCCGAACAAGCTCAAGCATATAGACAGAGAAGTATGTATATTTTCATATACTTTTTCTTGATGGTGCTCAGCGTTATACTCGAATCTAAACAGCGCTTCGTGAACAATTTCTCAAGGTTGTGTGCGTATTTGACTTTCTCCGTTAATTACTCTAATAGTTTCTATGTCCCTAGATTTAGGTCTGCACCAGTGCCTAACAGTGGCGTCAACACGGAGGACACTGCCGCGGATAATGCCGTTCCCAACCCCCATCCAATGCATACAGCTTCTGGACTACAGCAAGATGCAGATTTTCAAAGGCCACAGTACCAGCCCGGTATGCTTCCCGAACAACATTTGGCACCAAACGACCATGGGGTGCGGTATCACCGTAAATACCGTTCGACGCCTCAACAGAACTATACATCATTGCAGGAGCAATTCTCTGAAGCAGGTCCATCTCGTCCAGGCGCTCACCCTGACTTCTTTGTTCCAATGGGACACCAGCCTTCCTCCGTTTACAATGCAATCGATTTCGAAATGCGACCTCGTGAGATGGAGAGCGACGATCCCGAGGTGGACCACACTGACTTGGCGTATTACGGCCACTTTTTACAGAATCAGCATGCTGATCAGTTCATGACGGGATCGACGCAAGGATATGGACATAACCAGTACACGTCTGAGGATCTTTTTACATGGCCACAAGACTCTGGCCCTGATATAAACCATGTCATCAATGGGCAGGGTTCTTTCGATCCTTATTGGCAGCACATGCCACAACGACATACGAGCGCCCAACTTGAGGGTTACTTTACTCTGGTAATGAACCCCAACAATCAAGATTCCTCTTACATAGATGATTCTTCGTTCTATGGCTCACAATAATGGTATAATGTGGTGAGTAAATCATTATCCCATGCTAACGTTCATGGGTTGATATGTACATTTAGAATAGTGTTGCTGTGGATCGTTCCAAATGCTGAGCGCTGCATGCCCGAACGTGACGTGAACCGGACATCTCGTTAACGAGAACAATGGGTGACTTTCCGTAAGGTTTCTGATTAAAATAATCCGGAATAGACTTAGTCGGAGCTTGAAATTCGAGATTTATTCCAATAATCTATTCCGGTGAATAAACCGTAAGCCAACTGAATATATGTGTATAGGTAATATTATTTCTTACTACCGGAACCTGTTGCCTGCGGTAAAAGACATGAAGGATACATCACGCAAAAGAGATCTTACTGAATGACATCCAGTGGGCCAATTACCTTCCTAAATGTGCCATTTTCTTCCCTTTTCAAACACAGAGTAAGAGGATCCACTCGGTGACAAGTGCTTAGAGAAGCAACCCGACCCTAGTTAGCAGAATTTTCGTGCCAAAATTTGTTTAGCTTGAGGAGGAGTACGGCGAATGTAAGTTTCTTCATCATTTGAAATGAGTGGGCAGAGTTGAGCAGCAAGAGAAAGACTTGATGACTGTCGCCCCATCGTCTAATGGCGTGAGAATAATGTGTAGGCCTTGGCAAGACCCTAAAATGGCAGGTGAAGGATAATCTGGATTAAATATAATCTATTGAGGGGGTAGTTACCCCCTCATCAGATTAAGGTTTATTCAGAGGGGTCGACAAATAATCCAGAGGCCCCACCTTCCTAATCGGGATCGGCATCACGGCCGCGCCACCAAATATAATCTTTTATGATGCATAAATGATTAAAAAAGCTTACGGAAAGTCACCCAATATCGTAGCTAGGAAGTGTAAAAATTCGAAGTTTTAACTTTCGATGACATGAGTTTCGGTTGCCTATGATATTTTTAAATTATTTTTGATCCGATGTCCGAACTATCTATAAATAACGGAAGGTATGACTAACATATACAATTCCCTTTAAATTGCCCTACGGGCGACGCCCGGCCACAGAAACATCTAGTGTGTAGCAGGGATAGGAAAAGAAAATGTACATTTTGTCAATAAATTCCAAGATGTATATACAGGTCCAACTTGGTACATAGTGTATTGAAATACTGAAAAATAGGCTTATACAGGGTATTATCCATGGTCCTTTAATATAAACCCAAAAATGGCCGGAAACTTTATTCCTCAATCATTCAACTACCACCCCCAAGGGGGAATGCAGACTACGCCTTACACCGGAATGATCGCGTCGCAGGATACAGAAGTTGGAAGAGGGGCGAAATGTAAAGACCTGATTGTGTAAAGTTAAAGCAATGAAATGATTTACCAGAAGAACCGAAGAAGTGATAAGAGTGAGGAGAACAAATCCTTGTATGTTTGCCCAAGTATATGCACAAAGGGAAGAAATAGAGTAAAGAGGAGGGCCGAGGCCGAGAGTCATCAGGTGTGTCGGGTGCCGTAGCAGATAGCCGAAGGGAGTGCTTTAGATAATTCACTTTCGAGGATACCTAAATATAAAATGTCATGGGAAGTGTGCATATAACTTCGCGATATCTCATTCTGCGGCTGGTCACGAGCCTACATAAGACCTGTTCCACTTCGTTTCCAGGCATTTCAAACGCTCGGCGGTTGCACGCGAGCGGCGACGCTGTGGCTCATCGCCGCGAACAGTCTGCCCATTGTGCAATAGTAACCTTCTTCTGTCGCTGAAATCGTCTCTTTCTTTCATAATGCCGGTTCCTTGGGAAGCTCTTATCCCTTTTGGTGGGTCAATCTATGGTCGTTAAAGCAGTAATATAGAAAAATCCTTCAGGTCTTATTGCTATGTTTGGGACCGTTGGAACTCTTTTCAACGTTTCTCAGCCAGCCCAGAATCAAGGAAAAGTCAGTATAATTGTCATATTCACATAAACTCTCTTTCACTCATCAGTCGAATGTCCAAGTGTTTTATAAATGATTCTGTGAGTTGTCGTTTTCATCCAGCGGTGCCGCTCAGGGACGTATAGTAGTATCCAGATTCCCCTGGTTCAAATTTGGACGCTCAGGCTTCGGGCTCAAAACCGCCCCATAGGGTAGCTTGCCCGATGTGCGGGTTAGCATGGACGGTCTGGCGGGTTGGGTAACCTTGACATGCGAGTAATCTAGCGGGATTGTAAGGTCCATAGTGCTCAGGTCGCGCGATATAACATTTTTCAAATTTAGTCTACTATGAGTAAGAAATGATCCAAGATTTAGGCATACATACCATCTGCCACTGTGTATCGCCCGCTTCTGAAAAAAGTTATGATTCGGTCAGAAGGAAGGATGGAATGAGGACATATAGTCCTCTTCTCAAATCCATAAGGATACCTGGGAACACACTTCTGATCTTGAACTCTTTCCCATCTGACGTCTGCCAATGTCAAGTTAACGCACCATCAGTTACAATAAACAAAAAAAATGGATAGGAAATACAGTGATCCTTCGCCTTCGCCACAGACTAACGGACGGCTCATGAGGATGTTGGAGCACCGATAGTATCTGCCTCCTTGCGACAGATAGGGGTTAAAAGTTGAACATTAACGTACGTTGAATGGGTGGCAATTTCGGGCCCTCGCACCACCTATGTCGATTTTGTTGATTAGTTACGAGTCTATAGATTGCTTTGAATACGCTTCACGCTTCACTAACGCAATGCGGCGGCTTCCATCAAGTTCTTTTTTTCCTTTCGAATATTCGGTGACCAATGAAGAGGTGTGGGATGGAAATTCAAGATCACTGTGGTATATTTGTCTTGTCCGACAACCATGAGTAAAATTCTCGCACGAGCTCAAGAAGATTAACATTGTCCATCCCGATCTCTTCTTTCTCGCTGAAACCTTCCAGGAAGCCATGGTTCTTGCGGCTTGCCTCGATAAAACTATCCAACGAAAATATCCAAAGATGTAGTTTCCTTTCTGATATGGGAGTTTGTAACTGACAAGGTGCAGTCCGATATTAGACCATGCTTTGATTGAATAAGTACGGTCTTCAACGGAACTGTCAGGTCCTGAACATGAAATAAAGAAAGAAATAACCCACCGCATCACCCCAAGGAAAGGAATGTCGGAGTGTGTGAGTAAACTGGGGAGTCTGGCCATACAACGAATCCCATGTCTATTAGGGTACCAAAGTCAGAATCAGGATGGATGATGATTTGAATCGACTAACGGCTAGTTCAGACATGCCGCTCTTTATGTATTCAATATTTTTCATATCGTCTGAGTCAGAAACTATACAGAGCTAAAAGAACAAATATGAGTAAAGCGTATACATGAAACTAGCTGGACGTATCCACCTTGGAAGTGATACCATCCTCTGCCCGAAATTGCTCTACGGCCGCCGACGCAAAATCTTCGTGGGTTATACTTGGGTTGTGCCATTTCAGATTACATACAAGCGACCTTACCGAATCAACACCTTTGGTGACAATATTTTCCTATTGGAAGAAAAAAAGAGATCAAAGTGGGCGGTAAGCGAGCGACGCTGTGGACCTGAATGGAGTAAGAGACTCGGATCGTACTTTCTAAGGTCGTAAAACGGGTCCTAGGGTCTTAAGTTCGGGTGAAAGTAACATCGTTCCGTAGTGATATGAGCGTTTTGTAACGATTTTGTAAGCGGGCCCTGAGACGTGGGTGTACAATATAAGTTTTGCTTTCAAAGGTCGACGGCGAAAGGAGAACACAAGACACGAGGATAGTCCGAAGGCATGGTTCTCCGAACCATGATTTCCAGTGATTTAAATGACTTATCTTGTCTGCACCAACACATATATCGTTTCGGTCGTTGAGGCGTGCATTGACTCCCAAAGATTGTACAGCACGTAGAACCACTCTACCAGTAACAAATCTATCGAAAGATGCTTGTGGTAGATGTATTGAGAAATTCGTGTTTCCCCAAATCCTAGATTAATTACAATATTAACTACGACATGAGCGGATTATAGGAGAGACTACGTCAACATACATGATATAGTATCCCTCCCCCGCTTCTTCTACGGAGGAAAGGAATGCTGACGGTATGTAGTGCTGAGAAGTTAACTTCTGTCCATGGATTTTGGTTTCTGCCGATGACAACGCAAGGAGAATCTCGATATATAATTAACAAAGGTGAAGCAGTAGGGAAATGTCGAAAAAGCCTGCAATTGAATGGATTTCTGAGCATGCAGGACTAAAGGTGTACAATTCCCACATACCAATCGTCCAGAGTCAGATTAAAGTATGAATCCCAAGAAGTCGATATGTAGATGTCATGGTTTGGCAGAGTATTGCTGGATAAGTTCCTGACCGAGTTAGTTGTTGCGTACAAAATCCAAGGCTTAATGTAACAAGAATCCAGCCTAGAAAACCTTTTCTGTGAAAGAGATATGCGACGAAGGGTACTAAACACGTTGATAAGGCAAAAGATGTAGTTGTCCACTGGTTCTAGCACGTCGCAGTACACTAGAGTCTTAAACGATTTTGGGTCCCAGATTCGAGAAAACGCGTCCAGAACACCCTCAAATCGTACTAGTCGAAAGAAAGTGGCAAAAGCTTCCACCGTGACCGGTTGACCGTCGACGGCAGATCTGAGGTTAGGGTTTACATGATCTGCGCGCCAATCTGAATTTCGAACGCTTTGCCTTCTACTACTTATTACATATTCTAAATGTCTCTACAATCGACCTTAAATGCTGCTATACGGTATTCAGTGGCATCCCGTAGCAGTCTACGCGCTTCCACAATAAAAATGGATCCTAAACGCGTCTTGCCAGCTCAGAACCTTCACACAACTCGCGTCGTTCGGGACCGTTCATTTATCAATCTATTGGCAGATGATGACCCACCACCCGTACAGGTCTCATCAATTTCGGATGCTGGAATTCAACTAGGAGATGGGCTTGTCATACCTGGACCTTCTATTTTCCTAGAAGGGAAGGTATTTTTGTGGGACGTACCACAATCAGACCTCAAATCCAAAATAGATGGCGCGGTTGGGCAGAAGATGGCTTCGAGCTATTTGAAGTAGTATCACCAAGGCCTGGTACGTTCTAATGCTCAACGAACCATCATTATGAATTCCCAAAATCAGGTTAGAAATGCTTATTCTCGGCACGGGCAAGACCTTGGTACAACCTCCGCCGTTCTTGAGTAAATATCTGACCGGGTTAGGAATTCAACTGGAAACCCTGGATACGGTGAATAGAAACTTTTCTCTCTCTCTCATGAATAGTTCTAATGACGCACACAGAGGAATGCTCGTTCAACTTATAATATTTTATCTGAAGAAGGGAGACGCGTTGCAGCAGCACTGCTACCTTTCCAGTCACATACATGGTCTAAATCGTCGATGTCAAAACTGTCATGATTTCCCGTTCTACTTGGCTACAAAACTACCGCCCGCTGTATTGCGTCGCATGTGTTACGGCTTCTCCGTTACTACTTGAAGACTCCTGGTCAACATGGATACTATCGCATGGTATACATTACGGTTAAACTATCATGACCAAAAATATTATGTGAAGATGCATAAGAACATGCAACCTTTTCAGGTCCCTTAGGTCTGAACTCTTTCCTGAACGACCTCACCAATCATTACAATGGCACATACGGTTCTCTGGCCCAAAAAAACATTTTTTTTATCCAATTGGCAACACACCACCGGTATGCTTCACTCGCCAGCTATCCTCAGAGGAAAACGCGGATATTCTTCTCCTTGCGTGCGGCGATCCGAGAAGTATTCTCTATACTATTTACGCGGACCACGCACCCAGCAAGCGATTCTTGTTATGACTAGAACAAGCTATCCTAATAATTCCCCAGAATACAGAGAAATGGATTTCACCTGCTGCGACTGGGAATCAACCATACTCGGTATGATACTTCGGGCAGAAAATTGATTTCCCAATCTCATCAAAATATTTAGCACGCAATACTCTCCTATTGACAATGATTATTGACGGAGTCTCGCATTACCATGCTTGGTCAATTTTTTATAATTTCTTCCTCGATGACAAATCGTACAACATACTTCTCAAATAATGTCGGGTACTCATCCGTGTTTCTTCCGATATGCAAACTTGGAAGAATTCGAAATATGACGGTCACATCAAGTTCTGCACTGAACACACCCTTGAAGAAGTCAAACGACATTGGAATTTCTATCTCGAACATGATCGCTCCTCAGCCGCAGAGAAACGCCATAAAAACATCCTTTCTCGTCCATATGAAACGCATCCGGGAAAAATATGGTGGTTTAGGTTCATCACGATCCGCTGGACCCCTTGCCTTCGAATTTGGGCCAAATGTGGGTAAACATAGGGACAAATTTTGGGAGACAGGGGTTATATCATGGAAGCCACCCCAAGCGACATCTACCCCACATTTAAATCCCACTTTCGCATATTGTCAGGCTGGCAAGACGTTCAATGTCCACTACGGCACAGATCCTCTCAAGTGCTTCTTCACCGCCTCTGCTTATGCCTCCATTCGAGGCGCAGAAACGGCCTCCTTGGGTACCTACGAGAGGGAAGTCGAAACAGCCGTCAATCAATTCTCGTCGTGGTGCTCGTCCTTCAAGGGGAGGATATTGTCCGCAGGCTCACCTAAATTCGTTATTCGATTCTTTTGGGGGGAATCCTTAGCATTTTGCCATGCACTCTACGCATGTAGGCGAGGAAAATTGACACAGACTGGCGTTTACACTCTTCCTTGGGGAAACAATCAAATAAACCTCGACCCAGATGAATATGATCCCAACACAGCCAGTGCACCCCTTATCTACAATGTCATCGAAACCTCGAACTTGACCGACCACGTCGGATTATTAAATATTCTTCTCGTCACACTGCCACTTCTACGTAAAGGACCGAGCTCTATCTTGCATACAGATACTCTTGTCAATTCCTCTAGAACTGGAATCGCCACATCTGGATTGTCGAGCAAGGGACTTGCTGATATACCTTCTCTTTCTCTTTTCTTTGGGGTTGCTCCAGCTCTTCATTTATCTCACTTTACCACCTTATCCAACAAACACGAAATCTTGACTGCAGGCATCAGTACCTCAAGTCAACATCTTGAACCACTTTCATGGAGGTACCCCCTCGACTCGCATCACGTGTTTGAGCCGGACTCGGACCCAACACTGCTGAGCGCTGATCTGTCAATCAAACGATCTGGCTCGATTTTTCTTTGGGGTGTACCAAGAGATGTTTTCTGACGAAGATTGGCGCAAAAACCTCGCTTACCCTGGATTCGAAAAGTTAACTTCGCTAAATAATATTCACTATATTCGCAGCAGCCTGGCGACATTTTTTGCATTCGTCAGAGAAAGAGTTCAAGTTAATTGGACTCAAACTATGGAGAAACTTGAAGATTTGTTTGCCGCCGACAGGACGATGCCTATGGAGATGAACAACTATCAGGACCTTGTATGCCAATTTTACCTCTGCGGATTGTTTGACTCGTTGGAACCTTTCCAATCAAACTTTCTTAAAAGTTTGCCTGACCGGTCTACACTCTTTGTGGGGTGGAAAGATATCCCACCCATCGTTTGCATTGTGTTGAAAGTTCCTCGTGGCAAATTGAAGCAGCTCGAGGCTCTTGACAGCGACGCAACCGGGACACCGATCCTGCAATGTGAAGTCAGAGCACATCAAGAGCATAGCGTGCATTCGTCTATTCAACCAGGCTTTGGAGATCTTCAGGTTTCTTACCAATCCGGGGAACCAGTAATCGACATACATGCAGATGACTCGGCTTGGCGGGGAAATTCGTCCTTGATAGTCACATTCTACATGAATTCGTGGATCTTGCTAAGATACGATCCGAAAATTGTCGTTGTCAGTCTTCATATACGAGCCACTCCTTCCAGTACAATGCTGCTCGTGCCCATATTTCGACTGGAGATGAATCTTTTTTCCGCCGACCTGGCGGATAAGAACCATTTACATGTCGTCCGTCATGGGCCAAATAATATTGGCGAAGTCGAACGTCGTCGAAAATTGTCAACTTCGAATCTTGTCAGAAACACGCAGACATCCAGGATGACGTCATTAAATTTCGATAAGACTGGCCGAAAAGTCACCCATATATCCGTTCGCGAAACAGTAAAGGATACTGATGCGGCAAGGTCTTTATCAGCTGGCGCTTCTGTTACTCCTCAACCTGTGTCCGATGTCGCTCTTCAGGTTTCTTTCACAGATTTCCACAAGCGACTTGTATATCCTTTCCTTATCAAAGTGGATCAAATCAAAACCAGGACAGCCCGAAAATCATCCTATGTCGAGGTAAGCTGAATCATAACAGGTATTCGGTATCGACGGTACCGACAGAAGTACCACCAGATTGAAGCCCCTATCCGGGTAGATTTCCAAGACACCTCGAACGTCTCGCTCGATCCGTTTCCCTCATTCTTAAATAAGGACAAGATCAACATTTCCAATATTCACTATATCAACATCGACGTGCTTCCTTCTTTAAAGTTTCCTATCCCAAAAAGCAAGCTTCAATGGCTGTCAATCCATCTGAGTATGGTGCTGTCGGATTCCGAAAAGGAAAGACATGAGACGAAGGACATAGAAAGTTACGGCGTCGTCGTAAACCTGAAGGAATCAATACGCGCAATATTCCTCAAATATTCTGGATTCGATAATCCTCAAGATCGCCCCAAAGTATATGGACTTTCGAATTTTACAAACGGTGTCGGCATTTGGTTGTTAATTTTTGTCAACGATATCAAACTCGATCTTTCTTCGCATACCGTTGTCGTCGATGCTTGTGTTCCGCTGCACGACGGTATGATGGGAAGCGGGAGACCTCTGATTCAGAAGCTCATGGATTTGCCGGTACTCCAAATTCGAACCGACGACGACGAAACGCGGCTTTGGAAGAAGCTTCTACCTGTCCTTGCTGAACGATGCAGGACTTGGAAGCATACTTCGGAATGCGAATATATTAGAAATGGCGTTCCGGCCCCGCCATTGGAAAGTTCCGTCGCTAGTCTTCTCTGTAGCTGTGGAAAAGGCAAAGATCTCGGCGCCTTTGGAACCATGCAGGAGTGGAAGAGGCTTCATTCGCAAGCTACACGCGTTGCCATAAGTCCTCTCTTTACGTTTTCGTTCATGGAAGGCTCGATGTCTTCAATGACGAAGAAATTCAAGAAAAAGGCTAAAATAAATAACGCGGACCTTGAGGACTCTACAACAAGCTCCAACCTATTGGAATCTAGGTGTGCTAGCTGCCATGGTCCAGGAAATCCGACGCTGCTAAATTGTAGCTCATGCAAGAAAATCAAATATTGTTCTCGGTCCTGCCAAAAAGCCCATTGGAAAATCCATAAACCGCGATGCGCCTCTTCCTAGTTTCTCGGTGGAGATCCACGGGGCACCTTCTGATACCCGCCATGCCGCTTTCTGTGATATATCGCTTTAGTAAATTCTTGTTTGCCTAACTAAAAAAATTAACTGAAGTACAATTCCAAATTCACTCACCTCCACTAGTCTGTTGCGCCTTCATGTTTTGGCATTCTTGTTTTCAATAATTTACGAAATATTCTTGACTTATTACACCATTTGGAGAACCGACACATTTTGCACAGTTCGTTCTATGTTCTGTTGAAATGCAACCTCTGAATCAGCCTTTCCAAACGCATTTTGCGTTCATGACACGTACCGTCACTGATCACGAGGTATGTGACACCACGTTGAGTATGTAGATTCTTTGCTTCGACGTTCGACGTTCCTCCTTGTTTACTTCCCTCCTGCTTGTTACATTGCAGTTATTTCATACTCTTACAGGTCCTATCATCTTATTGACGAAGGAATCCCTGCCGAACACTCTTGGTTCATTTCTATCAATTTTTCCTCGATAACACGTCGTATGACATTCTTCTTTCTCACTGCAAAGGTCTTTTTGATGCATCTGCCGATATTTTGACTTGCAAGGCATTCAAGTACGCTGGCTATATCCGTTTCTGTACGGAACATTCTCTCGTGGAAGTTCGTCAGCACTGGCTATTATACTTGAACAGCAAGATGCTTCCCAGCCTACAGCAAAAGTCAACTCGCAGCTCAGTCTTATCCCTCATGAATTCAACTCTGGAAAAACAACGCGGCGCACATAATTCCAGCAGGTCCACCGGTCCTTTTGTATCAGGTCTACATGACCAAGCGAGCAAGCCGCGTCATGTTACTACGGAAGACCTGATGGAAGCTGCGAAGGAACAATTTCGCTCCTGGTTATTCTCATTCAATAAGAGGATTTCTGCTGAATCGGCAGCCAACCTATCCATTCGGTTTTTTGTTGGCGAGTCGTTGGCGTTTTGTCGTGCATTTCAAATTCGGAAGGAAGCTAAAATCACACAGACTGATGTTTATACATACCCATGGGGCGGTTCTCAAGTCTTATTCGACTTCGAAGATTATGGTACCTCATCATCATCTTTGGCCCCAGGCTCTTTCAATATTATCGAGACCTCAAACCTCACCGATCACACAGGGCCATCGAATATCTTTCTACTCACAATACCACTTCTTCAGCCGAACCCTTGGTCCGTCATATACACCAATACTCTTCTACTAGCTAAATTGGCCATTTTTGGGCCACCGGATGTTCCTATATTCGCCCAGCTTGCACGAGTGGATATTCCAACCCTCTCTTTACTCGTAGGCATCACACCGTTAGCTCATCTTTCCCACTTTACCACCAATTTAGATAAGAATGAAGTGTTGATGTCGAAGATCCTCGCATTCAACCAATCCCATGACATCATTCCTTTGCGCAGACCGGCGTCCTCTTTGCACATCTGTACATCTACTCGTCAGGATTATTTATTTTCTCTCATATTACACTACCAGTATTCCGAATTTACGCTTTCTCAGGCGGTGTATTCTAAATACGGTTTGTCCTAAGTTTTCTTTTTCTTTTCTTTTCTTTTGGGGACCCGGCCCTATGCATCATCCATCATGGCGTGGTAAGATTGTGTAAGTAATTATTTTCAAATGCTGTGGTGATCATCGTGTGTCATCAGCTATGATGTATGCTAACAACACCTGATCTCCCCCACTTTCGAGCAGAAATAGATTGTGACATAAATGTTCAGATTCATATCGTTATATTGCAAAACCAGAAATATACCGTTCAGCATCATCCCCACCGTACCAACAACTACCCCCTGTAAGTAATACTACTGGGTTTCACCTCGACAGAATTGCCTCATTGGGATGGAAAAAACATATTCTCTAACTTGGTTGATTTGCATATATGGAACGTCCGATTATGGGCCCGGGGATATCAGTTATTTTTTGGGTCGATTCAAAGGTCAACAGGGACCGATATGACGATGGCCGCTTATGAACACCACACTCTCGCCGCATTCTTTTCGAAAGCAACAGGCGAGTATAAGCGCCCTGTCCTAGACAAGATCAAGATCAATCTTAAATGAACAATCAACAATGACGGCTGATTTCGGGGTCAGCGATGAAATTGAGTGCCGTCATGCCTGACTGATCATGATTGCAGCCCCGCCTCACGCGTGCAACGTGCATCATGTATAGAACGTTCTTTTGAGTCTAGGTCTTATTTTATATCCTTATCTTTTGAGTTCCGAAGTGAACTGTGGGCAATTCATGAGTATGTAGGTAAAGGTTGTAATGAACCGGCTGACCCGTCCTGCAGACTGTCAAGACAACGTTCCCGATTAACAAGAGGCCATAAGCTGGATTCTATCATCTCAATCCTGAATATTTCGGTTGTATTTTATGGAAACCCGGACTGTCAAGCTTCGAAACTTGTAGCCAAACAAGATCCGGCATGCGTTGCCGAACATTCTCGGCTCTTGGCACATGGAAACGAAATGATGGGCATCCTTATGCGCATCAGCGAGCGTGCACGCGCATTGTCAGCCCTCCAACGTCGTCCTCAACGTTCCTGCACAACGGAATGAAATTTCTAGTTTTTTGGAATAGGAAAATGTGTAATAGAGTTTTGAATATATATATTCACCATCTGGAATCTAGATGTCATAATTTGCGGCCCACTGATGTAATTCAATGTACTGTAATATACTCTATCGCAATGGCATTGGGTTTACCACGTCTAAATTGAACGGTATGAATTACTCAATGGTTGAGTGTATGGCGGGTTAGAACCACATGTAATCTAATGATTACTGTGGCCCTTTGTTATCTGTATGTCCGTTGTTGGGGGTTAACCGAATGATAAGTATTCAAGAGTGAGAAACGAGGAAAAAGTAAATATGAGTGGATGTTAAGGGGACCACTGAGTACTCTATATTCCCGTGATTTAATGCCATAGTAGCTTTATATCATGGTATTTCTTCAAAAGGATGAAAGGCATCCAACATGAGTCGCAAACACTCTTCACGAAGGGGGCAGAATTATGCTGTCGGCAGTCCCAGCTAGCGAGATTTCTTCCTCCAAGTCCACTTTCGCGCGACCATCAAATGCTGATTTTTGATTTTTGATTGCGATATTTGTTTTTAATTTTAATAAATATCTAACAATGGAATCTCTACACACTGTTAGATATTTCTGTATTTTAAAAAGCAAAGAATCCATCTTGTCATGCGGGAACGTTGAGGACGACGTTGAGGGGCTGACAATGCGCGTGCACGCTCGCTGATGCGCATAAGGATGTCCATCATTTCGTTTCCATGTGCCAAGAGCCGAGAATGTTCGGCAACGCATGCCGGATCTTGTTTGGCTACAAGTTTCGAAGCTTGACAGTCCGGGTTTCCATAGTATTTTACAACCGATGGATATTTTATCCAGTTTACATCACTATCACCTGAAACCAAGATCATCACAGGATAGTCGACCTATGTTGATTAACTGAACTTACGAATATGAAGATGACTTCAATGTGACACTTTGTACTCCTCCTCAACATGTGGGTTCCTTGAGATCACAAACAAGAGCTCAACGTCTCTTACCCATTAATACAGCCTTGTCTGCTGGTTCCTCTGGGAGTATCCCAAGCAGATCATCAGCACTAACGACTGCTGATGATGAGAAGTCAGCGGCTGCGATCACCACATCCTCAGGCTCCTCTCTTTCTCCGTCCAAGCCAAACACTAGTACACCCTCTATCCTGGGTAAGAAGCGTGAGCTTCAACGAACGGCGAAGACCCAGGTTATTGGAAATCGAGTACGGCAGATCGAAGGAATTGATAACATTGAAACATGTTCGCGGGAAGCATCTGAGTCAGAGTCAATTAACGACTCTGCACACATGTTGCAAACAACGCCGAAACCCCAAGGCCATTAGCAGTCCGCGTCGTCAAATATACACGTAATTTCCAACGAAGGCGCTGTAGAGCCCTCTGGTGACAGTATCAATGCGCTTGATGAAGGAGAAACGACGCAAGACTGTTCGCTCTATTCCAACAAGCGTGGTGAAAACAACTTTACGGCGATAACTCCGTTAGCAAGGAACCCGCGTCGATTCGAAGTTCGACGTTCCCAGTGAAACTCGGATATGAGAAATGACAGGTTTTGTCCACTTTTCATTCTGAGAAAATTAGTGCCGATCTGTGCCGCTCAGATATTCGTCATTCAAGAATCAAGCCAATACTGACGCGAACGCGCTCTCCGAGTCGAGCGGCGCGTCTAATGCCGTGTGAGAGAGATGAACAGGAATCAGGTGAGAAGGAGGAGATGGAGGGGTGTGGTGATGAGAGGCAAGCAAGAGGATAATGTGTCCTTTTATTCACCCTTCCCTTTGAATCATTTTCCCTTTCCCCTCCTCCTTTTCTTTCCTTCCCCTCAGATCTGCCTTTTTCTTTCCTCCCTTTTCCTCCACTTACCTCCTTTCTCTTTTCTCACTCATCCCACCTTTCTAAGCCATAGCCATACAAAAATAACGACGCGCAGCTGAACAGCAGCGACTCATGTGCAGAGACTCCAGCACGAAGTTGACTGCCAGCAGCGCGTCGCATAGGCCACTGCCTAACGGCTACCAGAGACACGGTGCGAGTGCGACGCCATGCAGCATCGCACAATGTCGACAGCGGGGTGTGTGTTGAGGACGGGTTGGGAAGTGTACAAGGACGGGGTGTGCGTGTACAAGGACGCGGAGTGTGTATGAAGACGCAGGATATGTACGACCACGCAGGGGGACAACACACCGTGGTGTGTGTTTCGGGGGTGTGAGACAATGCAGGATGATGAACATACGATGTGCGCAGATGGGCGTGTACGGACGACGGGCTACAGCGACGACGGGTGCACATGGTGTGGAGTGGGTCTTGCTCTTGTACAGCGTCAATTTGACGTCAGAGTGAGGTTGTTCTTCATGTGTACATAGTGAACAACATAAAACCATGTGATCCATAGATAATACGTGCCATAGCTCTTATGTCGCATTTCCTACGTAATTATCAAGGCGCGTTACCTACCGGAAGATTTCCATTGTCACTAAATCTCTACTTTGCCTTCGCTAATTCAAAATCCCACTTGGATACTTTAGAGACGGTGCACTGTCGGTTGGCGCCTTATGCTATAGCTACAACATTCTGAATTCTGAATATGTACCTGAGACTTGTAGGTAAAATATGAAAATCCGTGCCCCAGCCCCACTAGTTTGAAAACACTCACTCTTGATGCCGACCCTCAGTTGAAAGAAATCCCATTTCTGAGATCATGCACCGCCGAACAGTCTCTAGCATTGACTCCGGGAACCTATCTAACGGGCCACAACAGGACTCATTGTGACGCAATGCGTAAAGACGGCAACCTCGCCGACGCCTGGCGCCCCGCGTGTGTTACTCGTTCAACGCGACGTTCTACTTTGGTTCTGCTCGATGCCGGTAACACTAGCAGATTAAGTTGGCCCGCCTGTAGTCCACAGAGCGGCAATCCGGCCGTGTTCTTGGATGCCTACCAATGCTGTCAGCCCCGTGAGTGCCATCTGATGGCGAGTCCTTCGACATTACTCTTCGGCCCAGGTGAGCCTTTGTTTTGGCATTAGTCACTCCTGGAGCAATATTGTGTCGTGGATGGGCCCCGAAATGATTGGCCCGCCTGCTCAACATCGTCGACTACGCTTACGAAGCAGCCGTTTGGAAAATTGAGCGTCGGTGGTGGTTGGTGATGATGACGACGTCGCCGACAATGCCATCAATGTGAACACTGCCGATTCCAAATGCCACTGTCACACCAAGGTCAACCGTTCGGGGACAGTCCCGCGAACAGTCCCGCGGATTTCAATCTCAGAAATGAAATCACTGCTGGCTTTGATTGCTATATACTCAACATATCGGTAAAAATATACGTAATATATATTTGACTGCATATATTGTTGAACATATAGGGCTCGGGCTTACCATATAAAGCATGCCCGAAGCATATATGTTCGACATATATGCTTTAAAATACATATTACGTATATTTTCACCGTATATATTGAAAATATAGCGATCAAAGCCAGCAGTGAATGCCCTCCTCAGTTGATTTGCCGAGTACCGAAATACAGGACCTGTAAAACAGCAATCTTGGCACCCCAGGACACAAGGATCATGAGCCACGACTACGCCGATTTTTATGCAGGGATGAAAAAAAAGTCTCTTTCGTTTTGCGTTATCTCGGGAGTAAATTATGGGTTTGTGGTTTCGTAGTGATAGTACAACTTTGACGCATGCGGCGCGACGAGAGCCCCTGAAGGATCGTCGGACTTAATCGCTTTTCAAAATTCCCATATGTCGGGGTTTGAACTTCATACGTTCAGCTCGGCTACATTCCGGGTTAATTGAAGTCGCGTCTTGCGCATATCCTCCATGTTGTCTGCGCTGAGCCCTGCCCGTGGCCTACCCCCCCGTTACAATTCTTGGAGGACCCACCTGGAATACCCTTCTCATAAGTTCTCAAAGGCCAGAGGACTCAATCCTCTTTGTTGGCTACTTTTCCGAGTCCACGTTTGGTCGTCGGGAAACCTTTCCTTCCTCACGCTCTCCGCAGCATTGGTGGCCGTCAACCCAATATCCAGGTCAGATTCATGTCGATTATGAGTCTACCGCTAAACTTTCTCAATCTTCGTTGCAAAGGGTTGTACTGTGGCCGTTGTCCAATGTGGGTCCCCGCTGCCGAGATTCGTATTTATAGGCAAGTATATGCGCACATTTTTTTATTGTTGAAGGGCTATTAACGTTGAAAAAACATGTTCTTAGAAGATTGTGACAAAGAGAATGCATGTGCCAAACAACAGTAGGATTGTGCGCCGAAATGGTGCATGTATGCTAGCATAAAGTACGTATTCCGTTCGGTGCACGTCGCATGTTAAAATCTTTGAATTGACGGTACTCGATATTCAGGGATCCCCTATCAGACACCTCAAAGTTGTCTAAAAGAACAGGTGAGTTTTCCTTCATTAGTTGTGGTATCGTCTAGGTAGGTAAGCACCTAGTATTGTATGTTCTTGGTACGATACTTTGCATGTAGTAGCGTACCCCCCCACTGAATGAAAATATGATGTTCCTAAAACAATATTTATTAGTGCTCGGAAAGCATAGAAAAGTACTATTTAAATGAACACTGTTATTTGTGGCAAGGAAAGGGTACATAATTTACTACTTTTTGACTACCAAATTTCAGTGACGATCACTCCCGCCAAAAGTACTTAAAATATGGTGTCTGTAGGTAATGTTAATGCATACTTGGGAAACACCATTATATGGTACCCTTGGGGCACCAAAGGTTGCCGCCGGCGCGATCCACAGTGTCATGATTGGGATCACCTCACGTGTGCAAGTGAACGTAAACTACCACGTTGGTTTCTCGGTACCGTTATGAGTTTTACCCTTACTTGGACGAGACTAGTTTGTAACGTAAAATGTACGGCATTACAGAAATAAGTAATACCGTTGTCTCCCGTTATCTCCTCATCAACCCATACTTGTCGGTGGACGGCGGCCGAGGGTATGGGGGTCATGCATTAGAATCCCAAATTTTTAGAAAAAAGAAATGTTTTGCATAAGGCATAGTTTACATACCGGTAACCGTTGGGTAACCGACCCAAAACCGACCTTAACATTGGCGTACGATACTGTATTCAAGTTTACTATTTGGGAAACCGTGGTAATATTCACGGTGGTTACCAGTAGTTACCATGTTACTCCCTAATACAATAGAGGTCGCTCGAAACCGTTCTCCGAAGGTGCCAACAATTTGTACCCTAAGCTAGACTTCCCAAAAAGTCTAGTTTCCTGCGACAACTATTGGGATATCTCCAGCTTGATGAGAGCTTTCGAACCGTGGTCACTACATCACGTCGAAATTTTGGCTGAAATTCAAATCAAGCGCACCACGAAGTGGTCACCTGGCGGCCGCATATTATCTCTCGGAGATAATTATAATGTGCATTTCATTTACGAGACCTGAGAGAAACGAAGGAATCGTCTTTAGCTGATATCGTTTTCGCTTCATTACCCGGTCACGTGTATATTTCGGTTACAGGCATTCCCGGTAGAACACCCCACTAACACAAAAATGAAAATGAACAAAAGACCCAAGTCAAACCCAAGTACACCCCTTATTCAAGGGTGGTTTACAAAGTCCGTTTGATGCGCGATAAATGTCAAAGTACCAAGTGGGAGTGCGTTGTCAATTCCTTGATCTCTCTCTTTCTATGTCATTTCCTTCTCTCCTCATACAAACTCTCTGACCACTATCCATTTTATAGCAAGCCGCTTTGCATCCCATATGATAAACTTCGAATCCCGACATCATATTTTAACTCCGCATGAAAAAAGGTCTCGTATCCGCCGGCTATGCATGGCCCGTATATCCCTCAAGTCTTATACAGTCGGACCTCTCTTAAGCCATACCCCTCAAACCCCATAGCCTCTTATAACCCATGACTTTTTCAATCCACCAAGTTGGTTCGCAGGGAAATGGAGCCCATGACCCATGAACCCCTCATACCCCATAGGCCATACCATATTTGGGGGGGAAACCCATAGGTTTCTCTAAGAAAATTCTCTCATAGTCCGGTGTCAGACTGAATTTGGCACGTAATTACCTATCTCCAACTATTATTTTAGCGCTCCATTCAAATTTAATAGTATGTATTCTGTATGTCAAAAAAAAACACACCTTGCGCACCCCATAGCTTGTCATCATGCCCTCTAATCGAGGTCACTGGAGGCGACGACGTGGACGAGGAAACGCGTATCGAGCCTTTTCCGAGCCATAAGGAAGTGATTAAGGCAATTTCCGCTATCAGAAAATACACAGAACACTTCAATGACCCTACGTCTCGGAAAGTGGAAGGTCTACTGGTACCCTTGAGCAGGGAAATCCGTCTCAATGCAACCAGAAATATGAAGGATAGTGTCCTCACAGATTTCTTTAAAAATCTTAAAGTATAGGCCATATAATACGCGTTTAGAATGTGGATTTGGAATGTATTCATTTTAATTTTTTGGCGATTTCTCGCATCTATTTTTAGCAAATCTCTCCACACCCATGACCTCTCAGATCTCACAACCCAGTCATCAGGAAAACTACAAGTTGACTTACGCGTCTTACACGACTTGGTACAGACACCAAGTGATGTAAGACGCGTAAGTCGCTAAGGCCGGGTCACTTGGATAAGAAATGAATCTCCTGCTCCAAGTGATCGGTCTTAGCCAAGTCATCGCTAAGTCGGCCCAAGTTGCTAAGTGACCAAGTCACTAAGTCAGGTAAGACATTAAGAGAGGTCCGACTGTATTGACATTTAGCATCCCATTTGACACTGTCCCCCCTCGTTTGATTGGTTTGTGTCATTATTACTTTTTGTAGCTACGTAAAATGTAGACATTGCCTGATTTCAAGGGTCTACTATAACCCGAGTGACCTTGAAGACTTGTCCAAGACCCCATTTGAACAAATTCCACGTTAGATAATCCTAAAATAGAAACAATGGAAACAACTCCGGATACTAGTGGACTGTGCAATTCACGAGTACGTGGGAAGCTGTAGTGGAGTTCACAACGTCGAACATAAGTCCACACATTGTTGACCCTCTCGGAAGATCTACGACTGAAAAATTCTTGAGAGAGTGGAGAAGAACACGCCTTTCCGACAGAGACTCCTGGTATTTCTCTCAATTGTTTCCTACGGCGACTCGGGTATATCAAAGGAAGACGGAAACTGTATATTCATGCAAATCAAAGGCAATTTCTGTGGGCGCTAATGCCCGTCGTATCAAGTTTCATGATATCCTCGCGATTGTAACTTTAAGAGTTTGGTTCATACTTGCATGTGTATCAGTTGACCGGCTTGCATTATTATTATTTTCACACAATGATTTACTTAGCGGCTTCCATTTTACGTGATGGTCCCTTCTCTCTTTCTCTTTTACAATAGCAGCGCAGTCATGTCATCGGTACGTTACATTATCGCAGGCTTAATTCCCAGGTCCAATAAAGTTACTTTGATATCATCTTCGATTCACCTCATGCTATAGTTTTTTATGCCTTTTTCTGGTACTTCCAGGCCCAGCCTGTCGTGATGCGCTCCTTCTCTCTTTCTCTTATACAACAGCAGATTGGTCACGCCATCGGTACGTTACATTGTCCCAGGCTCAATTCCCAGGTCTAATAAAGCTACTCTAATATCATCTTCGACTCACCCCATGCTATAGCTTTGTAATAACATCATCAACGCAATATGCGACGTGTTTCTTCACATCGGTTTTTGATATCTTACTTGATATCTCGATTCTCAAGTTGGTAGAATTTAGACGGTCAATAATCCTATAAAGCTCACATCTCAATTTATTCTTTCAGAAATCACCACCTATCTTTTCACACTTTCTCCTGCACGCCACCTTATACCAATACTAAATCTATAATGACAAAAGGAAAAATTAGAGCAACTCCAAAGCCCCGAATGCCGAACAAGCTCAAGCATATAGACAGAGAAGTATGTATATTTTCATATACTTTTTGTCGATGGTGCTCAGCGTCATACTCGAATTCAAACAGCGCTTCGTGAACAATTTCTCAAGGTTTTGTGCATG
The DNA here is from genome assembly GCA_964017145.1 of Agrocybe praecox. Classification (NCBI taxonomy): domain Eukaryota; kingdom Fungi; phylum Basidiomycota; class Agaricomycetes; order Agaricales; family Agrocybaceae; genus Agrocybe; species Agrocybe praecox. The sequence goes on along the minus strand of OZ024843.1, from coordinate 1,128,204 downwards.
TTTGACCTTCTCCGTTAATTAGTCTAATAATTTCTATGTCCCTAGATTTAGGTCTACACCAGTGCCTAACAGTGGCGTCAACACGGAGGACACTGCTGCAGATAATGCCGTTCCCAACCCCCATCCAATGCATACAGTTTCTGGACTACAACGAGATGCAGACTTTCAAAAGCCACTATTCACGTCCGATATGCTTCCCGAACAACGCTTGACATCAAACGACCATGGAGTGCAGTATCACCGTGAATACCGTTCGACGCCTCCACAGGACTATACATCGTCACAGGAGCAATTCTCAGAAGCAGGTCCATCTCGTTCAGGTGCTCACCCTGACTTCTTTGTTCCAATGGGACACCAGTCTTCCCTCGTTTCCAATGCAATCGATTTCGAAATGCGTCCTCGTGAGATGGAGAGCCACGATCCTGAGGTGGACCACACTGACTTGGCGTATTACAGCGAATTTTTACAGAACCAGCATGCTGATCAGCTCCGGACCAGATCGGCGGAAGGATATGAACATAACCAGTACACGTCTGAGGATCTTTTTACATGGCCAGAAGACTCTGGCCCTGATATAAACCATGTCACCAATGGGCAGGGTTCTTTCGGTCCTTATCACCACATGTCACAACGACATACGAGCGCACAACTTGAGGGTTACTATACTCTGGTAATGAACCCCAACAGTCAAGACTCCTCTTACATAGACGATTCCTCGTTCTATGGCTCACAATAATGGTACACTGGTGAGTAAATCGTTATCCTATGTTAACGTTCATGGGTTGATACGTACCTTTGGAATAGTGTTGCTGTGGATCGGTTCCGAATGATGAGCGCTGCATGCCCGAATGTGACGTGAACCGGACATCCCGTTAATGAGAACAATATCGTAGCTAGGAAGTGTAAAAATTCGAATTTTTGACATGAGTTTCGGTTGCCTATGATATAAATGATCGCCTTCCTCGATAGGGCCTTGCTGTATATCCGACTCTTCACGAAGCCCCTTGGGCTCTCTCCTTAGAGTTACGCAAGAAAAAGTATATGTACATATTTGGGACAGCCTTTTATTTAAAATGGAAAAAGACAACAAAATTCCTCACGGGTTGGCTAATATTTTGATAGTAGGAATTCATTAACTTTTATGCATATCCACGAATTTAGACTGAATAGATACAGCATATAAGGACCTATATTTTTTTCTGCACATAAGGAAGCTAATGAGTCTATAATTGCAGCAAAAACCCAACCAAAACCATCACCCGGCCGGGACCGCTTAAGACAAGGACCAAGTAGAGTAGAGCGCTGCAGTGGGATGTATGTGAGAAATAGTCAAGATATTTTAATGCACGTGTAAAGAAGGGGACGGCACAGATACTTAGAAAAGTAACGGTACAATTGGCCTGGATTGTTGGGGAGTAGAACCGGGGCAAATTTTGAGCAAATCCATGTTCGTAATCAGGGTAGCAAAAAACTGCAGAAATAGAGGAGAACAGAAGTTGTTATTGGTTGACTTTGAGCCTCGAAGTTGAACGTTTTTAACATTAAAATTTTGAATTTTGAACGTTGAATGTTGAAATCAACGGAACTTCGGAGCCAAATGATGCCGGAGCCGATAATTTGTTCGTATTAGAAGCAGGGGCAGCAGAAAATACGGGTCGATGTGGGCCCTGGGGGCAAAATCCTTAGTGATATGTTTGTAGATGCTTGAAACAGAAGCAGCAGAAAATACAGGTCGTTGTGAGGGTAAAATCCTTAGTGAGGTGTTTGTAGCTGCTTGTTTCCAAAGCAGCAGGAAATACGGTTACTATATATGGTGAATTTTGACCGTGGGGAGCCTTACTTTCAGGAAGGCCATTTTTAAATTATTTTTGATCCGATGTCCATAGTATCTATAAATAACGGAAAGTAGCTGTAGAATATAGCCGAAAGGAGTGCTGCGGTGGGCATGTGTGGCATCTATTACCATATGGGTTTTCGCAATCTAGACCTGAGTTTGAAAAGGGGTCTAACGCTTATGATTGCCATCAGTTCATGTAGGTGTCCCCGTTTAGATACCTAAGGGCCTGTTTGGATCCCCAGCTCCGACTAAGCGTGTCTGCCAAAATGCAAGCTCCGAAGCTTCTCCGAAGCGAAATGAAGCTGGTACAGTGACCAGTCGGACCTCTCTTAAGCCAACCCCTCGGTGGAAGACTCAGGTTTGTAGGCCTAGGCTAGACAAAACATATTTGCCTTTAGATTTCAAAGTTCGTAGTGGGTAGTGCGGATTTCGTAACTAAATTTTGATTTCGAGACTAAATTTTGATTTTGTGATCAAATTTTGATTTCGTGGACGGAATTTGGATCTCGCGATGGAACATTGATGCCTGTTGGTGCATAAGATATCTACCAATTACATCGGTCTTAAAGGCTAACACTATGGACATGAACATGGAAAATATGCTCATTGATGCGTCGCACTTATCCCCGGAAATAACCGAACGCGCTGTGGTAAGCTCGAGGCTCTCGAGTCCCTGTTATTGTACCTTTGGACTCCCGTCATTATTTCACTAGGCTGACATTTATCACTGTCGTCGTCAAGTTCAATCCCAGGACTGTATCTTACTCGCACGAGAGACGTAGAATATTAAACGCAAACTGCATTTTCACACGGCGCGTATTAAACATATAAGAAGAAATACGGGAATAAAAAAGTAAAACATGAAGGGCAGAGACGGCCGTCGACTTGAAATGTCTAGCGTCGCACTACTTATTGACCACTTAGTACGAGATCCATAGTCCTACTTTTTGCTGCATACAAGTAATAAGCGTGGGTCACATCTATGTAAAGACGAAACTGAAGCCTGTAGCATAATCCAAATCTCGAACTTAAATTGAAATGTCAAATCTAAAAATTTTAAACTCCGTGATGAAACTGAAAAGGTACACGCCAAATTATTCGGATTCTGATATCAAATATTTTTGTCCGCCGAGGCCCCTCATACTCAGGGTATGGGTTATGAGAGGTCATGCATCATGGGTTTGGAGAGATTTTCTAAAAATAGATTCAAAAATTCTATCAAGAAGAAAGAGTAAATGTATCGAAAAAAGACATAATAGACAAACATTATGTAGCCTATACTTCAATTAGTACCATTCATCGTATTTCTGGCTGCGTTGTGACAATTTCCCTGCTAAAAGATATCTACGTGCCGCAGACGTAAGATTTTTCTCCATAAAATGTGCACCATTTTATGAAAAAAGAGCCATGACAATGATCGCATACGGTAAGACCCCTTGTGTAGGTAATTTGTGCCAATTCAGTCGGGTAAACCGGGATGGGGAAGAATTTCTATGCAAAACCTATGGGGTTTCCCCCAGAAAATGGTATGGGTTATGGGTTGGATTTCCCTGCGAACCAACTTGGTGGATCGAAAAAGTCATGGGTTATAAGAGGTTATGGGGTTTGAGGAGTATGGCTTAAGAGAGGTCCGACTGTACCCACCATGCGAGGAATCTAGTGGGATTGTAGGTTCCATAGTGCTCAGGTCGCGCGATATAACATTTTTCAAGTTTAGTCTACTGTGGGTAAGAAATGATCCAAGATTTAGGCATACATACCATCTGACACCGTGTTTCGCCCGCTTCTGAAAAAAGTTATAATTCGGTCAGAAGGAAGGAATGATGGAATGATGACATATAGTCCTCTCCTCAAATCCATAAGGATATCTGGGAACACACTTCTGATCTTAAACTGTTTCCCATCTGACGTCTGCTAATGTCAAGTTAACGCACCATCAGTTACGATAAACATTCTTTTTTTCCTTTCGAATATTCGGTGACCAATCAAGAGGTGTGGGACGGATATTCAAGATCACTGGTATATTTGTCTTTTCCGACAACCATGAGTGAAACTCCCGCACGAGCTCAAGAAGATTAACATTGTCCATCCCGATCTCTTCTTTCTCGCTGATATCTTCCAGGAAGCCATGGTTCTTGCCTCGATAAAACCATCCAACGAGAATGTCCAAAGAAGATGTGGTTTCCTTTGTGATATGGGAGTTTGTAACTGTCCAGGCGCAGTCCAATATTAGACCATGCTTTGATTGAATAAGTATGGTCTTCAACGTAACTGTCAGATCTTGAATATTTAATAAAGAAAGAAATAACCCACCACATCACCCCAAGGAAAGGAATGTTGGAGTGTGTGAGTAAACTGGGGAGTCTGGCCATACAACTAATCCCATGTCTATTAGGAGACCAAAGCAAGACCAAAGTCAGAATCAGGATGGATGATGATTTGAGTCGACTAACGGCTAGTTCAGACATGCCGTTCTTTATGTATTCAATATTTTTCATATCGTCTGAGTCAGAAACTATACAGAGCTAAAGAAGAAAGACGAGTAAAGTGTATGCATGAAACTAGCTGGACGTATCTACCTCGGAAGTGATACCATACTCTGCCCGAAATTGCTCTACGACAGCCGATGCAAAATCTTCGTGGGTTATACTAGGGTTGCGCCATTTCAGATTGCATACAGGCGACCTTACCGAATCAACACCTTTGGTGAAAATATTTTCCTATTGCGAGAAAAAAAAAAAAGAGATTAAAGTCGCGAGGAACTTCATGGACCTGAATGGAGTAAGAGATCGTACTTTCTAAGATCGTAAACAATAGTAGTCGAAAGAGAGTGGCAAAAGTTTCCACCGTGACCGGTTGACCGTCGACGGCAGATCTGAGATTAGGGTTTACATGACCTGCGCGCCAATCTGAATTTCGAACGCTTTGCCTTCTACTACTGATTACATATTCTAAATGTCTCTACAATCGACCTTAAATGCTGCTATACGGTATTCAGTGGCATCCCGTAGCAGTCTACGCTCTTCCATAATAAAAATGGATCCTAAACGCGTCTTGCCAGCTCAGAACCTTCACACAACTCGCGTTGTTCGGGACCGTTCATTTACCTTGAATCTATTGGCAGATGTCATGACCCACCACCCGTACAGGTCTCATCAATTTCGGATGCTGGAATTCAACTAGCAGATGGACTTGTCATACCTGGACCTTCTATTTTCCTAGAAGGGAAGGTGTTTTTGTGGAACGTACCACAATCAGACCTCAAGTCCAAAAACAAGGAGGATAGATGGCGCGGTTGGGCAGAAGATCGTTTCGAGCTATTTGAAGTAGTATCACCAAGGCCTGGTACGTTCTAATGCTCAACAAATCATCTTTATGAATTTACGAAATCTTGTTAGAAATGCTTATTCTCGGCACGGGCAAGACCTTGGTACAACCTCCGCCGTTCTTGAGTAAATATCTGACCGGGTTAGGAATTCAACTGGAAACCCTGGATACGGTGAATAGAAACTTTTCTCTCTCTCTCGTAAATAGTTCTAATGACGCATACAGAGGAATACTTGTTCAACTTATAATATTTTATCTGAAGAAGGGAGACGCGATGCAGCAGCACTGCTACCTTTCCAGCCACATACATGGTCTAAATCGCCGATGTCAAAACCGTCATGATTTCCCGTTCTACTTGGCTACAAAACTACCGCCCACTGTATTGCGTCGCATGTGCTGCGGCTTCTCCGTCACTACTTGAGGACTCCTGGTCAACATGGATACTATCGCATGGTATACATCACGGTTAAAGTATCATGACCAAAAATATTATCTGGAGGTGCATAAGAACATGCAACTTTTATTTCTCAAGATGGATCCATTATACGCCGTGTTCGATGGAAACTATTTTCGTCCTCGAGGGACCCCTCTTTGACAGGACAAAGCATCGTATCCTGTAATGCAGAAAAACTCGGGAATCCTTCTTTTCCATGTACCTCAAAGTTTTTTCGGAAAAAAATATTTTTTCTCTCTTCGCAACCCGTTCTTTCAAAGTTCACACTGACCGAACAATGACACATTACACTCGAGCTAGTTTTGCTATATTTCCGGCCTTGTTGAAACTGACTGGTGTAAAGCCATGGATTACTTCCTTAGAGCGGTCGTAGCTGACCGCGGCCTTTTGATGGGACCGCACTATCAGGACCTTCTATGTCACCTATACCAGCATGGCACCTACGATGAAATGGAATCCTTCCATCGTTCCCTGCTTATCTGTCAAAGTGGGCGTCAGAATCGGACTTCATTTCCGCAGCACGCCATTGACAGTCATGGATATCGTCCCTACACTTGGTCCGATGCTAAAGATATTCGTAACGACTTTGGCAGATATGGCGCATGTCCAGGTCACTAGACATTGTCCCAATAACCTAGGAGAACTCGAACTGCTTCGTAAGCTCTCCAATAAGCCGGAGTCTATGGACGAGGACATCGCTAAAAAGAATCATCGTTGATTTTGCTGATGGGAAGGCTACAAATTTGACTGTGCGACATAAAATAACGGAGACTAATGCAGCAAGCTCCCTTGCTGGTGGTGCCGTAGTTACTTCCAAGGCATTGATGGACTCTGCCGTATCTCTGACCTTCCAGGGCTTTTCGGGAGAAATCCATTTTCCTGTTCCAATACGTGCCAATAGTCTTAAAACCAGAATTTCTCGCAAGTCATCATATATCGAAGTAAGTTATCCTCCTCTTTTCAAAAATGTACCAAGTGGCTTACCTCAAAAACTCTAGGTTGAAGCCCATATTCGCCCTCATTGCGGACCCCATGGAGCGTTCTCTCAGCATATTTCCTGTCGCATACCATAACGGCAACATAAATCTTCTCAATGTTCATTACCTGAACTTGAACCATCTGCCTGTTCTCGAACTGCCGCTGGACCTTGGGAAGTCCAAATCCTTCTTCGCCCACATTGTGTTATTCCTTTCAGAGCACGAACAGAAGATAGCAAAACGTCAAAGTCAGGTAGCCCGAGGCGCTCTCGTCAATCTCAAGCAGACCCTCTCATTTATGTTCTGGAATTATTTCGAACAGACTGAAACGGGTGTTCGACCAGACACGTTTGCACCCTGCCGCACCAAGGCGAGTGGATGCTACGCGTTGATTGTCGTCAATGATATTCGCATTGATGTTGGGGCAAACACTTTTGTCCTCGATGCATGCTTCATTCCAATTAATAGGGATACCATGACTGATTCGGTTCGAAAAGTCCTGTCGCAAGGTCAATCCAGCAATATGGGAATGATTACTCCGGACGACGAAGCTTCTGCCTGGATGTCAGTCGCACTCGTTCTTGCCGAGCGTTGTCGGACGTGGACACACACCAAAAGCTGCGAATATCTGGCGTCGGGCATTCCCGCTGTATCAAAAGAAAAAGTCATACTGTGGCAAGGGCAAGAATCTTGGGAAATTCGGCGACAGGAAAGGGTACAAACCCTTGCACGCACAGGCGACACGAATTGCTATCGGGCCTCTTTTCTCGTTTTCCCACACCGAGGAAACTGCCGCCACCCCTGACGAAGAGGGTGGATGTCCTGTATCTCAAACTTTTCCTTCACCTCGCCAACAGCTCCCGACTTATGTGAATATTGTGCAAAGGCAGGAAAACCTAGGCTGCTATGCTGCGGTGTTTGCAAAACTGCTAAATATTGTTCGCGTGCCTGCCAGAAATTTGATTGGAGGAATCACATAAACTTGCGTCAAGCAATGAATTAATGACTCCTGACCTTGTTACTAATTTCACTGAGTCGTCTTCCAGAATTTCTTTCGTATATCATTCGACCTATTCTGTACATAACGATGTTTGTTTTCGGAATAGCTCTTGATATGATAAGATAAGATGATATCTGATAACCGATTATTGGTACGACAGGGGCGGGAAACACTGCTCTTCTACTTCGTTTCACGAACCCTCAACATTCATTTTAACGCGGAATTTGTTGAGAAATATATGTTTCTTGCAGGATTACTAGTTATGAGGGGGCAAATTTTGCCTGATAGTCGATAAATGTTAAGATCCTTCCGACCGCGTGAATCTCTCCGTGTATGGCGGTCATTTGGGGTAAAAATTCCGCGCGCGCTTTTTACCTTTTCCGCGCAATTTTAGGCCATTTTGAAGTCTTATATCGTCTAAGTCAAATTATTTTCTCTTATGTGGGCGGGGAAAAAGTTGCGCGCGTTTTTTGGTTGGCGCGCAATTTTATTTTTTCCGCGCATCTTTATTTTTGGCATAAGTGATCCGCGCGCACATTTCAAACTCCGCGCGCGCAATATTATCATCTTCCAGGTGCGCGCAATTTTGAGCCCACGTCTGAGGAGTTTTTATGTGAAATATTCAACAACCGAACGTTGACAAAGATCCGTAACTGGCAGTAAACCAAAGGTACCGACCCCATATAGTGAAACAATGACAAGTATATTCTTTAACAGATAGGTTATTTACGCAGTCCAGAAGTACTAATGAAAGTAGTTAAACAGACTGGTACGTAATTATATGGATGGCCGAAATAATTAGTGGTCACTGACGGACCCAACTATTGACTAGATTTACCATTACAGATAGTATAAGTGACCGATTCGGAGAGTAAAACGAGAGTGACGAGCGCAGGAAAATGACCAAACATTAACGAGACAAGTAGAAAAAGAAATGACTATCGTCCATAGTAAGTTGCTGCGTAACCCTGAGTCGAACTCGGGTAAGACGACTCACGAGCCGGTTTACGCCCAAGGGTTAAAACGAGGGGGATGTGCATTAGCAAAGGTGGTAACACTATTAGGCGATATTCTCTAGGTTTGGTTCATACTTATATGTAGTCTAGATAGTCTTCTTTTTATCATCGGGATATTTTAATTAGTACTTTCGTATTAGATGAGTAATGTGTTCATTCAATAATACCTACATTTCGTCATAACCTGCTGGTTGGATCTTTGCCAATTTTTGGCTGTTGAACGGTTCACTCCTCAGACGTGGGCTCAAAATTGCGCGCACCTGGAAGATGATAATATTGCGCGCGCGCAGGTGAAAGAAATTTGTGCGCGCGGAGTTTGAAATGTGCGCGCGGAAATTTTACCCCAAATGACCGCCATATGCGCGGAAAAATGATAATTGCGCGCCAACCAAAAAACGCGCGCAACTTTTTCCCCGCGCACATAACAGAAAATATTTTAACTTAGATAATATAAGACTTAAAAATGGCCTAAAGTTGCGCGGAAAAGATAAAAATCTCAATGAGCGTGCGCGGGAATTTTTATCCTAAATGACCGCCATATCCGTGCGAGTCCACGGCAGCGCGAGCTTAAGTATGGCTCCGTTATTACGCACATAAAGTCAGCTCCTGTCCAAGCTTCACTTCATTTTTGACCACCATCATCCCCTGCCACACTATGTCGACCCCTCAACTTGCATCGTTCAAGGTCCCCGCCATCGACAATGAACCAATGGTAAGCGTATATTTTGTGCCTACTGAGCCCACTCGTAAAATTTAACCCTTATCGTCCTGATAGAAAGCTTATGCCCCTGGATCTCCGGAGAGGCAAGCGCTGAAGGCTGCTCTCGCTCAGATGGAACAAGAGTTACCCTTCGAAGTACCTTGCATCGTTAATGGCGAACCGGTACGTGGCTGAGCGTCTAATGTTACTTATTGGTTATGCGTTTACTCTGTACGTAGATAAAGACAGGCAAAATTGCGAAACAACCCATGCCTCACGATCATGCACGCCACTTGTGCACCTACCACGAAGCTGACGAAGCTACTGTTGCGAAGGCCATCGATGGCGCGCTTGCTGCCAAAGCAGACTGGGAGAGCTTGCCTTGGAACGACCGCGCTGCGATCTTCTTGAAAGCAGCAGATCTTGCCGGTGGGAAGTACAGGTACAAGCTGCTTGCTGCTACTATGTTGGGTCAGGGAAAGAATGTCTGGCAGGCGGAGATCGATGCAGCTGCAGAGGTGTGTAATCCATCTTGTTGTCATTCTGAATGATGGTCTGATCGTTCTCAAGCTATCTGATTTCTTCAGATTTGGCGTCAAATTTGTCGAAGAGCTGTACTCGCAACAACCCGCTAAAAATAGCGCAGGCGCATGGAAGTGAGTCGTTGGCAGTTTCTGTCGAAATCAGGGCTTAAACGACGTCACGCATCAGCCGAGTCGAATATCGCGCTCTGGAAGGCTTCGTTCTCGCTGTATCGCCCTTCAACTTTACTGCCATTGGCGGAAATCTTCCAGGAGGTACGTTAAAATTAATATCACACCGTTTAATACGATTTAAACGGTAATTTTGCTGTAGCACCTGCAATGGTCGGAAATACCATTGTATGGAAGCCTTCTCCAGCAGCAACTTACTCCAACTACCTCGTCTACCAAATTTTGGCTGAGGCCGGTGTACCACCAGGCGTTATCCAGTTTGTCCCTGGACCCCCACCCGAAGTCGTTGCACAAGCTATCAACCATCCCAGCTTTGCCGCCCTTCATTTCACTGGCAGCACCTTCGTCTTCAAGAAGCTCTGGAAAGATATCGCTATGAACCTTGACAAGTACAAGGGATACCCACGCATTGTAGGCGAGACTGGAGGGAAGAACTTCCATATCATACATAAGAGTGCGGAAGTGAAGAATGCGGTGATCCAGACCGTGCGTGGTGCCTTTGAATACCAAGGACAAAAGTGTTCTGCTCTTTCAAGGCTTTATGTTGCGGCTTCGGTGTGGAAGGAGGGAGGGTTTAAGGATCTTTTGTTGGAGGAGATTGCGAAGATTAAAGTGGGATCATACGAAGATTGGACGAACTTCATGGGCCCTGTGATGTATGGCTTTTCTACCTCTGACCATTTTCTTCCATGTTGATATATCTTTCCTCTTTTCCTCAGAGGTCGTCCAGCATACGATAAAATCTTGGGGTATATCCAAAAGGCCAGAGATGCAGGTGGTGAAGTTCTCATCGGTGGCTCAGGTACTATAGACATTTATCTCTTATTTCATTTCTCTAACTACAGCACTTATTGACAGGCAACGACTCCAAGGGATATTTTGTTCAACCTACGGTTATTTTAACCAAGGATCCCAAGTCAGTCACCTTCGTGGATGAGATCTTTGGACCTGTGCTTTCTGTGCGTATTTTCTACCTCGTTGATGAATACATCTGAACGAATATATATATTTCAGGTCTATGTCTATGAAGATGAGGACTACGAAAAAACTCTTGATCTGATCGATACCACTAGCGACTATGCCTTGACTGGTGCAATGTACGTCTTCACCCTTGCCCGCGTTCATTTCATTCTACTTGCTAATTTTTCACTTTGTTGTCCAGCTTCTCACGCGACCGCAAGGCCCTCATCACAGCTACCAACAGGTTGAGAAACGCTGCCGGAAATGTGTACTACAACGAGAAATGCACAGGCGCCGTCGTCGGCCAGCAACCCTTCGGTGGTGCGCGTGCGAGTGGAACGAACGATAAGGCGGGAAGTATCAGCATTTTCTACCGCTTCGTTAGCGCGCGCAGTATCAAGGAGAACTTTGTGGGGTTGGAGGATTTCCAATACCCTTCAAACCTTGTTTGATTTTTCAGAGTTATGAAAAACATAAAATGAACCGAGCGTATAATGTCATGTATCCAATATGTTCGATATTAAATTGTATGATTACAAGTTGCAGCCTCGCTCCGTATCAACTTTGGGGTATGGCATGGCGCCTTTCTAAAATTTTGTAAAAAGGTTTGAGTAGGGAAAATTGGAAGATGAGGACGAAATGAAGAAATTCAATTTCGACGAGGAAAATACTTTTAATCGACATTTTCCATTCCGATGAAGCTCCAAACCATTCTTGCAAATATCAAGATCAATGATATTAATGTAAAAAGAAAGGAAGTTGTTGATACTACATATGAGCTGAGTCAACAGGTCAAGGCTCGAGCATGATATAAGTCAGTCACAAATTTCACAAGTGTTGCTTCCAGTCGCCGTTCAAAAACATACAGAGCCCCCCACATTGACAGGAAGCTCAACATAATCAAGAGGTTGACAGTTGCGGGACCATTTCTTGAGAGCATCTTCATCCCACCCAGCCTTTCCCATTTTGCGTGTATGCTCGACAACTGACCTATGAGAAAGATTGCTTGATTTCTTACGCTTTAAACCTTGTGACACATGGTCTGATTCCATAGGTTTGTCAAGGGCGCGCCTCATCCTGCTAGAGCCTCCAGCACGATTGGACGTCGGGGATTCGGGCATCTGTCTTTTCTTACCACCAATTCTCCCTTTCTCTGTGCGATCTTCATAGTCTGGGTCATTGGGATCATCCCCCCCATTTTCGTTGTCACCGGAGTCATCATTGCCAGGTTCATAGGGTGGCCAATAGGAGTCATTGTTTTCATATCCCTCATCACGTGGTGCCCACCAAGCCAAATATATTCGCCAAATCTTCAAGAGTATGGGGTTTGTCTGCCAAATGGTTTGACGTTCCTCGCGATTTAATTTAGCCATCTGGAGGCCGGCTGAAACGATGGCAAATTTTGGGTGAATGTGGCTGACAAGGGTGGGGAGTGTGTCGAACGGGTACCAATGATTGTGAATGCCGTCATTGGCGGGTGGATCATCATTATTGGCGTCTATGCGGGGAAACACAAGGTTATCCATATTCTTGAGCGGTATGAGTTTATATTCAAAAGTGTGGCGGCCCTATTCACACCAGATATCAGTGCTTCGTTCTCATACAACTCTAGTGAAGCCCCTACTTCATTGGCCGGAATTGTATTCTATACAAATCAGATATCAGTACTTCATTCTCAGTAAGCTTCTGGAAATTGAATCGCCCTTACTTCGATGCGCGGAAACATATCTCTATCGGTAGTGAAGTCAATAATATCTAGACTGCCAAAATATACATCAACGATATTTTTTGATGGAGTCAAGACAAAGCGACCGGTATCAAACATATGATGGAAGGCGGCACCAGCTATTTAGATGTACTAAGTAACAAGCTGCAACCAATGTGAAGAAATCAGGGCGCACCAGGGAATATGTTTTGACGGGTATCAAGATTTAATGTGTTGTTGCGCATATTCCAGTACCACTCCAGCGAGTTGAGCTAGGTATGAAAGTAGTGAGATTTTTGCAAGTCAAACAACAACACAGCTGCGTACCAATTCCTTATGTTTTTCCTGCCAGTACCTTCGAGGAATAACATGGCAATACTCGATAACGAAGTTAGTTGGCACATTCTGTACCAAACATCAACCGTTGTTGGGGTCAGCCTTATCAACACGATACTTGTAAGAGAGATCTCGTGGCTCTCTGGACATTATCTGAATCCTTCGAACGGAGAGGAATCGAGGATCCCACCCAAGAAGTTGACGCGATCGTCGAGTCTCGAGTCTCGGAACACGCGTGACCTCGCTATCACAGGCAATCCATGTGACAACGTCCGGTCTCGACTCTCGGGTAGAGTACTAAAGAGCTCAAACTCCTCAAGTTTACTTAAATAGTAAATACTACAACCACCACCAAAGTCCACAATATTTCAGAACACAGGATGCTTGATTGCATGTTTGCAACTGTAGCAAATATCAGCATGCTACCCTTCATGGAGGAACTGCGCCGCGCGGTCTCGAGATATGCATCCGTCAATTGCTCTTTGCGTCATTGCCACCAATTAGTACCAGCCAGATTTCAAGTACTCATCGCCCCATGAAACTGCGACAAATAACAGTATCCTACCAGCCAACGTCGTGAACAGTCATATAATTGTGTTAAAGTACCTGAGATCACCGACGAGTTAACGATGTCCAGGACCTCAAATAAAGCTCCCAGCAGTCTACTTTACGATGAAAGCGTCAACAACCAAGATGCCCACGGCTTTACACAATCTTACCCCAGTCGAAATGCGAAAGCCCCCGAAAACGTCCAGACAACCGTACAAAGGACTATATGTGATATGTCAAGCAGCCTCGCTTATATTCCTCATTCCAGCATAGACATTATTCTATCTTGTGCGACCACGTCCGCGAGATTCATGGACACTCCGAGAATCGATAGATGTCAAACTCGCCCGGAAGCTTGTTCGCATAAATTCGTGCTGCGGGATAGAATGGACACGCCGGCGAGCGACAAGACCGTCGAGGTGCCACAGAACAAGCCGAAGGAGATGTCATTTCGCTGGTTGGAGCCTGCATATTGTATAGTCCATCTCCAAGCAGATGATGTGAAAGTTTTCCCGGATCCCGATACATGTACCAGCGTATTTGTGGCCCAAGAACGCGAAGATAATAGTCTTTTGGCATATTTTTTGTGGAGGTGGATGAGGCGGTGGGTATACTATGGGCAATGCCGGTGAGGCAATTAGCGATTAGCGATTCTGGTAAGTTTCGAGTGCGCAAATACTTAACGAAATGCTGATGTTTTCTTAGACGTACCTCGCAAACTATCCAAAGTTTGTCGCTTATTTCATCTACTCTGCCCAGGTAGAAATCTTGTGTACGGAAGATTATATGTGAGTTCTCTCTTTCTAGTCAAGCGTTAAAAGATGGCTGATGTTAGGCAAAAGCTGTCGACTACCGACTGACATCAGAATCAAGTCATCCGGCACACTTACTCGATGCTTTACCCGCGTATACGCATGTTGTCCATCATTGGCATGTCGATCCTTCGCGAATTTTACTCATTGGGACTTGTGGTGGTGGTTAGTTCATTTGTTTTTGTGTTCAATCCTTAATGACTCCAGATTCCATAAGCATCGCCCATATCGGATAAGGCGTTGTCGGCCTTTATGAACTTACTGGCTAACGAAGGATTCAACGCTCCTGTGGTGAGTTGACATCAAGCAGGCATTTTTAAATCGTGTTACTGAAGTACATGTTCTCGATTCGACAAGGCTGGTTTAGTCAAGCAGATTTATTTAGTGGCCGTAACTCGGCCATTAACACTGTTAAATCTATGGCTACGGTGTTTGCTCGTTCTTTCCCATTCACGATCCAATCTGTCGAGGGGCACCTTCCTTCTTCCTCGATGGTACGACTCCCATTTCTCATTTTGTACCAAAAACTAACATAACCTCAGTGCTAGATTAGTTGTCGTCAACTCCATCGTCAACAATAGCCCATCAAATTAGGACTTTGGGTACGCGCCATTATCCTTTTGACGCATATGTCAACTCAAGTGTTTTTTTTTTGATTTTACAGGGCGTACGCGAATTATTTCGACGATCGACTAGTAAATTGTACGTTCTTGACATGTGTTCTATTTGAATTTTTCTTTTTTAACTAATATCAACCGATCGATATCAAAGACTTACAGCAGTTACCTCGTCTATGATGTGCAGACCATCCTTGCCAACTATACTCATCGACATGCACATGAAGCCTTCTTCGCTGCCTCTATAGCATCGTCTGGACAACCGCGACCTCCTTCAGCTTCACCTAGTTTTCTTCGGAATTTTCTCGCAGCACCCATATTCGTTCTAAACACCAATCCTCTACCGACACGTCCTATTGAGGGCAGTTACTCTCGTTGCCAGTAGCACAACCACACGGGTCCACCACTCAACCTTCCTCCTCATGAACTCAATCCATTGCCCGTCTGTCGTGGTGTGTGTTCATGGGTCGTCGTTTCAGCACCTTGGCTTTTGACAGCTGAGTCGGCTGGAGCCCGGCTGTGTATGTTCATCTAGCTGATGATGGTCTCGGTTAGCGATGATAGTCGATACCGCAGGATTCGAGTCTTGCTCGACATATACCCTTAGCCGTGCAGTCTTTGCATACCGTACATGTGACTTGGAGCGCTGCCGACGTGGGTGGTTAATCGTGAATGAAGATGAGATAATCCGATTACTCTACCTTCGGAGGAGGACGGCGGCGATCAGAGTGGTGGAAGAGGGAAATGATAGGCAGCAGGATGGGAAGACGGGCAGGAAGAGTGGGAAGATGGATATGACAAGTTTCAGAGGGCGTCGAGAGGGAATGGTCCAGAATCTACTGGTGGTCCTGGTGCCAGAGTCGGCCGCGGATTCTTTTTGCAATCGACGTCTTAAATGATACAAATTTGGGCTGTAGATCGCACACGCGCCACTTGTTAGTATCCGTATCCTAAATTATTAAATGTACCCGCTTGAACGCCTTCTACCCAACAGCAGTCAGTACCCTCTCAAGGTCGATGACGCGCTAACACAAGCATAGGGCCTGAGTCAACAAGGTAGAGTAATACTGTGCAGCTCTCTGACGAATGCTGATATCGGCTTAGACAGGAAACAATCGACGTCTTCGTCGTATGGAGCTCGAGCTGCGAAAGCGCGCCTCCGTACAAAATAGCTGGCGAGGCGTCGATTTCAATTTCAATCATGTTTATGTTGGTATTTAAGAAAGTATGTAGATAATAAACAATTCAAATAACGTGTAGCATCGAACCTTGATCTGTATATGCGTAAAAGAAGGAAGTTGTTGATACTACATTGAGCTGAGCCAACATGTCAAAGTTCAAGCATGATAAGTAGGTCACAAATTTCACAAGTGTTGCTTCCGGTCGCTGTTCAAATACATACAGAGCCCACCATATTGACAGGAAGCTCAACATAATCAAGAGGTTGACAGTTGCGGGACCATTTCTTGAGAGCATCTTCATCCCACCCAGCCTTTCCCATTTTGCGTGTATGCTCGACAACTGACCTATGAGAAAGGTTGATTGATTTCTTACGCTTTAAACCTTGTGATACATGGTCTGATTCCATAGGTTTGTCAAGGGCGCGCCTCATCCTGCTAGAGCCTCCAGCACGACTGGGCGTCGGGGATTCGGGCATCTGTCTTTTCTTGCCACCAATTCTCCCTTTCTCCGTGCGATCTTCATAGTCTGGGTCATTGGGATCATCGCCCCCACTTCCGTTGTCACTGGCCCCATCATCGCCACGCCTGGGTTCATAGGGTGGCCAATAGGAAGCTTCATTTTCTGCTTCCTCATCGCGTGGTGCCCGCCAAGCCAAATATATTTGGTAAATGTTCGAGAGTATGGGGATTGTCTGCAAGATAGTTTGAAGTTTCTCGCGTTTTAATCTAGACATCTGGAGGCCGGCCGAAACGATGGCGAATTTTGGGTGAATGTGGCTGACAAGGGTGGGGAGTGTGTTGAACGGGTACCGATGAATGTGAATCCCATCATTGGCGGGTGCAGTATCATTATCAGCGTCCATTCGGAGAAACACAAGGTTATTCATATTCTGGAGCGGTACGAGATTATATTCAAAAGTGCGGCGGCCCTATTCACACCAGATATCAGTACTTCGTTCTCATACAACTCCAGTGAAGCCCTTACTTCATTGGCCGGAGTTGTATCCTATGCAAAACAGATATCAGTACTTCTTTCTCAGTAACCTTCTGGAAATTGAGCCGCCCTTACTTCGATGCGCAGAAACATATCTCTGTCGGCCCTGAAAGCAACTAGACTGTCATAATATATATCAACGATATTTTCTGACGGAGTCAAGACAAAACAACCGGTATCACACATATGATGGAATGCGGCACCAGCTATTTAGATGCACTAATTAACAAGCTGCAACCAATGTGAGGAAATCAGGGCGCACCAGGGAATATGTTTCGGCGGGTATCAAGATTCAATGTGTTGTTACGCATTTTCCAGTACCACTCCAGCGAGTTGAGCTAGGTATGAAGGTAGTGAGATTTTTGCAAGTCAAACAACAACACAGCTGCGTACCAATTCCTTATGTTTTTCCTGCCAATACCTTCGAGGCACAACATGGCAATACTCGATAACGAAGTTAGTTGGCACATTCTGTACCAGGCATCTTCCTTTGTTGGGGTCAGCCCTATTAACACGATACTTGTAAGAGAGATCTCGTGGTTCTCTGTCGATTATACTTGCAGGCGTGGTCTCGAGGTCGCTGCTGTGGCATAATCAGGAGTGGATGTGGATAGCACGGGGTCTAACGGAACGGCCGGCCCCGGCATCCAGCCGAGCAACCCTAAGCCTGCATTATTGTGCAGCGATCAAGTAGTGACTCTGTACTTTACTCGTTCTTCACCTCCCTCCCACCCTCGTTTCAGTACAAGTAATTTTTGATCGCCTCTCCTTTTACTTTATGCAAAAATCATTGCAATTCTTGAGCTTTTACCGTCCAGGTCAACCCATACTAATACACATTTTTTTTATGAACTTTTCTTGCGATCACTTGAATATGGTAGACCATTCGATATTTCAAACTATTTGCACTTCCGACTCACAGTAAGAGGCTACTGTCCATAGTTTTATGGCGTGCATGATGGTCCCTGTGCCTTCAAGAAAGGCGAAGAAGAGAGAAGACATAGGAAGGTGGATAGTAGAGGGAACAGCAAGAGAAGAGGAGGAAAAAGAGGGTAAGGGTAATAAGAGTCGATAACCTTACTTATTGGTCTCTTGCTCTCTAGACTTCTGGTGAATTTGATACTAGTGGTAACGTGATCTAAGAAAGAGTCCCGACGTTTTAACGCCCTCTATCTTGGGCAACGTAATTCAAGTCATTCCCGTTATTAAATAATCCACTGATCCTCTGACATTGAGCATATTGTGTGCTTCTGGTGCTTTGATCAAAAGACTTGGTAGATGATTGTGTTTTTATTTCAATTCTCGCTCCGCTTTAACTCATAGTATTGGCTTTTGAGCGCCTACGTGCTATATATATACTCGTTACGATATCTCCACGGAGTGCGTTGGTTCACTAATAGTACAGTGACTGACTAACAACCTGTGAAAAGATGTCGAAGCCGTCGTGGCGCAATGGTAGCGCGTTGCTTTCCTAAGGCAGAGGTTGAGAGTTCGACCCTCTCCGTCGGTTTTAGTTTTGATCATTTTGCCTTCACAATTGTTTATTAAGTTTTTTTTCTTTTCGGCCGTCAATTTTTTTCGATCGAGTGGAGACTACTCGCTAAAATGACGACTTCTCACAATCCGTTGGATGCACAGTAGCGTGAACATCAATGAACGAAGCCCAGTGAGGATCAAATTAGGCGCTGACATGCTCAGAACTTCCCGACGACTGTCATGATGTGTGAATATTAATGATTTGAAAGGTATTTAGCTCTATGGAATGGCCTCGATGTCTGCTCGACACTAGGAGCTTATCCACAAATTCCTCGTTTTGCTCTTGCGATGCGTTGTCTGGCGTCTTTCGCTGTATTGTTTGTTGCGTCTCTCGGCCTTTCTCAAGAGGTGCCAATGGGGATGCACAACAAGTGCATTGACCCTCTTGTCCGACGAGAATGGTACTCGGTTTTTTTCCTCAAGGTTTGTTTGTTTAAATGATAACTTGACGTTCGATAGGAGAACATTGAGCGACCACGAGAAACACGACTATATCGAGGCTGTGAAATGCCTTCAATCCTTGCCCGCCCAAAATCCTGTCATGAAAGAAGCCAGGACGAGATTTGACGAATTTCAGGCTCACCATATATCTATCGCTGATAGCGTACATAACGTGGTATGTGAATCCAGTAGTAAGAAGGTAGATGCTTAGCTGACATTGCAACGATACAGGGCCAGTTCCTACCATTCCACAGGCAATTCGTCAAATCGTTTGAATTGGCTTTACGCAACGAGTGCGGTTATAGAGGAGCAAACCCGTAGGTAGCGTTCGTTGATATATTTTTATTATCTGATTCCATTTCAAGATACTGGGATTGGACCCTTGATACTCAATCGCCTGAATCGCAAGTACCTCCCTTCTTTGGTTGCATAATTAAAGGTTGACACTGCCTACCCCGACCAGGTACCTCGATTCACCGATCTGGGACCCAAGCACTGGGTTTGGAGGAAATGGCGTCCCCGGGACATATATTGCTCCTCCTGGGGGGATCAGCCCTTCCTTGACCTACAACCCATACCTTGGTTGTGTTCAAGATGGACCCTTCGCCAATTATACCCTCAGACTTGGTCCGAGGTTTCTTGTGACCGACCATTGCCTTGTTCGCGGATTGAATGGGACCGCTGCTGTTGAGTATATTACCGAGGCTGCGCGGTTGAACGCCACAATACAGCCTACATACGAATTATTCCGTAAGGAGCTGGAAGGTGGGCCACAACCTCATCAACATAAGATGCACGTTGGTGGTCATTTGTCGGTTGGCGGAGACATGAGCGACTTTTATACGAGTGCAGGTGGTAAGTATTCGCGTCCCAGATCTTAGCCAGTGACTAATACTGACGAATTTGTTAGATCCAATTTTCTACCTGCACCATGCGAACCTGGACTATATCTGGTGGAAATGGCAAAACATCGACCCAAAGACCCGCATGTACCAGATATCTGGTCGATCGACCACCATTGCGCCGTTCGACAATGTTACCCCTGACTACACCTTGTCGATGGGTAGTATTGGCAAGTCAGTAAAAATTCGAGACGTTATGGACATTCATACCAGGGAAAATTGTTACACCTACGCCAAACCTACGCTTGATCATGAAGTCATCACTGCAGGCGCCTAAAATACCTCATGATGGACGATTAGTGGAGGCAAAAGAATATAATTACGTCAAGCAAAGGTCCGCGAATTCATGACGGAAGAAAACGTACAGTCATAGTTGTGTGTAGTTTTTTTTTTACTTCCGAAGTCTCTTTATTCGTTTTAGGCAAGTTTTGGGCGTCAAAATGATCGGGCGGAGACTAAAAATTGTCACTTGATGTCACGGCTGGTTCAGGTGGGATGTCACAATTTTGTATTGCAGCGGTGTATCATGACCATCCACGATACTACCCCTTCTTCAATCAAACTCCCGATATCCCTTTCGTGAACACCAGCGCAATGATGGGTATGCGTGTCCACGAGCTGGGTGTGTTGGTTAACCTTTTGTCGGGCGTGTGGGTGAACCCGACAGTTTGCTCAAGATTGCGAATCCACCAATTTTTGGAGTCCTGTGCCTCTAACCCTTCTGTGTACACTCCTTCACCCTGCGGATTGCGTTCGCTTGCGTTGTTTCGATTGATGTAGACCAAATGAGGTCGTTGGCTTCTTTGGCAATCTCGTCTGTGCGAAGTTCGTTACCAGTGATATCACTGGCTCGGGCACCAGCCTGCTGTGATTTCGTAGGTCGGCTCGTTTTCGAGGAATCCACGCAATCCGTGGTCGAATGTAGCTGCATACCATTTTTCTACTTTCACGTATGCTACTTGCGCGTGAAGGAGGGTGATGTTGGTTTCAAATCATTTTGGTGACGCAAACTTACCTTCGAGTCTGTCTGTTAGGTTTGGGTTGCGTTCATTATCGAGGCCTGGCGGTGGCAGATAAAGCTCCTTCCGTATGGCCTCGCATTTTTCGTCAGTTTGGCTTGCTGTCTTTGAACTTTCTACTGCAGTGAATAAGTTGGTGGGGTGGGATAATTTTTAGTGCTTTTTCCAGTTTGTTTTTCGCCCATGCCTGTCATTTGATATTGCATAGACGTTTGGGAAAGTTTCGTGCGCGTTTTATCCTATTACGAATGTTTCCTTCCACGTTCTGAGCCATTAAGTGATGGTGTGTCTTCTCTCGCTCTCGCCACTCTCCAGTGACGGTTTATCCATCCTCGATGGCTTTTGCGCCTTCTCAGACCTTACAGTTGTGTTGGTTAGACACTTTGTCAAGGCTCGCTCGTACTCATCCAGTATTTCCTTTCCCAGCATCCCTCCACCTGCGCCATGAAGATGGATGAACGAAGCCTGAGGATCTGACCAGTCTCCCCGAGGACTGTCATGATAAGGCAGTTCTATAAAATAGGCCCCCCGCTCGATACTAAAAGTTTATCCACGAGTCCATCGTTTCTCTCTTGCGATGCTTTGTCTGGTATTTCTCGCTGTTCTTCTCGTTACGTCGCTTGGTCTTTCTCAAGAGATAGGAATGCAAAACAAGTGCCGTGACCCTCGTGTCCGACGAGAATGGTACTCGGTTTTTTTTTCTCGAAGGCTTTGCTTGTATGACAATTTGATGCTCGATATAGGCGAACACTGAGTGACCACGAGAAACATGAGTATATCAAGGCTATAAAATGTCTTCAATCCTTGCCCGCCCAAAATCCTATTATGAAAGAAGCCAGGACGAGATTTGACGAGTTTCAGGCTCACCATATATCTATCGCTGATAGCGTGCATAACGTGGTATGTACATCCAATTCTAAGAAGTTAGAAGCATAGCTGATAATGTGATACAGGGCCAGTTCCTACCATTCCACAGGCAATTCCTCAAATCGTACGAGCTGGCTTTACGCAACGAGTGCGGTTATAGAGGAGCAAATCCGTAACTAGCTTTCCTTGGTGCATTCTTATTTTCTGATTACATTTCAAGGTACTGGGATTGGACTCTTGATACGCACTCTCCCGAGTCGTAAGTGCCTCTTTTTCTTCTTTGTATATCTGAAGGTCGACATTACCCACCTCCTAGGTACCTTAATTCCCCAATCTGGGATCCGAAGACTGGCTTCGGGGGAAACGGCGTCCCTGGGACATACGACATTCCTCCTGAAGCTATCAGTCCTTTCTTTACTTACAACCCTTACCTTGGTTGCGTTCAAGATGGACCCTTCGCCAATTATACCCTCAGACTTGGTCCGGCGCTTCTTGTGACCGATCATTGCCTTGTTCGCGGATTGAATGGGACCACTGCTCTTATGTATATCACTGAGGCTGCCCGGTTAAACGCTACGATCCAGCCTACATTCGAACTGTTCCATACCGAGCTGGAAAGCGGGTTCCCTCATCATAAGATGCACGATGGTGGTCATTTATCGGTTGGCGGAGACATGAGCGACTTTTATGGTAGTCCAGGTGGTAAGTATTTGCGTCCCAGATTTTATCTGGCTATTGATGATGTATTCGTTAGATCCAATTTTCTACATGCACCATGCAAACCTGGACTACATCTGGTGGAAATGGCAGAACGTTGACCCAGAGACTCGCATGTACCAGATATCTGGTCGATCGACCACCGTTGCGCCGTTCGTCAATGTTACCCTGGATTATATCTTGTCAATGGGTAGTATTGGCAAGACTTTGCAGATTCGCGATGTTATGGACATTCACACTAGGGAAAATTGTTACACCTACGCATGATGAAATCATCAGGCACGTACAGTACCTGACGATGAACGATTAGTCGAGGCGCAAGAATATAATTGCATCAAGCAAAGGATCCGTAATTTCATGATCGAAGAAAACGTACAGTCATGAGTCTAGTACGGTACTCTCTAATAAATCGACCGTACAGTAATATAAATACAAATGAAAAAAATATGAGGAAGTGAGCGAATCCCAGTGAACATCCGCCTAGACCTCCACCCTATGATAAGAAGTTATACTAGGCGGAAGACAATTTCCATTGAATGCATGTGTTGGAAAAATAAATTCGAGATGGACGGTGTTCTTTAGAGCCGGAAAGTACCGCTCTTACTGGTCTACCAGTAAACTGAGCGTTCGACGGTACGACGGCGGCTTGGGCTGGGACGAGTGTATTGAATGGTACGCCTAACGCGGGTGACGGTGGGGTACCTTTAAGAGAGACATGGATGTCAGTAAACGGCAAAAAAAAATGTGGGAAAGGCCATGGGAAGCAAGATAGGGGCAAGATCGGGTACACACCATGCATTGTATAACTCTCCATCGAGCTGGACTTCAATGATTTGGCGTCCCTATGAAAGAGTTATTCATTAGACTCCAGGACTTCAAGAAGATAGAGTAAAGTGTGGGTGAATGCACGACGTACAGCGTAGTCGATGTGTGAGCCAATGACCAGTCCCTCTTGTCTTCCCTTCACTCCATGGCGGACTGCGACGATGTCTCCTGGCTATTACGGTGCATAGCAGTGCAGCAGAAGCAAGGTGGATAGGTAGAGTTGTCCGAAAATAAAGAGTATCCATTCGTGAGCGACGCATTCTTTATTGTCCCAGAAAGACGACGGAACTTACCACAATGTAATCTTCGTTAGTAGTCGACATAGCAAAGACCTTTTGTTGTGCGTTTGAGTGTGTTCAAGGGATGTGCTGTCAAGGACAATGAACGGAGTACCTGCGAAGAAAAGCAAAGCGGTCAGTAAAGGCTTTTGAGTCTTTCCCATGCGCTAATCAGCATGCGGCGCGTTGCCGGGCGGACTTTTATGTACGATGCGTCCTCGAGGCCGACGCTGACGACAACGAAAGGAAAAGAAAAATATACGTACAATTGTGAGGTGGTAAGTAGATTGAAGCTGAGGATGTAGACTAGCGAGAATCAGCGTCCAATTTATAATCCTGCTACTCTGACTTGATTAGATGAACGACCTTCAAAACCCCTTTGCAGCCTGCAAACCGTGAGGCGTGCCTCGAGGCAGCACAGCGTATTGTCTCCGCCCCTGAACACAGATCCGGTTATTGCTCGTTACCATATTTCGTCATCGAGAACAAAGAGAAAAAATTACAAGCAAAGAAGATATATTTCTGACAAAAGGCTACATAACGACAGATCATCGATACAAGGAATAGAAAGGAAACAAAATACATATTCAATAAATTCTCCACGATTGCCTGGATCGCCTCTTCCGGCATGTGTCGCGTCCACGAGGACGTTAATTTGTTTCTTAGGCCCTCTTTTAGGTATGCCTTCGTTCTATGTATGAACTGTCAAAGCTCGGACCATTCTTCCTAACCTGAGACGTGTACCAGCAACATGATTAGATGAAAGCGAAGATCATTTCATCATCATGGTGGATGGTGAAAGCGTGTTATCAGCATGATTACTCTGGTACGTGGGCGTGCGTCGTGCGTTTGTGGAGTCGGACCCAAACAGCGTTCGTCGAAAAAATCATGATGATCTACCAAAGGTAGAAAAATGTCGTCGCCCCCTCGGTTTTTCATGCTGTGACGCCGAACCACCTCCGCAGGAGTTCACGGAGCCACTGCATAAAGGAACTGCCAGAGTTTAGACCGACTTCGAGTTCATGAGAACTTCCTTGACCACTTCGCCCCCCACTACCGGGAGTCGGTTCCGTGAGAGGTTTATTCGAATAAACCCGCTCCGAAATCATTTGTAAGATTTCTTCTGCACAATCTTCATACAACCTCCCGATTTCAGCGTCGCGAGAATGATATGGGCGACGAACAGCATAAGGTGCAAGGCCGTTATATTTGCGAACAAGAGAGTTGAGCTGGGCGATCGCAGCTTCGTGATATCCTTTCTCTTTCTCAAACCATTCGGGATCGCAGTGCTTTTGGATGTCTTGTAAGGTGAGTTTGTGCAGTATCTCTGCTGGATGTTCACTGGCCAGGACGCGAATAGCCCGCCTCATCCAGGATTGCCGTAGAATATCTCTAAACGTGGTGGTCGCAGTCTCAAGTTCTGTTCCATATATTTTTGTAATTAATTAATGTACAGCCATAGAATTTGATGGATAAATGAAGCCATACCAACTTGAAACTCGACCCATGGAGGAGCCGCTCCGTTCTTTCTGACAATCCTGTTCATAAGAAACTCTTCACGAGCAATGAAAGGATTATATTCCTCCGTTGAACGCTCTAAAGGCTTTCCTTTGCCCTTGATGTTATTAAATTGACCAGCCTTCCTAGCTTTCTACAAGCCAAAGAAAGGCATGTTTAGAACACAGAAAGTAACGACGAACACCAACAAGACATACCTCAATCCTATCTTCAACCATACTTGTCCACCCTTTCATACTAGTAGGCATAAATCTACCACCGCCGGCTCTCTGACCGCCCTGTATGCCAAGTCGGTAGTCCAGCGTCGATTCACGCGCCTGTGAGAGTTTGTTGGCTTGCATGGTGTGTTTGCGCTGTTCCCTCTCCAACCTTCGCGCACGATCGTCCATGCCAGGATTCACGACACCAGAAGGCTTCGACGACACGACTGGGGGCATCTGCGCGAGCTTGATAGACGATGTATCGTGTACAGGTGCTTTATACACCGTATGCCATGGTTCGTGGCCCTCTTTGGACGGTAAAAGGGGCTCGGTAGCCCACGATCCAGATTTGGGTGTCAGATTCGCCGCTGGAGCTGGTTGTATATCCGCAGAGGGGCCATCGTCCACATACGCAGAGCCGATTTTCGGAGGTACCTTCTTCAACTTCTCATCTGCGCTCTGTATACCGCCCGTTCGCAATGGTTTGTACTTATCCACCAACATACGAAGGACGGCATCCTTGACATTCTCATCGCCGGTCCAGTTCTCGTGCTCCTGCTCGAGTTGAACTAACCGAGACGACTTTTTCTTCTGTGCTTCAGCTTCAGCAGCTCGTCTCTCCTCTACCTCTGCATCTGCGAAGAGCTTCGCGCTCCCGCTGAGTCTAGTAGCAGATGGTTGTAGTTGTGATTGCGAAGCGTCGTTGTGATTGAGCCTGCGCTTAGCTTGCGCGAGATAAACATGTTTGTAGGCAAAAGATCTTGTTATCAGAGAGATTTGATATAATGTTGTAGTTCGAGAAGGATACGGTTGCATTCAGAGAAGGAATAATGTCTCCGACGTAATCAACGGGATTTTCCTAGACGCGGATGGCCGGGCCGAAGACATCACGGAAAATTAGGGGCAGCTTGAAATTAGAAAGTGAAGTAGTTTTTTTCTATCGCATCTCGATGGGGTCGTTATTTCTAAAACGACAAACATAATTCGCAACCGGCGACCGGCCATAGAGTGGTAAATGATCTATCTACTGCAGTAAGTTTATCCGGCTGTGTAGCCCTGAAGATTGTTGTAGATGTTGACCTGGAGATGTCAAATGAGACGAAGATTAAAATGGAGAGAGTATAAGAGACAGATCTTACCGTGATGCCAGGAACAAAACCTTTGTAGTTCCCTGGAAGAACTATCTTTGGTGGGCTGGGGTTTTCTCCGCCGGTGATCTTCACCTGGGCGCATCTTGAAAAAGATGGGCTCAATGGAATGAAAGAAGCAGAAGATTGTTGGCGCACCAATATAGAATTGGGCTCCTGGGTAAGATGATGAGGCACTGAGGCCAATCTGTCGGGTAGTAGTAAGTATTAGTATTGCATCGTGAGTTTGTCAAAATGCTCAACGAAATTTGAAGAGGCTTACGATTTAGGCACGGAGAAGGTACTGTCCAGCGGGGAGAGAAGAAGGGATCGCGACACTGCTTGCCTGTTCGATTCAAGTGCATCAGTCCTTCCATTACTGATAAGTACCAATACCGTTGTTGATGTTCACGACGTCAGTAGCCCACAAACTTGATGAGACTGACAAGATTCCAGAAGAGTAGATCTTCGTTCATACGGCACCCTGGCCATCGAACGAAGCAACCGTCGAACGTCCATTGGCAACGTAGATCTGAACAGGTCCTTTGTGGCCGCTTGAAATAGCGTCTTCACCCACTCGAGCGGCGCGCTGATGCCTTCCGAAGGTGATGTTTTCCCCTGCAGGAATGCCAAGGGTGTTCACTTCAGAGCCAGAGAGCCCATTGCAAGTGATATCAGTGGATGTAACATCCAATACTGGGTTGTTGTTGGGTGGGCTGCGGATGTAGTTATTCTGTCCTTTGTCGACCTAGCTCACAGGATAATTATAGTAAATAGGAGCTCGAATGGATGTAATAACGAGGGTATAATAACGTACACCATTGGACCAAATAAACTGCATAGTAAAATGCGCATTTGCCGAGGCGGCTGAAGCGAGGAGAGCCTGCGCCTGAGACTTCGTGGTGCTTGGACTTCTTGTGGAGAAAACGCTTCATAAGAAATCACTTCGTCAATTTATACCTCTGCTCCCTTTCTCGGAGGAAAGAACGCCCTTTCCGCTTGGGTTTTGTGCAACTTGCGGCAGTTATGATGAATAGCGTTAAAGTGTCCAGAAAATTCAACAAAGCACCAGTTTATTGTGCACCAGAGAGTCGCATAAGAGTATCGGCCTTTCACCATCTACGCTCCTTTAGATAACAACAAAGGAGTATTCGTGTGTTTTGAAAGCTACCGATGGGCTCCGCACTCGCATTATTTTGCCATTAAACTTCCCGAAATAAAAGCGTTCCAACGGCTGTAGTCCATAGTAGTTAGATCATCAATCGAATTTCTTGGATATGTGTCATGGTCCATCTCATCGAGAAAGAGAGTCACCGCAGCAGCAAGAGAGACACAGCTATTCATTACTGGCGGAGGTAAGTCATAACTATAACGAAGAGCCACCCTTTAAGTTTACAGTGAGGCGGTAGTACTAAGTACTGAGGACCCAAAAAGCAAGACTCTGAGATGGAGCGACAGTGATTCAAAGCAGGTTCTGAGAAATTCGCATTCCACATGCCCAATGATATGCTACGGTGGTGGCAAGCATTCCAAGGTAGGAAGTAAAGTTCAAGTACTTGGCAGTGGTCGTGGAAGAACGGTTTTGAAACTCCGACGGAGTAGCACAGCCACACTCTGCCTCACTGCTTTGAGGCGCCGCCGCTTGTTCAATTGGCACTACACTCGACCTTGTTACATAGCTCGGTTCCACAACACATAACAGCATATACTCTCAGTGCGACAAAAGGGTACAACTTACCTGTCCAATAATTGTCTGAACTCGGACTGGTCATTCAATTGACTTATTCCATTCAGACAAACCTCCAAAACCAAGGTTCCGGTTAAATACAACCATTGACCCCGGAAATGTCGGTACTCTTTGAGACGTCTCTCGGGGATCTTGTCATTGACTTGGAGGTCGAAAGCTGCCCAAAGACATGCGAGAATTTTCTGAAGCTGTGCAAAGTGTATTATTACAATCTGAACGCGTTTTTCAATGGTACAGTTGAGCATCCTTCTAGTGTCGAATTAACGATTCTGACCATACTATTCGTACAGTATCAAAGGATTTCTTAGCCCAAGCAGGCGACCCAACTGCGACAGGGACAGGCGGCGAATGTATCTGGTCTCTGATATCGTCCGACCCCTCGACTCCCCGCTACTTCCCTCCAGAAATTGTCCCAAAATTCAAACATCGAGAACGAGGAACTGTATCTATGGCTGTTGCTCCTGCGCTTGAAGGACAGAAAGGTGGATGCGGCAGTCAGTTCTTCATCACACTCGGTGACAACATCGACTACCTCGACGGAAAACACGCGGTTTTTGGGCATGTTGTGGAAGGACTAGAGACATTGGAAAAGATGAATGAGGTTTTTACGGATCAGGATGGCAGGCCGTTCAAAGATATCAGGATAAGGCACGTTATCATTCTCGGTACGCGTTCTTGGTCGGTTCAAGGCAAACTCAATCGTGTTTATTTTTTTCTTTGCATATTTACAGATGACCCCTTTCCTGATCCTCATGGACTTGTCCAGCCTCCTGGGTCACCTACTCGGCCTCCTGACAATTCCACACGTATTGCCGAAGACGAAGACCCGCTTGCGACTCTCCCCGAAGAAGAAGAGGAAAAACTTAGACGGGAGAAGGCAGCTGCTGCCTCTGCATTGACACTAGAGATGGTCGGAGATCTTCCTTTCGCCAACGTCCGACCCCCTGAGAACGTCCTGTTTGTATGCAAACTCAACCCAGTGACAAGGGACGAAGATCTAGAACTTATATTTTCACGTTTTGGAACAATAATGAGTTGTCAAGTGATCAGAGACAAGAGGACGGGGGATTCATTGCAATACGCATTTATAGAATTTGATAAACGCGAAGAGGCTGAACAAGTGAGTTTTTCATCATTTATATCATATTATGACATTGATCATGCGAACAAACGCCCCAGGCTTACTTCAAGATGCAAAATGTATTGGTTGATGACCGTCGCATTTGGGTAGACTTGTACGTGCTTTACATTGGTCTGGGTAAATGTCCCTTTGGTTATTCAGTTGACTTGATTGATGTTTAGCTCGCAATCCGTCTCACGTCTAAACACACACTGGTCCAACAATATCGTGAGAGGCGCTAAACAAAACAAGAGTGGTTTCGCTGGCCGCGAAGATCTCGAGAAAACCCGCCGTTACAGGGATGAAGACAGTAATCGTCATAAAAGTCATGGAGATTATGGATTGGTTTTCGACGTACCGTCTGGGCGCGAGAGTGGTTCCGATAGGCGCAGAAAACGGAGTCGGAGCCGCACTCCAGAGGAGTCGTCAAAGCATCACCGACGTAAACGCTCAAGGTCGCCGTCGTCTAAATATAAAGAGTCCCGTGATAGGGATAGGGATTACGACCGTGACCGGCGGAGGACGAGCAGAGAACGACATGGACGATACTAGTTGTTATACAAGCTATGGTCAATCATTACGTGAATATATCTGCTTTGTCGATCTTGCTTGCCAAATGAGGCTGACCACTACAACGCCCGAATCAGATGTTTCTGCTTGCGTCAAGATACGAAAGTTCATTTATAGCTCCCTTGCGCCCTGCTCCTAGTCCTTACGTTTCCAACTCAGAGTTGAGACGAAACAGTAACCCGCTCATCTGCGTGCTGTGCACCCATTTTTCTATATAAACCTACCCGCACTCGGGACTTATAGTCCTCGTATTGACCCATCATCCATACGCCTCCACTCGAGCTTCAAGCGCGTCATGACCATCCTCGACTATAATTTCGATTCTGCAGATGCTGACTGCATTCTTCTTTCAACGGACTCGGCGGGGTGCTCGACAGAGTTCCATCTTCACAAATGCATCCTCGCAGCAGCTTCGCCATTGTTCAACGATATGTTCTCCCTTCCACAGGGAGACCAATATACAGGAAAATTACCCATTATTCCGGTCTCGGAGTCTGCGCCCGTCATGGATAGCTTGCTCCGATACGTCTACCCTGTATCTCACCCCGCCCTCGAAACACTTGACGAGCTCACACTCGTCCTAGGCGCTGCCGTCAAGTACGATTTTGCCCAAGCGATCACTTCACTACGGAAACTCCTCCTATTACCACACTTTCTAAAATCGTCACCAATCCGGGTTTATGCCGTTGCTTGTCGGTATGACTTCATCGAAGAGGCACAAATAGCATCTCGTCATACACTCTCCGTCAGCCTTTTCGATACCACACCATGTGCGGACCTCAAATACATCACTGCATACGAGTACCATCAGCTTCTACAACTCCATCAAGAACGCTCGACAGCCGCAATCGCCCTGTTAAAAACGCTCTTACCCGAGAGCATGAAGTGCATGCAATGCAATGGATCGGTGTTTACGATGAACGATGCACCAAAGTGGTGGCACCAGTTTGCAAAGGCGGCGGAAGAGGAGCTGCAGAAGAGGCCCACTACAGAAGGCATCTTTGATATGGAGTTCTTGTTCAAGGCGGCTAGAGAGGCGGGGTGCTCACGGTGTCCGGAAAGCGTGCTCGATTCGTGGAAATTTATGAAGAAACTTCGAGAAGCGATTGACGATTTACCATCGACAGTGACCTTCGACTTTGTAGAATCGTGATGATTTCACAGAACTTCGTCCTGGACTTTTTCCTTGCACTTTTTCATAAATTAATTCTTATTCTAAGTAAACGTGTATAATTTCTTTATGAACTCTTTCGGTCAGAAGTCTGTTTGGGCCTAGTCCTGCCTAGTCCTTCACGCACAATCTATAAATATCACTCGTGTATAAATGTACATTCCCTGACTTTTTTCATATGTCATCCATATCCTCTGGACCTTTTAAATTATAATTAGGTTAGGTGTTGGAATGGAGAGAATGACGTTTCTCGCGTGACTAATGACCCAAGAATCAGCCGAAACTGACAGAATCACCGCCCATGATGCGGACGCATGACTGTGCCTCGAGGCTTTCCAAATTGGGAAGAAATTACCAGAAATGGGCGCCAAGACCCAGGCTCATGTGGTTTCTGGGCTGCGGCACAATTTCAAATAAACAATGCTGTGTTGCGCCTCGAGGATACTTGGGGGAACGGATTTATATGAAAAGAATATGTCTTAATACCATTCCTCAATGCCCACAAATTTTGTGAGCTCAATGCTCCGAGATTTGTTAACAGTCCAAGTACTAGATTGGCGGATGTGGGCTCTATGTTCGTTTCAGGGGTCATCAGGGCTCGACTCTGTTTTGTGCTCAGTCGATAATCACTTATAAGAGCGGTGATGTCCGGGTAAGGTTGCCGTCGTAGCTGATCAGTTCGGAGTCGGGATTCGGAAGCGCTTGAACCTGCTGATGCAGTTTTCGGTGGGTTCACTAGCTGTAGAACCATGCGGTGCATGTTCTAAACATGTATTAGAGCCCAACTGCTGCGAGAACAGCTATAACAAATATGTGTGCCGACGCCCACGCACCTTGATGGCCATGACGCACAGATGGCCCATCGACAACGAGGTCGTCCTAATATATCCAAGAATACCATAAATGGCAACTCGTCGGCGCTTATAATACATCGTGCTGCTCCTGCTCCTGCTAATCAAGTTTATATTATTATATGAAATGGCCTTCGTCGCGCAAATAATGAAGTCTCTTTTTGGATTTTCGCCTTTTTTGGCCGTCGACGTCGTCGACCATCATTCCTTCCTGCGGGATGTGCCCAAGATCCATCGTGGCGAGGCAAACATACAAAAAGGTCGATCAAGTAAAGTTGTTGAAATCACCACCTCCGCACTACGTCTTTCCACTGCCCAAATAGCCTCGCCCTCCCTCCAAAGCTAGAAGTCTTAACCCTTCATCGTTCTTATTGTTTATCCGGCATGTCCACCACTGTCGTGGGCATGGATCCCATCAGTTTTGCGCTGGCCGTGTTCTCGATCACCACCACTTTCGCGGGATTTGGTGCTTTCTTGTATCATTTCGATCCCAGCAGTCGATATTTGCAGATCGTAGAAGAGTTCGAAGAAATATCGTCCAAGTTCAACAGGTTTCGGGATAACTCCGTCTTCCTCCACATCGAACAACGCCAGCAACTTTCCAAGTACTTTGATGAGTACGTATCTGTGCTGTGCTTCGCTATCGTCGATCAGCTCTCATGGGGACCACAGATTAGAAGTGGACATTGAGTCCGTGATGCTCGACGCGGTCCCAACGTGGAATTTGAGGCGAAAGTTCAAGGGATGGCTGCAAACCTGGAATCTTTTGCAGCTATGGGTCCGCGTACAGAAAGCTAAAATGGCCCTGGGGGTAGGTGTTGATATTTTGACTCCGCTGGCATCCACATTGACCTTGTATTTATTCCCATAGACAATCGATCGGTTGCGAACACGCCAGAAATTATATGGACGCGAAAGCGGTAACATCGTCGATGTCTTCGAGACTTCTAGAATGGAGATGGGTGTTCGAGTGAGTGTGGAGCAAGTCATAGCCACTCTATCGGTAGGAGGTCAGTCCTATGTGTGCTTTAAAAGATTTCAACACTTACTGAGCCGGCACGACACTGACATCAGATACATATCACCAAAGGAGCACATCGGATCAAGCTTATCAGACGCAGAATTTCTTCGGAGATATGCTGCAAACCGAAGAGCCTAGTGCTGCCACCTCTTCATTATACGACCTTAGGCCGCCTACACTGTATGACAGGGTAAGTACTTATATCGCTTCAAGTAACAGAAATTCAAAGTTGACCTTCGTTCAGCCCACACAATCGAACACACAGAGACGATACACCTTCTCTCCAAATATATCTGTCTGCACGCTCCCAAGGTCCCCACCACAATCCCATCGACCTGTCATGAGCCCTACGAGGCGAACCACCTTTGATGTCTGACGATGCACATTAGTTTATTTTGATGGCTCCCCATTATGACATGACACGACCACTATTCTGCATATGCTCTCTTACTTTTATGATTCCATATATCTCGTTCAGCCCATTTGTACTTTTATGTTTCCACTCGGCATTCCTATCTCGG
This sequence comes from Agrocybe praecox, assembly GCA_964017145.1. NCBI lineage: Eukaryota > Fungi > Basidiomycota > Agaricomycetes > Agaricales > Agrocybaceae > Agrocybe > Agrocybe praecox. The sequence continues at coordinate 1,094,595 of OZ024843.1, read as the reverse complement.
ACATTTCACCATATCCACCCAATCATATCGTTGTACCATAGGCATACCCTCGCATTGCTTTCACTGTGTTCTCGTATTGCTTTTTAAATGCATTGCATTGCTCTGCAAAAAAGATGGCGTTATTTATTAGTATTTAATACCCAGTCGATTGGAATTCTAAATACCTTATTATGTAGTGGGTTTTTTTTGTATGCAGGTTCAATGCATATGATACTTGCGGATTCTGTACACTCCAACTATCACCATCAGTGCCAAATTCAAGATTGTATGGCTTGGAAAGAAAGGTAAATGCATTGTGAATACGAAGAGTGAACATTAGACCGACTATGCGGCTCGTAATATCATCATATTCCTGGACCTGCGAGAGGAGTAAAATTTCAGACACCGAAAGCATAAAGACGAGCATGATTTACCTCATCTCTTTCTTCTTCGCTTTCCGTTTCCACTCCCACCCTTCTTCCTTCTCAGGCAGCCCACCCACATCGTTAATTGGCTTCAGAACCTTTTCAACTGCCTGTCGCCCTGAAAATTTCCGGAACCTTCTGCCAGTACAACTCCTTGCGTTTTCGTAGAACCAGTTCAGGAATTAATGGGCTAGTCGTGGCGTTGCTTTCAAGGGCCCCTGATCCATGTAGACCGGACAATTGGGTTGGTTGTAAAATAATGCACAAAGTGTTCGGCATGTGACTAGGAGCTTAGACGACCTTCCTTTTCTTCGCTAAGCGTGGAATAGAGTCAAAGAACATCTTTTCCTGTTTGAATTTCAATGACGGATATCTGATATGTTGTGGTGGCATGGAAGTGCAACTAGTAGTCTAAGTAGAGGTTTCCATTTTGGTTACTCGGCACGACATGTCACAGAGCACGTGGAAGAGATTTAGTGCTAAAATACACTGGCACGTCTGTAAAACGCGTCGCGTGCCGAGATCAATCATAATCTAGTCGTCCCCTTGAAGTTAGACGCTCAAAATCACACAGTAAGTTGAATGGCGCACGAGGTTAATTTTTTGTTTAGTTTTCAAAATAGAAATACAGTTCGCGACATATATTTAATTTATCTTTTTCAGATTTTCATTCGACGAGACGATTGGGCGATGAGCGCTTGACACTTTGTAAATGCTTAGGGAGCTTCCCTGCAGCACTATACTTTGTATCCAGTTATGCAGCAAGTGCTGTTACCGCAGGTTGAGCGTGTACGTTCGCGTTATCCGGTGGGGCAGCCTCCCGAACAAGGAGCAGCCATGATGCCTACGGCGGCGAGGACGGCAATGGAAAAAAAGTTGATCTGCATGGCGGCTATAATTTCGGTCAATAATCTGGTTATAAAAAGTTGCAAGAGCAGCGACATACTTGCTTGCAGTGTAAGAATGCTCGGTTGCATATGTAGAGGGTTTCAGGTATGGTGAGCGCGAGAGAAGAAAGTTGAGTGAGAGTCGACTCTGCTTAAAGTGATAGACAGATGTATCTGATTGAGGATTTGAGCTGCTACTGTTGTTGGAATAATCGGGGTAATCTAAGCGCACACGAAGTGGTCATCTGACAGCCGCAGATTATCTCGAGGAGATAATCTGCATTTCATTTTTATATTGACATTTGCCACTATCCCTTGTTTTATTATTTTATCTCTTTATTAGTTTTGTAGCTACATATCTTGTATTTAAAGTGTAGCTACGTGAAATGATAAACCTCGCTTGATTGCGAGGGTCCCTACTACAACCCGAGTGACCTCGAAGACCCGGTCATTTTAACAACTGGCCCCTCTTTTATACCTTTGCTTTGCTTCACTTTATTTTATTTTATTTTTTTAGATCGTCAGTCCATCTGGCAAGGCATCAACAAACAGCACTCAACTGGCGTTGGTCAAACATCGCCCTTGAGGCCTTGAGGCCTGAGCGCTGAGCCGAAAAAAACCCTGTGTTCGCTCTCACGGTAGCACATCAAAATCAAGCATCCTGGCGGTTCCGGTTAATTGACCCCGGAAATGTCGGTACCGCTTGAGACGTCTCTCGGGGATCTTGTCATTGACTTGGAGGTCGAAAGCTGCCCAAAGACATGTCCTCCAGAAATTGTCCCAAAATTCAAGCATCGAGAACGAGGAACCGTATCTATGGCTGTTGCTCCTGCGCTTGAAGGACAGAAAGGTGGATGTGGCAGTCAGTCCTTTATTACACGGAAAACACGCGGCTTTGAGCATGTTGCGGAAGGACTAGAAACATTGGAAAAGATGAATGAGGTTTATACGGATCAGGATGGCAAGCCGTTCAAAGATATCAGGATAAGGCACGTTATCATTCTCGGTACACGTTCTTGGTTGGTTCATGGCAAACTCAATCATGTTCATCGTTTTCTTCGAATATTTACAGATGACCTCTTCCATGATCCCTCTGGACTTGTCCAGCCTCTTGGGTCACCTACTCGGCCTCCTGACAATTCCACACGTATTTCCGAAAACGAAGACCTTCCTTTCTCCAACGTCCGACCCCCTGAAAACGTCCTGTTTGTGTGCAAACTCAATCCAGTGACAAGAGACGAAGATCTAGAACTCATATTTTCACGTTTTGGAACAATTGTGAGTTGTTGTCAAGTGATCAGAGACAAGAGGACGGGGGATTCATTGCAATACGTCTTTATAGAATTTGATAAACGCGAAGAGGCTGAACAAGTGAGTTTTTCATCCTTTATTTCATATTGTGATATTAATTATGCGAATAAACGCCCCAGGCTTAATTCAAGATGAAAAATGTACTATTGGTTGATGATCGTCGCACTTAAGTAGACTTGTACGTGCTTTACATTAGTCTGGGTAAATGTCCCTTTGGTTATTTAGTTGACCTGATTGATATTTAGCTCGCAATCCGTCTCACGTCTAAACACACACTGGTCCAACAATATCGTGAGTGCTAAACACAACAGGAGTGGCTTCGCTGGCCGCGAGAATCTAGAAAAAAACTCGCCGTTTCAAGGCGTGTCAGAAAGAGGTGCAGCAGCGCAGGGACGAGAGGCTCGGACGAGAGAAATGATAATAGGTTTAGAAGGAAGCACGGGGAGTACAAGAAAAATTAAAATACAGAGTACGAGGCGTAGGAATGATCCCGTGACTAGACGATGTGAGCGTGCTCGATTCTTGGAAAATTATGAAGAAACTTCAAGAAGCGATTGACGATTTACTATCAACAGTGACGTTCGACTTTTTAAAATCGTGATGATTGCAGAACTTCGTCCTGGACTTTTTGCTTGCACATTAACACCCAAATATTTTAAATCTATGTAAATTCTAAGTAAACATGTATAATTTCTTTATGAACTCTTTCGGCCACAAGTCTGTCTGGGCTTAGTACTTCGTGTACTATATATAAATATCACTCGTGTACTACCTGGCTTTATTTCTCTGGATCTTTTAAATTATAATTAGGTTAGAGGCTCGGAATGGAGAGAATGTCATTTTTCATGTGACCATGACCCAAGAATCAGCCGAAACTGACAGAATCACCGCCCATGACGCGGACGCAATGATGACTATACCTCGAGGCTTTCCAAATTGGGAAGAAATTACCAAAAATGAGCGCCAAGACCCAGGCTCATGTAATTTTAGGGCTGCGGCACAATTTCAAATAAACAATGCTGTGTTGCGCCTCGAGGATGATTGGGAGACGGATTTATATGAAAAGAATATGTCCTCATACCATTTCTCAATGCCCACAAATTTTGTGAGCGCAATTCTCCGAGATTTGTTAACAGTCCTAATGCCAGATTGTCGGATGTGGGCTTGAGGGGTCATCAGAGCTCGACTCTTTTTTATTTATTTCGAAAGGATGATTTTGCGTGGCATCGACAATGTCCGTGCTCAATCGATAATCGATAATCACTTAAGCGGGCGGTGATGTCAGGGCAAGGGCGCCGTCGTAGCTGATCAGTTCGGAGTCGGGATTCGGAAGCGCTTGAACCTGCTGATGCAGTTCTGATGCAGTTTTCGGTAGGTTCGCTAGCTGTAGAGCCATGTGGTGCATGTTCCAAACACGTATTGAAGCCCAACTGCTGCGAGAACAGCTATGATAAATATGTGTGCCGACGACCACGTATCCTGCTCGCCACGACGCACAGATGGGCCATCGACAACGAGGTCGTCCTAATATGCGCAGAAATGCCAAAAATGGCAACTCGTCGGCGTTTAAACTGCATCGTGCTGCTCCTGTTCCTGCTATTCCGATCTATATTATTATATGAAACCGCCTTCGTCGCGCGAATAATGAGCTCTCTTTGTGGATTTTCGCCTTTTTTGGTGACATCCGTTCGTCGACGTCGTTGACCATCATTCCTTCCTGTGGGAAGGCCCAAGATTCATCGTGGCGAGGGAAACATACAAAAAGGTTGATCAAGTGAAATTGTTGAAATCACCACCTCCGCATTACGTCTTTCCACTGCCCAAATCGCCTCGCCCTCTCTCCAAAGCCAAAAGTCTAAGCCCTTCATCATTCTTATTGTTTATCCGACATGTCCACTACTGTCATGGGCATGGATCCCATCAGTTTTGCGCTGGCCATGTTCTCGATCACCACTACTTTCGCGGGATTTGGTACTTTCTTGTACCATTTCGATCCCAGCAGTCGATATTTGCAGATCGTAGAAGAGTTCGAAGAAATATCGTCCAAGTTCAACAGGTTTCGGGATAACTCCGTCTTCCTCCACATCGAACAACGCCAGCAACTTTCCAAGTACTTTGATGAGTACGTATCTGTGCTGTGCTTCGCTATCGTCGATCAGCTCTCATGAGGACCACAGATTAGAAGTTGACATAGAGTCGGTGATGCTCGACGCCGTCCCAACGTGGAATTTGAGGCGAAAGTTCAAGGGATGGCTGCAAAGTTGGAATCTTTTGCAGCTATGGGTCCGCGTACAGAAAGCTAAAATGGCTCTAGGGGTAAGTGTTGAACGTTGATATTTTGACTTTGCCGGCATCCAAATTGACCTCGTATTTATTACCATAGACAATCGATCGGTTGCGAACACGCCAGAAATTATATGGACGCGAAAGCGGTAACATCGTCGATGTCTCCGAGACTTCTAGGCTGGAGATGGGTGTTCGAGTGAGTGTGGAGCAAGTCATAGCCACTCTATCGGTAGGATGTCAGTCCTATCTGTGTTTTAAAAGATTTCAACGCTTACTGAGCCGGCACGACATTGACATCAGATACATATCACCAAAGGAGCCCATCGGATCAAGCCTATCAGCCGCAGAATGTCTTCGGAGATATGGTAAGTACTTATATTGCTTCAAGATCATAACAGAAATTCATTGACCTTCGTTCAGCCCACACAACCGAACATACAGAGACGATACACCTCCTCTCCCAGTCTATCTGTCTGCACGCTCCCAAGGACTCCACCACAATCCCATCGACCTGTCATGAGCCCTACGAGGCGAACCACCTTCGGTGTGTGACGACGCACCCTATTGTATTTTGATAAAGATGACTCCCGATTATGACATGACATGACCTCTGTATATGCTCTCTTACTTTCATGATTCCATGCATCTCGTTCAGCTTTTATATTTTCACTGGCATTCCTATCTTTCCACATCTCGGACAGTTCACCATATCCACCCAATCACATCGTTGTACCATAGGCATACCCTCGCATTGCTTTCACTGTGTTCTCGTATTGCTTTTTAAATGCATTGCATTGCTCCGCTAAAAAGATCGCGTTATTTATTAGTATTTAATACTCAGTCGATTGAAATTGTAAATATCTTATTAATGGTGGTTTTTAGATGCAGTTTCGATGCATTTGATACTTGCAGATCCTGTACACTCCAGCTATTAGCATCGGTGCCAAATTCAAGACTTTAGGGCTTGGACAAGGGAGGTAAATGCATTGTGAATAAGACTGAACATTAGGGCGACTATGTGGCTCGTAATATCATCGTATTCATGGACCTGCAAAATGAGTAAAATGTCAGACACTGGAAGCACAAAGGCGAGCATGATTTGCCTTATCTCTTTCTTCTTCGTTTTCCGTTTCCACTCCCACCTTGCTTTCTTTCCCCGCTAGCACTCCAGTCTTCTTCCTTCTCAGGCAGCCTACACATATCGTTAATTAGCTTCAGAACCTTTTCAACAGCTTGTCACCTGATTTTTCCCGGAACTTTCTGCCAGTACGACTCCTCGCGTTTCCCTGGAGCTAGTTCAGGAATTAATGGGCTCAATTTTACGCCATAAATCCAAGTTAGACCAAAGCGCAAAGTCGGACAACGTCAGCCAGATGAGTATAGCAAGGTCTTCCAAGTTGTAGCTGCTGTGCAATATTGAGGATCCGACACCTTCAACTACGCGATGATCCAAGTCATCCTCTCTTTCGTCCTTTACTTTTGACACTTTCTTGACAGTTTCAGAGGTTGCTTCCTCACTTGCGGTGAAAGCTCCAGTAGAAGTCGAATTCGATACAGCAGTGGTAGAGTCACTTGAGGATGCGAGGAATTGTCGACCTTCCTCTTCTTCACTGAGCGAGTAATAAAATCAAAGGACATCTCTCTTTCCTGTATGAATTTCAATCAAAGATATCTGATATGTCGTGGTGGCATGGAAGGCAAGTCACCGGTCACCACCGCGCAGGGGTCAGTAAGTGCTTCCATTTTCGTTACTCGGCACGACATGTCACAGAGCACGTGGAACAGGTTTAGCACTAAAAATACACTGTCGCGTCTGTAAAACGCGTCGCGTGCCGAGATCAATTATAATCCACTGATCCAGTCTTCCCCCTTGAAGTTAGACGCTCAAAAGCACACAGTAAGTTGAATGGCACATGAGACTCCTTTTTTATTTGGCTTTCAAAATAGAAATACAGTTCGCCAAATTTATTTAATTTCTCTTTTTCAGCTTTTCATTCGACGACACAATTTGGCGATGAGCGCTTGACAAGGCTTTATGCGATTATGTTTGTTGGTAAATGCTTAGGATTCGCCGGAGGCAGCATTCTTGCAGCAGAGAACTTTGTATCCAGTCCAGCAGCAGGCTCCGTCACCACAGGATCCACGGTTCTCTTCAGTGTAGCCGGGGGGGCAGCTTCCCGCACAGAAGGGTGCGGTACCGTCCCAGTAGCAGCCTGGTGGAGCGGGGCCGTCTTCTTCAGACTGGTGACCAGCTGGGCTGTTGGTGAGAAGGTACTTGAGCGCAGCGCTCTGGTCTGCTGGGGTATTGGAGACAGCCTTGGCGTTGTCGGAAGGAGCAGCCATGATGCCTACGGCGGCGAGGACGGCAATCGAAAAAAAGTTGATCTGCATGGCGGCTATAATGTCGGTCAATAATCTGGTTATAGAAAATTGCAAGAGCAGCAACATACTTGCTTGTATTGTAAGAGTGCTCGTGCTCGTTTGCCTATATAGAAGGTTTAAGGTATGATGAGCGCGAGAGAAGAAAGTTGAGTGAGAGTCGACTCTGCTTACAGTGCTAGACAGATGTATCTGACTGAGGATTTGAGGTGCTACTGATCCCTCTTTTATACCTTTGCTTCACATTAATTTTTAATTTTTTCAGACCGTCAGTCCACCTTGTAAGGCATCGACAAACAGCACTCCACTGGCGTTGGTGGAGCTCTCTACGGCTGGTGGATGTTATGGTACTAGTTTGGTAGATTTCTACCATTACCTGAGAATTCATTTCCCGTGAGTTCTATTCTCTGGAAATTGGAATAATTACCCGCCGAGTGACGCTTCACTGTCTTCGCTCATGCAAACGCGAACATCTCATCTTCAACCATCTCTTGATATGCCGAGTAATCATAACTTGAGGCTGACCAGAAGCGAGAATTTGACGATTCTGGTCTAAAGGCTCCACTTAGTACTTCATGTAATTGATTTTGAATATCAAAAAGCGCTAATACTATGGATCCTCGTCATCGTAGAAGATCGTTATTAATATGGCAGCCATTATTGACGTCCTCGAGGACGCCTAACACTCGGCCGTAAATTTTGATACCCCTCGGGGCCGTGCTTAGAAGCTGCAAATGTGCCAGCTTTTGGGTGTGCCGCTTTTGCCGTTTCGTAATCACATTCGATCGGCACCAGAATTGGCTACCTATTTCCTTGTTTCAGTTGGTGCTGCCGCTGCAGTGCAGTGACTTTGACTTTGACTGCACTGCAAGATTTTGGTCTCCGACACGCTACAAGACACGGTGAAGTGTAGACTCGCGACCAGTGCGTTACGTTGGTGATTACGCATGTTTGGTCATTTGTCGTAGTTTAGAGAAGTTTCCTAAGCTCCGAGTACTCAGTAACGGCTGGTCACGAGCCTAGGTGAAGTGTTGATGAAGTCAGTGTCACTGTGCAGCTCCGCCGGAACTCTCCCTAACATCTGGAACCGAGATTAAGCAACTGCATGTCACAGTGAGGTGTACCGTTGGCGACTGGGGTCAGGTCTGTATATGGTAACGAAGTTTAATTTCAAGGAGTATTCGAGGGTTTACCCGTGGGATTTGGCACCGCTTCGCTGTTGATTTTGGTCTGCGTGACTACCATTTCCGCACCTTGTGTCATCCTTTTGTTGTCTGTGTGTCAAAATGAATGTTTTCCATGTTTTTTCCATGTTATTTATGAAACTCTCGTAGGGGTCGCCGCTTGCATCATAAAACAGGTATTTGTGTAATTTATGTCGCTCCTTGTTCAATTCTACTATGTTTTACATAGAGTATGCCATGCATATATATGAGCTGAGTTGAAATATGCCACACAAAATTCAAATGCCGTACTACTTCTATCTGATGTCATTTTACTGAGTTCAGATCACAGGCTTTATACCTTGAGTCCGATTCCGACCTGATTTTCGCACACGGCCCACTAGGATCCATAGTAGATAATTATTTATATCAAGGAGAGACTTTTAAAGATTAAAGAGCACGAGCATGAACTTTAATCCATAAAAAAGGACTCGTAGTACTGCACCGACGAACTCACGCTCTTCAACCCTCTAAAAGAAATGTACACGTTATTTTCGAAAGGTATGGCTTGAATACTACGCACAGACGATATGTCTCCAGGCGTCGCCCGTAGGGCAATTTAAAAGGAATATTCTAGCCCCCGCTGTCTTCGGCCGTAAACGGTCATTTTGTTGCAAGGAGTTGCCTCCCCATCCCGTTCACACATGTATAATTCCATGCTATTTCAAAACTCGTGAATATAAGGCTATGATACAAGTCGTTATTTAAATAAGAAAAGACTAGAGAGGAGGGATACTCAGAGAGATGGAAAGGAAATGGAGAGCAAAAGGAGTTAACGGAAAGACGAGAGAGGGAAGGGAGTGAACGAACAGGTACAGTATCTCGTCGCAATCGAACTGCCGCTTTTTCTTTGTTGTTCCACGCCAACGTGAGTTGACCAGTCTATATAACTACACGGTTGTGTTTGTCGCATAGTGTACTAGTTGCCCATCGTTGGCGGTTGTAGTTGTACCACACCTTTCGTTGTTGATACCATGTCGTCATGTGGTATCTTAGTGGTGCCCATCGTGTTGGCGGTGTTGTCGCGTTGTGGGCAATAGGAAGCGGTGGTCGTGGTCGTTTGTGGTGGCAAATGGTGGATGATGGATAGGTCCGACTTCTCACCTTTTTTGCAAAAACGATGCGATACAATCCCACAGATCAATACCACCCTTTGGGTATAGCCTCCCTGGAGTCTTAGAGAAGGAGTTTTCTCTTTGTCATTCTCAGAAGTGCATTTTCATTTTTGAAATTAGTATAAAGTTCTCTGTCGGATGTCTCAGATAGTTGAACTTCCAAGTATTGACGAACATCGCGTCGTCGCGTCGCGTCCTCAAAATATGTCACGTGCAATTGCCAACGACACAGAAAGAAGAAGCCAAGAAGCCCAAAATCCAGAGACGTCACTACAACGCCTGCATTTTTTCTTATAGCTCCAATGTAAATAGAAGGGTATAACTGGTACGGCATCTTGTAAGGTATTGATACATCTACTGTAAATCCTGAGTTCTTACAAAGTTCTTACACTAGTGACTACGTGCGAACTTCAAATTTTCAAATTGCGGGTTTCTAGCTACAGGTAAATGCTGTGTCGTATGCGCATTTAAAGCTCTAACGTCCTCTAACATATCCCTTCTTGGCCTGTTTCAAACATATTCACCTAAAAACTACCCTGTCACGACCTGGTCACACCAAAGAATGTTAACGAGGACCCCATCATCACGAAGTTCGTCGCATCAGCCTCGGTTTGATAAATGACTTGGACCTGACCCCAGTCGCCAACGGTAGAGGTGTGATGTAGCTCCACAAAACGGCTGCACCGCACTTTACGGGAAGAGTCAGTCCGCCCAAAGTTTTGTCAGCATTTCCACGCTCATTTCCACATTCTTTCCTTCTTTGACAGGGAAGTCACGTCAGGAATTCATAACGGCATGTCACGGCATGTCAACACAGTTCGTACTCCGCCTAGTAAGGCTCATCAGGGCCGCTAAGCGTCTCTGTCAACGATGAGGGTCTAGAAACAAGACATAGGCCGAGCTGAAACACATTCCTGCTCAAATATGTCCCAAATTTATTCAAAGACTATCCTATGTATTTTTCACGAAGTATTTAGCACCGTACCCCCTTGTACCGTTTGCGACTGGGGTCAGGTCTGTATATGGTAAGAGATGTCAGTTTTGACAGGTGTTAGGGGACCTGATTGATGCGTTGGTACCCTTTCTCGCCATTTTTTGTTGAGCGTGACAGCAAGCAATTACTTGCAGAAAGAAGTTATATGTTTAGGTTGTGTTTACGCTTCAAGTTTCTCGCAAACTCTTAATATTTTAAACATACTTCACACATAAGAACAAACATAAGTTCTATTTATTCTATATAATCAATTTCAGAGTCCACACTGGGTGCCGAACTTGCCGAACTTGCTCTGAACGGGGGACAGTTCACTGTTCGGCAATCCGGCATATCCTCTTTTGTTGCTCTATCAGTATGCTACACGTTCTTTCTTTTGCGTGGTCGCCCTCTCGTCTACGGTGGCCTGGAACCGCCAGGATATTTTTCAGTTTTTGGTTTTTGATGTGCTAAAGTGAGAGCGACACGAAGAGTCAGTCCGCCCAAAGTTTTGTCAGCATTTCCACGCTCATTTGCAGACTTCTTTCCTTCTTTGACAGGGAAGTCACGTCAAGAATTCATAACGGCATATCACGGCATGTCAACACAGTTCGTACTCCGCCTAGTAAGGCCCATCAGGGCCGCTCGGCGTCTCTTTCGACGATGAGGGTCTGGAAACAAGACATAGGGCAAAATTAAACATATATTCCGGCTCAAATATGTCCCGAATATATTCAAAATTATTGTCTGTATTTTCATCAAGAGTTTACCACTGTACCCCTTGCGTACCCTGAAATAGATCAAATTTTGCGGAACAGAAGTGTCGCGGATACGCTGTATATCCCCCCTCGTTTCAAAAAATGTCAATGTCTGCCTGGTATAGTGGTTAAGCTCCCTAAATTATAGAGTCTTTCTGATTCCGTGAGGCCTATGGTTCGAATCTCTTCCGCTTGTTTTTTTTTTGTATTTCCCAATTTCAAAGTCGCAAAAATTCAATAAATACGACATTTGAAGCGATGACATATATGACTTGAAAATATGTCCACATTGGATAAGAATAGAAACTTTTTATTGCCCGAGTGGCCACCACAATTCAGCAGAACACGACGTCCACTCACTTGTACAATTCAACTTGGTAAGATTTCCATGTACCGGCCAAGAAGAACAGCGCTCGGCAATTGAGGCCTTCTGATGGATGGCCGACGCGGCTCGTTTGACGGCTTCTGTCAAAAATCAGCTTCGAATCCGTGGGAATGCTGACAAAACTTTGGGCGGACTGACTGTCCGAGCGACACAGGGTTTTCGGCTCAGCGCTCAGGGGTGATGTTTGCCGAGATGCCGGTTTATCTTTCTACCTCCCCAGAGCTCTCCTTGGTGGTCGTCTCAGGCTATTATAGACGATGAGCACAGCGGTGTCCGTGCAGATGTACATGGAAATAGCGTAGTATCATATTTACGCGTATAAAGGTTATTATTATTTGCTTATATTCGGTCTGTTTGAAGCGCATGTGGGCGATAAAGGCGTATAATTTGGATTTAACCGTGATTAACCTCTTTGCTTGGATGTCACCATAGTTTCTACATGCACAGAGCAGAAACCAGTAGGAATCATTGTGATGTACGAGATATCTAGAATTGTACAAATAATACGGGATCGTCATCGAGTCGGATCTTTTCTGAGCTGATCTCAAAGTATGCGCACTGCACACTGACTAAGAGGAGATCAGATAATATAAACCATCGTTGCGAGGATTTCCCTGATCTCAACGTATTGAGAGGCTTTGATTTGTTGTTCATAGGCCTATTTTTTCTGGTACAAGTTAATATGTGGCTACGTTATGGCAAAAAACGGGGGTAAAAATACCCGAGGAAATGGGACACTCCCAGAGGGCGAACTGACGACCTCTGTGAGCTGAGAAGAAGCCAATACACTGCAAACTATGCTTATATAAAGGGAAATATGGCCTTGACGTTGCGTACGATGACGAGCAACAACCATCATGCTCCATTATTTCCTCCACTTGAGGCTCATGGACAAGGCCGGCCACAGAGAAGGGGAACTTACTTTCTTCAACTTTCTTCCCAACTTCGTCCGGGTCATTTTTGCCACTTGAACCATCCGTATGTTAAATGTTTGACCGGAGACTTATACATAATAGTATATAATATACTTGAAAAGGTGAGCATATAATACGGTAGGTCACTGGTAGTCACACAAAAGAGGACCCCATCATTCAAAGAAGTTAACATCTGATCTTGGATACAGACCTGACCCCAGCCGCAAACGGTACCCTTGAGTACCCTGAAATAAATTAAATTTTGCGGAACAGAAGTGTCGCGGATATGCCTTAAATTCCTCCCGTTTCATAAACTGTCAATGTCTGCTTGGTATGGCGGTTAAGTTCTCTAAATAATTGTTTCCTTTTGACTCCATGAGGCCTATAGTTCGAACCTCCTTCACTCGTCCATCTTTTTTATATTTCAAATTTCTAAGTTGCAAAAATTTAATAAATACGACGTTTTGAGTGATGACATACATGACCCAAAAAATGTGCGCAACATTAGGTACAAAAAGAAACTTCTTTTCTCCGAGTAGCCTCTACAATTCGTCAAAACATGATGGCCACTGACTTTTAGGATTCAACTTGGTGGAATTTCAATGTACCGGCACAGAAGAACAGCGCTCGGCATTTGAGGCCTTCTGATCGATGGCCAACGCGGCTCCTATGACGGCTTCTGTCAAAATTCAGCTTCGAATCCGTGGGAATGCTGACAAAACTTTGGGCGGACTGACTGTCCACTTTACGGCAGCACTTAAAGGAAAGGGAAGATGTAGCCTTACGATACCCAATAAGCAATGTATAATCAAGAAAGAGAAAAAAGATGGAAAGCAAGAGGTGTTGGATGCGAATCTACGGTCGTTATGAGGTAGTTGTGTACAAATGATGATTAATGATTGTGTATCTCGAAGCCGCGAATTGTTGAATTCAAGGTCCGTAGTTGTTTCGTAATGGCCTGTCGCTGTTGGAACGGCCCCGCATCCCATGACCGTGTTCAGATATTTGGCCACATTATGACTCTTTGTCTCTATACGGAAGAACTCAGCTCACATCCAACAGAAGCGCGCTTAACCCAAGCTTAACCTATTAGAACTCCCTACTAGAAATCTTTCGCGACCGATGTCCAGCAGAAGTTGTGAGGACCCCTCACGTCAAACTATTACTACGAAGTTTATATACTTGCAGTCTGATAAAAAAAACTTGTCGGAAAACCGGTTAAGGTCGCTTCCGAACATCCTCAGTTGGCTATGAGGCCCAACAAGAGCAGACTGATGTTAAGCAGGTCTTTGCGGGTAAAGGAAAGAGTTGAACATGCTATACGCGACGATTCTAATCTAGTGGGCCGTCGCACGATCCCATGATCTGCGGCAACGGCCGAACGCTGCAAGAGCGTAAACCCCAAATTCTGACAGAACTTCCAAAAATTCCAACACGTACAAAGTAAATTTGAACAAGGGAATAGCCAAATTATTGGACAAGACAGAAAATGTACAAAGAGGGCTGGTAGATGCTCCTCCCTGGCTGTCATAGCCTGCTTGGTGGAAGCTGGACTGAAACTCTTTTCAAGTCTGACTGATTCGCTCCATTAATGCTTGTCAAGGGCCTCTTGTAGGGTATGGAGTTCTTGAAGTAAGCGTTTATGGGTCGCTAGCATCGAACATTTGCGACATATGCAATCCTTAGGAATCTCAAGGCGGGTATAGTCTTTCAAGCAGTCTTCCAGTCGACACGATGTCTATGCACCTTGAATTAAGCAATGCATCCAGACAAGCGAGAGTTCTTAACGTACCGCAAGCCTTGGAACCGCTAATTGCCAGTTATCGAACCCGAAATGCATCACAGCTTCTGTGTACCCGCACACAACGCAACTCCGCCGATTCGCAGTCAAGCTGTCGAATACATTCTTGTTGTTCTTGATTTCGAGCAAATCCTCATGTTCGGCCTTCTTATGGCCACGACGCAAAGATGGGCCATCGAGAACGAGGTCGTCTTGATTATTAATATATCCAGGAATGCCACAAATGGCAACTCGTCAGCGCTTGTAATGCGTCGTGCTGCTCCTGCTAGATCCTGCTAATTCAATCCATATTATTATATGAAACCGCCTTCGTCGCGCGAATGACGAATTTTTTTTTTTGGATTGTCGCAAAAAAAGGCGACATCCGTTCGTTGACGTTGTCGACCAGTCCTTCCTATGGGATGGGCCCAAGATCCATCGTGGCAAGAAAAACATACAACAGAAATTTATTGACCTTCGTTCAGCCCACACAACCGAACATACAGAGACGATACACCTCCTCTCCCAGTCTATCTGTCTGCACGCTCCCAAGGACTCCACCACAATCCCATCGACCTGCCATGAGCCCTACGAGGCGAACCACCTTCGATGTGTGACGACGCACATTAGTTTCTTTTCATAACTCTCCGTTATGACATGACACTACCACCGTTCTGCATGTACGCTCTTACTTTCTTGATTATATGCATCTCGTTCAGCCCATGTGTATTGTTATGTTTCCATCATCGGACATTTCACCACATCCATCCAATCACATCGTTGTACCATATGCATACCCTCGCATTGCTTTCACTGTGTTCTCGTATTGTTTTAAAAATCCATTGCTTTGCTTTACGAAAAAGATGGCGTTATTTATTAGTATTTAATACTCGGTCGGTTGGAATTGTAAATACCTTATTAACGGGGCTTTTTTTGGATGCAGGTTCAATGCATATGATACTTGCAGATTCTATACACTCCAACCGCCAACATCAGTGCCAGATTCAAGATTTTTTGGCTTGGAAAAGGAAGGTAAATGCATTGTGAATACGAAGAGTGAACATTAGGACGACTATGCGGCTCGTAATATGATCATATTCCTGGACCTGCAAAATGAGTAAAATGTCAGACACCGAAAGCATAAAGGCGGGCGTGATTTACCTTATCTCTTTCTTCTTCGTTTTCCGTTTCCACTCCCACCCTGCTCTCTTTCCCCGCTAGCACTCCAGCCTTCTTCCTTCTCAGGCAGCCCACCCACATCATTAATTAGCTTCAGCGCCTTTTCAACAGCCTGTCGCCTGATTTTTTCCGGAACTTTCTGCCAGTACAACTCCTCGCGTTTTCCTAGAACCAGTTCAGGGATTAATGGGCTAGTCGTGGCGTTGCCATCAAGGGTCCCTGATCCATCTAGACCGGACAATTGGGTTGTTGGGTTGGTTGTAAAATAATGCACAAAGTGTTCGGCATGTGATGGGGAGCTTAGGCGTATGTAGCACTGAAGACATGTTATTGGACATGTGGAATACACGCATAACTAATAAAATACTCACAGTATCCAGCCCCTTCGAATAGTCCAAATAATCCAGGCCAGCAGCAGTTTGAGAATTGTGGGCATTCCATGCTTGTGAAAATAATGCCCGTAAAGTGGTTTTGTTGGTCTCGGGATGAACGTGACGCACGAACACGAGACATCCTGAAGGAAAGGATGATCCTACGTGAATAGGTTCAGCCCGCGGCTGGTTCGATGTTTCAGGAAGTGCTTGTACTTTAGGCTCATGAGTTTCGATCTTCGGCTGAATGGTAATATTGGCTGTGGGTGCGATTTGGGTAAGCTGTTGTCGTTGTCCTTCACCACCAACTTCCAACTCGTCGATCAATTGTTGCCGATACGCAAGGTATTCTGCTTTCAGCTCTTCCCATCGTGCTTTGCTTATACAGCGGAAGCCAGACTTCTGAGCATCGAGCTTGTAAGAGCTTTGGGACCCTGAACCAAAGGCTTCATCGGATGATCTTTCGATCTTCCCTTTTTCTTCCATAATGACCCATGACCATTCGTCCAGGAGTCGTTGTACATCGCTCTTGTTAGAAAGCGTGACGAGGGCAAATCCTTTACAAAAAGGGTATGAACCAGGTTGGTCGTTATGATGTGGAGGGAAAGATATATTTTGGACTTTTGTATATTCGATCTGACTTGGGTTTAGAAGGCACGATATAAATTTCGCAATTGACGACAAGCTTCGGTGCGGACTAGGCAAGTTTTCCTGTGTGATATTGTCAGGTTGGCCAAGTTAACTAATGACAAGAACAAACGTACAACATATATGGTCAACCTGTCCCAGTCAACCTTTCTGTAATTACTGATAATTTCGGACTTGTTAATTCTTTTGACTTCGTAGCCTGACAAAGTTTTCTTAAACCATTGACTAGAAGAGGCATCATCGGGGACGATCATTCTGATGTTCAGAAGAATGGGAGTATGGGTACGAATAGCTCTAACCAGAACTGTCTCCGGCGGTTTAACAAAGGTTGGTGATGATGATGCTTGTAAGAATATAGGGGAACGTTTGAGGAGATAAGATAACGGTACATCTGGGAGAAAATCAGCTTTCTCAGAGGGCACAATAACTTTGAAACTTACATCCTTCGACACGTTCCTCAGTATTCACTTCCTGGTCATCATCTCCACCAGTGTAGTCATCGGGTACCGATAAGTCAATTTTACGCCGTAAATCCGAGTTAGACCAAAGCGCAAAGTCGGACAACGCCAGCCAGATGAGTATAGCAAGGTCTTCCAAGTTGTAGCTGCTGTGCAATATTGAGGATCCGACACCTTCAACTACATGATGATCGGAATCATCCTCCCTTTTGTCCTTTACTTTCGACGCTTTCTTAGCAATTTCTGAGGTTGCTTTCTCACTTGCGGTGAAAGCTCCAGTAGAAGTCGGATTCGATACGGCACTGGTACTCACTTGAGGATGCGAGGAATTGTCGACCTTCCTCTTCTTCACTGAGCGCGGAATAAAGTCAAAGGACATCTCCTTTTTCCTGTTCGAATTTCAATCAAAGATATGTGATATATCGTGGTTGCATGGAAGGCAAGTGGAAGGTCACCGGTCATCACCGTGCAGCGTCAGTAAGTGCTTCCATTTTCGTTACTCGGCACGACATGTCACAGAGCACGTGGAACGGATTTAGCACTAAAAATACACTGTCGCGTCTGTAAAACGCGTCGCGTGCCGAGATCAATCATAATCCAGTCTTCCCCCTTGAAGTCAGACGCTCAAAAGCACACAGTAAGTTGAAAACACATGAGACTCCTTTTTTTATTTGGTTTTCAAAGTAGAAATACAACTTGCAACGTATATTTAATTTCCCTTTTTCAGCTTTTCATTCGACGAGACGACTGGGCGATGAGCGCTTGACGCTTTATGCGGTTGTGTTTGTTGGTAAATGTTTAGGATTCGCCGGAGGGAGGTATCCTGCAGCAGAGGAACTTGTATCCAGTCCAGCAGCAAGCGCCGTCACCGCAGGATCCGCGTCCTTCTTCGGTGTAGCCAGTGGGGCAGCTTCCCGCACAGAATGGTGCGGTACCGTCCCAGTAGCAGCCTGGTGGAGCTGGGCCATCTTCCTCAGACTGGTGACCAGCTGGGCTGTTGGTGAGGAGGTACTTGAGCGCAGCGCTCTGGTCCGCTGGGGTATTGGAGACAGCCTTGGCGTTGTCGGAAGGAGCAGCCATGATGCCTACGGCGGCGAGGACGGCAATGGATAAAAAGTTGATCTGCATGACGGCTATAATGTCGGTCAATAATCTGGTTATAAAAAATTGCAAGAGCAGCGACATACTTGCTTGTATTGCAAGAGTGCTTGTTTGCCTGTATAGAGGGTTTAAGGTATGGTGAGCGCGAGAGAAGTTGAGTGAGAGTCGACTCTGCTTACAGTGCTAGACAGATGTATCTGACTGAGGATTTGAGGTCTTACTGGTCCCTCTTTTATACCTTTGCTTCACATTAATTTTTAAAATGTTCAGATCGTCAGTCCATCTGGCAAGCATCGACAAACAGGATTCCACTGGCGTTGGTGGAGCTCTCTACGGCTGGCGGATATTAGGGTACTAAACAAAATTAAATCGCTAACATTAGCTGAGAATTCATCTGCCGTGAGTTCTATGCTCTGGAATAATCACCCGCCGAGTGACGTTTCACTGTTTTCGCTCATGCAAATCACGCAAAGGTAGAGGCCGTGTCATGGGGTCAACCACAGAAACGAAGTATATTAGGCATGATCAGATGATTAGCCAGTTATTGAAGTGATATGATTTACTTACCTCTCTTCAGAAAAAATTGAGAGGTTTAGCTTTCCGAATTTTCTTGACATACTAAACAGGTCGTTGGGGAGGATAAGTCACTAATCGTACACACCAAAAACTAATCACGTTCAAACTTGAACACAGCACCTCTTGAATACAGGGGCGTAACAAACATGACGTGCCGAGGAATTAAAATCCTAGGCTGACTAGAAGCGAGAATCTGATGATTCTGGTCTGAAGGCTCTGCATCCTCAGGTATTCGTTTACGAGAAGATATTTTGAGTCTAGACCAAGTTAATTTGAAATGAGGACTCCAACTATTGAGTGATACATGGAATACAGCCTTCCCTCCTTTCGTGAACCAACTGGCTTCAAAGGCCGATGTTTCAGCCTCGTTTAGGATCAAATTAGGTCTTATAACTCGTTGCACATACAGTCGAACCTCTCTTAACCCATACCCCTCACACCCCATAACCTCTTATAACCCATGACATTTTCGATCCACCAAGTTGGTTCGCAGGGGAATCCAACCCACAACCCATAAACCCCTCATAACCAATAACCCATACCATTTTCTGAGGGAAACCCCGTAGGTTTTGCATAGAAATTCTTCCCCATCCCTGTTTACCCGACTGCATTTGGCACAAATTATCTGCACAAGGGGTCTTCTTACCGTATGCGATCATATTCAGGGCTCCTTTTTCATAAAATGGTGCACATTTTATGGAGAAAAATCTTACGTTTGCGGCACGTGGACATCTTTTAGCAGGGAAATTGTCACAACGCAGCCAGAAATACGATGAATGATACTAATTAAAGTATAGGCTACAGAATGTTCGTCTATTATGTGTTTTCTCGATACATTTACTCTTTTTTCTTGAAAGAAATTTCGAATCTATTTTTATCAAACCTCTCCAAACCCATGACCTCTCATAACCCATACCCTGAACCTTCCACCGAGCCTTCCACCGAGGAGTATGACTTAAGAGAGGTCCGACTGTAACTGCACACACGGTGACATCTTCATACCGCCGGCTGGGTGGCCAGTCCGCCTAAACTATTGGATAAGCATTCCCACGTTTTGACAGGTGATCCGCCATGCCGATTGACATAGACTGTCAAAATTTTTGTAGAAGCCGTCAAGGGAGCCGTCATAGATGGGTTTGGGGGAAATTAAGAAGGTTTTCCTGCCGAGACAGCCTGAGATTGCGGAACTTTCATTTTGCGAAGTCCCTTCACAAGGTACATATATTAAATACGATCAAAAGCTAAGCTATAAAATATGTTTTTTTTTTCTGAAATATAACAGATCTCTCTGGGGTGCTTGACTTATTATTAACGGCTACATAATAGGTTGTACACTGAATTTTAAGCGAAATTTAAGCCAAGTTAACGTTGCGTTGGGAAAAACTCAGTGCTTGGGTTGGACTAAAAAATTGGCTTGATCGAGAACCGAACACTGTGCTACTAAGACGCACGAGACTTATAAGTTGCAACGAATACAACCACTGCTCTACAACGTCTTATTTTTAATGCCGTTTGACGTCGTGACGGCGGATGCGCTTTTCCGCTTTTTTGAGTCGCAACTGATGTATTGTTGCTGAAATCCGAGTGGAAGTATTATGTACAGTAATTATAATATTATAAACCTACAGCAATGCCATATGAAAGCGTGTTGTTTCAGCATCCATCCTAGATCAGGACTCAGTCGCTCAATCGGCAAGGCTATCTGGCCCAGCGGGGTTGAATATCTATGTAATTCCGCCGCTCATGCCGAAAAACGCCGCATCTTCTCAGACGGGATTCCCTGTCACGTCGCGCTAAAGAAGCGGTTCTGTCAGGAAATTAACGTGGGATTGCTTATCCAATAGTTTGGGCGGACTGGGTTTTCCCGCCGGCTTGGCAACCTATTCTTATCGGTTACATACAGAATCTATTTTAAATGGCCCTTTTCATTAAGCGCGAGGTTATTTATAGGAAGCGGACTTCATGTATGATTGATTTTGAATATCAAAAAGCGCTAGTATGAATCCTCGTAGAAGATCGTTATTGTTAGAATTTACGTGTAAAAAGACTCATCTAGAACCTGGGGTTGTGTCCCATGACGCGCTATGCAGCAGTAGAGCTCAGTTACCCAGCTGGGGAATATGATTAAACACTCTTTGACGAATCAGGATTGTTTCCGTATACTTGGACCTTCCGAGCAATGAGATGAACGTGTGGATAGTCCCCCATAATATCCAGAATTATCTGAGAGCGATAATTTTTTTGTTTTGGTTTTTTGAGAGTACAAATGATAGGTACTACTACTATGACGGTATGTGGTAGCGCGCTGATTATTCATTCACTTGATTAAGACTCGCCGGAGGGGGCTTCCCTGCAGCAGAGGAATTTGTATCCAGTCCAGCAGCAAGCGCCGTCACCGCAGGATCCGCGTCCTTCTTCGGTGTAGCCAGTGGGGCAACTTCCAGCACAGAAGGGTGCGGTACCGTCCCAGTAGCAGCCTGGTGGAGCTGGGCCGTCTTCCTCAGCCTGGTGACCAGCTGGACTGTTGGTGAGGAGGTACTTGAGCGCAGCGCTCTGGTCGGCCTGGGTGTGTGCGACTGCCTTGGAATTCTCAGAAGGAGCAGCCATGACACCGACGGCGGCGAGCAGGGCGAGAGCGATAAAGCTGAATTGCATGTTCTGTAAGCGTTGCGAAAAAAAAAAACGCGTCAATATGAGAGCTCTTTTCGTGAGCTGAGGGGAAAGGAACTCACAGTGTTAGTTAGACGTTTCTGACTGGGGAAGAGAGTCTCATTACTATCGTTCATTTTATAGTTACAGGTAGATACCTGCGTAGCTTGAACTCGGACTGTACTTGGAACTATTCCACTGGAGTTCTGATAGTAACTGTAAATTTCTTCGAGAAGGTGCGGAGCTGGCATTGTTTCGAACTTTGGTGCCCTTCTGACGGTGAGGGCTATGTGGCGAAGTCTCATGAAGTGTTGAGTATAATAACGGACATTCCTGAGTTCTGGTTGCGTAATAAGCGTTTCGAAAACGTAAATTGCATACTTACAACCATTCTTTGATCTGCCGACGTGGACATCCTGGGCATAACTAATATTTGGGGTTTATTCTTTTTTTGATGCTGACTGGATGTACCGGCATGTACTTGAATTAAGTCCTCGGGTTGTAGACTACGCCAGTCTGATTAGACGCTGATGAGCTCGCTCGAAGCCCTGATGGCCGTGCCAAAACAACCACAAGAGATCCGAGACTCGAAAATGCGAGGCGTTTGGTTCTGACGGTCCAACGGGATTTCGGTATTCGTAATAGTCGAGTGGAAAGCTCGTGGCGGAAAGTCGATAGGAACGCGTGGTACGATGTGAAGCGTCGAATTTGACGAAAGCAAGAGCGAACGAGTAAATTTAACGAAGTGCAGCAAGTAACCCGAGACGCAGTTCAAAAGAGTGGGCCGTCAAAATCTAGTATGCCGTTCTCTAGATTATGTAGCTGTAAATACAAGGCGCATAGCTCCTATCGAAGACGCGAATCGAAGCGAAAGATGTATTCAGCATGCTGTAAGGAAAGAGAAGATGTAGCCTTACGATACGCAATAAGCAATGCATAATCAAGAAAGAGAAAAAAGATGGAAATCAGGAGGAGTTGGATGCGAATCTGCGGTCGTTATGAGGTAGTTGTGTGCAAATGGTGATTGTGTATCTCGAAGCCGCGAGTTGTTGAATTCAAGGCCCGTACTAGTTGTTTCGTAATGGCCTGTCGCTGTTGGAACGGCTCCGCATGCCACGGCTGTGTTCATCAAACGCGGATGGTGTAGGCTTAGGGTCATACTAAGGACTCGAGGGAAGGTTAGCGAACCGAATAGATATTTGGCCACATTTAATATAACTCTTTGTCTCTGTACAGAAGAACTCAACTTTTTTTTTTGACCCAAGCGTAAATCAATACACTAAGGGTGCTCGTTAGCAGTCCCGTGGGGAAGGCTGCAGTGCCAGCGTTGTGCGAGTCAACAGCTAGTCATTGACTCCTGGTGACTAGTCATTGATCCATCAATGACTAGTCAAATCCTCGCCCAGCCGATGGCGCTTTACCTACATCGCTTAGATGCCGTAGATTAGATTGTGCAAAATAAATTTTCGAAAATAAAATGACTTGACTACGATTTGACTAGTCACTGAAGTACTGACTTTCCAACGCTGGGCTACACCTAAACAACTATCTAAACAAATCGCCTATCCGACCTTGACTGTTAAGCCTCAGGTCTGGGGCTTCACCAGGCGCCGGTGTGGTGCGCCGGAGCTCCCAGCTGCCAGTACAATGAATAGTTGGTACGAGAAGAACTCAACTCACATCCAACAGAAGCGTGCTTAAGCTATTAGAACTTTCCCCACACCTCCCTAGAAATCTTTCGTGCCAACCGATGTCCAGCAGAAGTTGTGAGGACCTCTCACGTCAGACTATTATTACGAAGTTTACTTGCAGTCTGATACAGAACTTCCACAAATTTCAACACGTACAAAGTATATTTGAACAAGGGAATAGCCAAATTATTGGACAAGACAGAAAATGTATAAAGCGGGCTGGTAGGTGTTCCTACCATCCTCAGTCAGTCTCATCTGTCTACAACTTGTAAGCAAAATATCCATCCCCAGAGTCCTTGTGACTCACTCAATTTCTTACAACGTATACAGGTGTCCCAAACTACCACATCGTTAACACAACTTGTAGGCCTCTCTCAACGTTGTTGGTCACTGACTCTCCATAACTAACAGGGCTTATTTTGACAGCAGACAAAATGCAGTTCAACTTTGTCGCTCTCGCCCTGCTCGCCGCCGTCGGTGTCATGGCCGCTCCTTCTGAGAATGCCAAAGCTGTCGCAAACACCCAGGCAGACCAGAGCGCTGCGCTCAAGTACCTCCTCACCAACAGCCCAGCTGGTCACCAGGCTGAGGAAGATGGCCCAGCTCCATCAGGCTGCTACTGGGACGGTACCGCACCCTTCTGTGCTGGAAGCTGCCCCAGTGGCTACACCGAAAACGGACGCGGATCCTGCGGTGACGGCGCCTGCTGCTGGACTGGATACAAGTTCCTCTGCTGCAAGGTCTAAATCACGCTCTGCTCAAATCCATCCCAAAATTTGGTATTCGTGAGACATAACAGGAAGTTCAAAACCCTACCAATACCTATACCAGTATAAAAGATGTAAAGCCATGAAAAACCCAATTGAAATAAAAATCGTTCTTCTTTTTTAAAGTGCCCTGGAGTGAAATTATACTGCAGAGAGTGAATCAGAATGGGTAAGATCTAAGATAGAAGATTCGCACCGCTGCCAGTTGCCAAATGTTCTATCACTGCCTAAAAAAACATAATGGACTTCAAGCTATATGACATCGCGACAAATAGAATATTTATCAATTGGTTAAGCATTACCGTGATATAAAAATACAAATAAGGGTACAACTTGGGAGGCCTAGGTCATAAGAGCATTCAATAAAAATAAAAGAAATGATGTGGTCTAATACGCCGACGACTAATTCAAGGTGGATGCAATTCGAGGAGCAACAACGATGCATACTGATAATAAAGATTAGCGATGAGCAGGTGGTGAGTAGTTAGGTAGTCATCCAGGGTGTCGTCCAGAACGTGGGCCTAGCGTCAAATGTTTTCAAGTCAACGAGGGCAGTCGCAGGATTTTTTTTGTGTATAGGCAAGAGAAAATATCGGAGCCACAGTCAAAGTCACTGAGCCTTGACCTTGACGCCATTCATAACCGCAGGCGTATGATGAATCTTGGTCGATTTCGAGCCCAATCCCTGCGCCTGTCGTATCTGGCCTTTAGATGTCGTTGTTGGTCCCAAGCTTGAGAGAATCGAAGGCGCAGAAGCCGTCATGTCCGCCAGAGTGATTTCGTCCACTTCCGTCTCTTCGTCATTTGCTGATGAGCCGTTAGGCAGTGATGGAATAGCGATCGATGATTTTGAGTCGGAGGGGGGTGAGCCGATAGACGACATTGTCGAAGAAGCTTCCGGCGTGTTCCGTCTGCTGCGAGCATTCACACTCCTTACTACCCTAGGCATAAATCCCGACGACGAATAAGATGACGACGCCGATGAGCTCGGCACATACATGCTCATGCTCATTGAGTCGTGTTTCTCCAGCTTGGTCTTCAACTTCTCGGAGACTTTGGCTTTATCCTTCTTGGCTACCTTCTTGACGCCCACTCCAACCTCGCTGACCAGAGATCCGACACTTCCATTCAGATCTACCACCGTCATCTTGGGTTTCAGAGTTTCCTCGGAACCGACACTGAGAGCATCACCGTCGGTATCTGTGATACTTCCTGTACCGTCGTCGTCGTATCCTTCATTTCCACGCTCAAGCCGAGTTCTACTCATTGGAATTTTGATAGGTTCAGAGCAAAGTACGCCATTTCCGTGCCCATTGACCGTTCCATGATGTAATGCCGGACGTGGGTGTATGGCCTTTTCGTAGTATAGCATGAATGCCCCTGTTCCTTCCGATAATACAGACTCGATCCCACATTCAGACACGGCATCATCGCTAATGCGCAACCACCCACGACCAGTGCCGGCTTCTTCTTCCGTATGGTCCTCCCAGAAATATCGTGCCTCTCCTAGTGAAGATGAACCTGCATAATTGGCCAGTTTGGCTACGTGACCGTTGGCTTTCCGGATAGTAGCATTCTTATCTCCGTCGAATTCTTCTTCTGACTCGAGTTGTAAAGGATCGACCAATGTAGGAGGAACCCACTTCCCATTTATCCGTCTTGGTTTTCTTCGATAACAGATATAATGTCCAAAGGAATGCTGTCCGTAATGGCATACCACAGCGGCAAGCCGATAAATCGTACGCTGGAAACCAGGGGCGTAAGTATCTTGCGTGGGCGTCGAGGGTCGTATCGATTGTTTTGAAGTAGAAACCGGCGGTGGGGTAGATATAGAGCTTGTCGGAACTGTCGATAGACTTCCTGACGTTGTGTATGGTGTCAAGTCAAGTACTTCCGGGAAATACACCTTGATGGTATTTTTGGCAGCGTATTGACCATAGTGTACTGATCGATTTAAATGTAAAGCTAGAACAGGGGGAGGCTGAGGACGATTTTATCAGAAAGGCACGCACAAATACTGGGTAGCTGACTCACCCTGGCTATCATAGCCTGCTTGGTGGAAGCTGGACTGAAAGTCTTTTCAAGTCTGATTCCCTCCACCAATGCTTCTTCCTCTATTCTACCTTCCACAATGACACTCCGAATGCGTTGTTCCATGCGTTTGACTTCTTTATATCGCTTCTTCTTCGATGCAGATGGTTTATTTTTACTCGGAGAGGGAGAAGGCATAGCCGATGATGATGATGATGCAGAAGCTACAGATGGGTCAAGGGCCTCTTGTAGGGTATGGAGTTCTTGAAGTAGGCGTTTATGGGTCGCTAGCATCGAACATTTGCGACATATGCAATCCTTAAGAATCTCAAGGCGGGTATAGTCTTCCAAGCAGTCTTCCAGCCGACACGATGTCTATGCACCTTGAATTAAGCAATGTATCCAGACTAGAGAGAATTCTTAACGTACCGCAAGCCTTGGAACCGCTAATTGCCAGTTATCGAACCCGAAATGCATCACAGCTTCTGTGTACCCGCACACAACGCAACTCCGCCGATTCGCAGTCAAGCCGTCGAATACACTCTTGTTGTTCTTGATTTCGAGCAAATCTTCATGTTCGGCCTTCTTATTCGGTTTAGCAAGGTCCAACACACCGGCAATACCTCTATCTCTGAAACTTTCTCGTTCAACGGCAGTCATTTCGTCTTTGATGCATTCCGATATCAACTGGAACAACTCCTGGGCATCTTGGTGTTCTCGCGAGTTGAAGAGAGACGATGAACGGCTTGTGTTCGAAGCTTGGCCATTACCGAGCATTTGAGGAGGCGGGGCTGATAGGGCATTTATCATTCCGTGAGGCCTGAGTGAATGATATGACGACTTTGCAGTATTCAGGTCTATATAGAGTTAAGTTGAGATTATGATATTCATAGATGTGAGAAACTAAAAGTACTTGTAAATAATTCTTGGAGTGCATCGATGATTGGGGTCGGAACATCGAATGCTTCAGCTTTGGCTAGAATCGCCTCTATATGAGGGTGCAGATAAGTCAGTGACGCTAATGCCTTCGGGGTGACAAGATTAGTCAACACTCATCAGTGCTCATTAAAACCACGTTTGACTGACCTGCAGGGTAGAGTTCATAAAGCAATATGTTCCCGAGATGTTGACCAAGCCAGGGTAATACAGTTCGTCATCGTCGTCATATGCTGCCGGGCAATACTTCATACATGCAACTTGCAATGAGACGCCACGATAGATTCTCACCAGAACAGTTTTCCTTCCCAACTTTGGTCAGCGCAATTTGTTCAGCGCGTGTCCTGATTGTTTTCGATTTGGATGCGCTTCCGCTAGACTTGCGCTTGTGCTTCTTGCCTTGCGACACGGAGGTACTCTCAGGCGATGATCCGGACCACAGCCATGATAAGCCCAGGCTTTCAAGACCCATTTTCAAGGACAAGTACCAGTTAAAGGCGAGCCTGGAAAGGCTAATATGACGAAGGAATTGAGAAACAAAAAAGACAGCCGCTGGGAAAAGAAAAAGAACAACAAGAGGTGCTACTTGTTGAAAGAAAGAGTTTTTGAGGATGGCTTTAAAGTTCATGTGCCCTGCTCAAAGTTGCTGGTAGCGTCGAGCGGGTCGATAGAGACGAAGATGACCGCCAAGGTGGAAGAAATGACAAGTAGCTGTAAACAGTATTGGTGCAAGTGTCATCAAGTGACACGACGTGCACGAGGCCGCGGGCCTTGGTGCGTCAACGTAATCAACTCATATGGCTACCTAGCGCAATGGTAGCGCGTTTGGCTTCGATTGCTGAATGGCACCAAAAGGTTGCAGGTTCGAGTCCTGCGGTGGTCATTTTTGTCGTTTTTTTATCAGTTGTTTTGTTTGTGCTTAGGCTCTTGGCATAAGATATTGATTTGGACGCGTCAATCCAGTCGCAGACCTTGCTCTTAACCTCTCACCTACTTCATTTTATTGCAGTCTATTGTACGGGAAAACTCCTTCACTGTGTACAGTTTGCACTACATATCTATCCAATGCCCCATGCGTCATGGTCCCAATTGACCGTCAAACTCTCCCATGACCGCCTAACATGACAAACCAAACTCATGCCGTCTCAGACAACTCTAACCACTTCTCAAAGATGACCATTCTATCTCCTAGCTTTGTTGTCGGAGCGCTTCTCATTTACTATGCATGTTTATGGTACCGATCCAGTACACGTTACAAACGACGAGGTCTTCGACTTCCACCGGGGCCGAAGCAGAGATTCCTTACTGGGAATCTGCACCAGATCCCTATGGCTCATCCATGGTTAACATTTAGATCATGGGGAATCGAGTATGGTATGGTTTCTTCTTCTTTGTGAGATTTACAAGCTGAAGTTTCCGAAGGTCCTATTGTGTATTTCAGAGTTTACAATAGGAGGACCATTGTTTTGAACTCTGGAAAGGTCGCGTTGGATTTATTGGAATCGCGGTCGGCTATATATTCCGATAGGCCTACCTTTTGGATGGCAGGAGAATTGGCAGGACGAAAGAAAATTGTTTTCTTGACACCTTTTACCGATCCTCATTTCAAGATGTACCGACGGCTCCTTCAGAATGGTTTAAATGCCAGGGCTTCCAAAAGTTATCGACCGATCCAAGTGGAAGAAACCCATGTGCTCCTTAAAAATTTGTCTAACTCTCCAGAAGACTTTATGGTTCATATTCGAAGGTATCTTCTTGTTTAAAGTATTTCCTTGAACGTCATCCTAAAATTTCGGGTTAAGAAACGCTGTAGCCATAATTCTCAAGGTTGCATACGGTTATCAAGTGGAATCGAATGATGATGCTTTGGTACGCCTCATTGAAGAAGGCTTCAAACTGTCTGCTACTATCAGTGTTCCCGGAAAGTTTTGGGTTGAATTCCTTCCTATATGTATGTTCTTTTTGTTTTTCATTCACGAGGCACACGCTGAGCGCTAGATACTGTTAAGTGCGATTCTTACCAGACTGGCTTCCTGGAGCTGGGTTCAAGAATTTGGCCCGTTCTGTCGGGAAGGAGATGAACAGAATAGAACAAATTCCGTTCGCATGGGCCAGAAAAGAAATAGTAAGGAGTAGTATCTGTAACATTTTGTAGTGTCATAACCTTTTTATTCCCAGGAAAAAGGCGAATTCGTGGAGTCATTTGTCTCGAAGCATACCAATATCTCTGAGGGAGGAGATATGGTGGACGACGATGTATTAGAGGATGTAAAATGGACAGCCGCCGCTCTTTATGTTGGAGGAGGAGACACCGTAAGAATCCTTTCATACGTCTCCTGCTGCTGCAGAGTATTCACAGCCTGTTCCTAGACTGTATCAGCATTGACAAGTTTCGTATATTTGATGGCTTTGCACCCGGAGGTACAGAAGCTGGCTCAAGTAGACGTCGACCAGGTTGCACAAGGCCGTCTCCCCACTTTGGACGATTATGATTCTCTACCTTACATCAAGGCTATCATTAAAGAAATCCTGCGTTGGGCCCCTGTGGCACCCCTTGGTATGACCCTCCCGCTATATGTTAAACTCAACCTACATCATTTATGTCAATCATTTTCATATTTCATAGGCCTTATACATCAAGTGATGGAAGACGATGTTTATGAAGGATACTTCATACCGAAGGGAACTAGAATCGTCTCAAATATCTGGTATGCGTAAAGCACTGACTAATCGCCGAAGCCTTACCTGAAAACGCGAATAGGGCTATCACCCACGATGAAGATATATACCCGGACCCATCTAAATTTGACCCCTCTCGTCACCTAGGAGCGTCCCCGCAGCCCGACCCCTTCAAGTTCATATTCGGCTTCGGGAGAAGAGTCTGTCCCGGTCAGTCAAACTAATAAGTATCGAGGAAAATATTAATATTTTCCTCCTCATATCTCTAGGTGCTCACCTTGCAGAAATGTCACTGTTTTTGAGCATTGTTAATATTCTGGCTGTGTTCGATATTTCTAAACCAGTCGATAAAGACGGAAAAGAATATGAACCCGAAGTCGAATGGACTTCAGGTGTTACCATGTACGTTATTATGACTCCACCCACGTTGTATATTTTACTGACATCTGTTTCAACATTTGTAGGCATCTGAAGCCTTTCCCCTGTCAGATCAAACCTCGGTCGAAGGAACAGCTTCTCTTGATATAACGTTTACCTGGCTGCATGGTTTGTGTACATGAAGGATCCATAATACATATCTCCTGTCTGCCGTCGCAAATAATATCTGATTATCTGTCTTCGTTTTTGTAAAGAATTAAAATTGAAATAATAGAGAACCTCGTAAATATTTACGAAGTACGGTGAACATGATCTTACACTACAATCACAAAAAAGCCATCCTCAAACATATCAGGATATCCACCCGATGGCGGAAGTGTGATACTATGTCCATAGTGAGTCGATAGATTGCAAATCACCTAAAACTCATCTGTTATGGCGTAATTTGTTAACAGTCATAAAAGGAGCTTTACAGCTTGGGCGGCCAGCGGAAGTACAACCGAGGAAGGAATACCAGGCATATCCAAAATTATCACACTGTTCGGTCTATTTTTAGCACCAATTATGTATAGATAGATAGCTAACTAGCTAACTAGCTAACTCGAGTCATCTATGCTAATAAATATAAATACGAGGTAAGTCCTTACCTTCTAATGATCCCAATCTTCCTTGCCCAGTCCTTTGCTCTCCTGTATTGCTCCTCTCTATGTTCATTTTGTCTCCCAGCACCTTGATTGGTGGAGTATTGCTCTACTACGCATGCCTTTGGTATTGGTCCAGCACGCGGCTCAGAAGACGAGGGGTTCGACTCCCACCAGGACCGAAGCCCAAGTTTATTACGGGGAACTTGCATCAGATACCAAGGTCTTCCTCATGGCTAACGTTCAGAACATGGGCGAATGAATACGGTGAGGCTGCTCGAGTTTCTCATTTTGTATCGAAGACGATTAGCTCAAACAACTGGATGCAGGACCTATCATGTATTTCCAGGTTTTCAACAGGAAGACCATCGTTTTGAGCTCAGCAAAGGTCACCCTGGATCTACTGGAGTCACGGTCATCCATTTATTCAGATAGGCCCACCCTTTGGATGGCGGGCGAACTTTCGGGAAGACAGAAAAGTGTCTTCGCAACGTCTTCTGCTGATCCACGTTTTAAGATATTCCGGCGACTTCTACAGACTGGTTTAAACACAAGGGCCGCGCGTGGCTACCGGCCTACTCAAGAGCAAGAAACACTGACGCTCCTTCAAAATCTATCAAACGATCCTGGAAATTTCACGTCCCATATTCGAAGGTACTGTCACTATATCCATGCGCATTCCCAAAGGAGCCCTGTGTAAGCTTATTTAATTATTGACTATATATGAAGGAATGCGGTGGCCATCATCCTTAAAGTTGCTTACGGGTACCAAGTGGAGTCAAATGATGATCCATTGGTTCTGCTTATCGAAAAGAGCTTCAAACTAGCTGCTACCGTGAACGTTCCTGGAAAGTTCTGGGTCGAATTCTTCCCCATAGGTAAGTTTCATCTTGTTGTCATGTAGATCAAGCTGAGCGTCTTCTTCAGTGCGCTACTTACCAGAGTGGCTTCCTGGCACTGGTTTCAAGAAATTAGCCCGTGACGTTGGAAACGAAAGGAGTAAGGTAGACACAGTCCCATTTGCATGGGCGATGAAAGAAATAGTAAGTGCTAGCCTTGCATCTGGTCACACCTCTTCTCATAGATTCCCTCAGGACAAAGGAAATTTTGTAGAGTCATTTGTCTCTAAGCATATTCTTGACGTCGAAGGAGAAGCCAACGTTGACCAAGAAACTTTGTATGCAATCAAGTGGACAGCGGCGGCTCTTTATGTTGGTGGTGGGGATACCGTAAGCGCTCGGGATTCTTAATCGCTACATATTACTTACATACTATTTGACTTGCACTTAATTTTGTTTTTCCCAGACTGTCTCTGCATTGTCAAGTTTCGTTTACTTGATGGCTCTTCATCCTGATATCCAAAAACAGGCGCAGGCCGATGTCGACCAAGTTGCACAAGGTCGTCTTCCGACTTTAGATGATTACGAATCTTTACCGTTCATCAAGGCGATTATCAAAGAAGTTCTTCGTTGGGCGCCTGTTGCACCACTCGGCATGTCTCTTCCCTTGTTATCAGTACTATTAACCATGAACTAACGTTTATACGCAGGTCTTTCACATCGGGTGACGGAAGACGATGTCTATCAGGGTTACTTCATTCCGAAAGGAACGAGGATTATTGCAAACATCTGGTATGCATGTCTGAACTATTCTCACCAGAAGTCTGTCCTCATAATGTACGACCGACTGCGGACAGGGCTATAACCCACGACGAAGAACTATACCCGGATCCATTCAAATTCGACCCTACTCGATTTGTAGGAGCAAGCCCACAGGCCGACCCATTCAAGTTCGTATTTGGCTTTGGAAGGAGATCATGCCCTGGTCAGTTGTCGTCTCGTTCCGATGTTCCGATCGTCCTTCTCACCAAAGCTCCTTTTGGAATGTGTATTAGGCGCCCATCTGGCTGAAATGTCGCTGTTCCTGAGCATTGTTAATATCCTTGCGGTTTTCAATATCTCCAAGCCTCTCGATAAAAACGGAAATGAATTTGAACAGGAGATCGAATGGACCTCAGGTGCTATCATGTTAGTCCTTTGCATTATACTTTTGTTTGTTTTTCAAGTCTTTTCACTGTCCACTAATCATGGGAATATTTTTAATCCTTCAGGCACTTAAAGCCATTCTCATGTCAGATAAAGCCTCGGTCAAACGAACACCTTTTGTTATTGAATTAAACGGATTATATACAAGTACATCTTAGTACATAGAACACTGCAATCTCTTTGTTATAGATTTTCTTCGCTTCTTCGTTATCGATATGACTATTCCATCTCGATCTCTCCGATAATCAAAGCCTGTATATGCTCTCCCTTCCGTATTACCGTCTTTTGATCACCAGAACTAGCCAAGGCGGGAAGTACAACTAGGCCGTTAGCCTCACAGAGGCTTGCCACTCGGCTAGATCTTTGTCCACCCGTGCTGTAAGCTTTCAGAACCATCCCAGAAGTTCCTGATGATGCATTGAAGTGACTCTTCACAACAACACGATGAAATTCTACGCGAGGATCCAACGGCATGTCGTTTTGTAGCTAGGTGCATGATAAAAAATGTGTGTGTTTTTTTAGTTATATTTAGAATAAAAAGTAGAAAAGCACAAAAATAGTTTACCTGAACCATGACCTTGGGTAATTCAAGGAACTTATCAGGAAAACCACCCATCTTTCGTAGGGCAGGAATCACAAAAACGTAAAAAGTGACAAGGGCCGATGCAGGATTTCCGGGAAGAGCAAAGATGGGTTTGTGTATAACATTTCCCGAATCATCTTTAACAGGGACGCTAGCGAATGTGGTTGGCTTCCCTGGTTTGACACTGACCCTACCAAAGTGAATTGTGCCCTCTAGATAGCGCTCGATGACGGGTTTGAGCAGGTCAGTAGGGCCCATAGACGTTCCTCCAGTAGTTAGGATGAGATCGGCGGACTGTAAACCATCCTTTAGAGTATTGACGTGAGCCGATATCCTGGGAAGGGTCCAAAAAATGTGAGAGGAATTCTGGAACACAAAAATATCGCACCTACTCGTCAGGAACAACACCCAGATCGACAACCTCGTACCCCATGCCCTCTAGAGTCGCTCTTAGCGATGGTCTGTTAGTGTCGTAAATACCACCCCAGCCTTCTTTGGAAGTATCATGGAGGTCGACGATCTCGTTTCCTGTACTCATGACGGCAACGACAGGCTTTTTGTAAACCTTGACCTGCAACTCCCAATTAAATCTTGTGTGTACTACTATCGGATTTGGGAATATTACTAACCACTTTGCGACCAAGGAAAGTTAGTGTGCCCACTTCACCCCCACCTCTCGTAATTCGCTCGTTAGCTGACATCACAAGTTGGCCTTGTTTGACGTCAGAACCTGGAGCCCGCACGTTTTCTGCGACAGGTATCTGGGCGAGCGTTCTCACTTCTTTTTCTTCGGCGGAACCTCCTGCGTCCGCTTTGAAAGTCGAGACCAGCTCTGTATCCTCCACCATGATTACTGTGTCTGCCCCCGCGGGGAGAGGCCCTCCTGTGTTGATGCGATATATATGACCATCAGGAAGAGGCTTCAAGACATCGTGAGATTGCGCAGTTAGAACGTTGTACGTGCCGGGTGGATCGGACGCTGGGAAGAAGGTTGCAATGAGGCAGGAGCAATATATAGAGGAGTTATCCTACATCTGAGAGCATATCCGTCTACGCTCGTTGTAGACATAAATGGAACATTTTGCGGAGCATGCACATCTTCGGCCAGAATATGACCACCTAATTTATGATCAACCTTTGGATGAAATGTGAAGTTGCCGAAGAATATGACATAAACATAGAAGCGACGCGTACCGGCAGGGTTTGTATGGGAAGAGGAAGAAGTTTATCTCTGATTAATTGAAGAGCACTCTCCAAGCTTATCTGAACATAGGGCGATTTCCTGTGACGAGCCGACACTACCGACATGTGAGAGTAGCACATTGATAATCGATATAGAACATACCTGGGGCTGAAGGGTCATGAGATAACGCACCTTCTGATCTCGGTTTTGGGGTGTGGTGATGACGATGGTGGTGGTGGTGGTGGTGGTGGTGGTGGTCATGCGAATGACTGCGGACTTCCTTGGGCGCCTCTTTGCCAGCAAGTTGGGAATGAACACTGCGGCCTGAGCCTCCTTTGATAAGTTCAATGGCGTGCTCTAGAACTCCTGCCGTAAACAATGCATCGAGATTCTCCTTTACTGCTTTCACGCTCCCAGGAAAGGTTGTCACCAACGTGTTTCCAATAGTCCCTGCTACTGGTCGTGAGAGCGCGGCTAGTGGTGTATGCTTTAGAGACGTGGACAACAGGAGATGAACTAAGCCTGGTGCTGGTCTTTCGATGAGAGGACCTATGGCCTAACACGAAGCCACTTAGATGACCGTGCGTCGATGATAGCGTTCTGAACTGACTTCTGGGGTAACATCTCTCACACCGAACCCAGTGCCACCTGTTGTTATCACCCAGTCAACAGATCCAGTCTTACACCACTCTGCAACAATGCCCCTTATCGTATCAAGATTGTCTGGAACAATAAAATTGCCGTCTAAAAGTTCGAAAGTCGAATTGAGCTTCAAGATTTCCTTTATGGTTGGACCTGATCTGTCGGCGTTTGGGTCAACGGACGCGGTGTCGCTGACTATAAGGAAATAAGCCACTAGATACAAAAAAGAAGAAGAGATACTGACTAGTGAGGATTGCAACACGTATAGGCATTTGTTAAGAATAGAAGAATAGAAAAAGGATAGGTTGCGGTGTGAAGACAATCGTGTTCGGATCTTGCCGAATTGAGAATCATATATAGCGTCGAGTCTCATGGTTCAACTTCTTCCAGATTATCCCGCCACTACTTACTTTCAACCTTCATTTTGACAACTATGCCCCCCCGTTCCGCTACTGGTCGCGGCGCTGGCCCTAGAGGTGGTGGACCTGCCCGCGGCGGAGGCGCGGGTCGTGGTGGCGTACCGGTTGGCACTATGACAGGTAAGTGGTTTTCGGTATACCTATTTTTTTTTCTCCCTAGTAAACAATTTTCTCGTTGAAAGGGAGTCACTTGAACACTGTTGGAGTGAGACGCCCAGGCTTTGGAACTGGAGGACGCGTCGTCAACACTATAATCAATGCATTTGCAACAACTATCCCGGATGTCATGATTTACCACTATGATGGTTAGTTCTTCGCTTTTCCGGTCATTAAAATTGATATACTCATTTATGTTCCAACAGTGGGTGAGTATTCATGAGGTATAACGCTTATTGAATCATATCGCTTAGCCTTAATTTTGTATAGCTATATCCCCCGATACCCTTCCCGCTCGAGTGAATATGCTGCTCATTGATACCCTGACCAAACATGTCGCACCTACGATCTTCAACAGGCCTATTGTCTATGATGGTAGGAAGAACATATATTCTATGTACAGGATCGCCATGGGCCCCAATGATTCTGGATCCGTTTGTATTTCTTTACTCGACGCGACTGGATTCGAATTTAACTCTATTCTACAGTTCGATGTTTCCTTCGCCCGAGAAGGTCCTTCGGGACCAAACGCCAGACCTCCCAAAATCTACAAGGTCAAGGTTACCAAGGTCGCTGAAATAAATACCGAGTATGTCGGTTCTTCATCGTAAACCATAGCGATCTGACTGTCTTTCTAGGGTACTCCACCGCTTCATCGATGGGAAGCAATCCGAGGACTCTACCGTCTCCACATCGCTTATGGTATGTTTTATGAGCTTAATCTCACAATATAGCTCAATGTATTCATTGTTATGGTTATCACTAGGCTCTTAACACTGTCATTCGTATGGATCCAAATCAGAAGTATCCTTTCAACGTACGATCGTTCTTCACCCCCGAAGGCAAGAGGCTCATCGGAGGCGGACTCGAACTCTGGAGAGGTTACTTCCAATCTTTGCGCCCGTCCCAGGGGCGTATGTACATCAACTTGGACATTGCGACTGGTGTCATGTATAAGGCTGGCCGTCTTCTCGATGTCTGTCTTGAATTCATGAACCAGAGGGATCCTAAGCTTTTATCCCCTACTGCACGCTTCCCTGATCGCGAGAGGCTGCGCCTCCAGCGTTTCATTTCTGGTATGCGTGTTACGACAAAGCACGGCGGACGCACTCGTACTTTGACTATCAAGAAGCTCTCGGCTCAAGGTGCCAACCAATTGATGTTCACCACCAGGGAAGGCCAATCCCAGTCGGTCGCAAATTATTTCAGGACAGTCCTGAACAAATCACTCCAGTTCCCTGACGTTATCTGTATTGAGGTATTAATATTCATTGTTCTTGCTTACACTGTGCTATTTTCTGACCTTTCGGATTTAGGTTGGCTCTGGAGCTCTTATCCCCCTTGAACTATGCGAGGTCCCCGCTGGACAAATCATGCGCAAGCAAATTCCCCCCGAGAAGACGAACGACATGCTGGAATTCTCTAAATTGGTACCTGCGGAACGCCTCGCTAGTATTCGCAAAGGTTTAAGTGTACGTCTCTGCTCATCTGGCATTGGCTCTTCCATTGATTTGTATCTGATTAGGTGCTCCAATACGGACAAAGCGATTATGTTCGCGAGTTTGGCATGGCCGTCCAGCCAACTCCCTTGACCGTCAAGTCCCGCATATTGATGCCTCCTACCTTGAAATATGGAACCAGGAGTCGAGAGGCAACTATTGTATGTGTCCAGTTGCACTTTATATCTCCTAAAACGGGACTAACATACTGTTCTTCAGCGACCTGCCAATGGACAATGGAATATGTTCGTCGAATGTTTCTTCTTCTTGATTTGATCCTTATTGCTTCATTCTAGGCGCGACAAGATGCTGTTCAAAACTAGCGTTATCAATACCTGGGTCATTGTTATCTACGAACAGGATAGGCGCTTCCCGTTGCAGCTGGCTCAGGAGATGGCTACGTCCTTTGTTGAAGGCGCAGCGAGTGTCGGTAAGCTTTATTCTATATACTTTGCTTACAACTCGCTCTCATTCATCGGCCTGTAGGTGTCCGCGTCGCAGACAACCGGCCTCAAATTTTCTATGAGAACGGCCAAGGGGTAATCGGAGATGTATGTACCTACTGTCATTTACTTGGGATCTTGAGCGTTCGCTGACAATATTATGTCTAGCAATTGAAAAAGGCAGGAAAGGCCTGCTTCGATGCGAAGAAGAAAGGTCCCGAACTCATAGTCGTAGTTCTACCAGAGGGCGGAAACCAGATTTACACCGCCGTTAAACAGTACGTCGCTCGTGGTCATCACTTCATCCCCAATGCATCGCTAATAAACTTTGAATCATTCTAGTTTCGGTGATATTACGGTTCGTTGTTTTCGCTACTCGACTTACATTTTATTTCTGACAACCTTAATCATCCAGATGGGTGTTGCGACGCAATGCTTGAAGTCTGGAAAGTGCGGTCGTGCTAAGATTCAATATTGGGCCAATGTCATGCTCAAGTATGCCCTTCCCCAAAGTTACCATGTAACCCACTGACATTTATTTTTAACAGGGTCAATGTCAAATTGGGCGGAATCAATAATGTCCTCGATAAGTTCCAGGTCCTCAATGATCCTCACAACCTCGCAGTCGTAATGGGTGCGTAGAGCTTTGCATCGCTTTCTGATTTCGACTAAAATTATTTTATCACTACAGGCGCGGACGTTATTCACCCTGCTCCAGGTGCTGATGGCAAGCCTTCCTTCACAAGCTTGGTTTCGAGTCTAGACGGTAACGTGGCTAAATACGTCACGGAAAGTCGTGCCCAGGAGGGTAGGGTTGAGATGATCGCTGACCTTGAATCCATGTGCCGCGTGAGTTACTATGAGCGCTCTTTCTCGTGATAGTTGGTGTATTATACTAACACTATTTTGCAGAACGTTCTCGGGAAACACCTTGCATACAAAAAGGCAACCGAGCCAGGTGCACTTCCTTGTACTCGTCTCATATTTTACCGAGGTATGGTTATAATTCTGCCAAAGGGAATAGTAGACTTACTGTCAATGCAGATGGTGTTTCCGAAGGACAGTTCCAACAGGTTTTGGATAAAGGTATGTGCCAGTCAGCATGTAGTTTTTTTCTGATGCACTGATCTCAATTTATTTCTATAGAGTTGCCTCAGATCCAAGGTTTGTACTGATTGCCATTCCCTAGTGCATTACACTAAAACACTCTTCAGCCGCGCTTCAATTCCACAAATTGAAGATGAAGATAACTCTTATCATCGTTGGTAAACGCCACCATATACGGTAGGCTCTGTGCCCTTCGAGATGCTTCGCACAATGTTTACGTATATACCACAGCTTTTTCCCGGCTCAGCCAGGCGATGGAGACAAGTCGGGCAATTGTCAAGCAGGCACTACCATCGACGAGGGATTGGGCCATCCCACCGAGTTTGACTATTATCAGTTGACTCATGGAGGATTGCTTGGTACCAGCCGACCCGCTCACTACTCTGTAAGTTTCAAGCATCAGCTATTTCGTTCTTTTAGTCTGACTCATTTTTTTCCAGGTGATTTATGATGTATGAATTCCTTCGTTCTTTGCCTTTTTCCAGTCTGACCTTTTCTTTCCATTGTAAATAGGAAAACAACTTCAAGTGAGCAAAAAGCTGCTACTATCAGTGTTCCTTCGTTGATGATTTATCCTTCTATACAGTGCTGATACTATGCAAAATCTTTCATTTGCTCTTTGTCACGTTTATGCGCGTGCAACTCGCTCAGTCTCAATCCCTGCTCCAGTATACTGTGCGTTTCTAATCAGTACAAGCCTTTACAACATCTCTAAACCATTTCCTTTTGCAGATGCCGACATTGTTTGCTCGCGCGCCAAGAATCATTACAACCCAGGAGCAAACTTCGATTTGTCCGAGACCGCTACTCAAGTCAGCGGAACTGGAAGTGACGCCCTCAGAACCTTCCAAACGGAATATAAGCAGCTCCACCCAAACATGGCCAATGTGATGTACTTCATGGTAAGTAATATTTGTATTGTATTCTTTATCTTCGTCAGAGCAACTCGCTAACAGTGGTCCTTCAGTGATACCCCCATCGCTTTCGAAATGCTGTCGTTTGCATATAATCCCTCGTGTATATAAGACGCCCCAGAAACCTAGGTACTACAAATACATTGTCGCATATCCCTTCCGCACTTTGTATTGTACATATGCTGTTTCCCGTTTCAGATGTATAATATTTTGACAATCTATGCCATCCAATCCTTCCTTATCCAATGTGAGATCATGCCATTGCGCCAAGAAGCCTTCGGGAAGCGACGCATTTCAATAACCGGTCGTTGTATAGCCGGGTCATTCTTATAATCATGATTTTACATATTTCCCCACATTTAGTATTTGAAGATAAGAGCCTACCGCATTCCTGGTCTTTTTTAACTTGAATGTTGCGGATTAACATTCTTTAACCCCTCATCTTTGACTTTTCTCTGTCTGCGCAAAGATCTCGTACCAACGAAACCTACAACGCTCGAAACTCTTCAAGTAATGGACAACGCAACCACGACCACCGATAGCTTCGATGTATCGCAAGTAGGAGGCAATGCTTCTGAAGAGATAAAAGCGATTCTCGGTGACCCGAAGAGATTCTTCAAGAGCTTTTTGAAGCCCGGACAACGCGAGCTCAACACATTTGGCAAGACGATCCAAGAGCGGATTGTCGTTACCGAGCTCTCGATTTTGAAGAAAGCTGAGGAACCTAATAAGCTGGAAGGTAGAGCTGTTTTAGAGGTCGATGTGACGGAAGGTACCGCCAATCAATATAAGCTGCAGATTGAAGGACTGAGAACCTTTTTGATTCCCACCAAAGATATGGTTAATGGAGGAGGAAACATCCACGGCGGATGCTCAGCATACTTAATTGATACGTAAGTCATCTAATATATATCATTATACCGGTAGAAATTTAGACGTATTGAACGACGTAGGGCATCATCATTTGCGTTTTTTGTCTTAACAATGTACGAAATGGGAGCAGGTACGATATACCCGAGCGTTTCGCAAGCGTTAAACGTCGTATACCATTCGCCCGCTGGAATGTGAGTAGATGTTATATCCCCTCTATAATTGTGTCTAATCAAAAACCAGTGGCGAGCGATTGCGATTGGTGAACACGACCATGACTGTTGGCAAGAGAACAGAGTCCGTTCGAACAGAGGTATGGCGGATTGCAACGTATCAAACGCGTCGGCTGACCATATAACGCGTATGTACAGATTTGGAACGTTACGCATCATCGACTGGTAGCATCTGGCGTGCACATTAAGATGATGCCCTCCAAGCCAAAGGCGGCCTTATAGATGAGATGCGATCCGTTCGGTACTTCCTAGAGTAGAGTTTATCGTAAGAGCTGGGAACAGCAAGATATAGCAGGATGCGTGTGTGCCGGTAAAAATCTTGCCAATCGTACGCGGAATATGTTACCGTCTTGACGAAGGAATCTTCGATGGTTGAGACGAAGCCTGAGAAGTCTACTATGAAGATCAGGTAAGGATAGATTGAGGTTGTCCTACCTGTTTTAAAAATTCATTTTCTAAGGCTTGTACCTGAGCCTCCAACTCCTCCCGCTGCTTTACCAAACCCTGGAGACGCCGAGCTTCAAGCTTCTGTACTGCACTTGTTCCAGTAGCATTTCGCGGAATCATCTTAGCAGTCTCAATCTTCGTAATACCACATATTCATGAGATGAAAACGATAGTTGTACGAAAGGAAGGTATTGCTCACCTTGTTCTGTAATATTTGTTCCTTCTTTTCCAGCGATATCAGCCCTTGTTCGGCACGTTCAATGAGTTCTGTAATCGCAGGCTCGATTTCATGAGCCAGTCCGCGTTTGTATTGTCTGATGGTGTCTTCGTTGACAAGTAAAAAGACCTAATGGTAGTCTTTAGCTTTGCTAGAGGGCTGTAGGAAAAGGATAGTCCATACCCGTTCATTTTGCAAGACTTTGCTCATGCGTGATAAATCCGATGTTCCATTGCGCAATAAAACCTGAGCTTCATAAGCCTGAGCAATATCAGTTACCTGGCAATGGAAATACCAAACCGGACAATACACACCTCTTCACAGCAGTCTTCCATCGCCATTACGCATTCCTCCAAATCGGGTGGACATATTGCCTGAATGTCTCCAATATATTGGTCTGGTCTACTTGTGAAAATCGACTCCCGAGCTTTGAGATTAGCCCTCGATAGTCGAGACATAATTAGAGGTCAAAGGGCGAAATGAATGATGATGTTCTTGATTACGATTCGATTCGCCGAGTTCAACTGAGGGAGTGACAGTTCCCTGAGTGGCTGTAGCTACACGTGATAGTTGTCACAGTAACGCTTTCGCGTTGCGTCTGGCTAATCGCGTGACCACTTAGACCATAAATTCTTGAGGGTATTCCATATGCGTGGTGATGATATATACATGATAATATGTTGAGAGAGTAGAATGTCAATGTGAAAATGCAAATAATCCAAAAAAGGTAGAAAAAAAGGATCCAAACTAGGGAAGCAGAAAAATAAAAATAGTCCGTCCGTATGTTCTCAATAAAACTCGCGCGTATGAGTATCGCTACTAGTACCACGCTCATGTGGGATAAAAGATTCGTCACGAATACTGCTCGCAATGAATGGGTCGGAGTTTGACACCGGGTCAAACGCATGAGAAGCTGCCCATGAACTGAGGTTGGGGAGAATGGTGCCTCTACTAGTAGGAGTGGCGACACGCAAGAGCTTTGACGGTATTGCTTTCCTCGGCGTTGAAGGCTGCGAAGGCGGTTGCGAGCTTGACTGAGAAGGTTCAGCCTGCGCAGCGGTAGTAGGCCTTGACACCGATTCGGGGGGTTCTGTGGTGGGTGCAGGACCGCGTGGCGGGGTCGACGGTGGCATCGTGGATGCCCTCAGGTTCTGTACTGTCCGACTTAACACCTGGAACATTGAAGCTCGGTCAGGCCACGCAGGCAGTCTTGACGTAGGTGTAGCATGGTTGATAATATTAGCTC
The DNA here is from genome assembly GCA_964017145.1 of Agrocybe praecox. Taxonomy (NCBI): domain Eukaryota; kingdom Fungi; phylum Basidiomycota; class Agaricomycetes; order Agaricales; family Agrocybaceae; genus Agrocybe; species Agrocybe praecox. The sequence continues at coordinate 1,052,074 of OZ024843.1, read as the reverse complement.
TCTTTGGTGATGGAGGAGAAACAGGCGACTTCGGTTCCTCTCCGTGGTTGGTGAAAGTAGAATGGATGGACGAATCAGACAGACCACGCCTACGCAGCGTTCTTTCCAGTAGTGGGGGAAGGAAGTCAGGTTCTTCGTCAATTTCCGCAGGTCTCTCGACATCTATCACGGCATCGACATTACGCGATAACCTATTAGCTGCAGTTCTTCTGCCATTGCTGCGCCCAATAGTGGTAGTCGAAGCAGACAGGTCTATTGGCCTAATGAATGAAGTAGATTTGCGCAAAGTCTGTGTTGACGTTGACGTCGAAGGAAGAACGACCCATGGGTCAGCCTCAACAAGTCTAGGCGCCGGAGCACCAGCAAAGATACCCATTACTCCGGATGATGGACCTTGGGACACTTCTGTTGAAGTCTCCGTTGGAACCACTGCAACAGGAGCAGCTGAGAATGTGCTCGTTACCGCACGTCCGACACCACTGCCGGAAAACTCGACATTGACCGTAGTAGCTGATGCTGCGAGTGCAGGTCCAAGTTTTGGTACAAAGCGAGGAGGGCGTGAATTGTCTCTTCCAACATTAAGACTGACTGAACGTGCTATAACAGCTCGTTCGCCAACTCCAGGTTCAGCTCGACCGGTGGGCGAGAAAAGTTTCGATATAGGAGCCATCCATCCAGCAACACCGCTTTGTAGGGCACCTTCGCGTTCTCTCTCTCGCTTCTCCGCTTCGGCTTTTCCAGGGTTTAACACGGCCTCGCTTATTCGCGGGGCAGATGCGGGATCAAGGACGACGTCATTCAAAGTCACCCGTATCGTTCCCATTTCGGTAAACACATCCTTGATAATTTTGAACAGATTCCGTAAATCTTTCCGAGTGCATGTCGACACCACTTTCTCGTCTTCCAATATCGCGCGGAATTGAATACGAAGGGCTGTTGCTTCTGATATAATATTGGCAACAGTACTGCGCGAGAGATGTCCAACATCGGCACCTTTGAGATGCTGCCGTTTTAGTCGGTTGGTCAATGTCAAAGCGTCAGCTTGAGCCATGCGATTGAGAAGGTTGGAGAAACGTTCCAGGATTATCGAGACATGAGAAGAGTGCGATTCAGAAAAGGATGAGGTTTCAGAACGCTGGTCCTGAGATGAAAGTTGAGAGGGTAAAGGAGAGGGTGTCAAAATCCCATAGCGATTGAAATTAGTTTGCGTTCCTCTGGACCTGTGCAAGAGGAGGAGCGGCTTATGACCTCTAAGTTTCTCAAAGTCCAAAGGGTCGCCAGCTTGCTCTGCATCCTCTTCGACCTCGTAGCTGGTGTGAGTAGAACGTGGAGAAAGCTGAGTGAATGGATTCCATTTTCCTTCTGATGGGCCGAGGGACTCGTTAAAGGACAACGGAGATCGAGCAGTATCCGGAGTCAACGGTTCGATATTTAAACGAACGTCAATGCTGTGAGGAGTTGAGCGACGGCGAGAGCGTCCTTCAGCGCTAGCATTGCGACGACCTTTGCCCTACAAGAATGCGTGAGGACAGTTCCGCGATGATTGATGAAGGGCGATCTATACGTACTGCAAAGTCTTTGAATGATATTGAAGGAACGCTCCCAGAATGAAAATGCCTGGAATATGGTGTGCTGGCTAATTCAAGAGGTTTAATAAACAAATATGCCCGAAGATAGACTTTACTTACCACCAGATCGTGAGGGAGGCGCATACGCGCGTTGTTCTTCGACTTCTTCTTGTAAAGCATGGAGATCCTCTCGCGATTCGGCAAGCAAGTGTTGTAGCTCTGCATTGTCGCGTTTTAGGACCTCGTTGTCCTGAACCAGAGACTCCAAAGCATGTGTCAATTGCTCTTCCCCAACCTTCGCACTAAGGCCGAGTTGCTAGGAGTTATTTAGCCGGAGAGACAGGCGATTAACGACATACGAGACGTACTGAGTTTCTGAAAGAGTCGAGCCGGGATTTAGCATCTTGCAACACGCTTTCAGAATATTCCAAGCGACTATGCCGTTTCTCTTCCAGGTTCTGTTGTAGCCGCCGAACTTCGGTTTGCAATTTCCCTGCAATTTCGTTAGTTTTTAGGTAAAGAGTGTTATACAAAACGAATAACACACCTGTCTTTTCTTTCAAAGCCGCAAAGCGAGATTCTGCCAGGCGGGCCCTGTGAGTCTCTCCGTCTCTCTCCTGTTGCATGTCGTCTCTTTCTTTCATCGCCGCCGATAAGCGTGTATCCCAACCCACAGAGCGAGCGTGATGCGCAGTCAACCGTGAAATCATTTCCCTGGCTTCTTGCAGTTCTTGGAGAATAGTCTTGTTCGACACTTCGGTGACTTCGTTATTGACCAAGGCTTGATTCAGCCTCTGTAAATCATCAGAACAGAACACAAATAGGGCATTCCCGCGAAGACTTACTTTCTCCAATTGAACTTTCTCTCTTGTCAATTGATCGATTTCGTTGTGAAACTCTTCTTCTCTATTAACGTGGGACCTTGCCTGTGCCTGATTTTCCGCGAAGGGGTCATCCTCAATCTGAAGCTTGCGCTAGATTACGACTTCTTGGTAAATGAAAGTTTAAAACAAAACCGTTTGCACACTACATACCTCTGTCTGACGCACATACGCCGCATGTCTTTGAAGCAATGCCTGGCCGACCTCTACGTCGCTTAAATCACTCTAACGCCTCTCAGCGTAGGATGTTAAGCCTCACCTGCGCTGAGGACTAACCTGCTTCCAAGGCGAGATTTCCTGTCCAGCCAAGCCCTCAAATTCTCGCAGTCATCTTTACCGCAGCAACATGTCAACGCAGAGACGGGTTCCGGGGAAGATACTCGAGAGAAGTCTGCCAGTGCCGCGGTCAAATCGTCTATTGTGCTCGTCGCATGGTAAAGGCTGCTGGCCAAGGGGGACAAAGGAGTCGGCGGTCGACTGGAGTCCGGAAGGTTCATGGTGGTATGGAGGTGAGGATCAGGATGCGAATAAAGAGATATTAAGGTGACATGGTCGAAAGATATGGCAGATGGGGTAAGTGGGATTATTATGGACCATGTAAGAGTTTCGTTAGCCGTTGTTGTTGCTAGCACGTGATCATCAAATGATCGGCGTCGTTCCCAATCGGTCCGCGACAGTGACGGGCGCCAGGCGCACCGACAGACGTCTTACAACCCTTCTCACATTCGTGGGCATACATACAAGCAAGTCCACATGTGAATGGTACATGCAAGAAATTGATAGTTTTCCTAATAGAAGATTGATTGATTGAATGAGAATAAGATTGGGATATTTAAGCATTCTGAATTACAAAGTGTGGATGGTATGAATGTACAAAGCTGTTGGGTGAAATATGATTGACGATATGATATAAAATATTTGGTGGAGGGTAGCAAGGTAGCTTGGTTTTGTTAAATTCTGTCAAGTTGAATAGGCGAGAGTTACGGTTTCGGACCTTTCAGTCGGTGGCTGCGAGAAGGATCCTTGAAAGTTGCACTCGATGTACACCGCAGGAGATTATACTGTTCAAAAAACAGGACATTGTGCCATTCAACAGACAGGATATCGTGCTGTTCTAAGGAGCACATTATTCCGTCTTTTCTTCTCGCAGCGCTGCAAGAAGGATCCTTGAACTTCATGTACACCGCATGTATTTTGGTGATACATAAGACCTCGTCGCTGAATGAAAATGTGCAAAGAGCTCTTGACGCGATTTATTAAGTCCGGACTCTGAAGTCGATGAATGTGCCTTTAACTCTTCGTCCAGAAAGCTAGAAATTGACGTGTAGTATGGAGTTTCAAGACATGAAATGCGAAAGTCATCCGAACAGTATACCGTGTCGTCAAAGACAATGTCATCCACCCTGAAAATGTTTATTGTCGTTGTCGGACGATGGAGAACTTGAATTAATTCAGCTGGCTAGAAGCTGGGTTTGAAAATCCAAATAAATGCTGAATCTTTGTGTATTAAGAGACGACAGCGGCGCATACTAGAAGGCCGTCCCTGCTTGCTGCCCTACGCCTCTTCGCGAGTGCAAGAAAGAAGGAGGAGTATTTTTTTTGTGGGTTGTAGGAACCTGGTGGGAAAAAGAAAGAGACCACGAAAATTGGCGCACGACCATCCGAATTGAGAAAGGAGAGACAAGCCAGGCTCGAACAGAATCGTGCCTGTTTGGTTCCGCTCTCCCTTTTGTTTTCTACATTATTCGACACCCCAAAGCACATCGTTTCACCTCGTCAAGCGGCCTCTACAAGCACGGTCAATGAAGATATTATCCACGAGTTGCGCCACAACTTGAAGAACGAAATCATGAAGAATTCTCTTTCAAGTCAAGGATGAAATATTCGCAGGTCTTCTGGCTTCAGCTACTTTTGGAATTGGGAAGATGGCACCGGAGATGCTAGGGGCATAAAAGAGATACTAGAAGGACTCCTCGAGGAAAGATGGCGGAAAGTATATTCCAAGAGTTTTGGTTTTATTGTGCGTTCCATTTTCCTTCTCCTCTCCACACTGAACAACGAACGGCGGCTCCATTCCTAGACTATTTGCGGATCCTTCTTCAAGACTTTCGACACAAGTTATTCAAGCTACGCTTTTATGGCACTCTCCGCACGTCTACGATGAATTACAGTCGCAGCAAGAATTTCAACAATGCCAGTTACACCATGACCCAATAAGGAGGACCCGTCGCCGACAATCAAACAACGCCAGTTATCCACGAAAGTCGTTCTTTGACTTTATGCGCTTTCCTCAGTCTTCGTGTGATATCGTCTTCAGATTCTGGGCGAGGCAGTTTTTTCGTAAAACCGAAAATACACTGCTTCCATCAATAAGTGCGTTGCTCTGGGCTGGAGCTTTGCACGATCATCTATTCTTTGAAAGCTTGCTCGCCCGCTATGTTCCTTGATGTCTTTGGCCTCTCGGACTTCCTGGACTCTCCTGAGTTGTATAAATCTAGCTTTATTGGTTCCCTGGAACGCCTCATAAATTTCTTTGGAGCTTTTCTGGGACCACCTCGAGCCTATATGCGCCTTTACGAGCGCGCTGCCCGAAACCGGCGCTTCGGCATGAGCTCCAGTCCCGAGCTCCGGATAGTGACAGTGACATCCATGTCACACACAGCGGGGTCGATGCCTTCGCAAACAAGAGCGACGACGAGCTCATATAGTCCCGTAGTATCCAGAAGAATAAACATAGAGCACTATTCGATGCTCTCCCAGGTGTAGCAAAATTTTCTGCGGGCGAAATGAGCTTGTAGAATTGTTATCACAGCTGGAGTGTCTTGTCACGGCCGGCGTAATTGTCCTCGCAGCCTTTGAGGAGAATGCAACCAAATTCCCCCAGGCGACGTATAGAAGTCGAGCTCCCATACATATTGGACATTGAGGTCCCTGTTCCAGCTTCCAGAGAGGCATTTTGGATGGATTTAGCATGGCCGGTCCCTTTGGCTTTGGCAGACAGAGTTTCCAGACGTGGTCGAATCATCATCATATTGCTCCCTCTAAAGTGGTACAATGTGATCCATCCCAGTGCATACTTGGGTATCTGCGTCTTCTTTAGCAACAATGAGCTCTTGGTGTGGAAGCATAGGCCTAGCAGGTTGGTTGATAGGAGATGGCAGAAATACCAGTGGTGTGTTCCCCAGGAGCAAGCCGCTTGCTTTCAATTGAACACCGTCATATTGCTCCCTCTAAAGTGGTATAATGTGATCCAGCCCAGTGCATACTTGGGTATCTGCGTCTTCTTTAGCAGCAACGAGCTCTTGGTGTGGAAGCATAGGCCTAGCAGGTTGGTTGATAGGAGTTGGCATATTTCTTCCCAGAAGCTCATTTGGCAGGAGCGAAATTGATGCGGGTTGACTTTAAAGTCCGTGGTCAGTTAAGGCTGTCTAGACTGACTGTTGACGGTGGTATCAATGATTTTTCGTGCAATGTCGGACAACGCACCTATTATAATTACGACCAACACCGCCAGTCCGGCTTTCTGACTCCCCCAAATCAACCCGACCCTCCAGAAGAGACCTACAACGGATGTTTGAATTCCTCAAGTTTTGAAAGGCCATTTGTGTCTTCGAACGGCTGACCAGGCGTCTGCCTCTCTTCCCACGCAGTTCCAAAATTTACGTTCAAAAAGGGATGCGCCTCTTTTTCCTGCTCGTTTCCTCTTTCACCCCTCCATCTTCTTCCTTTCTCCCTCTTTCCTGCCTTTCCTGCCCGCCTCTCCCACACCACTACACTAAACTCAACACCATTACTTTCCTCACCATAGCTTCATTCATATTCGAGACGCTCGTCGCGTTTTTCCTCTTCATTTTGCTGGTGATTGCCCATTGTCAGCAAAGGATTGGAAGGAGATGTCGGCGACCGCGGATTCTCGAGTTTCTTCCCCTTCAGTAGTAGTAGTGACCAGGCGACCGTATTCCACACGCGTCCTGAAAACGAGCACATCGACAACGAATCTGTTGTACCCTTCGAGGCTGCCTTCGCTCCATGTAGATTGGTCGGGCCCAGACACATCGTTATTGATTTTGGTGCCTTGTTTTTTCTTGCTTTTTCTTGCTTTTTCTTCAGGTTGAAACACGCTGCTGACATCTTCGTGGTAGAGACGCAAGTCCTACTATCATTCTATTCTTGAACCCGACTCCGCCTCCCCGACGATTGCTACAGTAAGTAAATCTTTTCGACGCTTTGAGCAAATGAATGCAAAGTACTCATACTGATCCCTCATGGGCACTATTCAGCCGCTTCCTCCAGACAATACCCACAACACTCCCAATCTCAGCATCTTGAAGTACCTCACAGCCATTTTTTTCGGTGAGTTGGTGGCGTCTCTTTTTAATTGAAGATATTGACTGAACAGTTCCCCACCCTCCCCTTCGCAGGCTGCTGGCTACCGTTCTGATTCAAGTCAAAACGCTAAAAAAAAAATACGCGCTTTAGCGGCCTCTGAACCACATTTTACCACCACTTCACTCTTTGCCAAAAGTGGGACCCACTACGCCTTTGTATTATATTCCGTCTCCATCTCACAATTTCGCTATTTCGGTTTCTTGATTCTTGTCGGTATCATTCCCAAGGTCTTTTTCTTCTTGTATCATATATACGCATCTTCATTTCCTTCTTGTTGTTTTTGAAGCACACCCCTACACCATGACACCTCTATAATTAATCATCTCGCCATTTCTAGCACAAAAATCAGCTATAATGTACCATACACGCCACACACACACACACACTTTACCGCCCCTATACGTTTCTGTACATAATCTTCTTGCTGTGAAATACTGTTTTTGTGCCTTTGAATTCGAATTTTCGATGTGCTGTATCCTGAGTTATACACTGCTTTTTTTTTCTTTTACACGGAAGACACGAGAAAAAAGGTATCAAGATTCTGACGTTTACATACTTTCTCTTGATGCACGCTGATCTTTGTTTGTGTCTTCATGCCTTCAGCTTCTTCTGCCTTGAAGTAACTTGCGGACACTTGCGGTTTGATGCACACTGGACTTCTTTCTTGATGATCATCTCTTGAATTGATGTTATGTCTTGAGGTTCAAGTTGAAGCACGCTGAGATACTTTCTATCGTGCTTAGGGAGAAAATCCATCGTTCACAATAGTCCTAGTAGTGATAATTATATTGTAATAAAGTTGTGTTGGAGTCGGAGTAGAGGGAAGAGAATATGTGACTACAATAAAGATGAGTGTAGCCCATTGGAAGGATTCGTGGGTGGTGTTGGCTTGCTGTGTTAACAGTAAGGTTCCTCTCCCGAGTCTCCCCGACAAATCCCATACATGGAAATAGAATGTTAGCCGTTTGCTTGGTTCTTGTTTGTCTTCCCCCGCACGTTACCTCCCAAAAATTAATTCGAAAAATTAAAATGTTGACCGTTTGTCTACATCTGCTTGGCTACGGCCTTGACCCCGCTGAAAGTAGGGTGGCTGCAGTTTCTTGTCAACCTCATCTGCGTGTACGCTATGTCATTTATATTTGTGTTATTATACCTACCACAACTATTTCTTCAACTAAGCACCGTTTCTCGTTCTCTTTCGTTTGCCCAGTCGAGTTCCTCTAGTCTTTCCATATCCAATCTCAGGTTCTTGGACGGACGGTTCTGAGACAAGTCGTCGTTGAATTCCCTTAGTAAACATATTGATGCTAACCTTCCTCTGCTCCTCGATAAGGCGACATATACTCCGAAAGGCCAAAGTTTTGCTCCTGTTTTCGGCTGTCCTATGTCTATGATTACGTTCTCAATAGTTTGCCCCTGTGATTTATAGTCTGTAAACACGTAGCCGGGTATAATGGGATGTTACTTCCTTGCTATCATTGTTTTCTTGCCGTCACATCCCTCTACCGTAAACGTGCCTCGCGCAGGCGTTAAAGGAGCCAGACTTTTGACGATGCCTGGAAACCTCAGTGATGTTGGATTTTTTGGGGCAAAACTTGAGGTATACGGTATCGTCCTCATCGATTTTATGTACTGCGTTTTCGAGTGGGTCGAGTATGATATCCTCGGTCGTTCCTCTCTTCCTGTCAGCACCACTATGTTTGCATCATTGCCCTCATTCCCACCGCCAATTGGGTCGTGTCTGCCAAATTGCCTGTATTTTCTGTCGAGCGCTTTGCTGTTGCTAACCTTGCCTTAGCGGCGTTAGGTTCTAAACCGGTATCCCTGTCGATGTCCATGGCGGGTGCGGTGTATCTGATTACCTTTTTTTTTTTCAGGGTTTTCATACCAAGTATGTGTTCCATTCATCTTTAACACTGTCCGAATCACGTTATTAAAATTGCTTCGTCCCAAGAGGACTTAAAGCCTCACGGCTATTGAATCGTATTCTTATTCCCTATTTGTAGATTTGGCGGTACTTGGGGACTTGTTGGAATTTTTCTTGTTTAATTTTTTTTCTACAAATATCCGTCTTTTGTCTTATACAATCGTGTTAAAGAAAAATTGTTATCGTTCTTTAAAAACATCCAAAGTCCGATAGCAAGCCTGTTGGTGACGGAGTCGACCGCTAGTTGTAAGGAGGGTGGGAGAATTCCGTTGTCTGTTTTCTCTGGTTGAATTGTAGTCTGTGCATGAGTAGAAGTCGCGTACAAACCTCAAGGCGCGCGACGTCATTTCGCATCCGCCTCCCCTCGGAGCCTGGTTTCCTTTCTACAAACAAGAAGAAATGCAAGGCATGAAATTAATTTTTTTAGACCTAGTATACAGACAATATCCACATGTTAATGGTATATTCATACTATGAGTACGTTATGTAAATTAACACTCTGCCTCTGTACATTGGGAGATTGTTTGATTGAACGAGTCAGTGGTTGGGAAGCCGTTGCGGAGAGTAAACTCTCTAAATTGCAAGAGGTGGTTGATATGGATTTGCGGAGTTGTTGGGAAAGAAATGACCAAAGATATGGACCCGCATATTTGGTCAAGAATGATTGTAACGCAGAGTCAACTCGGTGCGTCGCAATGGATGTAAGATCCCACAAGAAACGCAATCCCAGGGCTACTCCGAAAGATCCTGGTTGATCTCTTGTTATATAGTCGAGATGATGTCGTCGACTTCACCTTTTCTTGACCTGTATAATCGTGCTGTTTAACAGACACGACATTATGTTGTTCTAAAAAACACATTATCCTGTCTTTTCTTCTCGCAGCGCTGCGAGAAAGATCCTTGAACTTCATATACAACGCACGTATTTTGGTGATACATAAGACCTCGTCGCTGAATGAAATTGTGCAAAGAGCTCTTGACGCGATTTATGAAGTCCGGACTCTGAAGTCGATGAATGTGCTTTTAACTCTTCGTCCAGAAAAGTTAGAAATCGACGTGTTGTATGGAGTTTTAAGACATGAAATGCGAAAGTCTTCCGAACAGTATACCGTGTCGTCAAAGACAATGACATCCACCCTGAAAATGTCTATTGTCGTTGTCGGACGATGGAGAACTTGAATTAATTCAGCTCGCTAGAAGCTGGGTTTGAAAATCCAAATAAATGCTGAATATTGAATCTTTGTGCATTAAGAGTCGACAGCGGCGCATACTAGAAGGCCGTCCCTGCTTGCTGCCCTACGCCTCTTCACGAGTGAAAAAAAGGAGAAGAAGTATTTTTTGTGGGTTGTAGGAACCTGGTGGGAAAAGAAAGAAACCACGAAAATTGGCGCACGACCATCCGGTTCGAGAAAGGAGAGACAAGCCGGGCTCGAACAGAATTTGGTTCCGCTCTCCCTTTTGTTTTCGACATTATCTGACATCCTGAAGCACATCGTTTTCACCTCACCAAGCGGCCCCTACAAGCACGGTCAATGAAGATATTATCCACGAGCTGCGCCACAACTTGAAGAACGAAATTAGAATTCTCTTTCAAGTCAAGGATGAAATATTCGCAGGTCTTCTGGCTTCAGCTACTTTTGGAATTGGGATGATGGCACCGGAGACGTTGAGGGCGTAAAAGAGATACTAGAAGAACTCTTCGAGGGGAGGTGAAGGAAGAAAGTATATTCCGAGAGTTTTGGTTTTATTGTGCGTTCTATTTTCCTTCTCCTCTCCACACTGAACAACGAACGGCGACTCCTTCCCTAGACCATTTGCGGATCCTTCTTCAAGACTTCCAACACAAGTTATTCAAGCTGCGTTTTTATGGCACTCCGCACGTCTACGATGAATGACCATCGCAGCAAGAATCTCAGCAATCCCAGTTACACCACGACCCAATAGTTCCACTACCTCAGGCAGGAACACGAAGGATATCTCGTCGCCGACAATCAAACAACACCAGTTATCCACGAAAGTCGTTCTTTGACTTTATGCGCTTTCCTCAGTCTTCGTGTGATGTCGTCTTCAGATTCTGGGCGTGGCAGTTTTTTCGTAGGACCGAAATTTACACTAGGAGACTAGCACTGTCATACCAGCATTGACAAGGTTCTTTCTGCCGCCCATCAATATCTGCGTTGCTCTGGGTTGGCGGTCTGCATGATCATCTATTCTTTGAAGCTCGCTCGCCCGCTATGTTCCTTTATGTCTTTGGCGTCTCGAACTTCCTGGATTTTCCTGAGTTGTATAAATCTAGCTTTATTGGTTCCCCTGAACGCCTCATAAATTTCTTTGGAGCCTTTCTGGGACCACCTCGAGCCCATATGCGCCTTTACGAGCGCGCTGCCCGACACACACCGGCGCTTCGGCATGAGCTCCAGTCCCGAGCTCCGGATAGTGACAGTGACATTCATGTCACACACAGCGGGGTCGATACCTTCGCGAACAAGGGCGACGACGAGCTCATATGAGTCCCATAGTATCCAGAAGAATAAATATAAAGCATTATTAGATGATCTCCCAGGTGTAGCCGAATTTTCTGGAGGCGAAATGAGCTTGTGGGATTGCTATCGCAGCTGGAGTGTCTTGTAACGGTCGGTGTAATTGTCCCCGCAGCATTTAAGGAGAATACAACCGAATTCCTCTAGGAAGTCTGGAAGTCGTGCTCTCATACGTATTGGACATTGAGGTCCCTGTTCCGGCTTCCAGAGGCATTTTGGATGGATTTAGCATGGCCGGTCCCTTTGGCTTTGGCAGGCAGAGTTCCCAGACGTGGTTCGAGTCACCGTCATATTGCATGTCCAGAGTGGTATAATGTGATCCAGCCCAGTGCATACTTGGGTATCTGCATCTTCTCAAGCAGCAAAGTGCTCTTGGTGTGGAAGCATAGGCCTAGTAGGTTGATTGATAGGAGTTGGCAGGAAGACCAGTGGTGTGTTCCCCAGGAGCGAGCTGCTTGCTTTCGAATGAACAGAAAAGATATAGGGTTCTCGAGAGCTTGACAAGTCGCATATCTTTTCAAAAGCTCATTTGACAGGAGCGAAATTTGATGCAGGGTTCACTTGAAAGAGTTCCGTGGCCAGTTGATGTTTATTAGACTGATTGCTGCCGGCTCGTATCAACGATTTTTCGTACAATATTGGACAACGCACCTATTACAATGACGACCAACACTGTCAGTCCCGCCTTCTAACTTCCCTAAATCAACCTGAACCCCCCAGAAGAGGCCTACAACGGATGTTTAAACTCCTCAAGTTTGGAAAGGCCGTTTGTGTCCCCGAACGGCTGACCCAGGCGCCTGCTTCTCTTCCCATTTGTGGAAACGGCTCCGTCGCAGTTCTAAATTTTACATTAAAAAAGGGACGCGCCTTTTTTTTCCTGCTCGTTTTCTCTTCCACCCTTCCATTTTCTTTCTTTCTCCCTCTTTCCTGCCTTTTCTGCCCGCCTTTCTTCACCCATTACACTACTTAACACCATTACTTTCGTCATCATAGCCTCATTCATAGTCGAGACGCTCGTCGCGTTTTTCCTCTTCCTTTTGCTGGTGATTGCACATTGTCAGCAGAGGATTGGAAGGAGATGTCGTCGACCACGGATTATCGAGTTTCTTCCCCTTCAGTAGTAGTAGTGACCAGGCGACCGTATTCCACACGCGTCCTGAAAACGAGCACGTCGACGACGAATCTGTTGTACCCTTCGAGGCTGCCTTGTCTCCATGTTGATTGGTCGGGCCCAGATACGTCGTTGTTGATTTTGGTGTGTTTTTCTTTCTTTCTTTTTCTTCTGGTTGAAACGCGCCTCTGACATCTTCGTGGTAGAAACGCAAATCCTGCTATCATTCTATTCTTGAACCCGCCTCCGCGACGACTGCTACAGTAAGTAAATCTTTTCGGCACTTCGAGCGAATGAATGCAAAGCACTCGTACTGATCCCTCATGAACCCTATTCAGCCACTTCCTCCAGACAACACCCACAACTTCAAGCTCGGCATCTTGCAGTGCCTCGCAGCCATTTTCTCGGTGAGTTGGTGGCGTTTTTTTTCACTTGAAAATATTGACTGAACATTTCCCCACCCTCCCTTCTGCTTAAAGTCAAAGTGCTGAAAAATTCGCGCTTTAGCGGACTCCTCTGAACCACATTTTACCAACCATGGGACCCGCTGCGCCTCTGTATTATATTCCGTCTCCGTCCCACAATTTCGCCATTCCGGTTTCTTGATTCTTGTTGGTATCATTCCCAAGGTCTTTTTCTTCTTGTATCATATATACGCATCTTCATTTCCTTCTTGTTTTGTTTTGAAGCACACCCCTACACCATGTCATCTCTATAATCGCCTCGCCATTTCTAGCACAAAATATCAGCTATAATGTACCATACACGCCACACACACTTTACCGCCCCTATACGTTTTTGTACATAATCTTCTTGCTGTGAAATATGCACTGCTTTTTTTCTTCTTTTCCACGGAAAATACGAGAAAAAGATATCAAGTTCTGACGTTCACATACTTTCTCTTGATGCACGCTGACTTGTTTGCGTCTTCATATCTTCAGCTTCTTTTGCCTTGAAGTAACTTGCAGCTGCTTGCGGTTTGATGCACACTGGTTTTCTTTCTTGATGATCATCTCTTGAATTGATGTTATGTCTTGAGGAGGTCCAAATTGAAGCACGCTGAAATACTTTCTATCGTGGTTAGGGAAAAATTCATCGTTCACAATAGTCCTAGTAGTGATAATTATATTGTAATAAAGTCATGTCGAAGTCGGGGTAGAGGGAAGAGAATATATGACTACAATAAAGATGAGAGTGGCTCATTGGAAGGATTCGTGGGTGGTGTAAGGAGAATAAGGGTGGGAGAATTCCGTTGGCTGTTTCGTCTGGATGAATTGTGGTCTGTGCGTGAGTAGAAGTCGCGTACAAGCCTCAAGGCGCGTGACGTCATTTCGCATCTGCTTCCCTCGGAGCCTTTTTTCCTTCGACAAACAAAAAGAAATTCAAGGCATGAAATTAACTTTTTGGACCTAGTATACAGACAATATCCACATGTTAATGGTATATTCATACTATGAGTACATTATGTAAATTGACACTCTGCCTCTGTACATTGTGAGATTGCTTGATTGAACGAGTCAGTAGTTGGGAAGCCGTTGCGGAGAGTAAACTCTCTAAATTACACGAGGTGGATGATATGGGTTTGCGGAGTTGTTGGGAAAGAAACGACCGAAGATATGGACCCGCATATTTGGTCAAGAATAATTGTAGCCCAGAGTCAACTCGGTGCGTCGAAATGGACGGAAGATCCCACAAGAAATGCAATTCCAGAGCTACTCCGAAAGATCCTGGTCAAGTATGAGGTCAACCAGACTAGGTATCCATTTTATCATGGTGGTGGAATGGCCTTTATTCGGAGGTAAAAATGTGAAGCTATTCGCTAATCCCTGCATTCCAAGATCTTCCAGAGCCAGAATGTGCGTTCGTCCAGGACCGGTGGGAGTTTCGTCAATTGTGTTGAGCGTACTGGCTGATCCATGGCGGCTGACGTAGTGTGACCGAACAGGATCTTGTAGGGCTACATGGAGGATGGTACACACAGACCGCACAATTGATAGATTGGATGAGTTGGCAAAAATATCTTTGATGCGCTCCTGCATTGTCTCATACCTTTAGTTCAATGAGTCAGTGATAAATTCAAAAAGTAAAAGTAAAAAATTGCTTACGTTATTGCTATAATTTGTGGGAAAGGCGAAGCAACAGATGCAAGCAAATCATACAATATCTGCGTCTCCGCATCGTCGCCTTGAGCCGAGGTTAAAATGGTGCCAACGAATGAAGTCACGAGAAGTGCGGTATCTGGGTCATTGATACCAAGAACGTTTGGATCTAGACGAAGAACATGAGTGTCAACATCATCGAGTTCGTTTTCGAAATTGATTTCGCATTCTTCTAGGAGTTGATGGTATGCTTCCGTAGTCGTCGTAGCAGGAATTAACGCGAGGAAATATCCTAAAACATCTGGGCTTAAACGTTTTCTATTACCGTTTGAGGACGAAGACTCCTCCTTTTCGATTTCAGCTGCTGTCGTCACCCTGAGAAGAGCCCTAAGAGCAGCTTCTGCTGATGGCCTCAGCCCCGAATGACGCATTCCTTTAAAGATGATGGCCGACAACGAAAAAGTGAAATTCCGCTCGAAAGATATCCGGAGAAGTTCATCCAGTTCCGAGGCCACGCTTTCCAACGGTTGGCGATTAAGTAGAAGGGCTTCTGGTACAGACATGGCTTTGAAGGCGCCTTGGCCTTCGAGATTTTCAAGAGCGGCGCGTAAAAGGCATGCTGCCTCAACGTAGAACCCAAGATGACTGGCTTGAAGCAGGGAAACAGCCAACCAAAAGAGGACTCCTGAATAACGGGATTCGCTTATCGTAGGAAGGAGTTTCCAGATGCACCGAAGCATGCTGACCAAAGCCGCTGTATTCCTTTCGTCGGCCTTTTTGAGAGCTGCATGGAACGCAACTAGTATTTGATACAGATAATCATCGTCCACATCTGCAGTGGCCAGAGCTGACAGGGCGACAAACGATCGAGTTTGAATAGCGGGTATTTGTTGAAATGCGGTGGAGGTAATCAGGCTCATCCAACGGGCTTTCCATACGTTTATGAGACCTTTGCAAAAGTCAGTTCACCATAAAAAATATATGTATAAGAAATAATTGACCCTGAGTACCAGCGCTGACATCCACAATTCGAATGAGCAATTGTAGTAACTGCTCGCCCAACTCCAACTGCATTCTTTCATTCGAGGAATCAAAATTGAAATATTCGCCAGTTGGAGTTTCACGTTTCAACCCAAATAGCTTCAGGGTCTCGGGAAGAGTACATTCATTTATCAGCTGCATCAATCCAGGTCCTGTGCTATTGTCCTGCCTTGCAATGTACAGCGATTGCAGAAGGTTTACCACTATTCCGTACGCCGATTTCCGCACCAAGGACGGTCCTTCACCAGCCGTGAGGCAAACAAGATGAAGGATTTCTGGGACGTAAAGGTAGGTGACACCCGCCTGGTCGGACTGCGATCCTACAACATACGAAAGGCGGATTAATGTTGCCAATTCGTTCCATTGTGGATTTTCCGTCAGTTTATTGAAGTTAGAGTTGGCTTGTAAAGGCAATGTGCAGAGCGTCTTGTTAAAGAGTCAGTGCGCGTACATACAACCAGATTGGGATATAATAACAGACCTTGCGTAGTCTCGAGTAAATTTTGCCCCGAACTGTGATGGACGACAAAGCAGCTACGATCAGACACATAGTTTCGCAACGTCGCGTACCAATCCCGCCATCGATAGCAACGCGGACCACGACACTTAAAACGACCTCGACAATTCCAGAGTCCAATTTACTAATTTCGCTCCATATGTACTTGTGGATTGAAGATGTAATCTATAATTTAGCTCGTAAGTCAAAGGCCAACCTTGAGATAAAGTATAACTCACATCCGGAAAGGCAACCGAAATATCGGTAAGAGTACGAATGCAATCACGAAGACGAGCACCCGACCGTTCATGTAGAATGTGGGTTGGATTTGCGAAGAAAGACAGGTTTTTAATCCACGGGCTCAAATATTGAAGGCAAGTAATGCGCCTCGCATCCGAGTCATTCATGCTCGTCATCGCAGAGGAGACCTCCTGAATAAAATCGAGTGTCAATTGAGGGGCGAAGTCGGCGATTTTCTCGCTTAAACAGGAAACGAAAGAGACAGGATCTCCGGATATGAAACCCGCTGGTAAGAGGGTCATCAATAGGACATTCTCATAGATAATTGATTCGCGATCCTTACCCTTGGACGCGATTATCGGGCTCTTGTCATATTTTAAATATTTGCAGACAGCACCCAGAAGATCATAAGCAGCACCCCGCAACTCTTCGTCATCAAGATCGACGCTGAGAAACCCTATATGGAGCAGCGTAGCCGCCACATTAGAGAACGTAGAGAATCTCTCCGCCAATGGAACTGAAGCTTCCTTTAATTTTCCTTTTGCAGCTCGGATGGACTTATAAGAAAATAAGAAACAGGATCAAAAGGATGCTTCATACAGCACATACCTTTATAACGTGCTCTCTTCTAGGAGTTATGAAGTAGCTCGTGTGCCCTTGTCTTCGTCGGATGATGAATTCGTGTTGTTCGGGAGTGCCCACAGTCGACACGTTATAACAGTCGCTGATTTCAGCGAGTGGTATCAATTCTGTCGATTTACAGGATATTCCCGGAGATATAGGCATAGCTCTGACCTAAGGGACATATAGGAGATTGGAAATATGACCAAGAGAAGGACGGTGACCAATACTCACAGAAGTCACCCGGATATGAGTGGAACCTATACGGAAAATGACAGGAATTTTGGTAGGCGTCTTCATCAAAATTTCTGTGAAGGTTTCATGGGACTCTTGTTCCAACGAAACTACAACAAAATCGTCAAAAAAGTTGAAACCAATAATGTCTTGGTGTGTACCTGGATACTCCAAAGGTGCAAGAGCAGTAGTCCGAACGTCTGCCATTAATTGCATGACGGTCGTGTAAATTTTGATCTCATTGCAGAAAGGGATGCCTATATGAAACGAAAATAAGACACGAGCCGAAAATAGTAAATACCAGAACGAACCGGCCGAAAGGTTATACAATCTTCGCAAGTACTTTTGTGTGAGTAAGTTTGGAATGAGAATGCGAGTAACAGTAAAGCGACTGCGAATATCCTTAGGCACAAGTTCAGCGCAATATTTCAGCCATTGCAAAGGGACTTCTGATGCCGAGGTAAAACATGTGCAGTCCAGAATGATATCGTACGGTCGCGACTCGTAAGCTGGTGATGACAGAGTCTGGAGAACTTGATCAAAATGATGACATTCTGGAGCATGAGAATAGCAAACCTTAAGGATATGATACATGAACAACTCGACGTCAAGATTTTCAACGTCGATCTTCGACAGTCGAAGAATAAATATAGCGGTATTATCCTGACGAAATAGGTCAGATGGAGAACTTAAAGATTAGAAAACAGGCCAACTTTACCTGAACATCTGTCTCTAAAAACAAATCCTCTACTGAGGCGGTACTATGACTTGCGTACGTGTTCATGAGGTCGATGTATTCTTGGTGGTAGGATGAATCATATGTCGACAAATGAGGCGCTTCCATAGGAGGTCCCAGATCGACAAGGAGAGCGCAAAGCGAGTCCCACGCGCGTTTTCCGATGACGGCAGAAGATTCACCATCCACGGTTGGCTTGGAGAGACTTAAAAGTTCCTTTCCAATTTTGTCTGCATGCCTATGGAAGAATCTGTGCAAAACCACAGCGTCAGTGTCATCCGACGTAGTTCCATCCCATGGTTCTATGTTTTCAGGTAGGCCGGGTGTAGATTCTTTCTGCAGCAATCTTTAGAGCGGTTGCGAGTGAAATAAAAGTACACTCACAACTAGGGCCTGAAGAAACCGATTAAGGGGCGAGATATTGCTTATCAAAAACTCGTTCAAAGGGGCCATATGCGGTTCTTTTACAAAGAAAATATTGTTGGCCAGATTTTGTAAGATCTTGGCCATAACCATAAGTCCACGGCGTAAGGCTGGAGCGTTTTCCCCTTTCGGGACCTCTATGTCGACTATTTCAGGAGTGACTACTGCAGGCGAAATAAATCTAAGAATTTTTCAATGAGATGATATAATAATTGTAGTATGATAACTAAAGCTCACCTCAGAAAAATAAATGCGCCTAGTGCAGCGTATTTGGCGTCTGGCCATACGCCAGCACTAATGAGGTATGAGCATCTATACTAGTGTGGTAAATAATAATAAGTTAGCACGTACACGACTGTGGCGATATGGGTACAGATTTCTTTGAACATTCTAAGGAAGGTCAGTTTGGTTTTGCTATGGCAACAGTAAAAATAATATTCTTACCCAGGTAAAGCGTTCATAGAGGTTGATACGATTTCGAGAAAAACGCTAGCTACGTACTCCACGTTGGCCTGGTTCTGAGTGACGTCTTGTCCTCTGGCTTTGTTTGGATCGATCTCAAAACCACTTCCAGGTGGTAATTTAAGCATGACATCAATAAGAGGTTGCAAAAGACCCCTTAAATATTGATAGCCATGTAGTCTGGCAAACGCTGTTAAAAAGCGGGTGCAAATAGAGTTCCCTCGGAACAGATTGGCTTGGTTCTCTGTACATGAAATGTGAAGTGAGTTGTCATACATAGTCAAGGAGACGACTGGCTATGGCACCTGTCTGAGACACCTCGCGTTCGACCATTAGTTTGAGAAAGGGAATGAGAGAAGCACGAGTGTTGAAAATATTCAGAAGGACAGAAATCATTATCTCGACTTCGGCAGGTGGGCATGCTTCGCAAATTGTCATCGCTAAGACCATCTAGACAACTTTTAAATATTCCTTCAACTCTGGGAACAGGTAAAGTACTTACATCAGGAGTGCGCACCAGCTAGAAACACGTTATAAGAAAGTAGAGGGCGCAAGATAATTAGAGACTTACGTCACACAAAGACGATTGTTGTGGCTTGCCATCCGATTTTTCTTGCTGGTCAAACACTGTGCCCTGTCCAATTACTCGGGAAAATACATGAGCAAAGATTGACCTCCGACGATTATCTGGATCATATGCTAAAGGAAGGCACTGCCTAAAGCCGTTTTCGCTATTCGCGCTAACCAAATGTGCAAGACCAGTGATGACAAGTTCTCGGGATTCAGCTTCTTTCTGAGATAGGCGTAGTTTCTGGGGAGATGTCAGAGCAAACCGTCATAAGATTACAAGATATACGTACCGGATGCACAGGACCCGGTTCAGATACGGTATCTGATGTCTGGTAGAGAAGTCAACACTCATAGACACATCATTCGTGAAAATACACCAACCATTTTCTCGGGTTGGCTACTACTGCCGATGCAGGAAAGGAGTGCTGTCGAATATTTGTTAAATAGGCGTGAAACAACGTGCATAACCTCATCTCCCTGGCCGGGCGTTTCCGACGTTCTCAGGGGCAGCCTATCTAGCAATTTAACAGTAGCTCGAAGACATCCCATGTTGAGCTCAATGATATTGACTGGCATGCCATCCTAACGCCACAGAAATAAGCTCACTCATTCGTTAAGAACCTTGAATTACCCACCTTGCTTGGAACCATCCATTGAAGGACATAGTTGAGGATTTCGTGACGAATTGCACTATCTCTACGCAATGCCAATGTGTCCACTCTATCACAAACACTTTCACAAAGTGCACAGAACTTGAGTTTGATTCTGTAAGCGGAAGATTCAGACACGCGTGATATGAACCCTGCTAGCGATTCCATGATCATGCAAAGGTCCACGTTTTTCAGGTCTTCTAAGGTTGACTCTGTGTTGTCGGCGACAAGCTTCAACAACGACACCATCTTTCCACTGATGAGCCCTCACAAAGAAACAAGAGATAAAGCGGACCTACTTGTTCCAACAGCAGGGTGTAATTATCTTCTAATTCTGCAAAATCGCCGCTGTTCTTATGCAAGAAACGAAGTGTCCTATATAGGTGTCAGCACATGATAAAAAGAGAGACCACCAAACTCACGCTTCCAAGTTGCGAAGAAGCTTAACGTAGAGACGAGGACTGAGCTCCGAGCCCAAGGCTTCGCGAACTATATCACGAATTTGGATGTCTCCGGCAACCAGCAAATTGATCAGGTCGCCAATGAACTGTTCAATCAGTGGAAGAGGATTCTCTAGCACTCGAATTTTGTCAGGGAGGGAATGATACGGGATGACCTTGGTAAGTGCCGCAATATCGAAGTCTTGTTCCAAGCATGAGCCTGCTAAAGCTGCTAGGAACAATGTCAAGTTGTGCCATTGGAAACGAATGTCCTGCATAAGCATGTCAATGGAGTTTATGTGGAGAAATAGAGAAGTTCATACCTGTTGTGCCAAAGGGTTGTGATTTTTAGGACTATCCCCTTCCAAAAAGGCTTCGTTGAGAGCATTATTGATAGATTCGTTCAAAGCGCGCCAACGCCAGTAGCACTCTTCCCAGACGACAAGATGTACACCCGAAGAAAATCGCAAAGTGCGAACCAATTTACGTATCCGTTTCTGATGACCAAGACGGCCTAAGGAAATCAATGAGCAAGATCAAATCGACTGCAAGAAAGGCGAGGAACTAACCAGCGATAGTGATTCTTGGATCTCCCAACAATTCATATACAGGATTTCTTGTCGACCTATCTTCCTCTGTGATGAACGGATTTATGGGCGCATTCGGCTGACGTTCTGCGTAGGCTAAAAGACGAAGCCCGTTGGCTGCTAAATATGAGATGTCGTTATCTGCAGAAGTCAACTCCACCAGGAAGGCTATTTCTGCTAAAATAAAGGCTGAAACGCGCTTAGGATCATTTTGAAGAAGTTGCATATATTCCAGCTGATTGGAAATGGATGTCATTCTATTGCTGAATATCGCATATTGACGATAACTCACATCACTTTTCATGGAGTAAAACTGCATGACTTGATGAGCCACAGAAATATATAAACGCTCTCTATCCGCGTCGTCTCTTGTCGTCAGAAGATTGCTCGATATAGTGATTAGCGTCACAGGCCTGGAGTTTTCTCATTAATAAAAGTATGACTTTCGAAATAATAAGAGACGGAGTACACACATAGCAGCTTTGACAATATCAATCATACGATAGTCACTGTTGTCCACTTCGGTCGCCGTGATGCTTCGTTCCGTAATCTTTGTCATACAACGTGCTGTCGAAATTTTCACAGAAGTATCAATCTTTGCCACCCATAACTTATCGATGACAGTAATCCAGTTGTCTATGTTTTCTTTGTTGATAATTTTCATGAAGAAACCTAAATTCTCTCGCCACAGGGAGAGAATACTGAGAATGAGGACCTCTCGTTCCGATAAAGGTTCTGGTAGGTAACGTTTTGCCATGGGTCGACTTGCTATTCTCTTCATGATGCCGTTGTATTCCACCTCGTTATGGCGATCTGTACCTGCATGCTGCAGAGAAGGTAGTTGGTTTATTATTATTATTCAGAAAATATGAAGATTCGAGGATGAACACAAACCTTTAGAATATCTCGGAACCTCCCCGAGACGGCCAGCTCCAAACTGTCCAATGGTTTTTGCCAAGGGAATCGTGTTGCATCCTGTACAAGTGTTAGGCAAGCACGCACCACGACGGTCTTGACAGGATCAGATCTCTCAGGGTCGATGCACGCTTGGAACAGAGGCTGCGATTCTTCCCAAGAGAGGAAACGGAAGACAGCCACCAACGCATCTGCGTACAAAGCCACATCTATATCCTCGTATGATTCCCAAAATGGCTTGCGTGTTGTGCCGCACTTGTACAGAGCACTCTTTATTATTATTATTAATTTTTGGAGGCGAAAATCAGAACGTTGGACTGAGCAAATCAAATATCGGGGAAAACTTACCCTGATTTCATGAGCGATATCATACGAAAGTGACCTTAGAGGGATGTCTGCTGATGCGTCGATATATGTAGCAGCACGACAAATGTCAACGGCGCAGACCAAAGAGACTTCTGAGAGTTTGGAATTGTTTTGAATATGCTTGACGATCGAGTCGGTGAATTTGATTTCCTTTATATAAAATGAATAAAAAGAATCACGGCGGAGAGAGTTGAAAAAAAGTACCTTTCTACCCTTGGGTGTGGCCATACCAAACTGGAAATCAGAGGTGATTCTGTCGGAGGTCATACAGTGCAAGATGGTTAGCGTGGGCCAGAAAACTCTCTCTTCGCCAACTGGAGTCATGGAGAACAGCAAATCGAATACGCGCTCTGGGGCACCTTCTGTTCGAGCTCTACTTAGTATAACGTCGTTAAATTCTTGTGGAAAGATATCTATCCAATTCCACACTGCCGTTCTAAGGTGGGCAGTGATGGCACGCTGAGCATCGTCCTTCATTTCCAGCAGTAACGATGATAGTTCTATTTAAAAAAACACGTCAGTAGGATGTTGCACATTCTGCCAAAAAAAAAAAAGACGTACGGTTGAGAAGTAATACCAGCCGCTGTTTATCAATAAGACTGTAAGAAATCAGGTGCAGGTCAACAATATCCGAATGCGCATCAGGATTCGCTGCTAAAGTGCTCAGTTTCGAAGACAAGCGATCGGAAACAACATTCCAATTGGAAGCAGATATATGGAATATAATCCTGCCAACAAACTTGGCGATAAGGTTGTTCACACACTCTGCAGATCTCAAGAGTGACATGTGCGTCTTTTCATAAACGGAATTTGTAGCGGCGAGATGTACGGCGGAATTTATGCTCATTTTTGATGACCTAAAAGAGGTGGAAGAAGTCCGCGTTCTCAGAGGAGGTTCATCCGGAGGTTGTTGATTTTGTTGTTGGTCGTGCGGTACATTTAAATCGATGTTGTCGTCAAAATCCCGGAAGCTTAAATCCGTGGACCTAACTTGAAGCATGAGAGGAACCTCAGGCGATGCTGATTGCCGTAGTAGCAATACCATGACGCTGAGGATGTATTTGGCACAGGAATCGATGAGGGGAGCTGGTTCTCGCCATGTTCCTATGTATGTTGAGGAGGTAGAATATTCTGAGGACGTTTGTTGGCGGGTACTCGATTTTGTAGATGAATGTGGAGGAAAGGGTGAGTCGGGGGAGGATGGATTATCGTTTGCAGGGTTCTGTGACCATCTGGATGCCATAGCCACGGAAAGCACCTTTAAGATAAAAAGCTGGGATTGCAAAACGTCTATTTCGACCGTTTTGGAGATGTGCGCATCGGGCTATTATAGATTAAGCTATAGATATAAATTCACTGCGAAGAAACTGAAGCACATACTTTGTTTTGGCTATCCAGAAGTTCACATAATGCCCAGGCTATCATGTCCAATGAGTCCTTTGATAATTCCACCAGTGCTTCAATGGCTCGTTGCGTCGGTTGATCGGCCTCTACGCGATCCAGCGAAAGACCTGACGAGGACGGCAACTGTTTTTGTACATTCAGACGTTTAGAGTCTCTACAAAGTCATGGAATTATATAGAACAGACGTACCTTCTGTCTCAACCTATTCACCAAAACCTGAACGATCTTCTGCTGTGGCGCCGACTGAGAATTGGAATTGTACGACGTGCTATGCACCGAAGGCTGGTTTACAGTGCCCCCACCAACAGATGTGTAGACATGGTGCGACTCCGTGGTACGATGCACCAGGATGGTGCTGGCACTGGGTGTGGAGACATTGGAGGAAGTCACAGACGCTGAAGGCCGTCGAGGCATTCCAGGAGACTACTAGTATTTTTTTCGCTATCGTCCTCGATTTTTTGCCGACTTGTAATTGGAGCTGCTTCGTGGGCAGCTGATATCGTGAGGGTGTATACCCAGGATGATGAAAGAAAGAAAGGATCACCTTAAAGGCAACCTCCGAAGAAGCGAAGAAGCCTGAGGACGCGATAGGCGACTTGTCCAAATGCACAAACAGGTACCCCTAGTTTCTGAATGACTAAGCAGACTTAAAAATAGCGACCCCTGATGCAGATGCATGATCATTGCCTTTTCTTTTTCTAAACAGTCTCAAGCTCATCAACTTGATCAATGAGTATAAAACCTACATATTTGCATATTTTACTGATGAGTATGGTACTGAACCTACGCAAACCAAAGACAAATATCTTTTCAACAATTCTTGAATAATTCCACGTAATTTCCACTCATGGAAACCAAAATTAATATATCATCCCGGCCCGCTTGTCATTGCATTGCTGCACAGCGAATAAGTATACGAAAATGCGGAGATACAGAGAGCATTCGAATGTTGTCCAGACAGAAAGCAACGAATACATATTACATACTGATTGAGGTTTAAGCAACATTTTACGAGGTTGCCACACATCCAGAATTCGCCATTGGCCAATACAGTCCATGTCGCCAACATGAACACAAGACGTGCGGGTGAACATGTGGGCGCAATAGACTGACGTGTTGTATGGGAATGCGAGTAAAGTGACAGATAACATTTTATAATAGGTACAAGTTAATCGAAGTCGAGTGCCAGCATCATATATGTAAGACTCGGAACGCCGTAAATCCAAGCAAACGTTGACGAGAATACCTCTAGGTACAGTCATAGATTCCATCTTATCAAGATATACGGTCAAAGATGGCTGAATATGCATTGCGATGTGAACCCCTTTACAAGACAATAGAGACTAGATAACAGTGAATGGCTCGGTGTGAGTATGAACCTTACAAGAATACAACCCCAGAAAGAAAGAAGTGCGAGCGAGTAAGGAAAGACGAAACCCAAAGACGAGCACAATGGCTGGAGCGTGGTACGCTAATTCGAGTCGGAAATACAGACCGAAGTGACTGAGCCAGGTGTATGTATATGTATTTAGTATGTCCGTGGGGTAGACGGACAATACGCGAACACGAATACATAACATCCTTACAGACCGGCTACTATTTCAGATGGTAGCTTGTCTGGTACTGATCAACAAGGAATGAGCACGACTGCCGTAAATCGTAACGAAACAGACACTCACCTTGGGCAATTATTAGATACATAATCTATATGTATATGTGATCCCAGGTAGTGTAATAAGCTGATAGAGTTGACTCCCCATTGTTCACTACTTTTGAGCGTGAGCTTCAAGAAAGACGGAAAATATAGCTTCTTGGTTGCCAAAGTCACCGAGAATGCGGTCAAGGAATAAGGGCGATGTGAGCATGTGTGAGTATTTATATGAACCATTTGTTTTACTGCCGAGAGACGAGTCAGAAAGACGAGTCAGAAGGATGCATTGTTCTCTCAGTAGCTGAACGACAGCGCGCGGCGTGGCAGTTGCCTAGTATTTTCTGGGAGTAAGCCTGTGATACGAGATAGTTGTAAGCCAGTTCTCCGAGCAGCTCCATCCTTTCCAAAGAAAGCGCAGGCCGGGAATGCTTTGGGCCACGGAAGACGTGAACGCACTATTGATAAGCACGGCATCATAATGAAAAACATAAATCCTGACCCTGACAATATTATAACCGATGTCGAATGGCTCGCAAAAGACCCAGGTTGCAGTAAGTAGTCAGTGAGGTGGCCCGTCGCCACTGACATCACGCGATGAAGATGGCTCTTGGTGATCTGAATCGGCAATCAAGATGCTTTACCGCACTCGATATGGACAGCAATGTATTTCACAAAGAAAATTTACTCATGGGTCTCTCTGTCCTTTTAAAAATTCCAGCAAGGATTAGAATTTTTTTCTGTTGGCCTTATCTATTTTGACCCTTGCGCTTGGTTTTTGCTCATTTATCTGTCGACCTTGTTATTTTTATGAGCGCCCTAGAGGCCTGAGGGTATGCTGAGAAGAACATTAGGCTACCGATTTGGAACCGAATAGCGTACGAGTCAAGTCATTGGTCCAAGAATAATGAACTTGGGGGCCTGTCACAGCCACTACTACGTAAGGCTTCTTGATGATTTAGAGGGCCATCATGCCCATTGTTCTCTGAAAACCGAAGGCAGATTAGGAAACAATGGCATCTGAAAATTTAGATCTAAGGATGAAGTATAAGACGGAAACGGAAAAAGTTATTCGGAGGGGCGCGGGAAACTTCGTACTCCGCAAATTTCAACGCGAGACAAGTGTGATCATTGCTCTTGCGGCTTGGACCATCCTGCTGACTCTTGTTACCACCGTTTCTCTCGCTCTCCAGCACCCATCGTTGTCGATTTCGCTGTCACCTTACACGTTTATTTTCTTTTCCGTCGCTCTCTAGTCGATAATCTTCGTTTGCACGTCCGTCAGTCCCGCTACTTTCGATTTGTTTCCTCGCTTTTCCTTCCGCACTTCTCTGTTCTTTTTGCTCTATCTATCTTCTTGCTTCACCTATCGTCGTCGTACCGTTTTTTTGTCCCATTCCACAAAAGAATTCCCGAGATATACAAAAAGGAGCGGAAAAAGCGCAAAAAATTTCCAAATTCATCTTTCGCCCCCCATACGTATCATTCTTATCACCAAAATCGTGCCAGCATCACTTCCTTCTTTTCTCCTTCCGATTTCACTGTAAACGATGTCGCGGAACGACCAGCAACACGATTTCGATTACCCTCCAGGACTGGCATCGAGTGTTCATGCACGGTCTCAGGAGAGAGATCTCCCTCTCGGTGCCTACAGAGGAGAGACCTTTTCTCCTATGAACGGTCCTCAAGACAGAAGGGCAGGAAATGGAATTTTTGGATTTTCTGGAAATAATTTTCCAGGTGCATTGGCGCGATCTTCAGTGATGGACCATCGTGACTATGGGCACCACCAGTCAGAGGGAGGACCAAATAGGCACAATCCGAGCTCCAGTATAGCTCTTTCGTCTTCCCCTTCACCTTTTCTTACCTTCAACCATCATAATCCTCGCCCGACCCCTCCCTCCCCTCCTACCGCCCTTCTCAACAATTCTCCCAGCGCTACATATCCTCATTCTACCAGCGAGACAGACCGTGATTCCGTTATTTACAGACAACTCCCCGCTTCAGCTAGCATTCCAACTTCCAACGCCTCGCGCTCAACACTTTGGTGGGGCGATCTCGAACCTTGGATGGACGAAGAATACGCCAAACAAGTATGTCAACTCATGAATTGGGATCCGGCGAGCATCAAGGTTCCCCATCCCGCCCCAGATCCGACTTCTGGACAGCAGGCCAATAATCCTGGCTATTGCTTCTTGACTTTCCCCTCGCCATCGCACGCTGCTTCCATACTCGCCCAGATCTCTAAAGGCGTTAATGGCGGGCCATTGCCAATGCCTAATTCCGCGAAACCCTTCGTAATGAACTGGGCGTCTTCGGTCAATTCTCCTTCTCCGATGTCTGCTACATTTCCTCCTGTTACTCCATTGCATCAGCCGCTCTCTGCGCAGCATACTGGTCAGCAACAGCAACAGCAACAGCAGCAACAATACCCCAAGGAATACAGTATTTTCGTGGGTGACTTGGCTCCCGAGACATCCAACTCCGACTTGGTGGCCGTCTTCCGTAATCCTGTTTTAGGTCTTCGTAATGACAGAGAGCCTAAATTTATCAGACCGTTCCTGAGCTGCAAGAGCGCTAAAATCATGCTGGACCCGTTGACGGGGGTCTCGCGAGGCTATGGCTTCGTCCGGTAAGTCTCGATTTGATGAACCATATATATGCGCTGTATATGCTAACTAAATTTTCAGCTTCACCGACGAAGCTGACCAACAGCGTGCTTTGATTGAAATGCATGGTTTGTACTGCCTTTCGCGTCCAAGTAAGCTTGTTCCAGCATAAAGTGACGCGCATATATTTATACGCCTTCCCTTCCCCAACAGTGCGCATCTCTCCTGCCACCGCCAAGTTTAAAGCTCCGACAGCTGCAACCAACTTTGACTTACCACAGGTGTCTTTCACGCCTCCACTTACTCATGCGAGTATCGATGGCACAAATCAACCAGTCACTATTGCTGTGCCTCTACCTACTTCCACACAGTCTAAAAGTGTATCGGCGCCTATTGCCGCGGCGGGGCCCATCATTACCGGAGCGACCCCGGCACCTGGAGCGCCGTCTTTCGCTGGCTCGCATTCGAACAACTCGCTGAGCTCTGGATCCAGCAACAGCTTAGCTACTTCCGGATTTGTTACCTCTTCGGATGACATTCTCAGCGTCAACGCCGTCTACAACAGCGGGATGAGCCATTTTACGAGCCCATATGGTGTGGTTGATACCAGCCCCATGAAAATGACGAGCATGAATTCCTATCAACATGAGGCTCAGCTTCGTCAGGCTTTGGCACAGCAGGCAGAGGAGTCTTCGCCACGTTATGTGATTTCCGAAGAGTCTTGGAAGCATCACGCGCAAGCTAGGGCGATTCTGGGCAATCTGATTGGGCCAAACGGTGAACAGCTGACTTCGACGGACCCGTACAACACCACAGTCTTTGTTGGGGGATTGTCGCCGCTGATCTCAGAGGAAACCTTGAGGACGTTCTTCGCCCCCTTTGGGGATATTCATTATGTACGTAACCGTCAACGCCACACAAGCGCATCGATTTGATCTTCCTTTTTTAATTGTAGGTCAAGGTACCTGTTGGGAAGCACTGTGGCTTCGTTCAGTTCGTGCGCAAGGCAGATGCGGAGAAGGCGATCGAAAAGATGCAAGGATTCCCTATTGGTGGAAGTAGGATTAGGTTGAGTTGGGGTAGGAGTCAATGTGAGTTCTTGTTCTTTTATTCATTGTATAGTTATCTGACGCATCTACAGATAAAGCTGCGCAAGCCGCCGCTCAGGCTGCCCAGACTGCTGCTCTTCAGGCGCAGTATCAGCCCTTGCCTGTCCATACAGGCATCACGCAAGACCAAGCTCTTCAAATTCTGCAAAAGTTCAACGCGCAGAATTACTTCTCTGGAAATGGGAACGCTAGCTCTCAAGATGTCAGTGAGCTCGAGAATTCTCTTCTTACATATGGAGGTGGTCGGGACGATAATAAGAAGGATGATGGGACATCCAACAACAATCTCTTCCAGGCTCGCCCTGATTTGCATCGCTCGCAGTCTTCCTTCTCGCCATTCTCTCCGGACCCCAATAGCATTTACACAACTTCGGACGCGAGGCGTGAACCGTCTAGGCTGGAGAGTTTGCTTCCTCATACCAAGTATGTTCCTGGGTTCTATCAGTCCCAGCAGGAGTTCAAGAATCCACACGGGCATGTTCCTGGATCCTATCAATCGCAACAGGACCTCAAGATTAGTACGCACAGGGAAAGTTTGGGACCTAGCAAGCTGTCGCCGACGACTGTGCGCTCATCAGGCGAAGGTCGCTACACGTTCGCTGAGAGTTCAGACCCCCCGACGCCCATCAATCGCGCTCCTGGACGTGGCGAACAACCCATCTCGAGACCGTCCAGCGACCAAATGGCTTTGCTGAACCAAGAATTTGATCGTATCCAGGACTTGAACAACACCTTCGCTAGTCTTGATATTGATCACTGGAAGACATCCGACTCTTCCGCAGCACCCAACAGGCCTCCTAGCTAGATGGTTTGGTCATTCGGGAAGTGACAATCTTTGCACAGCGTCCGACACGCACGAAACGAACTTTTTTTTCAGTTTTAAACACACCTTCTTTTCTGTTGTTTTCCTAAATATTACATCACCACGCTAAATCTCACACATACTCTATTATCGGTTGGAGTTGTATAGGTACTCGCTCCTCCCATTTTTTGTTTGTTATCTTTCACGGGAGATTGGTCCGCCGTCTCCCCTTTACCCTAAATCCCAAATCATTTTCTCGGATAGTATCTACATCATACACTTCGCATCCTATCTGTTTCGTTGATTATGTTTCACCATCCATTCCTTCTTTGGCCGCATTTTTACGAATATCTTTTTCTACGATTAGTTGTCTGATTTTGTTCTTCCCCATCGCTCAGTCTATAGTGTCTTCTTGTTTTGTTACCGCCTCTCGTCGTTCTGTTCGTTCATATACTATCACTATCTCTCTCTTTCCCCCCCCTTTTCTCCCTGGCGAATCAAATTTTGACTCCGAAACCCTTATCGATTTGTTGTGATGTTCCTGGACCTTCTTCGGTCTTCCAGGTTCGTCTCCATTCTTTTTGGGTGTGTTAATGGACCCCCATCATTTCCCTACATACAAGCAACCGCACAGTCAAATTCGGATCCAGGACCCATTTCAAATTTTCCCTTTCTTCCTTTCTCGTTGTCTTGGCCCTGTTGTTTTGTTTTGTTTTGTTTTTTTCCTCTTATCCCTAATCCTTCGAGCCTTTTCCTTGTTCCGTTTTTTGTTTTGTTTTGTTATCACTGTCTCCTACCATAACATGATGCACCCACATTCTGGCAGTAGTAGTATTGCAAAAGAAAAGTATTGCTCTGGTTTGGTTTGTAATAGGATTCCCATCCCCCCCTTTTTTGCGCTATCAATTTCAATTTTTGTATATCATGATGATGATGATGATAATGATAATGATGATTGTAATTAACACGTATACAATTACATACATACGTACATATGTTTTCTTTTTTTGTATAGCGCTTGTTGTTGGTTTTTATTTTATCTGCTTTTGTATTTTATCCCAGTCTTCTTCGAATGCAGCTTGGTTACTGTTGTATATATATACATTATCATATACGGTTTAATTGTACATATACACACGAATTTGATATTTTGCTTGGTTGCTGTTGCAACGATTGACTCATATATGTATCTATCTTCCTCCTCCTATCCTATATAAATGGCCTATTGGCCCTGGTTGCCTTTTGGGCTTATTGGATTCTGGAAAAAATGAGTTTTGGCTGAATTTTGGGTGATTGTTATCCTTGTGAGTTGTAGAGTTGGTAGCTTGCTGCTTGTTCTTTTTATTTAATTTTTTTTGAAATTGAAGCGGCTTGCCATGACACCTCCTGACACTTCCCATCGACTTAGGGGATCAGTCGAATTAGGGAAGGATTGATGGACCGTTGGGACTCAGTAGACTTGAGGCGGCCCGGTCAATTGCCGCGCTGGTCCATCTAAACTCCTTTCTTTCATGAACTCAGTCAACGTTCGTTCTCTCCCTATTTTGCATGCTTTAGAATGAATTTTCTTAGTGGCTCTGACCCTTGGCAACACTGTCCGGTTTTTTAATGGACGAGAAGTGGGAAAACCGCAAGTGACGCCGGTGATGGAGATGAAAGTCGTACGCATGTGTCCCTTTTTTCCTGGAAGTACTTTCTTATAAGAGGCCACCAGTATATATGTAATGGTTGATAGGTCTAATTGTGCTGAGGAGCCCTACCAGTCAGTATTTAGTGTCAAGTTTGAGTTTGAACTTTGGCGACGACCCTTCCCAGCAACTCTCTTGCCTTCGTCCCAGTCACAAGGGGCATCTATCTGGAGCCACAGAACCTGGCTGAGAACGTGTGGAGTGACAGCCTGGTTTAAACTGGTATTTCCAAAGGTAAAAAGAAGACTTGACGCGCGTCTCAATCACCGGTTATTCATGCGATTTTCCTCCCGGAATCTCACTATTGTCCAATCTTTCTGTGTTATAAGCATAATCTGACATACTTCGAATATGCGGTTGCTGTGCACT
Organism: Agrocybe praecox; assembly: GCA_964017145.1. NCBI lineage: Eukaryota > Fungi > Basidiomycota > Agaricomycetes > Agaricales > Agrocybaceae > Agrocybe > Agrocybe praecox. Next base: position 1,020,149 of record OZ024843.1, on the reverse strand, counting down.
GAATCGGAGTATGTGCAAATATAACTGCCAATGATGGATGGAAAATGTTGCTCACTTCTTTGTCGCGAATAGAGTTGAAGTGGAATTAAGTTGGTTCCCACCAGCGAAATTTGTTTCTAGAGAAAATTTCTACTCACTTTCGGGCTGATTTTATAGCGTCGGTTCCGAGCTATCCTCATCTACTCCTCATTTTGACAGGCGTGCAAACATAGGTCGTTCGCCTTCTGTCCGACCCTCTCGCGCACGTAGTATCTGCTCGTGCAAAAAGTTACGCAGTCCTGTCGTTCTGGAAAGCGTCCCATAGAAATGAATACAGTCGATCCTGGCAACTGTTGAAGGGAATTACAACCCTGACCTGACGCCCCCCGAAAAAGTCCTTAAAAAGAGTAATATGAGAGTCGGTGGGAGCTACCATTGACTGCTTGTGGCTTGTGGTGCGGCATGCCTCGGGTGCTGTTGCAGATGTTAAGAGCCTTGCCTTCGATCCTGTGCCCTGTGTAAACAACTGATGCTTGTTGTCGGCAGGAAGTGGGTTGTTCACTCAATCATGGATCACGACAGGCAACTTCTCAGAGGGTAGAGCTCCTCCTTTATTCAAAAGACTAATGACATCTACTATTCAAATACTGTCGCACATCGGAATCCCGCGACATGTTGCTGTCCTAATCACTGTTCTCTTCTCTGCTCCCCTCCATTTCTTATCCTCATAGCTGCGTACCGAGATCGCGGGACGGTACCGACCTTGAACCATGAACCGTACTTCATCTTACCACCTAGCGGCCACACTGTGGGTTTTTGATGTATTCTTATTCTCAAGTGAGCGGAAGGTTTACCTAGAATCATTCCCATAGGCCCGCTTCGTTATCATTATCGCAGATCATACAATTTTTGTACGAGTTGGAACATACTCGGTGAGACTCATAGTGGACGTATTTGAAAACGAACTCACGAGTTTTTTTTTGCAGTCGTGTTGCTTTGGCTGGTGTTATTATCCTGGCGTATGACTGGATCTTAACGTTCGGGGAGGAGGTGCGCGTTTGGAATACAAAATCACCTTTGCGGAGCATTAAATTCTAGACAAGGTGGAATATGTTTGGCCCTCCAAACGGACTCCTACCAAAGTCGTCTTCCTCGCCAACCGATATGTCAACCTAGCTTCTCAGTTTTCGATGATCATAAATTTTACTGGAGCGTTGCAGACTAATTCTCAACGAGTGAGAATGTTTCTCTCTGGAAAGTACACAAAAGCCTGACAATTTTGAACCCTAGCGTTGCGTGTATTACATCATTGTTTATGGCGTCGTTGTCTTCCTGACAACAGCCTCCGTTCATGGTATGTCATGGCGTAGCGTATTTTGTCCTGTCCACTTGAAAGTCAAAATCTTTCTAACTAGTGCTGGTCTTGTTGCGAACATGGGCCATTTGTAATCGACAGCCACGGACGATAGTGGCTTTGGGCGTTATGTATATGTTTTACGCACTCGCATGCATTGCCCTCATCATATATGCTGCGATCACTGCTTCAGGCTCGTCTAATATCTATCTTTCGTTATCTTTCTTCAAATTTAATAACATACTTCTCCTCTCTAGGTTCATTCATTATAAATTTGCAAGGGACGTGTATTTCATTCGCTGCTGGTAAGTCCCTTGATAGTTTGCACACTTTGCGTTGGTACTGAGTGTAAGCGTGGTACAAGAACCATTGGTTCGTTACTATTCTTTCCTTACGACACAAAGGCTAACAATTAGCATGTGTACGATTGTAATCAGTGGTATGCCTGGCTTGCAAGGTTAGTCAAGGTCCTCGTCGAATCTATCATAGCGCAAAGAAGCCCACAAGTTTGTCCTCAAGTCTATTCTTGGAGTACATAACCTTTACATTTACCATTACGATAATCTATCGTCATTATGCCGGGATCAACCCAGGATTTCGCGGACTGGGGCCACTTCCGCGGAGGTTATGTCGTTCAGGTATGCCATTGACATAGTTAGCCTTTCATCATAATTTGCTAATGAGTTACCGGAAGCTTTTCTCTACATTCTGGTATGTATTCGTATGTCTGTCTCATATTTCAAAAGCAGAGATTTACCCTGGCCACGTAGTTTGCCACGATTTCACATGTATTTAGCATCATCGTGTGGTACGTTATTTTCGTTATTTGCATCCGGTGAACTGGTCAATTTAAATCGGTGCTTCCGTTCTAACATATTATTGTAACGCAACAGGAGAGTATTCTGGGACACGCCGTACAATATGTTGGCTGTTACGTGCGTTTCTATTTTTATTTACCAGCTTTCCTGCGTTGGATCACGATATTTTCAACTTACGAGTGTTTTCATCGTTTTATTAGATTTAATAGTTGTCTCTTGAATGTTGGCGGGCAGCGATTCGTTCTGAATCTTCGGTTGGTCAGCAACTGTAGAGTCGTTGAGCTTCCTCGATTTTCAGGCGTCGCCATGGGTGCCCCACCCAGTATAGAGCTTGAAAGTATATCTGGATCCAAGGCGCCATAACATGATACTGTTTTTAAGGAGAGCTCATTCCTACCGTACGCACCAATGGAGCGGCAGTGACCTCTTTAATGTACTGGGTCGCACATCGCCATGTATAAGTATGGCATTGTTTGTAAACCGTATACATGTATATTTAGGAGAATTTGTCGGGTTTGCAATTAATCTTTTTTTTTTTTTTTTTTGCGTGCATCAGGATTCAGAAGAAAGCAATTGGGTTGGTCTCATTCCCAAATATCTGCTGCAGTACGTCCCAATGCTCGACGATACATGTCCCCTGGAACCTGAACATGTCAACTACTGCGAAAACTGTGGTAGGGTTCAAAGTAAGCTTAAAATGAACCGCGCCGAATCCCTGGCCAGCGAAAGCTGTCTTGTTCGTCGAGAGTACTTGAGGATCAGCAAAACCAGCAGTAAGGATGGCAATCGCAGCATCGCGACCTTGTGCCGCGTTAGGATTGTGTTGGATATATTGTCTGTGGATGAAAGTAATCAATTTTATGGCCCTTAAAGATCTTACGAGTTGAACGCTCGAATAAGGGATACTTACCCTGGAACCCATCTATCGAACGCAGTTTGCACGTCTTGAAGGTCCACGTAAAGGTGCGCAAAGTCCGCAAGAGCGGCCTGCTGTTTGGCTTCGAGATCGGGTCCTCGTTCCTTGTTGTTGCATACTTTTGGCGGAAACTTTTCGGAGGATGTAGCTACGGCTACGGCGAGCAGAGCAAGGAAAGAGGCGTAAAAGATGCTGAATATCGAGCGCATTCTCCTAGTATAATTGGGGCTTGTTGGAGAACAGTTGGGACTGGGGATTCGATAATAAGTTATGTGGCAACATGGTGGCTTTATATCCTCTGAAGCGTCAAAGAATTACGATATACGCCCTTGGCAGGACGTTCAACTTACAAGAATAACCAGAGTGTGTACAAGTTTTTGCATATGCAGAAACCCAAATTCCGCGGACCCGAGACTCTCCTATATGTTTGTCATGAAAGGCTGTATAGTCTGGTCCATGAATACACCCTCATACTAGGCGACCAAAAGCCACTGGCATGACTGGTGTAAAATCCATTGGTGTTTCTAGTGACTAGAAACACCAATAAGTACATGGATAATGTGCGACAGAAACTTGAGCTTGAGGCGCAGAAAATTTTTAGCGACAGTTGGCTCATTTCATTAAAGTTTGAGACAAAAACATAAAAAGCGACCATATTTTTCAATCCAAACTGAGCATACAAATAAGGGCATAATTTGGGTCGGAAATGCCGAAGGTCCAAGTTCGCTTTTTATTTTTACCCACTTTGACCGCCATAGTGAACGTATTATAATGCTGGCGCTAAATTTTCAAATTTTCACATACACGGTATAAACTCCTTGGAACTCGTCAGCGTGTACGGTGTCCGGGAGCGACATGGTTAAAATTCACATTTTGATTGTAACTATTCGAATTTCGCTTGTTGACCATCACATGATGTTGGCTTTTCCGCTACTCTAATCTACCCTCTGGTACCGTAAACTGACCTACTACAGTGCAAAGGCATACAATAGACACACCACAGCCTTATATACCATCTCTCAATTCAGTTGCGCTCACTTTTACCAACATTTTGCGCGTTTAGAATGTTTTTCGGCAATGTCCGATAAACGCATCAGCACGCGCATCAATCCACGCTCACTGTGCGCTCGCAGACGGCATTACTTTGCTGGCCGTCCGAGACAGAATCCAAAGCTCAGTTTGGGCGTGAACCTGCCGGACGAACATTCTATTTGCCTTATGGTAAGATATATAGAGCGTAGGGGAGCAAAATGACGAAGAAACCCTCCAGAAGTCGAATGACATGGTGTGCTGACAACAAGCGAAAAGTTGCAATCAAAAATTAAAATGTGAATTTTAACCATGTCGCTCCCGGACACCGTAAGCGTGATACCTTTATCATGAGCTAATAAAGACATTCACGTTCTTGTTCCGGCTGCTGGCAAGGCGTAATCAGTACAGTTTGCGATATCCATCGCCCTGACGTTTGGGTAGGCTGAATTGGAGAGTCTCTATCTTTTACTCTGAGGGTATGTCAAAAGCCTTGCGTAAGTGGTAGGTGTTCCTCTCATGTTCGGGCTTAGTTGAACAATGTACTGTGCACAGTGCACGTTGTGGCAGTGCAGTCTGACCTACTGCCCGATCCGTACTCTAGATTAGATTAGATCCATTACATGTATGCCAACGACGCGTCCATGGTCGAATCCAATTCCATCCTTTGACCACTACTGCCATCGTGCGAGTCTTCTCGACGCGCTTCCGAGCACAGCTATGCCATCCAGCTAAATACTGGACTGCTCCAACGTCAGCCTGCGCTCATGTCCATCCTTGAGGGATGATCAAAGATCTGCCATATCGGTTGGAGATATTGTTGAAGGTGCTTGCTAGACTAACGGCTTGACTCACAAGGAATATGGCATGCCTCTACATCATGTCATATATGACCACGCTCAACGTATCTTAATCAAAGGCATGTCGACTCTGTGCATCTCTGATAGGTGCGAAACAAAACTTTACTCTTGGAACACTGCCTGCTGTGTATATTTGGTTCGAGAACCTATGCTGTGCGCATCAGCAAAATCACGTATCACCTACACTCGCTGTCCCTAGTGCACAGATACCAACAAAGTTGCGAGCGTATGAAACGTAAACATCGCAGAGAATCAGCATCAGCATAATCATGGGTGTTGAAAACCCAGTCCAAAGCACTGAACCAAGGCTGTACTCGAGATGAGAAGGGAGGAATAAGATTGCACTTTATACATAGATTTGGCATTCTCCGCCTCGCCCAATTACAGTCGTAACAGCACACATAAAAAGGACAGAGAGAAGGATCACATTTGGTTAACACCTGCCCCTATGTCTCCTGGTAGCGATGATATCGCGTCGAAATCAGTGCAAAAGATACTCATTAGCTCCGACTTGAATTCGGGATTAATATTCCAATATTTGATGGGTATGTTGCTGCTTTGATAGGTCACAGTAGCGCGTCATCCCTGGGGGCTTATAGCTTTAAAAAAGGTATTTACAGTGGGGTTTACGCAGCAACATTATACATCTATGGTGTGTTGCATTAAGTTGAATATTCATTATCATCATCTAAATCAAAGCATTGTTTATCAGTTACTAGCTCGCGTACACGGATTTCCAATAATCTTCTCATCATATGTACCCTGACAGTTCTCTACATCGTTTTGGTCGCTGAAATGTGCACAGGATGGGTGTATACTCTCGCTGTGTACCGTGACCAAGGCGACTCAAGACTGTCGATATTCATAGCAGCCGCGACTGGGGCTACTGTTAACCCTATAATCGAGTTATTATATACTATCACTGAAACGTGTGCTTTCCTCCTCGCTGATGGACTTATGGTGAGCCTTTCCTGCCCTGTTTGTACAGGTATATTCGTAATTTACGATATTATGCACAAGATATGGAGATGTTTCCATGTGTGCAGGGAATCAATCACATGGGTCATAGTCCCGGCGATTTTCTTCGTTATCGAAATTGGTCCGTTTTGAATATATATTCTGGGGTATCGAACGTTCTCTGAATTATTTATACGTATCTAGCTCTCGGAGTTGCCCAAATATTATTAGCAGGTTTCCTAAACTTCAATCCAGGACTCGAGACACAAAAAAGAGATCATCAATTCAGTACTATTGGCGCTTGTTTATGCACAGCAATGGCAATGACGAGTCTAACATCAACATTTTTCATATGTCGTTGCATTTTTGTCCATACTTCACGAAACGTTCAAGCAAGACGTAGATACAGGAAAATCCTCTACACTCTAATTTACACCTCTATTATCTACTCGACATCCGGAGTAATAATGGCCATATGTGATATCCTGATTACAGTGGAGGTTGACGCGTCCGTGAGCGCCATTGTACTCAGCAATTACTGTGATTGTCTTTCCAACGTCTTTGCCGTAAGCAGTATGTCTTCAATGCTCGTCCTTCTTGATAATTTATCTAGTTGATCCAGGGAATTGTGCCCACATTTATGGTGGCACGTTTAGCTTTCTCGTCATCTCAGGATGAAACCACGGATGCATCGTCTACAAGCCGCTTATCTTCTGCGTTTATCGCCGAATGCTATGCCGAAGTCAGTGTAGGTCATGACGGGACATAAGAGTTTCTCCACGTAGATGGCATAAAGATAGGGAGAATATAGTAATGATCAGCGGCTTAGGCATGGCGGTTTATGGCCCAAAACTTGGACCTTTTACCAGTTCCGATCCTATCTAGGCCCTTGGATACTCAACTTAAATTAAAAGATATTGTGACACAGTCGATTTTTGAAAATTTCTCTCAAAATTTAACGAAAACCAAATGAGTGATATTTTTAGGTGCGCCCATGACTTGACTCAGGTTGCGGGGCATTTACTTGAAATTGGACGTGACCACAAAAATAGAGACCCACCCTGATAACCTATATTTAGAATATCCGAAATCTCCGAGCGCGTCTACATTTTTGAAGTAATATAACATACAGGGCTTTCTAACGAATCGATCGAGTGTAGACGGCCTTCTCACTTCAAGATCCCCGGCTCATCGCAACACGTGTCGACGACGGCGTTCGGAGATCTCGGATAATCCAAATATGAATCACAAGAGGGGTTCCTATTTCTCGGTCGCTGTCTGTTGGCCGTCTGTGTGAAAAAGCGTAGCACCCCGTCGCCCCCAAGTACTTAGTTAACATTGCTTACTATAAAATAATGGCTCAAATTGAATTTTGTAGAGACAGATAAAAGTTCTCTTACCTAAGTCAACTTATATGCGCATTGATAAAACTATGGCTATGGCTCTCATTTCCTCAAGATTTGAGACAAAAACTTTGAATAACTACTAGATTCAGACTTAAATATGGTCGGAAATGGTGAAAATCAAAGGCTTGGTCGCTTTTTATACTCCCCCACTTTGACCGCCATAGATGGGCAAGTATGATATGTGAAGAATTTGACACATAACTCCGGTTCAGTATGGCAATTCTACAGTTGAACGTGGATTCATGGGTAATAAGTTTGATGTAGTATGTTGCCATGAGACTTGAGCTTGAGCTTGAAGCTTGAAGAGGCTTAAGCTAGCACCAGGCGGCCTTTTGCAGAATTTTTGCTATGGCACGTCCGACTCCGATTCGACTCCGACGACTGAACGTTGACCGAAAGATTTTCTTTCAAACGCAATTCGAAGATTCAACTGATCCTACGTACTACTACTACGGCTCGCTCCCATGTATTTTCCCTGTATCACCTCTCTCGACTGGGTTAGAGGCGGTATCTGAGGACTTCGGGCACTCTTCGCCAATCCAGAGCAATTAGGTTACTAGGCTCTGTAGTAGCAACCACGGCGACTAATGGTCGATCCCCAATGAGAATCCAGCGTTACTCACAAGGATGGAGAAGGGACATGAAACTAGGGCTTGTCTGCGTCAGTAAGTGGTCAGGTCAGGTATAGTTATTCTCTCGTCTATAAATGTCAATTTTACTCAATTATGCGGTGACGTCTGGCTCATTACTGTTAGTACCAGAGGATACCTACCTTCATGCCTAGGTCCACCCTTTATATAATCAATATAAAACTCACTGCTATAACTTCCACTTTCATTGATACCCTTATCCATGGAAGCCGACTTCTTGACGCTTGGAATTTTTCTTGACTATTTGGGTGATAATTTCTATACCAGGTCGACGGCAGGTATGGATCTATTTTTAAGTTCTCCACACCATTTTCGTAATGACAGAGATCAAGTATGTTTTATGTATGTTATCATTTCTACAAGTATTTCTGAATGAAATCTCTTACCCCATCGAACTCCCCTTTGTGTTGTTCCTCAGCTCCAGGAAACAAGTCGAATGTATGCGGTGCTCCTGGAACCTCGATCAACTCTACTGGAACTCCAGCTTCTTGCAGAAGTCTCTTCATATTGCGCGACTCGTCAATCTTAACGGCGTCATCTTCACTTCCATGAAGAAGGATGGTCGGTGGCCAATTTGCATTTACCGACAACTGCGGGAACAAGGAATGCTTGACCTTTGGTATAGCTTGCTTGAAATCCTCGAGTGTCTTGTTTTCCCTCTTGAGAATGCTGCGGAGAGTCTCGCTGATACTTGGGGTGTGCAAACCAGTATAGTAATCGAGAAAACTTCCTTCTTGTATCAGAAGCCTTGGGAGGTTTAGTCGAGCGTTTGATAACGCGCTTGAGCTCATGTCGTCAAAGAACTCAGGAGAAAGGGGGAAATCAGTCACTGTGTCAGGAGTGCCTTTGGTGTATGGGTGCATGTGGCTCAAGAAATCTGCTGGGTCGACACGGGGAAATGATCGATTCATGATAACCAGGTCGCCTTGCCTCACATCCACGGTTTTGGCGAGCTACCGGTTATTCAATTATTCAGTCTCAATTGAACATTGTTTAAACGGGGATGAACGTACGAAGAAGTCGCCGCCAGATCCATAGATGGTAAGAATTACTTTGGGCTTTGGCTCGCAGTGTATCGCAGCGAGATACGTGCATACTCCTCCGCCGCTTCCGCCGACGGCTGCGATCCTGTTGTTGTCTAGCCTGAAGGAGTAATCGTCGCCTTGAATTTCGTTGCTTGCTATGAACTTGAATAAATCTTGGAGGTCTTCGACAACATCATGTCCAGTGTTGGGTATCAAAAGCCTATAATCTGCAGAGACGAATGCGTATCCCATAGATATTACACGCTCTACACAAAGCAGTGTAAATATATCGTCAATAGTGTAACCTTGGGCTGGGATCAAAGTACATACCTAGTAGCCATGTCGGGAAGAAGCTCTTTCTATTTCCTATGACAAGTGCTCCGCCATGAAAATTGACAACAACGGGCAGAGTGATAGTGTCTTTCGTTGGAGGCAAAGCTGGGAAGTAGACGTCCAAAAGGATGGGTTGGGATCCATCAAGTCTTTTGTATTCGATAGTCTTCTGCTTGAACTGGGCCATAATGCTATCTATATTTAAGACACAAGTAAAACGGGCGAAGTTGATATGAAAAGGGGAAGGGATTGAGATGTTGCAGAGTTTTTGTGGATGTCATTAATCAGTATTTTATAAGAATTTACTCATTTCCTTTACGCCATTATCAGGGAGTGGATGTAATTGACGATACATATTATCAAACTTCATTAATCATTCCTAATCAAAACAAAAAAACGGCTCGGAAACAGATATTGATTAGGCCGCAAAACGGAAAAAATATCTGGGCGCTTATTCAGTCGTCACATCATTTGACTAGTTGGCATGGTTATTATTAACGGGTTTGCCTTAGGGTCGAGGCTCGAGAGAAAATCTGCAGATGGTTGATATGTGTATATAAATGGCCCTGTAGTAATTCGTACATGTGAAGCCTACCCGTCAGATTTCCTATTCATTTAATTGGCTCATGGGACGAATACACGTATATCCAGGCTTCTCCTCCATCTTTTGAGGGCGGCATACTACCAACCGGGACTGCGTAATCAGTCTGCCGGAATATGTAAAATAATCGCGGGAAGTCAACCGACCTCCAGTAAGTCCCATTATCCAATTTCTTTGACAATTCTCTTCGGTCATCATCCCCGTATGTCTCACGAGCCAGAGCTAAAGTACCTTTTATAAATAAAACACTTATTGACATGTATGTTCTATAAATAGCGTACTCTATGGGTTGGTTGGTTACTGCGGATATCAACTGTAGTGCCTGGATGGGGCTGTATATGTAAAATAACGGACGAAAATGTGCTATCCTTTATCCTTCAATCAGACGTACATTCGGGGAAGAGGGATACAATATGACTCGGATAAGTTTCGATCATGTGACTCATACCTTTTAAATAAACGATCTCGAGATACAAAAGTCAGAATCATCACAGCATCTCCCACTCGTGACACCCAAGCAGATACACCTAGACACAAGGAAGGAAGATTTTGATGGATAAATACAACTACAAGACATTGGAGTACAAGAAAATCGACGGCGAACAATCAGTATTGCTGGATGTATTCTTCCCCACTTTGCCTTCCACAAATGAGGTCATTCCACTTCCAGTAGTCGTTCATTTCCATGGCGGGGGTCTTCTTGTAGGCAACAAACAGAGCTTTATGCCTATTTGGCTCCTTGGTAAGAATAATAATCACAGTTTATACACCAGGGGTTGATTATATGACTCCTTTGAACAGACCGTGTCCTGGCCTTGGGATATGTGTTCATCTCTGCCGATTACAGGCTTCTCATCCCATGTACTGCGCATGAGATTGTCGAAGATCTTAAGGACGTCTTCACATTTGTTGCGAACACTGAGATAAAAGGCGACGACTATACTTTCAAACTTGATCGGGATAGGATCGCAGTTGCTGGAGGGAGCGCTGGCGGACTTTGCGCGTATCTCTCGGCAATACACTGTTCGCCAAAGCCAAAGGTATTGGTGAATCTTTATGGATCTGGAGGAGATTATTTCGTGAGTTTCCAACTCAATTTGCATACTTTCCATATAATTATAACTCTAGTTTCCGTAACGTTCAGACTGAACACCGTCTCAGCATCAAGCCAGGCGACTTTACCTGGATGGGTCAGAATGTTCCTCACCTTGACGCATCGGCAGTATCAGATATCATTTATCCCTATTCAAAGGGCTTGCCAAAGGTCAAAACTGATGTCCCAGTGAGCCTTGGCCTCCTCAGTTCAAATACCGAGAATCCCGAGACAAAACAACGCATGACCGCAATTACTTTCTTATTCCAAGAAGGCAATAACATGGACTATTACACGGGCATGCATGATCCCAGTATAGCCGATACAATGCGCGCAATATTGGACAAGGGAAATGCGACTCTGGATGATTTCAAACAAGTGTTACCAGAGGACAAACACTCACTCTTCCCTCTGCTGTCTATCGACTCGAAGTGGCCTCCCAGTATTATCCTGCATGGGACCAACGATGATGTCGTAAAGATTGAAAGTTCCATCAAAATCCGAGACGCCTTGGAGAAAGTTGGAGTTACTGTCGAATTGCGTGAAATCGAAGGCCGCAATCACGGATTCGACGTTTTCCCTGGCGCTGAAGAAGAGTATAAGGCCGAGTTCGATCGGGTCAAGAACTTCATACAACGTTACCTCTAGGATCTGCCAAGATAGTTCTCCTAGAGATCGCATTGGCCTTTTGTTTCCCGGGAAAGTAGTGATGTATTTTTATATATAGCTGGGATGTATATATTAGGGATAGCCACAACTCCCCACTCTCTGGAATACAGCTAATCATAGTCATACCTAGTTATAAGCGCTCTCTGATGAAATCCTTCACCTTCTCGAAAGCCACCCTATGTTTTATCTCGGCTTCAGGTGAAATATCAAATATATGGTTTTCGTCCAGCACCTCTATAAGCTCGACCAGCACACCAGCTTTGCTAATCAGTCCTGAGATGTTACGCGACTCCTCAATGAGTACGATATCGTCCGAGACACCATGTAAAATGATTGTAGGCGGCCAGTGCGAGTCGATAGAAAGCTGGGGAAGTAATCTATGTTTTTCTTTTGGTAAAGCGCGTTTCAAGTCCTCCCGGGTGTGGGGCTTTTCTATGATGCGGCGTAGCGTATTACTGATGCTGGGATCATGCAAACCGGTGTAGTAGTCGAGGTAGACACCTCGTTGGAAGAGGAAGTAAAAGAGGCCTATGCGAGGCCTCAGTTCCTCTGGTATTTCTCCGTCAAAGGGTGCGTCGGACACTGCCAGCTTCGGAAGTGCGCCTTCTGTGTGTGAATCCACAAGACTGCTAACCACTGATGAGTCGATTTGAGCAACCTGCTCCCCTACTGCTGTTATTTCTCCCAGTTTGATGTCAAGAAGGTGATGGGTCTAAACGAGTCAAAAAGTGAGCCCAAACGACATTTAGAAGCTTCATTGTAAATATCTTACAAAGAAGTCACCTCCCATTCCATAGATGCTGAGAACAAACTTTGGCTTCGGGGAACAATGCACTGCGCAGAGATATGCACAAAGTCCTCCGCCACTGCTCCCGCAAACACCGATTCTATCCCCATCCAATCTGAAGGTATAATTATTGCCTTGAATATTTGCATTTGCTATAAACTTGAAAAGGTCTTGAACGTCTTCGACGATTTCTTCCGCAGTTCCAGGTATAAGGAGTCTGTAGTCTGCTGAGACGAACACATATCCGAGAGGAAGTACCCGGTCTATACATAGTCAGTCATTGAGACGTACTTATGCAGATGCAAAACGAAAACCAGAGCGATGGTGCTTGCTTACCTATCAACCAAAAAGGTAACATGTTTTTCCTGTTTCCTACGCAAAGTCCCCCGGCGTGGAAGTTCACGATCACCGGAAGCGCAATGACCTCTTTTGTAGGAGGCATAGGAGGAAAATATACATCCATAAGAACAGGCTGGGAGTTGCCAACCGTCTTGTACGCTATCGTTTTTTGGTCGTATTGCTGCATCAGCTCGGTGTTATGATATGAAAGTTGGTGGTGTAGGTTAGTGGTTTAGTGATGGTGGGTTATAGTGAGAAAGAATCTGAATGTACTGTGCTATTGAGCATTCTCTCACATTTATAAACGGCAGTGGAGTATACAATCGATCCGTTGCGGCATAATCGGATGCGACGCTAGAGAAGACTCCTAGCCAACTCGCAACCTAGATTAACGGAGCCGTAAATGTAAGGTACCGACGTGAGTCAGTCAGTCTCTTATGGATCTAAACTGCTGGGAGCAACAGTAATGGCGCCGCATGGCATCCTTGGATGAGCACACAAATTAAACATAGTAGAAAATAAGCTGAATACCGTTAAATAAGGTCATGACTTCCAAAAATGTTGCCGGAAACCACTGCAGAGCTGGAGCTACACTCTCCGATTGGTGGAAGAAAATGACTCGTAGCTGCATGCTGCATGCTCTCCCACCAGTCATCTATTCCACAACGACGTGGTAAATTGTAAAGTTCAGTGAGGGCACACTTGGCACGGCCGGTGGCGATGCCGGACATCTCCGACACGCTCTCGATTAGATTGGATTAGATTAGATCATCAAAAGAGACACGTTGAACGCGTCTGTTAAAGTCACCGCCACTTGCAAGATGCACGCTTTCCGACCGCAACCGTTTTCTCTGATGTCGAGGAAGTGAAAGTGAAAGCAAAGTCAATTTTTGATTGGGGTAAGTAATTTATGAAGAGCCACCTCTACAAAAGTATGCCCAAGATATAGACGTATAAACTAAATAGCGTTCAAAAAAAAAGGATTTGAACGCAGCCCACTTTTTTTTTGACATTCATATACCAGTATGATCTACAAATACTTACTCACGAAGTCTTTAGCTTTGTCAAAAATGGGCCCGTGTTTCTGCTCGGCTTCAGGCAGCACATCGAATCCATGTTTTTCATCTTCTATCTCTATAAGCTCGACCGGGACACCGGCATCTTTCAATAAAGTAGAAAGCTTGCGCGACTCGTCGATAAGAATGATATCATCTTTGATACCATGTAGCATGAGTGTAGGTGGCCACTGTGGATTGACGAATAATTGAGGGAATAATCCATATTTCTCCTTTGGTAATGCTAGTCTCAGGGACTCCTCCGAGGTATGATTCCTGTCTTTCAAAATGGTGCGTATTTTCTCGCTGATCCTGGGCTCGTGCAAGCCGGTATAGTAGTCGAGGAAGAGACCACGTTGGTATATAGCATAAAATGCATTCATGCGCGGGATTATCTCTTCCGAGAGTGCTCCATCGAAAGGCGCGTCCGTCACTGACTTGGGCATGCCATTGCTGTACGGGTACGTGAGATTCGCTACCAGAGCTGCGTCAACTGGAATACCCGTCTGGGCTTCAGTCGTTATTTCCCCCGGCTTTACTTTCACATAGAGGTCGGTCTAGGTATAACGTAAACTTGACGACTCCACAAACAAAAAAAGAACAGGTGAGTAGCTTACAAGATAATCTCCTCCCATGCCATAAAAGCTTAGCACAAATTTTGGTTTAAGGGAGCAGTGCATAACGGAGAGGTACGAGCACAGTCCTCCAGAACTGCCCCCGCAAACGCCGACTCTGCCTTGATCCAATTTGAACGTATAGTTGTCGCCTCGAATCTCCGTATTGGCTACGAACTTGAAAACATCTTGGAGATCCTCGATAGTTTCCTGCGCAGATCCTGGTATGAGGAGTCTGTAGTCCGCCGAAATAAACGCATATCCTAGAGGTAGGACGCGGTCTGTGCATCGACGAAGAGACCGGAGTCGGTCATTGACTGTGCATGCAGGTACAGAACTATGTATTCACCTATCAGCCAAGTAGGTAGCCAGGTTGTTCTATTCCCCACACAAAGACCTCCGGCGTGAAAGTTGATTATCACCGGAAGTGAAATGACGTCTTTTGTGGCTCCCAAAGGGGGGAAATAAACATCCAGAAGTACAGGTTGGGACCCATTGAGTTTCTTGTACTCAATAGTCTTGTGGTCGTACTCCTTCATCGTGTTGGGGGTATATTATGGGAGGGATGTGATGATGGAAAAAATCTGAACGTTCCCTTTGCAGTTTAAAAACAACTAAGATGTTGTACCGGAGTCAACATGGAGTCAGGTAGGATTTATCGAGACATACGATTGAGGTTGCTTGGAGGTTGCGGATCCGAATCTATCAATTGATTTCAATACATACCATGCTGCGGAGATATCCGACGCATATAAGAACGACAGGAACAAGGGATTTGGAAGTTCGCATCCCCTGATTAGCGGGACCGCCAAATAATAAGCGCTATCACCGAGATTTTGTGACTCGAGGATTCATTCAATGAAGAAGGAAGACGATAAGCATTTAGTAGAGTCAAGCTACAAATATTGTCGAATGAAATCCTTTACAGCATCGAATTCAGCCTTATTTTTTGTTTCAGCTGCAGGATAACAATCCCATGCATGGAGTTCGCCTTCAACTTCGATTAACTTCACTCGTGCCCCAACAACTTGCACGATATCACGAAAGTTTCGCGACTCGTCAATCAAGACTGCGTCGTCAATAGTCCCATGAAGCATAATCGTGGGAGGCCAGTCGGCATCGACGGATAATTGGGGGAATAACGAGTGTTTGTCCTTGGGTATAACGCGTTTGAAGTCTTCCAGTGTGTAGTTTTCCTGAGAGAGTATGCCACGGAGTGATTCGCTGATACTGGGATCGTGCAAGCCGGTGTAGTAGTCGAGGAAATTCCCGCGTTGGAAGTAGAAATTGTAGACGTTTGTTCGTGGATCGGACCGCTTCTCGGGATCTTCGTCGAGAAAACTATCATTGATGATACATTCCGTTATGACCGGTGGTAGGCCGTCAACGTACGGATACGTGAGGCCGGTAAATCCGTCTGGTTCGAGGTGAGGAACAACTTGGTTTAAAATCGTGATTGGTCCGTGTTTAACGCCCAGGTGATATTCCGTCTATAAGATTGGTGTGATTAAGCACATGCATATTGCGTAGACATACTCTATAGACAAATCAGACTCACGAAAAAATCGCCTCCCATTCCGTATATGTCGATCAAGACTTTGGGCCTTGGGATGCAATGTATGGTGGCGAGCACAGCACAAAGTCCACCAGCGCTGTTGCCAGCGACAGCGATTCTATCTCCATCGAGTTTGAAAGTATAATCTTTCCCTTGAATTTCATTATTCGCCACGAATGTGAAAGTATCCTGAAGATCTTCAATGACCTCCTTTGCCGTCGTAGGAGTCAAAAGCCTGTAGTCGGCAGAGACAAAAGCACATCCCAGAGACAAAACGCGATCTGAATTGGTAAATTTAATGAGATTTCTTGTGCCATGCATTAGAGGATCTTAGACACGCCTTTTAACCAGGTTGGAGAGAAGCTTTGCCTGTTGCCGACAGTCAGAGCACCGCCGTGGAAGAAGACGACTACTGGTAGGGCAACGACCTCCTTTGTTGGAGGTAATGGCGGAGTATATACGTCCATGAGGACTGGATGAGAGTCGTTGACTCTCTTGTACTCCAAGGTCTTGTACTCGCTCATTCTGTGTTGTCGACTTGTCAGAATATTAATGAGGTGTGCCGAGATATGGTCGAAGCTAAGTCACTTCTTATAAACATTCTGATTCTGGTATTTGTAATGAAACAAGTTTCGTGGCAAGTTATCGAAAAGAGCTTGTTGCGGCGGTTCATTTTCGATCGAATTCCACAAGAGAGTGCTGATACCAAAGACACTAAAAGAAGGATAGGCTCGCTCTAGGTCTCATATTAGTAACGCTCGACGCATCGCTTGAAGGATTAAATGCTGGTTACAAAGCGCATGTCGCGTGAAAGCCAGAGTCGAAGCGCGTCAAATGGCAAATTGTCCGACCTTCGTGTCGTCAGCATAGCACAGTCATCTGTGGTGAAGTTTCGTTTTTTAGTCGTCAGAAAATCGGAGCAGCCCATGATGAGGTTTGGATGAGGTAGCAGGCGTTCGACTTACTTTTCGAAATCCGAACTGAGAGGGACGGGCGGCAATATCCGAGGCTGAGTTAAGAAGGCAATGATGTTAGAACCAAACAATGTGATCAAAAAAGTTCAGCGCTCAGCACTCAATCTTGTGCTATTACTGTTGCTTTTCCCTCCATTAACTGCCCTCCTGATTAAGCAGAGGAAAGACGGGAAGATAAACAAAAAAATGTCGATACCAACCCAAATTAGCGGGTTTAATGTCCTCCCTATACTCTATAAATCGTCTTCTTCGGCTGCTTCATCGTCAAAATCGTCCTCCACAACTCATTATCTTTATGCACGGGCACACGCATCATCATCAATCAATAAAACGCAGGTTCCGGCAGGACGTACACTTTTTCTAGTCAATCTACCACCGGACGCCACTGAGCGCGAGCTGGTTCTATTCTTCAAAAATAGCGGGACGGTGGAAAAGGTCATCTTCGACTTTGAAGTACAGGAGCTTACGACTGCCGGGGACGATACCGATAGTGAAGATGACGATGAAGATGAAGATGTGGACATGGACATCGCTGAGCAAAGTCAAGGGAACCAAAAACGAGGAAAGAAGGACAAAAAACCTGCTGCCCCAACTGTGATTCCCTTACCATCCACCCCCCTCCGAAAATTACGCAAGACGGGCTCATCAGCCTACATTATTTTCTTGGACGCGTCATCTCTTCAAAATGCTCTTTCGCAAGCGTCTTCTTCCTCGAGCAAACCTCGACTATGGCCGACATCAGAAGAACCTACCGGACTCACGCATTATCTATCCCTATACACCTCCTTACGGCCCCCACTCAGTGCCGTGCGAGAATTCGCAGACACTTCAATGGCTCTATTTGAACATGTCCAAGCCAAGAACCGATTGAAGAAGGGCAAGTACAACAAAGGCGAAGCTATCGTCGACGAGGATGGCTTCACGCTCGTTACACGCGGAGGTGCATACGGAAAGACCCTTGGTGGAGGCGTCACTGTGGCTAGCAAGAACTTCCAGAGGTCGGGTGGGAAGAACAACGGAAAAGGTGCAGCTACTGGAAGATATAGGAAAAAGAAAGAGAAGGGAGAGGATGGAAAGGAAGGGTTCTATGCTTTTCAAAGGGCAGAAAAGCAGAGATCTGGTATGTCGTTTCGTTTCGTTTGCTACTCTTTGCAAAGTGCTTATTTTGTCTTCTCCGTTTTCAGGACTCCTGGAGCTCAAGAGGAAATGGGAAGAAGACAAAGCGAAGGTCGAGAAGCTCAAGGCATCGAGACGGTTCAAACCTTATTAGTCTGCTCACCCCTCGTTTCATGTTGCGTTTTTGCTTTTTATAATGCTATTATCATCGTGATGTGCGCATCTTCATACCCCCCGGGAGTGCTATTGCTCGCTGTTTTGACAATTGAGACGAATCGAGGCCAAAGTTGCCTCAAAGTTGGGGTCATGGCGGTCATGTATAGGTGTATGCATTTCAATTCTGTGGCGTATAATTACATTTTGTATAGGATGTGTCTATTCCAATTATCGCTTCGGTGTTCGGGTATCGATTATTTTTTTCTTCCATGGAATAAACCCCAAGCTGGTTTGTTTCGTCAAGTGTTGATAGCTTCCCCATACTGTCCTCACGGTATATACGAAGGCGGCACCCGATGTTCAGACTTTGCGATATCGAAGAGAGGCCGAATGTTGACATTCGGGACAGCGTATTGTGTTTCTCGTTTGTACACCATGTTCAAGAAATCCAGCAGTGTCCCAGCGTTCCCGGGATGACAAGGTCCTACTGGGCGACTCCACTGCCAAGGAAATGAAGGCAATGACTCGGGAGTAGGCAGGTAGATCTCTGCATACGCATGCGGTGGAGGACCAGGCGGGTTTATGGTTGGGCGCATGTCAGGCTGTAAACGAGAAATCCTCTGCATCTCCAGCGCATACATCTCGTACGTTTTATCCCATTTCGCCTGGGCCGCGTCGTTTAGACGCTGTAGCGATAATAAGAGACGGACGTGTATCAAGTCAGAAGCGTCTAGCAGAGGTAGCCCATTGCCACCTGGGGTTGATTTTGGGCTGGCGATTCCGGTAATGTTCTTCTTATCAACCGGAACCGAATAATCTGCCGTCTCCATCTTAGTTTCTGCCGCTCCAGGTCTTGTGATGGAATCATGCGTTATATAGTTGGCACTGTTGGCAGTTCCATTTCCGAAGCTGTTGGAAACCTGAGGTGGTGGATGTGATGACCCATCAGGGTATTCTTGCTTTATACCCGCTGCTGACCCAGAATCCGGGAAGTTTATCATTAATGTAGAAAATATAATGAGAACAAGTCTGCAGATGGAGAGCGCTCAACGTGATTGTATGATGTATCAGCGGTTAAAGACGCGCATCATGTTCTTCAGTATAGCTTTGATATAACGTGATCGCTTATTGGCGTGTCAGAAAACTTAAAGTTAGACGCGTCGACAGGCGTAACCCCTCCAAGGGCGCCCCAGGCCTCTTGGGTCTCAACGACATTCGTGAGATTGAGCCAGTGGGAGATCACTCAGTACTCGGTTACCGGCGTCCAAATTTCTAAATGATATGATTTTCTGAGTCCTATTTGGTGCTGCTCTGAAAGAAAATCCAAAATACCATGTCTTCTACTTCATGGCCGGCATGAAACAGCTTTATGATCCTTTGTATGTACATGGAGTAGTAGGTGTAAGTCTGTGAATGGGCTTTATATAGATACAAACAAATAGCTCTGTTGGTTGGAAATAAAAATGCATGTAAATTCAATTGGCCGTCTAGCCACAGAACAAAGGCCGAATGTCGATATCAGGAGCTGCATATATTGTGTTGCCTCGATATACAGCGTCCAAGAATCTTGCGTCTGGTACACCTCCAGTGACTCGTGACCACGGAATAGACTTCTTGATAAATTCCAAATTTTTATCAGTATGAAGATTAAGAGGTCCGCCTTGAGTGGCAGGAGAATCATGGAAATTTACGAGTTCTTCCGCCAACATTATTTGTATTGGACCGAGAAGAGCTCTGATAGGTTTATGTGGCGCCTTTTTCAACTTGAAAATCCTGGGCTTTTTATAGTGCCATCGTGTCCGATTCTTGTGCACTTTGGATTGCACTTTGGTCATCGCCGTGCTGATGGACGGAAGCACACACTGTTTGTAAGGTTCGGGATAGTCTTCATGAGCCACTTGCTGTAGAGTCTCAACATCTGGTGGTGTGGCTGGAGTTTTAGCAGACGGCTGAATGTGTGGATAAATGCTATCAGATCCGGGTGGCGCCAAGCTGTTTAACATAGAGTCAAAAATGGGAAACGCATCAAGCGGAAAGTTAGGATCGGTAAAGCCTGGGCTTGAAAACGAATGGTATGGCATATACTGAAGATCTCGTGAAGTATCGTATGGAGGTTGAAGTTGGGTTTCTGCCAGCAGAATTTGTGCTGCTTGAACCTCATCCGAGCAGTTGGCTATTAAAGCAAGGTACTCGACGAGCTCCTGAAGGTCCATCTCCATCCCGGCAGAGCTTTCAAAGGGCTCAATCAGTAGAGAAGACATGGGAGCGCCAGCCGATGGGTTATCTTGAGATCAGTGGTAGCTGATGTTGGATTACTGTAATGAGTGTGGTGAAGACGGATTCGATACTAGAACGACTCGGAGGGCAATTGCACGATGGCCTGCTTCCGTTAAATAAAGCACGCCACAGTAGGTGGGAAAATTGTCGCCAAGGGCACCTTTACGAGAACTTCACTCTTCGGCCTTTGACCTACAATGCTTGAACGCAAGAAGACGACCATCGAAATGTGCGGCATGTCCATTAGTATTGGACAATAGACATGCGGGCGCTAAACGGGCACAAACGAACCGAGCCGAGGCATTGCGGTCGGCATAGCTTAGTTGTCCCTGTTTGGCGAGAGCTTTGGGAAATTTCCTAATCCGGAACGCTGCCTCTAAGTCCAATTCTCTTGAACACCGTGCTCTGTTTCCATTGAAAGTATTTATTATATTCAAACCTTTTCTTCAAAGTCAAATTTACTCGAAGTTCCATGTATTCAACTTCCAGAAATTATCTCGGGGACCAACAGTCCGGCAGTGGTGAGTGCGTGCTATAAAAAAGCTGTCAATTCATCAGAACGGACTCACGGTAATCTTCTTTTTGATGCTACGTTGAATCTTGTGTTTTGCCGACTACATTTTTGTGTCCAAAAAATGCCTCCTCGTACTCGCCGGTCTGCTGCCGTTGCTGCTGCTGCGTTGGTTGCAGATATACAGGCGGAGTCTGACGAGGAAATGGAAGAGGAACAGGTCGATATAGAAGGTGACGAGGATGACAATGAGGACGACGACGAAGATGCCGTTGGTGAGGAGGATGAATCTGTACGTCTGTTTTATTTCCTCGTTGTCATGCAGCGTCTCATTTCTCTAGGATGAAGACGTGCCCGTGACTGCTGCTCAACCGAGGCTCAAGATAACTCTCAAGCTACCCGCCAATAACGCTTCGAATCATAGTGGAGGGACTTCAACACCCGACGATGGCGAAAACGACTATGCAGCTTTTAAACGAACCCCAAAACGTCGAGCAAAGAGTAAGCAGTCGCATAAGTATATGTTCTTGTATCCTGTTTGACAGCAGTTTAGCCAAAGTCATTGAAGACATAGACATAGAGTCTGAAGACCCCACTTCGCCAGAGTCAGAGTCAGACGATGACGACGAGATGGAACCTCCTTCTCGTTCAACAGGGACGCCGTCGGCGGCGGGTCCTATCAACCCCAAAGCTATGACCACGCGTCAAGCTGTTTTGGCCGCTGTGGTAGATCCTAGTCATGTATCGCTAAGTATGTTCGAAATCACAGCGCTCCGTTTGAATACTGATTTTTTTTAGATCAAGGCACTCGGAGCAAGAAACAACCGCTTAACGAGACAGAGCTAGCGCTCCGTAGGGAAGAGACAGCGAGGAAGAGAAAAAACCTCAGCGAAAAGAAACTGGAGGATGAAAAAGCCGAGACTATAAACCGACTGCTCAAAAAACAAAGCAGGCCGAAAAACAAACGTAATAACACGTTAGATGACCGTTCGCCCATGCCCACTGCTTCAGGCTCTCGTACACCCAAAGTCAAGGCAAAGAACGGGACTGGAGAAGATGAAGAGGCGGAAGGAGACGAGGAAGAAGCAGCGGACGACGCGATGGATGTTACGGAACAGCCTGAGGAAATCAAACCGGTCATGTATCGTTGGGTATCCTCCTTGCGCACGATCCCCGGTGAGGGAGAGGGAGAAGAGAAAGTTAAGATGGAAATCACCTTTTCTGTGCCTGAGGCTCTGTTCCCCCCGCCGCCGCCATCTCAGGAAGATGTGGTTATTGAGGACGCACAAGAGTTGGAAAAGATTCAGAAGGCGAGAGGGCCTGGTATATGCGCTGTGGAGGGGTGCGGAAAGCCAAGGAAATACCGCCTCCCTAAGGATTGGACAATTGGCGCGTGTGATTCGACACATTTGCGCGTCATAGCAAATCAGGTTTAGTTTTTTTTCTTTCGTTGAGTTTTACTGGAAAGGGTGTTGTGTAATATATGTTTGTAAGTCCTGACCAAGTTTTTACAATCCTCACGATTCGTCTGACAATTGATTTTTTTCAGGTTATTTTGTAGAATAAATTTATTGGAGCCCCATAATTTTATCATGGTACTCGAAACTTGGAGAGCAATGGATGCAGTGCCATTCCCTTTCTTCCCAGCACAGGGCCGAATACTAATGCATGTCCCTCCCTAGTTCTTTTTTTCCAACACATCTTGCCATTCAGTCACGTTATAATTAAATTCATCGAGGCAAGGATTCGCTCACGGTGCTCGGGGGCACGATAATTTTAACGATGAACCCAGAAAGTTTTTGTCCTGTGTCAAGTTTTGAAATGTGGAGGCAAAATAGAGTCAACCATATCCATTGTGAATTTCAAGGCGTATCTGGACCAGCTATTCAAGCCAAGGTCCTTGCTTTACTTTCCGAGGAGCTCACCCACACCGTATATGTACTCATCAAGCTAGTGTACAACGTGCTACAAACAAACTTTGACGAACAATGGCCTCTAATGAAGGTTCTCTTTTCTTTATCCTTCCATATAGATTTATTTGGGATCCACACCCATTGAAGCTTAACGGAAGCCCGAACGTGGCAGTCTTCTGTGGGTCAAACGTCAGGCTAGAACATACTGATGAGACAAAATTCGCAATTGCTATTCTCTGACGCCAATCGTTTTCTATGGAGGTGAGTCCTAATAATGATCCTGCATCGTCGTAGAACGCCACTTACATAGATTCTGATGAAAGTGCAGGCCTCAGGTCACGTACTGACTGTACAAATTGTACTCGCACATAAATTATCGCCACGCGTTTCTGCGACTTTCTTCTTCCGCATTCATTACTCAGAAAGAGGCGGCAGTTGTTCTAGAATGCTTGGTCTTTCTGACAGTCGCAATGGGCTGACGGACAGACGTGTGCAGACGATGTCTTGCCATTGACGTTCATTAGAACTTCTAACGTGCTGAGACTTCAGCTCGTACTGTCAGCATGTCTAGCCTAAAGTCGCAGGAGACAAAGACATAGGCAAATGCAATATTTTGAGCGTCTGTTGTTAGCAGCAACCATCGTGCGGAACATCATGCAAAGCCTGGTAGAGAGAGATAGGAGGTCTCCTGGAACTCTTTCATTTGCCAGTGACGGCACAACAATGAATCGGACTAACGACAATGCAAAAAGAAGTTACGCACCCCATCATCACGCGCGCTTCTTCTCGTTGGTGCCTCGTTCCGTCGCTGGTGCTGATAAAGGTCCGTGAGGACTCCCTGCATGTCGCTCCTGCCCTGTTTTACAGCCTTTTCTCGCACACCACTTCTTACTCAAGTTGCCTCTGCCTTGCATCCCTGCCCCGTCCTGTAACATGCCTACAATTCAATTACTGCAAGTTTTGCATGTTGGAATCGATGATGCGATTACCTGAATAGGTAGTCGCCCGTCTCTAGATTGTATTCGCATTTCTCGATGATTCTTCTTTATCTTAGTATACTTTCTTATCTTTTATCTTAGCCTTAGAACTACATAGAACATCATAGAGTATTCCATATTATTCTACTTACACATGTATATAAAGGCTCAAAAGAGCGAAGCTGAATAGATAACTTTACTACCCACTGCGCTACATTCTCAACAGGTTATGGGCCCCGAGAGGACCTAACTTAATCAACATCTAATTATCTCGCTGTCACCTCGCTATTTTTAATCTTATCTTATCTACTCTCCGTCGACTTGTCAATCAAAATGTCAGAAGAGACGACAATCGGAAATTACCGTATGGAACTGTTGAAGGCCCATAATTGGATGCCGTGGAAGCGCCGAATGCTTGCGGTACTCATGGACCTCGGACTGGACGGCTACATCGAAGCAGGTGCGAAGCGCCCAGAATCAAGTGTACCCGGAAAATTGACACCGGAGGAGTTGGAGGCTCAATCGAAGTGGGACAAAGGTGATCGGAAAGCTCGTTGTCGCATCGAGCTTTGCATCGGTGATGCCGAGATGGTCCACATCATGGGAGCGCAAACGGCACGCGAGATGTGGGAACAGCTGTGCACTGTCAAGGAATCCAAGGGCCGACTTGGTGTTTTGGCCACACGACGCGCATTATTTCGGGCACAGGCTGAAGAAGGATTCGAAATGACGGAACATGTTGCCAAACTTCGTCAACTACAGGAAGAACTACATATTATGGGAAATGTTGTATCCGATGAAGATTTCGTCATGATATTACTCACCTCACTCCCAGAATCTTGGGAAAATTATGCCTCATCATTTCTCGGATCCAGCGGCAACCGGCCAACTGTCAAATCGCAGGAATTAGTGGGAATTTTAATGGAAGAATTTCGACGAAGGAAGGAAAAGGGTGGTGAATCTGTGGGAGGAACATCACTTCAAGCTCGAGGGAATAATGGTGGTCGGAATTATAGTGGAGGAAAGGGATCTGGGAAATCGGATGGTGGGGATAAGGAAAAGGAGTGTTATAACTGTCACAAGAAGGGACACATTTCGAAGGAATGTTGGGCGAAGGGAGGTGGACGCGAGGGACAGGGACCGAAGGGAAGGAAGGGAACACACAGATCGGGTCGAACAAATCAGGCACGGGACAATATAAATAGCACACTTAATGATGTCGCATACATGGCTTATTCCGTCGCAAATTCGACTCAAGTTTCCAAGTACGACTGGTTTCTGGACTCGGCCTCGACATCACACATCTGCACTATACGCGAGGCATTTACCGAATATCATCCCCTCACAAATTCCACTATCCGAGGCATCGGAACGGCACCAGCAGTCGCTTTAGGACGCGGAACTATTTTTATCAACTTTGACATCAACGGCAAAATTATCACGCATCAACTCAACAATGTTTTGCACGTCCCGGAAGCCGAAAATTGTCTCCTTTCCCTAGGTCGCTTTGATGAAGGTGGAGGTCATGTACTCTTCAAAGACAGGAAGTGTACGCTATACGGAAAAAAGGGAAATATTGTGGGAACGGGCATAAAGCAAGGCGGTCTATTTTTACTCAGCGCTCGGGCTCAAATTCCAACTCAAGAGCGAGCTAATATTGCGTCATCGAAGAACCTCACTTGGGACCAATGGCATCGTCGTTTTGGACACGTCTCCATCACGGCACTTCAACGTCTAGAACGCCAGGATCTTGTTACGGGTTTCTCAGTGGATCCGACATCAATTCCATCAAATACATGTGAAGCTTGCATTCAAGCAAAGCTATCACACAAATCCTTTCCATCTGAGGCCCAAAATCGTTCGGAGACTGCAGGCGAGCGTATAATGGGCGACGTATGGGGTCCTATAGGCGTCAAATCAATTGGAGGATTTTATTATTTTATTACTTTCCTCGACGACGCAAAAAGATTCAACACAGTTCTATTTTTACGTGACAAGAAAGAAGCAGCGGATCGCATCGAGCAGCATGCCGAGAAAATTAAGCAGCAATTTGGGAAGTATCCGAGGTACATGCGGTTCGATAATGGGAAGGAACTCGTTAATCAACGAATTAAAACTTGGGCTGCAAAGAATGGGATCGAAATCGAGACTACGGCACCTTATTCACCGTCTCAAAACGGCGTTGCGGAGCGATATAATCGCACATTATTGGAGCTGGCTAGGGCAATGCTTATTTCAAGAAATCTACCTTCTTATCTCTGGGATGAAGCGGTCTCATATGCAAATTTTATTCGCAACAGGGTACCTACAAGAGCACTCGAAAATATGACACCCTATGAAGGATGGCATTCCAAGAAGCCAGATGTCTCAAATCTTCGGGAATTTGGCTGTGATGTCTGGGTACTCGATGAATCGAAGAAGACGAAGCTACATCCACGGTCGAAGAAAATGGTCTTTGTAGGATTCAATGAAGGCTCGAAAAGTGTTCGTTACTATGATCCCAAGCAAAGGAACATCAAAACCTCTCGAAACGTCGCTTTTAACGAAAACGAAGAGCCCAAAGAAGTGGATATTCCGGGTTTGCCGTCTGAGGGGGAGAATAATACAGTACCAGCCGCGCAAACTTCCCCAGAATTAAATTCAACGGCACCGAACACTTCTGAGACGACCAATACACAACCAGAGCACTCAAACGACAACCCAACACAAAAAACAGTTGCCAAATCGACCCCCGAACCACTTAGACGATCTACACGATCTACACAGCCTATAGATTACAAGCTGGCTGGAAATCCCGACGCTCGAAAGCCATCTTCAAGATTTAATTCTACATTATCTATACCATCTGATCCTACTCGATCGACTGAATCCTCGCGCGCTAAGTCGATTCAAAACGAACGAGCGAATCTTGCAGTAGCTCAGCTATGGGAGACGTTATTAGAAGAAGCGGAGCTTTCATATTCAGCCCAAGAACCTGACACGCCTCGGACACCCGAAGAAGCGCTAAATGGACCGGAAGGGAAGGAGTGGAAGGATGCTATGGACGAAGAATATTCAACATTGGTTAGGATGGGAACTTGGAAGAAAGGGAAATTACCAGAGGGTCGAAAGGTTGTTGGATGTAGATGGGTCTTCACCAAAAAGCGAGACGAACACGGCAAGGTCATTAAATTCAAGGCTCGACTTGTCGTCCAAGGATTTTCTCAAAAACCAGGAGTGGACTATAACGAAGACGGAACCTTTGCGCCAGTCATGCGATTCGAAACATTACGCACATTACTCGCCTTCACCGCGGTTCATAATTTAAAATTACGACAATTCGATATTAAAGGTGCCTATCTACACGGAAATTTAGAAGAAGAAATATATATGGCCCAACCGCCTTTCTTTGACGACGGTACAGGAGAAGTCTGCATACTACTACGGTCGCTTTACGGTCTCAAACAAGCAGGGAACGTCTGGAACCACGAACTTACTCGAGCATTGAAAGAACTCGGATTTACTCAACTCAAAACCGACTATTGCTGTTTCATTCGAGGTTCCGGGGACGAATTCACGATATTACTCGTATGGGTGGATGATTTTCTTGCCATATCTACTTCAGACGAATTAAACGATCGCGTAGAACAAGAGCTTGCGACGAAATTCGATGTTAAATCGCTCGGACGACCTTCAATGCTATTGGGCGCCAAAATCGAACAAGGAGATCATATTATCACTCTATCCCAAGCCCATTACATCGACAAAATTCTAGATAAATTTGGCATGCAGAATGCGAGCCCAGTATCGACTCCAATGGACCCTAACGTCAAGCTGGACGACGAAGACTCACTGGAAGAGGGAACTAATGCTGAGGGGGAGCAGGATTTGAGGGGGAGTTATGGTTATGCTACTATCATTGGCTCACTTATGTTTCCGACACTTGTAGGACGACCTGATATCGTCTACGCCGTCAACAGACTCGCACAATTCACGCAAAACCCGAAACAAAAACATTGGACGGCCGTGAAACGTGTTCTTCGATATCTTAAAGGCACTCGAAATCACAAACTCACCTACGGCGGCTCGGACCATTTATTAAGTAACGAGCTGAATTTTTATTGCGACGCTGATTGGGCTTCGGAGGGCGATAGGAAATCGATTAGTGGATATGTTGTCATGATCGCAGGAGGTGCGGTCGCTTGGAGTTCGAAGAAACAAAGCACGGTCGCGTTATCTACAGGAGAAGCCGAGTACATCGCCGCAACACATGTCGCAAAGCAAGTACTTTGGCACCGTTCGCTCTTGCGCGAACTCGAATTTCCTTTACCCGACACATCAACTATTTTTTCGGATAATCAAGCTGCACTCGCTATTGCTCGACATCCGGAATTTCATGCTCGAACGAAACACATCGACATCGCATATCATTTCTTGCGAGACTTAGTCGAAAACGGGACAATCGACATGATATATATTAGTACAGAATTTAATTTGGCGGACCTATTTACGAAAGGACTTCCTCGCATCGCTCACCAAAACTTCACCGAAGAAATTGGCGTTCTGGGCGACTAAGGGGGAGTGTTGGAATCGATGATGCGATTACCTGAATAGGTAGTCGCCCGTCTCTAGATTGTATTCGCATTTCTCGATGATTCTTCTTTATCTTAGTATACTTTCTTATCTTTTATCTTAGCCTTAGAACTACATAGAACATCATAGAGTATTCCATATTATTCTACTTACACATGTATATAAAGGCTCAAAAGAGCGAAGCTGAATAGATAACTTTACTACCCACTGCGCTACATTCTCAACATTGCACAATTTTGTGTCATCTGTCGACCCGCTCTCATGAGGTATTCTCTTTAGGTTTGGACCTATGCTTTTGGGGGTTTTTATAAACATGATTTTGTATGGGGTAAGCGATTTACCCATTTCACAGACTCGGAATACATAGCTGAATGCGCTCCGATAGATTCTAATCGCACAAGTCTGTATTTTTCGGGCCCTCGTCCCTTGCAAAAGCCTCACTATTGGCGTTTCTTCAGGCATATCATTACTACCAGACGTTCAAAAGGTAGAGTCGTGGCTATCAACATGAGCAATGTAACTCATCGTTATGAACGCATAGGGACGCGCCATGGATCAAGTACCTTGTGAGTAGAAATACTCACCTTGACTCATTGCGCATGTTTTCTTATCTTGTCTAGGTATTGTATCTGTTCATCGTCGAGACTATAAACACGGGGTGCGATGTTGCCATGATGTACCAGCCGCTCATCAATAACTTCGGTAATGCCCCTTCATCTGTAGTTATCGATTATAATTCATGCCCCCTGGCTCCACAGGAAAGCCTGAGGCGACGAGATATTTCCCGACTTGTACGTTCATTTCAGAAATTTCTGCTTCAGGATGTCTCTCATCGCGGTTATTAGTGTTCGCTGCTGGTAAGCCGTCGGCTAAACGTATTTTAACCTTCCTCCAACATGAAATAATATCTTCTCGGTGCCCCAGAACCCGTTGTTATCGTGCGTGGACCAGCTACAACGTGCCAGCACTTATTTATGCACTTACCGGAAAATCCTTTCCTAGGTCGCCGTATCGACGCCTATACAAATATTCTTTGCATGGAGGATCAAGCTCCTGACGAAATCAAAGATGCTCGCGGCCATCGTCATCTTTTTATCCATCATATCATTAGGTACGTGCGTTTGACCGCTTTCATTCTCATAGCGAAGTTAACCCAGACACCCTTTTTTCTAGGGGGTGGGATTTGGACCACGGCAATGATCATTAAGGTCCAGGAATTCTCCCGCAAGCCAGAGCTTCACTGGCCTGCCCTCGTCTGGTTCATTTCGGCCTGTGTAGCAGATGTGTTGATTACGGCGGTGTTAGTCATGGTTTTGGTACGTACATCCTGTGAGGAATTAAAACCTATCGGCACGCGGCTGACCCTGTATACCTTTTCCTTTTTGTAGACGAAGCGCAAAACGGGTTTCGTCGCGACAGATGATGTGGTCTCACGGATTATACGAAGTAAGGCGGCTCAAGAAGGCTCTATATCTATCTATGATCTCTATATGCACCAACCTCGTATTAATATGTTCATTTTTAGTGACAGTCCAGACGGGGATGCTCACGTAGGCCACTCTGCTCACTCTGCCGCCTTTCTCCGTACTGATTTATGAGGTATCTTTACAGTGCGTTCTTTGCCATCGGAGATATATTGTTTTTCATGGGTATGTGTTTGGTGATTTCCATGCGAATCGGAACCGCTTATAGAATCTATCATCAGTACTTCCGGTAAGCTATCATTACCTTTTAGCGCTCAAAATATTTATTTCATAAATTGATCATCAAGCATACTGCACTGTACGTTGTTTTATTGTTGTTGTTGGTCCTTGAACGTGCTTGGTACTTAATTATATGATCACTTAGAAACTTCTTATGGGACCTTGCTCTATCCAAGTTGTATTCAAATTGTCTCTTGTCGACTCTGAACTCTCGAACGGACTTGCAAGTATTCGTTGGATATCAGTCTCAGCCAAGAAATGGAAATGGACCATCGTCTAGTGCGACACGGCGAAATGTAATTCCTTCCATCACGGGTTGCATTTTTATATATCTGACTTTTGTTGTGAATCAAGCCGGACGGTCCATCGGACGAGCGAGTGGGCGCTGTGAGTCACATATCATCGGCGGCGATGAACTTGTGATCCTGACAGTATCAACGCTCCCAGCACGTTATTGGATCATCCATGTACGAACTTGAGACTCCTCCCAAGAGCTTCGATCGGCGAAGCGATACTATGGAATTTGGTATAACGATAACCAAGGTACCATCTATCATCCTCAATGCAATGTATTACCGTGTCTAACCTGCGAGTAAAGGTGGTTGAGACGAGGCAAGACCCGGAAAGCATAATACCCGCTACTCAATAAATGCACTGATTGCGGTCCAAGATGCCCATACTTACTTATTCAGATTTTATTTGTTTTTGCTCTGGTGCTAGGCGCACAGTTTTTATTGTACTATACATAACTCTTGGAATGGCTCGTCAAAAAATCTCATACGCCGCTTCTTACCTTGGACGGTTGTGATTGTTGGGTTGGAGTTGGAAAGAGAAGAGGATTCGATGGGGAAAAAATCCAGTAGAATTAGAAGGAATAAAATGTCGAGAATAAAATTTGGTTTGTAAAAGGTTCATCGCTTGCGAAGATCTCTGGTTCCGTATGTCTGCATAACCAACCTGTTCTTAAGCGCCGTTCTCGTCATTGTCGGCAAACCCCGGCTCTGAAATTGTGAGCCAAGGACGATATCCTTTAGAGAATACACAAAGATGGTAAGCTTTTGAAATCTTTCTCGTTCTTTCTAAAGCAAAAACTGCTCTCCGAATTGGTACCCGAGAGTTTTGTGTGTGTACGTGACCACGTGACCTGTTGAAGGTTGAAATCAGAAAACCTCGTTTTTGCCTCGAGGCCATCACGATAACAACCTTTCCGTAGGTTCTGTCTTGATTTTCTTCTTGACCACCATCCTCTATGTATCTCCCGCCTTGATGCCCGCACTCTTTCTTGTATGAGCGCAATCTCAGAATTTCTGCACGGGTTTTGCTCTCAAAATCTCCGTCTTCATTAATGCCGAGATGAAAACGGTAACAGCCGCTGATGCAAGGGCTGGATTTTCAAAGCGCACTGAAACAAAGAACGATTTCTGAGCAGAGGATGCAGGGACGATCAGGTATCACGGTTCATTTTTGTTCGAGGATGATTGGTTCAATAATACGTTGCCGTATTCGTCCAACAAAGATGGTGTGGCGCGCGTCGGGCGTACATCTAATTGTTGGATGATTGCCCGCCCTCTTGCTTTCTGATGCCACCATGAATGTTTGTTGCCTCTGACTTTTCTATTGCTCAGATAAAGGACATCATTCTTGCATTATGATCAAGTATGACATGCATAGACAGATTAATGTCGTCAAGTACGGCTGCGGGGAAGCCTGAAACATGGCGGGGTGAGCCTTTTACTATTAGACCGCCAGATTGATGATGTTTGCTAATCGGACTGCGCTCATTTAAATGTTATAGTTTTGGAACAGTTGACATGCCAATCCTTTCGCTGGACACGTCGCTTGTGATGGCGTACACAATGGCTCCGAAAGCATCTTCTTTCATACGGAAAAGAAAGCTTTGGATATACTTCTGACCGTCATTCAAGTCATTCAAGGTATACGTCAAGTTGATTTCAATCATACTTCATATTCTGGTACGTTTTGTTACATATTCCCATATGTTTCCACAGCCTTTTCCTCGTCAAGGAAATGTGCGCCCGTTTACTGGAGACTCGGCGGCGGCATCAAAGACTCGGCGAGCGTATTAACCCCATTAGGGGGAAGATGTTACGCGTGGTGGAAAGTATTGGTTGCCATTTATACTGCCACGGTCAAACCCTTGACCTGCTTTTCCTCTCACTTCATCGTTCGTTCTTGCCAGCCATGTTAAAACGCGTACATTTTGCCCCTACCAATATTGTGTACGAGACTGGGTCGGCGACTTCTTCACCGTCGCTGACCATTTCCTCTCTACCTTCCGAGTCTTCATCACCAGATCTCTTAACGCCTCCGCCGGAAGATCATCATGAATATCATCCAGTTTATCCACCGACACCCTACGCAAAGAGTTTAGATCTGTACCCAGACACCCCCTTACTATTCTCCGAGCCAATGCAACCAGAGCGCACGCAGATTCACTGCATGTTAGCATATTCACCGTACACCAATTCTCCTGTTTATTACGACCTCTCTCTCCCACCGAGCACTGTTGAAGGCCATTTTCCACCATATGCATTTTCCGAAGCAGCTACATCGCCACCAATTCACATTCTTCGAGTTCGGCACCCAAATATCAAATTCGAATGGGAGGTCACTGCCACACCACCAGTCGGACAAGCTTTTGTCAGCGTGGAGGATGTGTTCGAACAGCTATACCGAGCGCTGCGACATCCCATTCTTCCTATTGAATACGCCGAACTTCCAGATGCACAGATTAGGGCCAGCGTCGATGGAGCCTACTACCGACGATGCGCCCGAATACTAGACGAGAAGGAAAGGGATTACGAGCTGTCGAAGGGTATCAAGCGGGTGGACCTGCTTATGGGAAGGACCCACTTCATGGGGCTCTCTGGTGTGGCGGATGACTTCGACCTTTGGGAGCTCAACGTCTCATAGGCGGGTCACCTGCATCGCCGCCCGCTTTCCAGGAGCGCTTCTTTCTTCGAAGACTATCACCGCAGCGAACCACATACCCTCCCCACCATATGATTGAACGCCACCCTATGCCTTTTGCTATCGTGTGACAACCATATGCATATGAATCCCACCATAAACCTATGGGATCACTTTCGTACCCACTCCTTCCCCGGGTGGCTACTTCGGACTTCAGGAGCCAAAAACACACTACTATATTATCCATTATCTATCAACTTATTCGTTAATCCTCTACACTGCCTGTCGTCTCCAGTCGGTTATCGGCTTTTTGTTCGATTCGATTCACGGTCGTATCGTTATAGACGTTTCTCCCTCCCCGGAAACACATTATGTGGGATTCTAATGCAATCCCTCCTCTCTCTCACATTGTACCTGGTTTTTTTTTTGGGTATCTATAGAATACCCCATGCCCTATTCCCTTAATTTCGGCTGTAGTTCGGACGTACCCAAAAGTAACACGGCGGTCCGGATGGCTTCCTCTCACGGAGCCGCAGGAAGAAGAAGAAACAAAAGAAAAAGAAAAATGTACTTGTACTGTACTGTGTAGCACCAAATTATCTTTAATCGTATGTATGCTTCTATGTTTTATGTATGTACCTATGGAATTTATGGAGTCAGATTATATGCCTTCGGTTCAGATAACGTGAACGGGAGTGGTGACTGCTTGAAATCCCCGTTCGACTTGAATGAAATGTCACGCACTCATTTCTCTCTCCACTCTTGCGTCGAAAACGGTTCATGCAAACTCGTTTCTCTCTAGCATCTCCTCGTGTCGTCTGGAAGCTTACTCATTCTGGCAAGTTTGTGCAGACAGAAATACCACCTCTCTTGGATCGGCTGCTGCCGTCTCAGTAGCTTCACAATTGTACAGTTAACATAGGTTCCATTACCCTGTTTCTGCGCATCTCCGTAAGCCTACATTCTCTAATAATCACCACTTACTAGTGGGGCTTGACTTGCATTTGTATTGATTGCTTTTTCTTTGGAGGACTTAACATGGAAATCCTGTATGTTTGCTCCGAGAACACTCTGGTCGCATCACATTAAACACACGGTCTTCTAGATTGGATTACTATGGCTATATGTTTTCTCCTGCGGCGAACTTAACTTGTCAAAAGAAGCTTCGGTAATTGCCACCTATTTCTGTTGCCGTTTCTGTTTACGGGTGTTAGAAGATTAGATCTTTACCTGCTGGGAGAATCCTGTGGTATGACTCCGTCGTTATCTCACTGCATTTCAAGTTTACTGTCCTATTTTTTGGTACCAAGTGATACGATATCAAAAGACTCAGCTCTGGAATTCAGCGCTGCGCAACTGGGGGCACAGGCTCCTGGTATAACGGGATACAAACGACTATCCTGTCGACTTCAAGGCTGCTACTACTGGCCGGTAGTGCGCACAGCTGTCTGCCTTGGCTCAACTGCTATGACGAAGTCAACATGTTCTTTGACATCGGAGGCTAATTTGACTTTCCACCAGTAGTGCGTCACTCTCCGGGCGTACTATTAACACACTTGAAGGTCTTTTTACGGTTAAACTCTCTCCAGACATCATTTTATTTCATTATATTAGGCAGATAAGATGCTCTGGTATATAAATATACTCTCATGTTCCGTTTGGCTCTCCCAGTTCACAGCGCAAGTTGCAACAATCATACAAGGCACAACTGCCCCTCATAGTACCCGCCATCTTGATGATAGTTTTCCTTTCAACGGGAACATGAAATCATTAGTGCTTTTTCGTATACCTCGAAGAACCAGTATTTTGACCTCTCGCTACTCAGCAATTAGATCCGGATGTCAAATTTTCATAATTTGGTTTCAACGACGCATATAGACCTAGACGGGAGTGTTTCCAAGTGGCTCGCTGCCTCTCTATCAGACAGCTGACCACTCACTAGCTTTTGCGTAGTCGCCCAATCTAACCTCACACAGAAAGGTCAAAATAGGATCCGGCAGCTGCTAAAGATTTGTCGAAACAGCAGGCTTGATCCCGAGTCATCCAAAGTATTATCGTGGGTACGAGTGTATATTGGCATCCAATGCAGTATACTACCAGGGAGCATTATAAAATAATAAATTAGAGAGAACCTCGAAGCAGGCGCAAAAAAGGATCGCAAACGATTCAATTCTCCGGTGTATCTATTTTTGGTAATTTCTACTCTTTTTGGATTTAGCCCCTAAGCCATGCTTGTAAAGATATCGCAGGATTTTTCAGAAGCCGCGCGAATTTAACCGGTCGAAGCACAATTTACTGAGACGCGAAGAACAAGAGCTCCCTCCTAGAGGATCACTAGTGGAAGTTAAAATTGTTCGGTGCAGACTAGCAATAGTATCAGTATCATACTCACTTGCACACTGGCGATCCTAAGCATGGAAGAAAGTAAATTCTAAAAAACTTTGATTTTAATAGAATACGGGTAAAATATAGTTCATTATTTTTCTATTAATCGTAACAACATAAAAATATATAAAAACGAACAAAGTACTATCCAAAACCAAAATCATGCACAATATAGTACAGCACACCGAAGCGTGTACTAGAATACAAAGAAAATAAAAATCTAATCGTCATCGTCATCGTTACCGCCAAACTGTAGATTACTGTGGAATTCGCAGGGTTGTCTCCCTATAGCAATCCCTTCTCCAGCCTCAACTTCTCTAATGTCCTCCATGTACTCTCCACACCATTGATATTCCTCTTCATCGGAGTCGAGAGCGACTTCATCGCCATCCTCCCCTAGTGCATGTTTTTTCCTTTGCATACACATGCATTTATTGAGGATCTTGACGTAGTTGGTGCTCGTATCCTCGTCCCTGAAGTGGTAAGCTTCGCAGACCCCTTCCCCGATGCGATGTGGAACGAACTCGTCATCTCCTTCCACACCTGCTTCCTCCAAGAATCTGTGATACAGAGCCTTCTGGGGAGTTAATCGTTTTGTTGATTCAAAGTGCAGTACACCCTCTAAAAAGCTAAAGATCGCTTTCATTTCTTTGTTATGCCGTTCTTGAGAGAGTGGATTGGCGTATCTGTCAGATTGGGCAGCGATGACATCAACGTCAATAGGCAGGTCATGTGAATCTGAATGTGAGGTAGGTGAAGATGAGGGAGGTGGTACTGGTGGAAGACCTGATCGTCGTCCATCTCTGTGCTTGCTGTTGTGAGGATAGAAACGCATATCATACTTCCGAGGCGTCCAGATTTCCGGTGTCAATCTTTCCACGAACTCTCGCCATGTCAGGCCATCCGGGTCTAAATCAGGGACATTACTGGCAAATGTACGTCCTGATAATGAAGGCATATATGAGATCATGGCGTATGATAAAGGAGAAACAGAAACTTACCGTGAAGAGTGGCAGCTCTTTCGATATTCTTCTTTCCAACGATAACAGCGATTTCCATGAGGCCTTCGATATCGTCGTTGGACTGGAATAGAGGAAATTTACCCGTCAGGAAAAAGAGAAGAATGATTCCGGCCGACCAAACATCAATTGCTACGCGAACGAGAATTATTATTCGTTCATGATCACAAATATAAGTACTTACCTCCTGTTTGCGTACTGCATTTAAGGAGAACTTCAGGCGCACGGAAGCCTCTAGTACCCGCCCGATTAGCCTTGCTCAGTGGTCGTCTATCCTGCTCGGGATATCCTACTTTCTCTGGAGGCATATTGCTCTTAGCACGAGCATCCTTTTGGGCACGCTTGATTTGATAGGTCTGTCCTTCGTCAAGCTGGATATTTTTCCCGTGAGGTTCTTTATCTGAGGCTGGGGTGTGAAGGCATTGCCCTATAGGGCTCCCTGTTTCCATTCTCTATGGAGCAACACCTTTAGAGTTAATCAGGTTACAAGAATTACAAGAGACGCACCGAGGCCAGACCAAAGTCGCATAAAGTGCCCACACCAGTAAATGGGTTGTAAAGAAAGTTGGCTGGTTTGACATCTCGATGTATAATTCCCCTAGCATGTATATCACGCAAAGCACGAAACAAGCATCTAAAATAGCATTTGATTCCTTCGGGATGTAGATCCATGTAAAATTCCTGCAGATCGAAATGTGTCAGTCCAGCGTACAAAGAAACTAATGCAAATGCGAGCACTGACTCTAAAATCCATGTTCCGCTGATAAGGTAGCACAATCACTACTTGATCTTCATGTCGAAAGGCAGTCATGATTTGGGAGGTATGCCGACATCCTCTGCAATCTTCCATGATGCTGAGTTCATTTCTTATTCTCTCGGGGCCACTGGTTGTGTATATGCGTTTGACGGCGACAAATACATTTCCATGCTGTTGGTCTGCGTAGTTGCGACCAATAGCACTTTCACCATTAGGATACCTCCACCCTTGAGCGCGTCCCCCACGACCTTTGTACCCTGGCCCTGCCGACTGATAATATGCGCTACTTTCTGGCGGATGATGACCTAACCACGGTTTGTTGTGCCAGTTATCGTAGTTAAGATCTATGGCCTTGTATACTGATGAAAAAGTTCCGGTTCCTAGTCGATCCACCAAACGGTACGAATCTTCCAACTGGGGCATGGCCTTGGATAGTTCCATGATCTCATCTGCAATGTCGTCTTGCTCCTCCTGTGGCCGTTTATTCAAGGTCAATGCCTCATCCGGGGAAGAAGGCCTTGAAGATTGTGGTGATGAATATACAGGTTGTGATGAACGCTCGGAAGAACATGAACTTCGGCCGGAAGAATTCGAAGATCGCGACCGTGGTC
The DNA here is from genome assembly GCA_964017145.1 of Agrocybe praecox. Lineage (NCBI taxonomy): Eukaryota > Fungi > Basidiomycota > Agaricomycetes > Agaricales > Agrocybaceae > Agrocybe > Agrocybe praecox. Next base: position 982,207 of record OZ024843.1, on the reverse strand, counting down.
GGGTATCATCATCGTCGTCGTCGTCGTCATGCATAATCTCGTCGTCGGCGTGAGTTACAAAGGTCTCCTCGTCTTCGTACTCGTATTCCTGATATTGATCCCTTTGGTTGTCTTCATGTTGCGCACCAGCAACCTGTACGCCTTCTAGTTGTTTCATTTCCACAGCGTGCTCCTCTTCACGGCCCATACCAGTTTCATCTTCCTCCTCTTGAAACTTAAGAAAGGCGTCCTGATCTATTACTCTATCAAATTTGGTTGGGGATTGCGTGAACTCGGCAGGGCGCTTAACGGAAGGAATGGCGATAGGGTCGTCACTTTGCATTTCTTCGTCTTCCTCTAGGTCTACAAAGTGAGTCGTCTCTGCAAGGCGGCTTGGTCCTGCTTGAGGTGTCATGTCGTTCTTATGAGTTACTCGACCGATATGTGAATGGTAGGATTCCTTTCCCGGCCAGTGCGAGAGTTCATCGGAGGAAGCGAGATGGTCGATTATGTCGTGATATCTGACATTGAGAGAATCCGATGTGCGAACTTCCAGAGGATTTGAGGAGTGATGAGAGAAGTGCATGGTTAATTGGAAAGGAAAGCAGTGAATGTGAAATTTAACAATTAAGACGCGTCGATCATGTGATCGTAGAAAACAAGTCAAACAAAACAGATGATAAAACTAAAAGCAACAAAAAATGACCACCGCAGGACTCGAACCTGCAACCTTTTGGTGCCATTCAGCAATCGAAGCCAAACGCGCTACCATTGCGCTAGGTAGCCATGGTGATGGATTCGCATTAGTTTGTGAATATGTGCTCCGGCATACAGCCTATTTCTTAATGTCGGCCCTCCCATATATAGTATGACCGACCCATCTAAAATAACGGAACGGCCGGCCCTGGTGTCCAGTCGAGCAAATGGCGAGTGATGAGAGAATTGCCGCGCTCAGAGTCTGCTCATCACCACCATTGCACCAGCCTACATCGAGCTCGCACAGTGATACAATATTCGCCTGTATCTCATTGTCAGAAAGACGGTGACACTTTAAACCCATAAGTAAGTCTCGCTTCGCGGAGTAATCACAATCTGGGATACGCAATCGCCGAATGCCGATGGCTGTGGATGATTATGATCTTTCTTACCTGAAGACATAATAGATAATGACCTTCAACTTGTAACACCAACACCAACACCAATACGACAAACCAACATACACCATGGCGCTTAACTGGGCGATGCTCTCTAAAAACCGTACTCCGATTCCTTTGCCTAACGAAATGACGATTACGACTGTCGACGCCGGTGTTGAAGTCTTTCTGACTATACCGGATGCACCACCGGCTGGTTCATCTTCCGCGGGCGGGTCTGGAGGAGTCAAGAAAATAAAGGCAGCTGGCAAACTATGGCTCACGGACCAGAGGGTACGTTGTGTATAGTAAAGTGACTTTGACGGGAAACTAATGGATGCACACGCATGATATTCTAGTTCTTGTTTGCCACGGATACGGGATCTTCTTTCGAATCACTATCAGTCCCATTACACTCAATCTTAACAACTAGATTCGTTCAACCGACGTTTGGTGCCAACTACCTGACATTCGAAGCTAAGCCTTCGCCAGAAGGTGGTCTTACGACTGGTACTACCGTCGAAGTTCGCTTCAAAGACCGCGCCATGTTTGAATTTGTCAGCCTGCTCGAGAAATCTAGAGAGAGAGCAATCTACATGAAACGACAGCCCCAAGAAGATGAGGAGGGATTGCGTAAGTATGATCAAATGCACATAATGTCTCCGTGCTCATGATGCTTTGCTTAGCAACTTATACGGCACCAGCAGAGTCAAGTACTGTCTCTATGATTGGAGATGTCCCGGTGGAGAACCCTCCTAGCTATGACTGATGTATATTATCTGAATAACGAATTGTACTTTACGGTATCAACGCAGGGCACCCAGATGTTTCTGGTGAGTATCATCAATTGGGGAAAGATGGGGTTTCAGTTATCACTCACAGTGATATCTAGTATGAAGTCGATCAATACTTGAACATGACATGGATTAATATAGACAGCCGTGAAGACAAACGAAAATGTCTTATGCCCACTCCTATTGGCCTTGACGTGTCGTGACTACTTCATGTCAAATGTAGTACTACTGAGGAGAACGTTTCTAGCACCAACTAATCAGCGAAGACTGTCGGGCCAGATGCGCAATAATGCCTGTCGTTCAGAGCGGGAGAAACTATTTAACCAACACTGGATACAGAACATTTTTCAAAAGTCGAAATGCCGACTTTGAAACATTTGCTGCTGCTCACCTACCTCGTCGTTGTCAAGGCTCAAAACACCGTGCAATACACTGTGGTAAATCGCTGTCCTACACCTATCAACCTATACATCGGGGGTGTCCTCGGAGGCAATCTTGCTTCAAAGGGCAGCACTACCGTATCTCTAGGCCCTATCGCAGGTTTCTTTTTCACAGACGCAAACAATGGTACAGTAGCCACTGGAAGTGCTACTAGAGCTGGATTCTTCGGCGATGCCAACGTAGGTCTCTGTACTGGGACTGGACCCTATCTAACCAAAGCTCAGACTAGGTACTATTACATCGTACAAGATCCACAAAATTTCAATACCGGAATCAGCATTACACCAAATTACCCAGGCGTAAGCTCTTCCAACTTCCGATGTAACACGATGGCTACATATTTTTTGATAGAGCGCCAAATTTTGTCAAGTAGCTCGTTGCGATGAAGTTGGCTGTCTTAGTGCATTTTCACAGCCTCCCACAAGCTTTCCTCCTTCTTCTTCAATGCCGCCAGCTGCACCAGTCTTTTCCTGCCCTCACACAGACGTCGCTTACACGATAACGTCAGTTATTTGCTCTTCGCAATATGGAGTATGTGTATCGCAAAAACTCAATCCATGTCCAGCTTCTGTCCGTCAGAGGTCTTCCCGGCTCCTCCAGCTTCCACAGAACTACATCCTAATGGAAACAGGAATAAATGCATGGATGTTCGCGGTGCCGTTTTCGCTAACGGGACCCCAGTGCAAATGTTAGTATATATCGGCGCCAAAATCCATCAGTTTTAATTAAAAACACCTTACAGATACGACTGCAATGGTACCCCGGCGCAAAAATGGGTTCTTAATCGCGGACAAACCGCTCCAGTCCGCCTGGCTGGGACGAATTTCTGTCTAGATTCTACCTTAGCAAGTATGTCACTTTTTGTTCCTCAACAAAACTTCATACTCACCATTATCATTCAGCGCCTTCGAGTGGTACCCGACTGAAAATTTGGCAATGTTATAACAATCTCCCAGCTCAACAATGGTATTACAATAGTACAAACCATAAACTCTCTCTCAACAACCAAGGTAAGACGTTCATTGTAATCCATGTTTATTTCCATTGACTAACCATATATTTGCACACAAAATGTGTACATAGCTCAATGTATGGACCTGCCTAACGGAGCGTCAACAAATTCAAACCAACTACAGACGTGGCAATGCTTTGACGGAAATTTGAATCAAGTTTGGACGCAGTAGTGAATAGGGTACCGATGGCAGTGCGGGGTGGATGCGTCATTTTTTTCTTTAAAAAAGTTGGTGTAGCCACTTTTCGAAATTCTGCGGGCTTCAAGGGCTTCGCGCTAAAATGTGTGTCTTGTGTTCAATTGCATATGTTCTCATTGACGTACGCGTTAGTCTGGGCTTTATTACTTGTTATCTTTGAATATACTTACGTTGAGAGTAAGTATCTAGGGTGTCCAGGTGCGACCAACTTGCGTGGAACTGTCGGCATGAGCCATCACCGACGCGGTCAGATATTGCCGCCGTGGCCTAGCTTGAAATCCACCCTTGTCTGTCCTCTTTTGTTTGAAGTACTTGAATGTACAGCATGAACGCGTCCCGCAACACATCTACCTGACTACTCCTGACTGTTTCAACTTCCTGGACGGCGAAATCCTATCACTAGTACGCGATAAACTTTAAACCCTTGATGAAGATGGATTTCCATGCATTCTGGCTTCTGCATTCTCGTATGCGAGTCATCCTTTGTCCCTCAAGCCCGACTCCGCAATACCATCCTTGAGACAGTCCGTGCTGATTTTTGTCTCCAGGAAGAAATGTTTAGGTCATGCACGCCGTTTGCAATACGTACAATCACATACGATAATTTGTATCTCATGGCTCGGATCTACGACTTGGGCTAGCAAGAGAAGCAGTTGTCCAAAGGTCTTGTTAGTCAGAGTTGAGAAAGTGGGCCAGTTACAACAACGATCCACTTTCTTTATTTTATCCAATGGTCTGGTCAATCTGGTTGTGATCCAAGGTTGGGGCACGTCAACGAGGCGAGCGAAGGGAGCTATTGGGACACGGATTTACGTTCCATTTTGAATAATTCTTGGCAGATGAACATCTGAGGAGCAAATGACGGAGTTGGTACGCCGATCTTTCTGGGTAAGACGGGGGACAGCCGGTCGGAAATGATCCTCAGGGCATTAGGCATACGAAGCAATTCCGAACTGCGAAAACATATAAACAGGAGACAAACGAAGACATATGTCATATCAGCAACATACCTCAAACGCCTCAAGCATGTTTACCTTCCAAGGTCTTCTGTTGACTTCTACTTCTCTTTTGGCTTTGACGCGTTTCGTGAATGCTCAAAGTAGCAGTACCGTGCAGTACACCGTACTCAACAAGTGCACTGGTCCTGTTGACTTATACATCGCGGAAACGTTCGATAGTACTCTCGCTCCTGGTGCAAGCTCGGTCCATTCACTTGGGGCGAGTGCCGGTTTCTTCTACACCAATGCCAACGGAGGAGTTGCGAACAGCCAAAGCAACTCCCGAGCAGGATTTGTCTCGGGGGCTAATGTAAGTTATCATCCTTCCTCATCAAAAGCCCTACACTAAGTACTCGACCATACTTCGTAGGCAACTTACTACTGGCTCAACATCGACAAGTCCAATTTCAACACTGGAATCAGCATCACGCCTAATTATCCTCCTGTAAGTTTCTCATTACGTAGACACTATGTAACGGGCGCTTACTACAGCTATTTATTCTAGTCTGGAGGCTTCTGCGAAGTAGCTCGTTGCGACGATGTTAACTGCGATACGGCATTTACCTCCCTCCCAACAAGGACTCCTATGCCTTCTGCAGCCCCTCCTTTGCCTCCTTACTACTCCTGCCCCCAATCAGGCTCTGCTCCTGTCTCATACACCATCACATTCTGCCCCTCTGGCGCGTTCCCTGCTCCAATAGCCCCTACAGCGTTGCACCCCAACGGTAACACCAACAAATGCATGGACGTTCGCGGAGCTGTGTTCGAAAATGGCACCCCTGTTCAAATGTATGTGTCGAAGGATCTATAACCTTCAATGGTTGCTGATGCAGATGATACAAATATAGATATGACTGCAATGGATCTAACGCGCAGAAGTGGATTTTGACCAGGGAACTTACCAAGATTCAATTAGCTGGAACGAATTTCTGCCTCGATGCTACCTCTGCTTGTACGTCTAACCAGCCCACTTCGAGTAAACAGATTTTCTGATTACTTTTTCCTCCAGCACCAGCAAGCGGTACTGGTCTCAAGATTTGGCAATGCTTTGACAACCTCCCTGCCCAACAGTGGTTCTACAGACGCTCGGACAACAAGATCTTCTTGAACAGCAGTGGGAGTAAGTTATTTCATTCTCTATCAATGTACTGTATCTAACTGCTCCATCTAGGCCAATGCGTTGACCTGACCAACGGAGTGCTCGTCAACTCCAACCAGCTCCAGACCTGGCTGTGCAACGATGGAAACCCGAACCAGATCTGGACTCAGTGAAGAGATACTCAAGAACGTGAATTGATTTTTGACGGACAGTTCCTATCGTAGTGACACTTGACGCATTGGACAATAGCTGCAGCATAATATTTGTACCAGATATGTTTTAAAGAAATAATTGCTTTGATCTAGGACAGAGAAGAAGCCGGGACAATGGATGATGGTAATTAGGGCGCGGCGCGTCCAAGTCGCGTGACGTCATCTTTTCGTCCTCATGAGCCCCTTTTCAATTAAAATATTGGTTTTAGCGAGCACTTGTGCTGTATAAGGGGCTGGCAAAGTCAAGGTGAAAAGGTTTATTAGGCGACTTCTTTGTATGCGATTCCTTCATAATGTTTACACATAACGTTCGAGCCCTCGAAATCATCATAAATCGAGTATATTTAATAAAGAAGTGATACACAACGCATCCAGATTGATTCATCGACTTCCTTCAATGTTGAAACGGTTTTTAAAATTCTGAACGGCGTTGATTTGACAAATGCCCTAGTTTAAAGCAGGACCAGGATCCCGTATGATCAAAAAATGAATTCTGTTCCAATTTATAGTTGAACGTGAACGTGAACGTGAACTAGCCTAGTTGTTCCTGCGGACGTTTCACGGTGGATAATTCCAGCAAGGTATTTAGATTTTATGGCATCATATTTTTGAGGACACAACTTGGACACAACTGCTGGAGAAAATGTCTAGAATGTTTATTCTCTCAACGGCGCTTGCAAATGTCAATGCTCACCGCTTCCTAGGCCGCTCTGACTTAGTAAACGACATGATTGTTGACCTCTCAGTGTGCTTGGCTTGACTCCCTCTCAAAGTAGGGTTGAGCTATCTCAAATTATTTGAGCCGACTTATATGCCATACGTAATGGATTGAGCAAACCCGACTGAGTTTTATTTTTGCCACAGCTCCACGCCTCCTGCTATAGCACCAGCGCTACTTTGTTTTTTATTCGATTCCGTAGTGGTATCCCTTGATTTTTCCGGTTTGCCACACGGGTGCTCGCTCCTGTTTTTATCCCGTTCATAAAGCATTCCAATACAGTATCTATAATTCCAGATTCGTTGCAAATTTGTTGGTACCGAATCTTTATTTGATCTTTATTTAAACAAATTTCAGTGTCAATGACAAGACAATGACGCAACTCGGTAATATTAAACGCGATCACGTGAGGCGCGTGTACATACTTACGTCACACAAATGTTAAGTCTTTTTCTTTCTCCGTGCAACCTCGAGTGAATTATATCGTAGAAAATAGAAGACAGTGGTATTATTGCTCGAAACAGCTGGGATATTTAAATTATTTGAGGCAGGCGCTTAAGATTATCTTTACTGTACATTTCTCTATGGGGATAGTCTCCAACTATCCTACAACTGATACGAGTAACAGTAAAATGAAAATTGGTCTGTTCTCTTCATGTCAAGACAAAAGTCGCGGGAGTCAGGATCAACTGGCCCTCGGGCCTCCATGCCGGCGTGGGCCAGTGCCAAGACCTGAGTAAGTCACAAGTGTGCTTACAGAAGGCCTAGCTCCTTGATCAGTTTACCTGGTTTTCTGCATAAAAATTGAGCTATACTCTGCTTTCTTTTTGAATTCCTCGTTGTAATCTTACCTTTTGGATTTTCAAATAGTGACCTCGAGAATGTTTATGTAATTCCAAAAATACCGTGGGATAAATGCATTAATTGTAAATATAACGGAAGTACATTCCCACGAGAATGATTGAATTCGACCCGTTATATCCATCCAGAACCGGCGGATTTGTAGGCTGAACAGATCCTTCGCTCGCTTTTCTCTTCCTCACCACCAACACAAGCCCGCCGCAATGGCGTCCTCCCGCCATTCTGCGCCTATGAAGCGTTTACTCTTTCCTATATCCCTTCTTTGCATGTTGTACTACTTGCCAACGGCTGCAGCATATACGTGGTCATTCCAAAATACCCCGCAGCAGTGCAAAGATCTCACCATTCAGATACATGGAGATGACGGCGTTCCACCATACAGTCTCCTTCTTATACCTAGCGGTCCTACTCCTCTGGCAAACGGCATTGAGGCAAGAAGGGACACGGAGGTCAAATCCCAAGGCCAAGATTCGAATATAACGTTCCAACTGAAATACCCGGCAAATTCACAATTTGTTGCAGTGGTGAGTATTCCTGTTCAGTTTTCTTCCTTTTCTTTCTTTGTCTTCTTGGTTTTGCTTTCGCGATGAGCTCGGAATTTTTCGACGGCGCTTTCGACACTCCCTATAGCTCCAAACGATTATCATTATCAATCCAAGAATCCATGTGCAAGTTCGGACAATTATTGGACCTATCCCTTCGCAACAAAAACTACACATCTCCAATCCTCCCTACACTGAACTCCCATCCCGACAACTCGCAATGTAAATTTGGCAGCACCGCTATTATTATTGCGTCCCGCCACAATCATCCACTTGTGGAGCCTTTGGGCCCCATCAACAGGGTTCTCATTTGATTGGCACCCTTGTACCCAGAGTCGTATATGCCTCTGGTTGTGGGGTAGCGAAAAGTCTCGTTTGAAGATGGGGCCACTTCTGTCCTTCTTTCCTTATCCTACGACAGCTCGCTTATTTCTCCGGCGTTTGTTGCACACCAAATATAGCCCCTCAACAACGCTGTATTTTCTAGGCAGCGGCGAAATCTTACCGCTCCAACAACAACTCCATGTTATTCTCATTTTATTCATCCATGGCATCACGTCCATACTGTTTTCTATGACAGTGCCATTCGGAACTCCATTGCGCACCCCTCCAAGGCCCCAGTCACACTACTGGCTTTATCTCGCCATTCACATCCCTTGATGATGCTTCCAAGGCCCTTTCGTCATCCTCTGACGTGCGTGTACCCATGCAGTGGGTCTATTCATATCGCATGACGGCAGCTACGGCGATGCATCAAATTTCAATTGCTTTTCATTTCCAGATCACGCGCTATCTTTATGGAGGGCGCGCGTGTACGGATTGGATACTTTCTGGGTCGTCGATGTACTCGACGAGTACTAAGCCACTGGAAATTAGTTTCCAATCTCCGCATTATCTTTGACATGCACTGCGGCGACCGACTAAGCTCACAAAACATCGCGAGCACCTAAACTCCAGTCGGCTATTTTAGCTTCTCTCGCTTTTCATTGATGCAGGTCATAAATCACCGCTGCTAATGAAGAATTCGACTTTCGACCATATCTTCGTTGGCACGCGTGTCTACCTACCATCGACCATATCCGGCAATTAGACAGGATGTCTTGTTCTATCCGATGCATCCGATGACGGTCACCATCTGTTATGATTATTTCCGACCTGCGACAGCAGCCATCCCATTCTTTATCCGGTGTCCAACTACGCGAGCTATGCGAGGCGATAACCAGGAAGGTTTGAAGCTAGGATGGCCTTCTCCCCCGTCCACTCCTATCTGGACTTGAAACTCCCTTGCCCAACACATTACGGGAGGTTTCCGCCACTAGTCTCTTTAAACTCGTCGGAAGCCATTGAACACCGACGACTACACCACCTCTCCCCCTTTCACTTCCTTTGATAACGATGCATTTGCTTGCTTACCTGAATATCCTTCAGTCCAGGAAAGACGCCGGTTGTATCCTCCTATGGAGCTAGAGCATGTTTCACCCGGGTCACGAAGGTTCTGCATGTGATGCATGGATCTATGTTGGTGCATACACACCCTATCGATCTGTCTGGGGTGCTCATGCTCAAGCCTCACTCATTCCAACCGTTCATTGAACTCCTGCCAGGCGTTATGTAAACTGTGCCTAAAGCCGGATCGATTCATTTGAAAACATGGAGATACTCGCGACGCTTCTTTCATTCTCTCTTCACCTTTTTCTACTTTATTACTTTTACTCTTGCGTCAACCGATAACTCGATACTGATTATCATTCTTATGTTATAGGTCAGCGATAGTAAAGGGTTTAATTCTGGCGGTACTAGTGTGGGGGTGGATGTATCGACGTCGGACGACAGCTCGTGTTTTAACTCTACGACAAGTGTATCTCCGATCTGGGCCTTTTCTATCGTACCCGCAAATCAGGTAGTACAATGTCAGAGCATGAGGATATGGTGGGATCCAGCCGTCGTACAAGGGTATGTAATGAATCTCTGCTGCCTGCTTATTCTTGTTCTGATAATCCTTTCTATCCCCAGGAATCCAAATTTCCTTGGTATAATTCCTGGAGGACAGTCATTTACTATTCCACAGAAAACTTTGACAACAGTAGCTCAGGAAGGCATAGGTTTTGACTATGTATTGAACGTTCGATCAGGAACATTCCTTTTCTTGGTAGGAGGAGATAACAGGGGTAATGGGACTGGTGGAGCTTTCGGTGGTACTGTCGTAGCAGGAATTCAGACCAACAATACCTGTCTTTCGGACAGTAGCCCAAGCGTAACGCCCGGAAGTCCTGCTGGAGGCAGTTATGCTACATCTTCAGTGTACGTTTTCGGTTGTTTTTCTTCTCTTGTAGTCTTTCTCACCACCTTCTAGTGGCGCGAGTAGTAACAAGGGTTCCACCAATACAGGAGCTATTGTGGGTGGTGTTATTGGAGGCGTCATCTTATTCATTGTTGTCATCCTGCTCTTCTGGTATTACCGAAAGCAAAGGAGGGAATACAAGCGGACCAAGGAGAGACCTGTCGATCTCCTTAACGCAGATGACGATGGTGATGATTCACCAGACCACGTCGAGGGAAGGACGAGGGCGAATGAACTGCCTGAATACTACCGACCTGAACCTTTCATGGTTCCTGATCCAACTCTCGATGGGTCATCGATTCATGGCACGGAAGAAGATGGAAGACGACCATTAAGTGGAGCTTCTACCAGCTTCTACACGCGCACAGGAACGCCTGAACCTCATACGGCATCGTTGTCCGGTTTCGGACCTGGCGTCGGCGGTTCATCTGTTGGTGCAGAAAGGAGGAAGGGTGCACCGAGACCGATGAGGGCTGTTAATATCATCCAGCACGACGATGCTGGTCCCAATTTACCACCTCCGGATAAAGAGGGCGAGGATGAACCAGAAACTATCGAACTGCCGCCTGCTTATACCGCTGTTGGTCGGAATAAGGCTCCAGAAGCGTCTCCGCCGCCTCCTGTAGATCCCGCGACTTAAATGGCGACAACATCCTAAGCTTTTGGTTTTCTTCGTCTTTGAAGTGAACGTCATCTTTTTACTTCAAGGACTCTTGGTTTACGGTCTCTTTCTTTCCCCACCACCCATCAACAATTTTCCAGACAAACTATGTCTGTCGACTCACTATCATTGCTCTGGTCATTTATTCCAGTCATTCGTCTATCCACGCCAGCCACCTGATACATGGCCCTCTTTCTTGTTTACTCGACCCCTGATTACCCACTCTCTACACCCAAAAGAAGAGGAGATAACGTGCAAGCATCATTAGGCGCCCACCGCCACCTGTCTTTGCCCTACAACCAAAATATTATCCCGCCTATCATGCTGCCATATGGTTCTATAACCCAAACACATCCATTGTGGTGAATGCTGCTCATGATATACATGACTTCCTTTTTATTATTACCCATTGATACCATTGATTTCGGCATGGATTTATTCATCCCAATTTGCGATCTTTGATCCCCCTGCCTGCCCTGCAATACCTCGAAACCGAACCCCCGCCTGATTCCAACGACTCATTCTCATTCCCGTTCTTATTCTCTCTCTTTCTTTTCTGTCTTCTCTTTTCTCGTAGAACCCGCGCGCCATGGACATTCGTCGTTTACATGAAAAAAACGACTTGCATATTTTCTTATTCTTTCCACCTCTCGATCAAGTCGTCCTCTTTCCGGGGGCGCTGCATCCCAACCAACCTTCACCTACAAACTGCATTTCGCATTTTCCTCATCGACATGTGACATATTTTATTTCATTCCTTAATATTTGTCAACTGTTGTTGTGTCTTGCTATTTCATTTTTTGTGATAGCTCGTGTATATTATAAATCTCTATATCGCTATATGCAATTTTGGAGGTAACGCAGAGACGTCTGTCCCAAAAATTTCAAGTTATATAGTGTTGAGACAAATGAAATACGATGACTCCAATTGTATAAGTATCCTACTTATGGGCTGGCTGGTTTTGTCTGACCTGCTCGCTGATGATGGGACGGATACAGAAGCTTTTAAAGGAAGAAACACAAGATTCTGAGAATTGGAAGAATGATTTTTTAACCTTGAGCAAGGGGTTTTCAGTGCGTGACCACGTGATGATTGTGAGGGGAGGTCGATTGGCGTCATCAGGATGTCGTTTCCACCGTACACGACAAAGGCATTAGTATTAATTTATGCTACCAAGTACCAACTCATACTGGACCACATACTTGATTCATGTACGCCAAACAAATATCATTAGATAAACCTTAGGCACCTATCCGTATAACAATCACAGGACCAATTCTTCCAACTTGTAAAGACCAATATCCGCCGCTGCCGCATTGATATTCTTTCTTCTCTGCCTCCAATCTCCTTTTTGTCTTTCGCGTTCGCGCTCTTGAGCAGGGATAAGAGACTCCTTCAGTGTTTTCTCTTGTGTAATTGCGAAAGGCTCTAATGGACCTCGAAGGTGTTCAGCGAGGGCACCGAAGCTGATTTCAGTATTTAGTTGATTCTGAATTTTGCGTAAGAGCTTGTGGGCGGGAGGATGCTGTAAGAGAGACAAGAATGACGCGTCGAGTATGAGTTGAAGAAGTTTGACGGCCTGAAATAGACAAAAGGCAATTAGTGAACAAGAAAACATATTATGAAGGCGGGTTTGCAAGACCAACATTTTCCAAAGAGGGGGTGTCGGTTTTCTTCTTTTTATCACTCTTCCTGCCTACGACCACCCAGACACCTTGCTCCGTCTTTTTTATATCCTTTTTCGTTGGTAGAAGTCCGGCTTCTTCGTGGATCCTTTTCACTACCCAGCTGTCCACAACTTGGATGATTGCCGTTAAATCTTCAGCATCCTGCAAGTATTTTTTGAAAGCAATTAGAAGGGGTCTATGTGAAGTCGGGAAGCTAGCTATGAGGCTGAGGAAGACGGGTAGAGTAGTAACGCTACTGTTGATGGCTACTGGTGGGTCAACGTCCATTGCATCACCTCCTGTTGTTACAGGAGCAGATTTCGTTGACCTAAAACATCTTACAACGGCCAATAAAGATTCGACGATCTCTGATTCTGAAAGGTCAAGAACTTTCTCGAATGCGAGTTCGATGGATGTCTAGTGGTTATAAAGATCTGAATAAGTATTCGTATTCATGTGTACAATAAAAAATAAATCAACTTACCCAGTCGTTCCTAAGCCTCAGCGCACCCAAAAATCCACCTGGACTGGATATCATCGCACTGCAAATCAGACGTCTCTCAAGGAGATAACGAACAACGTCGGGTACATAAGAAGCGCCCGCTGGAGCACCTTTTGACTCTGCGGAGGGCGTAAGTAGAGCAGTGTTCAATAGGTCTTTGACAAAGTTATAATCCAGTGTCTCGGTCGCTGCCTGTGTGGACGTGAATAAATAAAGCAATTCCGACAAGAGAATCAACGATATAAATACCTCCTCAGGCTTAGGCGCCCATTTCATGAAAGCAGCCACTGCAGCTTGAGGTCGGCCACCCTGCATAGCGGTACGCATCGTAGTGAGTAATTTACCACGAATTTGCTCTTCTGCAGTAGGCTTCTTATTTTCTTCGGGCACACGCAGCCACTTTTTGCTGACGTCTCCTCTACCCATCGCAGCCAAAACCGTGGAGGTTGTGGGTACAACGTACGGTACAACCAATACGACGGAGTTGCTTTTCTGATCGGCGGAGTCTTTCCCTGGGATAGAGGATAAAAGGAGAATAGCCTGCCCGACTACTTGAGTTTCCATTTTTGTTTGTGTTTGGGATCCTGGGAGTAGTCGGAAGTGTAGCGTCGATGAAGATAGCTGAGCAGGTATTGAGATAGTATTTGAGGCCAGAAAAACAGAGAATTGGAGGTCCCATAAGAGCAGTGTGATTTCGTGAGCGGCAACAGAAGCTAGAAGAACATGGGATGAAGTCAACGCAAGGGTGGAAACGGAAAGTCTAGCGGTGTCCGATAAAAATGATAATCCCGCAAGACGAAGAGGAGGAGCATATGGGCTCAGGATAGATGAAAGGCTGCTCGGAATGTTATACGAATGCCATAAACCATTGATAGCTATTTTTATGATAAATATTTGGTTTGGATGGGGAAAAAGAAGGAAACGTACTCAGAACACTGAGAATTCCAGTGTTGCTACACGAAACACTGGAGATGTTCTGAAGGCCATAAGACACACATATAAGCGATCAGCTATCTTTATAACTCACTTGGCTTTCTACAGGTATTTCTGTTTCTTGTTCAAATATTGAGTCAGCCTCGTCGATGGCTAGTATCCGGAGGTGTGTCGATTTCGATGAACCGCTTTCCACCAATACCAAAACTGCTCCATGTGATTTGCTAGAGAAGGTAGTCGTATTTGCGGGCATAAATTTCGTGAAGATGACATTTCCGGACTGCGCGTCGCGAGAGCCTTTCATATCCAAGGAATTGGCATCGACAATTGACACTTCTCCACTCGTCGAGACGGCAATAATCCGATCCGGAAGTTCGGCACATGAGTACAATCCGTAAGCTGTTTGGCCTTCAGAAAGCTTGCTTCTAGTCAGTTAACTCTGGAAAGAAGTGGAATGGAAGGAAACTCACTATAACTTTGCTCTGTTTATTCTTTTGCGTAGATGTCGGCGTATCATCGCGCCATACCCATAGTATTCGACCAGACTCTTCTGGTGACGATAACTCTGGGGAAGAAGCTATGACTGCGTATGTTGTTGAGGCATTGCTGGACGAAGAGCATGATAAAGGTGGGCATGAAAATGAGGTAGATGGGCCAAGTGTATGGGAAATCACAGGATGAAGCGTCGATACCTATTTACAACTTTAATCACCAGTAGCCTCAACAAGACACAAAAGACTCACATCAAGAATATGCACTCCATCCGCTTGAACTGCAACAGTCACATATCCGTCCGAACTGTTTACTTTTTGATAGGAAGTTGCATAAACACCTGGAGTGTATTTTTGGGCCTTTTTTCCACGGGAGGACGAGGAATAGCTAGACAACACAAAAGCCTCGTTTATTGTCGGGCTCGCCATAGCATTAGAAAGTAAAAGTAGAACCAGTCGCGTTTGCGATAAAGACGAAGTAGAGAGAAATAAATTCTTACTTTCGGCCCGTTTGATTGGCGCTGCTTGCCAACAGCCTTTGATGATTACATAATATTAAATGGATAAGCCAATATAAGGCAGCAGTCGCCCCTTTCTTGGCCATTTCTCAATTAAATCTTCTGGAAATGAGATGTAGCGAAGAAAAAAACAAAGCATCATGTAAACAGCTCAAGAGGACGATGAATCCATGCCTGCCATTGAATAATACACCCAGCAACGGCTGTACGTTCGAATGTTCGCGTTAGACTCACCGAAATAGTAGGATAAAATATCGTGGTGATTCGTGAATACGCTTTTCAGCTCAGTTCTGGTCTTGAAGTGGTCATAAGAAGGGGGTCTGTGGCATACATTCCAATGGAGAGCTATGCAGGTTCAGCTCTATTCAGATTCCAGAAGATGGCATCACACTGATGATTAAAATATTTTCGTTTCGCGCGAACATCATGTTGCAGTTGGGGATATCTAAGAGCACTTGTCTGCACCGTACAGTATTTAAAAGACTCGTGGGCCATTCTTTCTGTTGCGAAGTACAGATCAATAAGTGCCGTCTAATTCAGTCACGAAGCTCGTTCTGAGCGACTTTCCATCCAGTTGTATAAGGGTGCGCATGTCTACGCGTTTATTTCTGGACAGGTTTGTAGATAGGGTTTAGCCTTTCGTGCACTGGCGTTTCGCCGGCAGGTGCTCCGGGAATTGTTTTTGTTAATCCCTGTGAAGACGAAAAGCAAGTAGTCAGCGACGGAGCGAATTACAGTGGGCATATTGTAATTTTTGGAGATTTAGGTAATAAAGGGGAGGGACATACAAGCTTCTCAAACATGCAGGAGTTCAGTGTTCGTTCGGGTTTGCGGCATAGGAAGTACTCCTACGAAGATTGTTAGTTCAAGGCTTCCCCATACTATTACACGTGCATCCTCCTTCATAATTACGGAGAACCACCGTATGCAAAACATGTGAACTGCCAACACACCTGGTTGTTTCTCTCTAAGCACTCCCAATGCGCATCGAATTGCTTGCCACAGTTCTCTCGCATCTTGGTAATCCTATCACGAAGTATTAGATAAATCCTGAGCCCCATATCGCATTGAAAATAATTCAAATTCACTCACAGATCAATAGCACACCGTGTCACTTTCCTCCCTTCCTTCAAGCAGTGTTCAGGTTGACGGTTTTCGTTCTTGCAGAGCATGAAATCCTCTGGAGTCACCATGGTCAAGTCAGAACCAATCCCTCACGTCCATGAAACGGTTTCCAACGCGAACTGACCATTGTAATCCTTGCAGTAAGCTCCAATGAAGAAGGCTGCGCTCTTCAACGGTCCGCTCGTCGCGCCAACCTCGTCGACGTGGGGAATGTTCGCCGGCATAGGTGGTGTCTTCAGGCTGGCTTGCGTAGACATCGATGGTGCAGCCGTAAGAAGACCAACTGAGCATAAACATTCAGCATTTCTTCTGGAGTAGAGAATAGAGAATAAGTCCTTGAACAGACCTTATAACAAATTACAACGAACGGTAGTGGTCGGGAGGAAGCGAACAGAGGTGGGAATAATTAAATCGGAGTTTTGATTTCGATTAAATAATTAAATAATCTGATTACTCCCTTCTTAAACACCCTCACACTCTTGAGTCTTGTTGTATCCGATTTTTGAATTCGCGCACTAGGCACGTAAAGATGGTAAGGATGAATATCTTGCGGGTGATTTTTTACTTACTGTGAACTTCTTCCAGCCTCCACGAATTCCCAGAGTTTACCATATCCAAGTCAAAACCCATAAGCTCACAATCATGCTTACAGGCCTTCTACCTTTAACCAAAATAGAAGAATTGAAAGCGGAAACCTTGTCTGCTTTGAAGTCAGATGTTTCTGAGGATGCTCTCGATGTTTTGGCAATGGAGCCACCACCAGATCAAAAGGTGGAAACTGTAAATGACTTCGAACTTTGCCGCGCCAAAAGGGAGAAGGGCAAACCAACTGGAGAATATGAGATCTTGGATCCCGCGAAGACGGTGCGGGAAATAGGTCTTACAGGATGGGAAGCTATATTTCTCCAGCCCAAAGACGAAGACGGTAAGCAAATAATATCCATCCTCGCATGTAACATGTACAGTTTTCTATGCATTATCGTATGGCTGTCTATCGATTGTTCGGAATGACTGATCTATTTGGCCTCTTTCCATCCTTACGCGAAATTCCTCCAACAGGAAATCTTCTTCCAATCACGTACACCCTGCCACCACTTTACGACGAAGAATTTGAACCTTCAACAGCCAATAAGGGAAAACGGAAGGCTCCTGCAGAAGATGACTGAATCCGCTTTGGCAGTATATACAGAGTTCGACTACGTTTGCCAAGTCGTGACTTTAAAGAATTCAAACGGAGCTCGCTTTTTTTTCTTTTTTTTAAAAAAAAAACAAACCTTTGAGTCACACACGATAATGCCAGGGATGAGTTCGATGAGTTCTTCCTATCTTTTATAGCACCGATGAGTCTATTGCATCGCATCGCATCGTATCGTATGGAACACGGCATATAATGGATCTATTTTGAGCAATGAGAAAGAAAAGTTGCATGTTCTTATGCACCTCGGGAAATCATGACGGTTTTGACATCGACGATTTAGACCATGTATGTGGCTGGAAAGGTAACAGTGCTGCTGCAACGCGTCTCCCTTCTTCAGATAAAATATTATAAGTTGAACAAGCATTCCTCTGTTTGCGTCATTAGAATTATTCACGAGAGAGAGAGAGAGAAAAGTTTCGATTCACCGTATCCAGGGTTTCCAGCTGAATTCCTAACCCAGTCAGATATTTGCTCAAGAACGGAGGAGGTTGTACCAAGGTCTTGCCCGTGCCGAGAATAAGCATTTCTAACGGGATTCTGTAAGTTCATAGAGATAGTTCGTTGGTTATTAGAACGTACCAGGTCTTGGTGATACTACTTCAAATATCTCGAAGCGATTTTCTGCCCAACCGCGCCATCTATCCTCCTTGTTTTTGGATTTGAGGTCTGATTGTGGTACGTCCCACAAAAACACCTTCCCTTCTAAGAAAATAGAAGGTCCAGGTATGACAAGCCCATCTGCTAGTTGAATTCCAGCGTCCGAAATTGATGAGACCTGTACGGGTGGTGGGTCATCATCTGCCAATAGATTGGTAAATGAACGGTCCCGAACAACGCGAGTTGTGTGAAGGTTCTGAGCTGGCAAGACGCGTTTAGGATTCATTTTTATTGTGGAAGCGCGTAGACTGCTACGGGATGCCGCTGAATACCGTATAGCAGCATTTAAGGTCGATTGTAGAGACATTTAGAATATGTAATAAGTAGAAGGCAAAGCGAAATTCACATTGACGCGCAGATTATGTAAACCCGAACCAGATTTGCCGTTGACGGTCAATCGGTCACGGTGGAAGCTTTTGCCACTCTCTTTGTCATTTGAGTCACCGACTAGTACGGTTTGAGCGTGTTCTGGACGCGTTTTCTCGAATCTGGGACTCAAAACTGCTTAGGACTCTAGTGTAACGCGACGTACTAGAACCAGTGGACAACTACATCTTTTGGTTTATTAACATGTTCAGTATCCTCCGCCGCATATCACCTTCACAGAAAACGCTTTCTAGGCTGGATTCTTATTACATTAAGCCTTGGAACTTGCGCGCAACAACTAACTCGGTCAGGAACTTATCCAGCAATACCTTGGCAAACCATGATATCTACATATCGATTTCTTCGGACCCATATTTTAATCTGACTCTGGAAGATTGGTATGTGGGCATTATACACCTTCTGTAGTCCTGCATGCTCAGGAACCCATTCGATTGCAGGCTTTTTCGACATTCCTCTACTTCTTCACCTCTGTTACTCATATATCGAGATTCTCCTTGCGTTGTCATCGGTAGAAACCAAAATCCGTGGACAGAAGTTAACTTCTCAGTACTACATGCCATCAGCATTCCTTTCCTCCGTAGAAGAAGCGGGGGAGGGACAGTATATCATGTGTGTTAACTCCTATAATCCGCTCATGTCGTAGCTGATATTGTAATTAATCTAGGACTTAGGAAACACGAATTTTTCAATACATTTACCACGAACATCTTTCGATAGATTTGCTACGGGTAGAGTTGTTTTACATGCCGTACAATCTTTGGGGATCAATGCAAGCCTCAACGACCGAAACGATATATGCGTTGGTACAGACAAGATAAGTCAACTGAATCACTCAAAATCATGGTCCTCCCGAACCATGCATTGGAGCTATCCTCGTGTCTTGTTTTCTCCTTTCGCCATTAATTCTTGAACACAAAACTTATCTTGTAAATCTACGTCTCAGGGTCCGCTTACAAGATCGTTACAAAGCGCTCATATCACCACGGAACGATGTTGCTTTCAACCGAACTTAAGACCCTAGGAGCCGTTTTACGACCTCAGAAAGTACGATCTCTTACTCCATTCAGGTCCATGGAGTTCCTCGCTAACCGCCCAGACTTTAATTTCTTTGTTCTCTAAATAGGAAAATATTGTCACCAAAGGTGTTGATTCAGTAAGGTCGCCTGTATGCAATCTGAAACGGCACAACCCTAGTATAACCCACGAAGATTTTACATCGGCTGTCGTAGAGCAATTTCGGGCAGAATATGGTATCACTTCCGAGGTGGATATGTCCAGCCAGTTTCATGTATACGCTTTACTCATCTTTCTTCTTTTAGCCCTGTATAGTTTCTGACACCGACGATATAAAAAATATTGAATACATCAAGAACGGAATGTCCGAACTGGCCGTTAGTCATTCAAATCATCATCCATGCTGATTTTGACTTCGGTCCCCTGATAGACATGGGATTGGATGTACGGCCAGACTCCTCACTTTACTCACACACTCCAACATTCTTTTCCTTGGGGTGATGTGGTGGGTGATTTCTTTCTCTATTAAATGTTCAAGACCTGACAGTTCCGCTGAAGACCGTATTTATTCAATCGAAGCATGGTCTGATATTGGACTGCGCCTTGACGGTTACAAACTCCCATATCACAAAGGAAATTATATCTTCTTTGGA
Organism: Agrocybe praecox; assembly: GCA_964017145.1. Taxonomy (NCBI): domain Eukaryota; kingdom Fungi; phylum Basidiomycota; class Agaricomycetes; order Agaricales; family Agrocybaceae; genus Agrocybe; species Agrocybe praecox. Next base: position 962,071 of record OZ024843.1, on the reverse strand, counting down.
CATTTTCGTGGGACAGTTTTATCGAGGCAAGAAATATGGCTTCCTGGAAGGTATCAGCGAGAAAGAGGGGGTCGGGATGGGCGATGTTAATCAGCGCACAGTTCTTGAGCTCGTGCGAGAATTTCACTCATGGTTGTCGGAAAAGACAAATATACCACAGTGATCTTGAATTTCGGGCCCTCGCACCATCTATGTCGATTTTGTTGGTTATTCTATAGATTGCTCTGAACATGCTTCACTAGACGCAACGCGGCGGCTTCTATCAGGTTCTTTTTTTCTTTTCGAATATTCAGTGATCAATCAAGAGGTGTGGCATGGACATTGCCACCCCTTCACCGCAGGTTAATGTTCACATTTTGACCCTTATTGGTTGCAAGGGGGCAGATACTATCGGTGCTCCAACACCCTCATGAGCCGTCCGTTAGTCAAGCCCCTTGAGGGGATCGCTCGACGGTAATTGGAGGCCATGAAGTGGGTACCATGCCAAGAGGGCGACCATGGGTCAAGCTTCTCTGCCAGAAGCATGACCATATTTTGAAGCTAACTTGCTATAGCGAAGGTAAAGGATCACCGTATTTCCTATTCATTAGTTTTTTTTGTTTATCATAGCTGATGGTGCGTTCACTCTCTATTAGTAGACGTCACTGGCAGATGGGAAAGAGTTTGACATTTTTATCATTCCATCCTTCCATCTGACTGAATTATAACTTTTCTCGGAAGCGAGCGAAACGCAGTGGCAGATGGTATATATGCCAGGCCTAACCTCGGCCCATTTCTTACCCATAGTAGACTAAACTTGGAAAACGTTATATTGCGCGACCTGAGCACTATGGACCCTACAATCCCGCCAAATTCCTATATCAAGGTTACCCAACCCGCCAGACAGTCCATGTTAACCCACACATCGGGCAAGCTACCCAGTGGGACGGGTTTTCGGCCGGAAGGCCTGAGCGTCTAAATTTGAACCAGGGGATTCGGGATGCTATACGTCCCTGCGGAGCACCGCTGGATGAAAACAACAACTTACAGAATCATTTGTAAAACACATGGACATTTGCCTAATGAGTCGAAGGAAGTTCATGTTCAGGGTAATGCTTGTGCCTGGTGACAGATACACCTGTAGCTGGAAAGATGCAGGGTTCGCCCACATACGTAGCATGGCCATCGTGGAGCAACCGCAGCGCTTGGCTTCAAATGGCAGCTCAACGGCTCCCCTTATCGCCACCAGCACACAAAGGCCATTCCATAGACAAAAAATGACGGCGGACAGGCAGGTCAAGTCAGTAAAACAAAGCGACAAAAAGACTCCTAGCAACCAGACACATCGACAAAATTTTGAAGAACCAAAGGACCTAAGTTACCAACTTTCGTGAACTTGATTCTTCGATGAGTTTCGGAGGACATGAGGCAGCTTTCGATTCAATCACACGTCACCGTCGTTGGTCGGACCAGTTAAAAATTTCCGGTCTAGGAAGATTTCTCAACAGTGCATTTGTCTATTGTGTTTGGCATATGAGCTCCATGCGTTGTCTAGAATTTATTTGAACCATGACCCCGAGTTCAGCGTAATGAACCGAATATACGCGAGCAAAAGGTAAGCACAATCCTTTTGTGATTACAGTGGTATTAATTGGGGACAGTAACATTTGCCTGGAGAATTACGAAGTAGCTAAGTTGATACGGTTGTTTCATGAAAATATAGAAAAGTTCTGCGCACCGTTTGGCCTCGTATATGACCCGTTAACTGCTTATCCCGTTCCATCATCATAGTGTCCCAGTTGTCTATTGAGTAACGGGGAGGCTAGTTTTAGATATTAAAGCTATCAATTCGAGGGTATTCCACATATGACGGTTATACTGACTTTTCCTTGATTCTGGGCTCGCTGAGAAATGTTGAAAAGAGTTCCAGCGGTCCCAAACATAGCAGTAAGAAGACCTGAAGCATTTTTTCAGATTACTGCTTTAACGACCATAGATTGACCCACCAAAAGGGATAAGAGCTTCCCAAGGAACCGGCATTATGAAAGAAAGGGACGATTTCAGCAACAAAAGAAGGTTACTATTGCACAATGGGCAGACTGTTCGCAGCGATGACTCGGAGCAACAACCACCGGGCGTTTGTATATGTTAGGCACAACCTTCCGTTATATAAATAGTATGGACATCGGATCAAAAATAATTCAAAATATCATAGGTGACCGAAACTCATGTCAAAACTAGCTACGAGTAACGATATTGTTCTCGTTAATGGAACGGATGTCTGGTTCACGTCATGTTCGGGCATGCAGCGCTCAGCATTGGGAACCGATCCACAGCAACACTATTCCAAAGGTACATATCAACCCATGAACGTTAACACAGGATAATGAATTACTCACCACAGTATACCACTATTGTGAGCCATAGAACGAGGAATCATTTATGTAAGAGAAGTCTTGATTGTCGGGGTTCATTACCAGAGTATAGTAACCCTCAAATTGGGCGCTCGTTTGTCGTTGAGGCATGTGCTGATAAGGATCGAATGAACCCTGCCCATTGATGACATAGTTTATATCAGGGCCAGAGTCTTCTGGCCATGCAAAAAGATCCTCAGACGTGTACTGATTATGTTCATATCCTTGCGCCGATCCGGTCCGGAACTGATCAGCATGCTGGTTCTGTAAAAAGTCGCCATAATACGCCAAGCCAGCCTGAGTGTGGTTCACCTCGGGATTATGGCTCTCCATCTCACCGGGACGCGTTTCGAAATCGAGTGTATTGGAACCGAAAGAAGGCCGGTGTCCCAGTGGAACAGAGAAGACAGGGTGGGCAACTGGACGAGATGGACCTGCTTCTGAGAATTGTTCCTGCGATGATGCATAGGGTGTCAAAAAGTCCTCTTGAGGCGTCGAACGGTATTCATGTAAATACCGCATCTCACGCTCGTCTGATGTCAAACGTTGCTCGGGAAGCATACCGGACGTGTACAGTGGCCTTTGAAAGTCTGCATCTTGCTGTAGTCCAGAAACCGTATGCACCGGATGGGGGTTGGGAGCGGCATTATCCACGGTAGTGTATTCCGTGTTGACGTCACTGTTAGGCACTGGTTCAGACCTAAATCTAGGAACACAGAAATTATTAGAATGAATGATTAACGCAGAAAGTCAAACGCGCATACAACCTTGGGAAACCGTTCACGAAGCGCTGTTTAATTCGAGTATGACGCTGAACACCATCGAGAAAAAGTATATGAAGATCCACCTACTTGTCCGTCTATATGCTTGAGCTTGTTCGGCACTGGTCGGGGCTTTGGAGTTGCTCTAATTTTTCCTTTTGTCATTATAAATTTAGTACTGGCATAAGGTGACAGATATGGACGGGCGTGCAGGAGAAGGTGCGAAAAGATAGGTAGTGTTCTCTGAGAGAATAAATTAAGATGAGAGCTTTATAGGATTATTGACCGTCTAAATTCTACCAACTTGAGATATGAAGTAAGATATCAAAAAACGAGGTGAAGAAACACGTCGCATATTGCGTTGACAATGTTATCGACCTGGGGCTCGAAGTACCAGAAAAAGGTATACAAAGCTATAACGTGAGGTGGATCGAAGATGATATTAAAGTAACTTTATTGGACCTGGGAATTAAGCCTGAGATAATGTAACGTACCGATGGCGTGACCACGCTGCTGTTGTAAAAGAGAAAGAGAGAAGGGGCCATCGCGTAAAATGGAAGTCGCTAAGTAAATCATCGTGTGAAAAAAACAAATAATGAAAGCCGGTCAACTGATACACATTCAAGTATGAACCAAACTCTTAAATAAAGTTATGTACAATCACGGAATTGCTTAAGAGACTGCGGGTAATTACATAAGACCTTTATAATAGATTGGACACCCCTTATCAACAGGATATAATGAAACTTGATATGACAGGGCACTAGCGCCCATAGAAATTGCCTTTGATTTGCATGAATATACAGTTTCCGTCTTTCTTTGATATACCCGAGTCGCCGTAGGGAACAATTGAGAGGATTACCAAGAGTCTCTGTCGGAAAGACGTGTTCTTCTCCACTCTCTCAAGAATTCTTCAGTCGTACATCTCCGAGAGGGTCAACAATGTGTAGACTTATGGCCGACGTTGTGAGCTCCACAACAGCCTAAGATACTGTATCTAAGTTCAGTTGATCAATATTTGTTGACTGCATTGTGATGAACTTGGTATTGGCAGATGAATAGTACTGGGAGCTGCATATAATATCCGTCCATCGGGTAAGTGCAACCGATATTTCCAGGGTTGAGCATATTGCTAATCGGCAGCATCGTCGCAGTCTGCAGGCTTCATGGCGGGTCAGCCGGTTCGTTACAGGTTTTCCCACGTGCTCGTGAATTGCACAGTCCACTATAGTATCCGGAGTTATTTCCATTTTAGGATTATCCAACGTGGAATTTGTTCAAATGGGTCTTCGAGGTCACTCAGGAGTCGGGCTGTAGTAGAAATCAGGCGACGTTTACATTTTACGTAGCTACAAAAAGTAATAATGACATAAAACAATAAAACGAGGGGGTACAGTGGTAAATAGCATGCCAAATGTCAATATAAGAATGAAATGCAGATTAATCATTATAATTATCTCCTCGAGATAATATGCGGCCGTCAGGTGACCACTTCGTCGTGCGCTTGACTTCGTCTAAAAATTTGACGTGATGTAGTGACCACTTTTCGAAAGCTCTCATCAAGTCAGAGATATCCCAATAGTTCAAGTCGAGGGAAAGTAGACTTTTGGGAAGGCTAACTTAGGGTACAAATTTTTGGCACCTTCGGAGGTCGGTTTCGAGTGACCTCTATTGTATTAGGGAGTAACATGGTAACCACCGTGAATATTACCACAGTTTCCCAAATAGTAAATACAGCACCGTACGCCATGTTAAGGTCGGTTACTGGTAAATTATGTTATAAAAAATGGAATATAACTGATCTTCTGATCCTCCCATGACTTCGTTAAGCCACAGGCTCCTTTATATTGTTATAGTAGCACACTTAAGTATGTAATATATGCCATTATCTACTCATAACTCAATGTCTTATGCCGAATATTTCTTTTTTCTAGAAATTTAGGATTCTAATGCATGACCCCCATACCCTCGGCCGCCGTCCACCGACAAGTATGGGTTGATAGGGAGACAAAGGGAGACAACTGTATTACTTAATTTTGTAATGTCGTACATTTTACGTTACAACCTAGGTTCGTCCAAGTAAGGGTAAGTACTAAACTTATAAAGTTACCGAGAAACCAACGTGGTAGTTTACCATACGGTTTGGTAAGTAAACCATTTTGATGGTAAAAAAGTTACCATTTCCAGGCTAGTCCTTACACTGTATATGTACGTGATGCACGTTCAATTGCACGCGTGAGGTGATATCAATCATGACGGCACCTAATTTCATCATTGAGCCCGGAATTGACCGTCATTATTGCATTGTTGTTCATTGCTCGAAGTTGGTCTTACCTGGAGCAGCTTGACAGGGCGCTTATCCTCGCCTATCACTCCGAAATGAGGCCTGTCGGCAACAGTGTGATGTCCATAAGCCGCCATCATCATATCAGCTGCCCTCGACCATGGAGATATCGGGGATTACCTGAGCTTATCGGAGCCCGCAGATAGATACATCCCTTCCCAGATTAAGTTGCTCATTCTCCGTGGTAACTTGATAAGATGCGTCGGGTCCGACTTGCAGTCTGCACCTCGCATTTCCTCATTCACCTCGTCCTCTACGAACTGTAGTTACTTGGCGTCTTCTTGATGAAATTTAAAATAAAATAAACATTGAGGTCTTTATTTTCTCTCCTTTTGTGCCTCCTTTCTTTCCCCCACGTTGTTCTCAAAGAGTTACTCTGCTTTTCAGCCTAGCTCTCGGTGGCATCATTTTTTGCTCTCTTCTTTTCTTTTCAGTCCTTGATCAAGTTTCCCGCAAGTCCACTGCCCAAATTTAACTTGGCCCGAACCACCGAACCATTAGTCAACTATTAGTCCACACATTCCAGGCATGGTCCGGGAGTTTCTGAAAATTTCTGATATATTCTGTACATTTTCACTATTGTACATACAAGTCTCAGGTCCGTATTCAGAACTTAGAATGTTGTAGCTATAGCATAAGGCGCAACCCACAGAGCACCGTCTGGTCCGTCTCTAAAGTATCTAAGTGGGATTTTGGATTAGCATTTGGACAAGTAGAGATTTTCTGTAACGGGATATGTACGTACCGTTGTGCGACTGCCAATGACGTATTCGAGAGCAGCACGGAGATGAGGGTGGTCTGTAAGGGTGGTGGTGGTGGAGGGAATGAGAAAGGAAGAGGGCGACGACAGGGACCAAAGGTTGGTCCTTTGTGGTGGTGTTAGACGCGCCGATCCACTCGGAGAACGCGTTGGCGTCAGTATTGGCTTGAATGTCGAATATCTGAGCGGCACAGATCCGCAGTAAATTTCGCAGGAAACGACAGGTTTTGCCCACTTTTCTGATCCAGATGTCCTATTACCGGTGGTTGTAGCCTTGCGTAATGGGTGCTTTCGCAGGTGGGGAAACGTGACGAGGACTGCGGGGTCGAGCATCATGAGTTGGTTTCGCCACTCTTGTTGGGATAGAGCGGACAATCTTGCGTCGTTTCTCCTCTGGGAGGATTTCCTCTTGTTCATCAACCGCACTGATACTGTCACCAGAAGACTCTACAGAGCCTTCGTTGGAAATTACGTGTATATTTGGCGAAGTGGATGGCTGATGGCCTTGGGGTTTCAGCGTTGTTTGCAACATATGTGTAGAGTCGTTAATTGACTCAGACTCAGATGCTTCCCGTGAAGATGTTTCAATGCTATCAATTCCTTCGATCTGCCGTACTCGATTTCTATTTAATAACCTGGGTCTTCGCCGTTCGTGGAAGGGCACGCTTCTTACCCAGGACAGAGGGTGTACTAGTGTTTGGCTTGAACGGAGAAAGGGAGGAGCCTGAGGATGTGCCGATCGCAGCCGCCGACTTCTCATCAGCTAGTGCTGATGATCTGCTTGGGATATTCACATAGGAGCCAGCCAACAAGGCTGTATTGATGGGTAAGAGACGTTGAGCTCTTGTTTGTGATCTCAATGAACCCAAAGGTTGAAGAGGAGTACGAAGTGTCATATTGGAGTCATCTTCATCTTCGTATTCGTTATCGTCTGAAGTGGACATGTTGTCGTCCGCATCCTCTATCTCGCTGGGCGAGGAAGATAAAACAATCCCAAAGGTGTAATGTTCGTCGCTCGTGTCGCGTGCATGATTGGGATCAAGTGGTTCACGCGGCGGCAGGAGCGACTTGACAAAATCCTGCTGGGTATTATTGGTCTGTTCTTGTTCATCACCAATGGGAGGGTAAAGAGATAGCGACACATGATTCGACGACGCAGCTAATCGCGAGGTTGTTACGAGCGGAGTAGGTGGATATGCAGATGGGAATGCAGGGTATTGCCGCCATTCTTCGAATTGTTGCTGCTCACGAGCCAGAACCGTAGCTTGCTGGACCTCGTTGGTTCGGATATCCTCAATATTCTGCGCGTCGAGATCGTCATCCACGTATGAAGAATGTGGGGGATGCCATATTTGGTGATTTGATGTAGATCCTCCTAGCTCTTTTCGTGAACGAGATGATTTGGAAATGCTGTTTCCACTATCTTGCCAATGAGAAGACCCTCGGGTAGATTTCCTCGTGAGAGATCAAAAAAAAAAACCACTTGCAGATTGGCGAGCTCGCGTTGAATCATAGAAGTCTGGCTCAAAGCTGGTGGGAGGTTCAGCCGTCTTCTTCCGCGAAGCATCTTGGCGGGCAGAAGAAGCATTGCCAGAAAATTTTCTGCTAGGGGGCGTCCTTGAAGTATTTCCTTCCTTAGAAGCTAGCAATGAGTGGAATAAGAGCCTCCCAAGGACCCGGCATTGTAAAATAAAGGGACGAGTTCAGCGATAAAAGAAGGTTACTATTGCACGATGAGCCAGACTCCAGAGCAGGCCCAGCGTCGCAACGGTCGCGTACCGCCGAGGGTTTGTATGTGTTACATAAGCATAGCCTTCAATCATTTATAAATAACTATGAATTACCAATTCGTAATTAATAGAGAATGTACTAAATATAGATATGAAGAAACATAGACTAGTAGCTAAGTAGTAGGGTACAAATTGCTTTATTGAATAACAATGCAATGATTCGACGGCCAGCCATCAAAAATTCCAAATCATAAATAAAAATTTAACCCCAACTGACAGCAACGTATAAATATTTCGAACGAGTTCCTGAATTGCGAAGGTATATTTCAACCTGTATGATGATTTCAAATTTAGAATACTCACCACAGTAGACTATTACTTTGAGCCATAGATCGTGGGATAATAAATATTGGAGAAACCTTGATTATCGGAGTCGGTTTCCTGAGCATAGTAGTAGCCTTGGGCGCTCCTTTGTCGCTGCACCAGGTACGGATAGCCTGAGGGATCAAAAGGACCCTGCCCATTGGTGACATGCGATATATTAAGGCTAAAGTTTTCTGGCCGTGTCAAAAGATCCTCGGGCGCATACTGGCTGTGTGCATGTCCATATCCTTGTGCTGTCTCGGTCTGAAACTGATCGACACGCTGGTTCGGTAATGAGCCGCCATAATACGCGAAGCCAGTGGGGTACCCCTCGCGATCAGCATGTTGGTTCTGTAAAAAGTCGCCGTGATACGCCAAGCCAGCCTGAGTGTGGTTCACCTCGGGATTATGGCTCTCCATCTCATCGGGACGCGTTTCGAAATCGATTGCGTTGGAACCGAAGGAAGGCTGGTATTCCATTGGAACAGAGCAGACGGGGTAGGCAACTGGACGAGATGGACCTGCTTCTGAGAATTGTTCCTGCGACGATGCAGAGAATGTCAAGATGTCCTGTTGAGGCGTCGAACGGTATTCACGATGATACCACACCCCATGGTCGTTCGATGCCAAAAATTGTTCAGGAAGTCTACCAGAAGTGTACAGTGGTCTTTGAAGGCCTGGATTTTGCTGTAGTCCAGAAGCTGTATGCATTGGATGGGGGTTGGGAGCGGCATTATCCACGGTAGTGTATTCCGTGTCGACGTCATTGTTAGGCGCTGGCGAAGACTTAACTCTAGGAACATAGAAATTATTAGAATGATTAATGGAGAAAGTCAAAGGTGCACACAACCTTGAGAAATCGTTCACGAAGCGCTGTTTAAATTCGAGTATGACTCTGAGCACCATCGAGAAAAAGCATACGAAAATACACATACTTGTTTGTCTATATGCTTGAGCTTGTTCGGCAGTCGGGGCTTTGGAGTATCTCTAATTTTTCCATTTTCCATTATAGCTTTAGGCTTTTATAAGACGGTAGATATGGACGAGCGTGTAGTAGTAAGTACGAAAAGATAGTTGGTGCGTTATGAGAGGAGAAGTTGGCCTGAAAGTTTGATTTATACCAGGATTGTTGAGTTTTCATTTTACTAACCTGAGATATAAATTAACGAATCAAAAAACGAGGCGAGGAAACATTTGACAATATCGCGTTGACAATGTTATCGACCTGGGGTTCTCGGAACTAGAAAAAGGTATATAAAGCTATAGCATGAAGTGAATCAACTTAAAGTAACTTTATCGGACCTGGGAAGCCTGTAACGTACCGATGGCATGATCGAGTTGCTGTTGTAAAAGAGAAAGAGAGAAGGGCACATTACGTAAAAATGGAAGCCGCTGGACAAATCTGCGATGTGTGACAAAAGTAAATGCGACCCAGGCTCTTAAAAGTTAAAACTCCGTGGCATCGTTCAAGGGCCCACAAACTACATGGTATAGTATTTACGAGTGCCACGCAGGTTGGCTGCGCGCCGGCAACTTCCGAATCTTTGTTTCTGTAATAGTGAACATGTGTTGCATTTTCCAAAAAAGAATTAGTTAGATTAGAGACCACCTATCAATAGCATATCATGAAACTGACAGTGCGCAAGCGCCCACAGAAAGTGGGATTGATGTGTATTTTTATACATAGTCTGTCTCTCCTTGACACCATAGGGAGGGATTAAGGGAATTTCTTCAGAGTCTCCGTTCAAGTGACGTCCTTTTCTCGACTTTTCCAAGGGTTTCTCGATCGTGTACACAGTGGAGGGTCATTAACGCGTAGACTTATGGCCGACAGCGTTGTGAACCTCGCGACAGCCCAATTAGATGATATATCCAAGTTAGTTGATCAATATAGGTCGACTATCCTGTGATGATCTTGGTTTCAGGTGATAGTGATGTGAACTGAATATAATTTCCATCGGTCGGAAAATACAACCGAAATTTTCAAGATTGAGCATAGAATCCAGCTTATGGCCTCTTGTTAATCGAGAACGTTGTCTTAACAGTCTAAATGATTGCAGGACGGGTCAGCCGATTCATTACAACCTTTACCTACATACTCATGAATTGCCCACAGTTCACTTCGGAGCTCAAAAGATAAGAAGATAAAATAAGACTTAGACTCAAAAGAACCTTCTATATATGATGCACGTTGCATGTGTGAGGCAGGCTGCAATCGTGATCAGTCACTAGTCATGCATGACGGCACCCAATTTCATCGCTGACCCTGAAATCAACCGTCATTGTTGATTGTTCATTTAAGATTGATCTTGATCTTGGTTAGGACCGGGCGCTTATACTCGCCTATAGCTTCCGAAAAGAATGCGGCGAGAGTGTAGCGTCCATAAGCGGCCATCCTCATATCGGTCCCTGTCGAACTTTGAATCGACCCAAAAAATAACCAATATCCCCATAATCGGACGTGCCATATATGCAAATTAACCAAGTTAAAGAATATGTTTTTTTTCCATCCCAATGAGGCACTTCTGTCGAGGTGAAACCCAGTAGTATTACTTACGGGGGGTAGTTGTTGGTACGGTGGGGATGATGCTGAACGGTATACTTCTCGTTTTGCAATACAACGACATCAATCTGACCATTTATGTCATAATCTATTTCTGCTCAAAAGTGGGGGGGAGATCAAGTGTTGTTAGCATACATCATAGCTAATGACACATGATGCATGAGATATCAAGTCATTCGACATACTTGGGCTGTCATGTACATGATGATCACCACAGCATTTCAAAATGATTGCTTACACAATCTTACCACGTCATGATGGATGATGGATATGACTGGGTCCCAAAAGAAAAGAAAAGAAAATGGAACTTAGGACAAACCGTATTTAGAATACACTGCCTGAGAAAGCGGAAATTCGGAATACTGGTAGAAGCTACTGGTAAACGTTTAAACGTTTAAACATTTAACGCAGAATTGTCAACAAAAAGGAACTATATGTAATATGAGACAAAATAAAATAACCCTGACAAGTAAATGTACAGATGTGCAAAGAGGACGCCGGCCTGCGCAAAGGCTCTATGTCCCTCTATAATGGGGCGATGGATATGTGTTACGTTTTCTTCATGGCGGCAGTTCGTTTCATAGGTTTGCGGACTACAGTGTTCTCTCCGGCGTTATCAGAAGTAAGGACAGATGAGGAGTTACCGGTTGTTTTGGACGCAGATGTAACGGCTCCTTTGGTCCTTAGACTACTTATGCCAGAGGAAAGATGAACTAGGTCATGACTTTGGTTGATGGTGTGGGCTCGGGCTGATCCAGATGTCCTGCTACCGGTGATTGTAGCCTTGCGTATGGGTGCTTTCGCAGGTGGGGAAACGTGACGAGGAATGCGGGGTCGAGCGCTATGAGTTGTTTTCGCCACTCTCGTTGGGATAGAGCGAACAATCTTGCGTCGTTTCTCCTCTGGGGGAATTTCCTCTTGTTCATCAACCGCACTGATACTGTCACCAGAAGACTCTACAGCGCCTTCGTTGGAAATTACGTGTATATTTGGCGAAGTGGATGGCTGATGGCCTTGGGGTTTCAGCGTTGTTTGCAACATATGTACAGAGTCGTTAATTGACTCAGACTCAGATGCTTCCCGTGAAGATGTTTCAATGCTATCAATTCCTTCAATGTGCCGTACTCGATTTCTAACAACCTGGGTCTTCGCCGTTCGTGGAAGGGCACGCTTCTTACCCAGGACAGAGGGTGTACTAGTGTTTGGCTTAGACGGAGAAAGGGAGGAGTCTGAGGATGTGCCGATCGGAGCTGCCGACTTCTCATCAGCAGCGGTCGTTAGTGCTGATGATCTGCTTGGGATACTCGCAGAGGAACCAGCAGACAAGGCGGTATTAATGAGTAAGAGACGTTGAGCTCTTGTTTGTGATCTCAAGGAACCCAAAGGTTGAAGAGGAGTACGAAGTGTCATATTGAAGTCATCTTCATCTTCGTATTCGTTATCGTCTGAAGTGGACATGTTGTCGTCCGCATCCTCTATCTCGCTGGGCGAGGAGGATAAAACAATCCCAAAGGTGTAATGTTCGTCGCTCGTGTCGCGTGCGTGATTGGGATCAAGTGGTTCACGCGGCGGCAGGAGCGACCTGACAAAATCCTGCTGGGTATTATTGGTCTGTTCTTGTTCTTCATCAATGGGAGGGTAAAGAGATGGCGACACATGATTCGACGATGCATCTAATCGCGAGGTTGTTACGAGCGGAGTAGGTGGATATGCAGATGGGAATGCAGGGTATTGCCGCCATTCTTCGAATTGTTGCTGCTCACGAGTCAGAACCGTAGCTAGCTCGACTTCGTTGGTTTGGATATCCTCAATATTCTGCGCGTCGAGATCGTCATCCACGTATGAAGAATGCGGGGGATGCCATATTTGGTGATTTGATGTAGATCTTCCTAGCTCTTTTCGTGAACGAGATGATTTGGAAATGCTGTTTCCACTATCTTGCCGATGAGCAGACTCTCGGGTAGATTTCCTCGTGGGAGATCTAGAAAAGCCACTGGCAGATTGGCGAGCTCGTGTTGAATCATAGAAATCTGGTTCAAAGTTGGCGGGAGGTTCCGTCGTCTTCTTGCGCGAAGCATCGTCAGAAGAATTTCTGCTAGGGGCCGTTCTTGGAGTATTGCCTTCCTTAGAAGCTGGCAATGACTGTGTGGATGACTTTCTGGCCTGCTCTAAAGATAGTGCATGACCTGATGACGCGATAAAAGAAGTAGGGACCTCTGAGGTGTTGACCTCATTAGACGAAGAAAAAGAGGACTGAGTGTCGGATTCGGTACCACCGGCTTCCACCCAGTTTCCAAAATGCTTTCTGTACCACTGTAAACCTATACGTACGGGATACGTTGACAGCGCAAAGATGAAATCTCCAATCATAAGCATCAACTCGAGGGCTCCATCAAGCGTTCGCGTATAAGGCTTCACAAGTGGACGGATTAGGTGTAGATAAATAGGTTCCGCTCCCTATGGCACTCGTGAACAATTGAAAAAGCATTTATAAAGGAGAAGCATACCCTCGCACGAGTCAGAATGAGAAATAAAAGAGCCAGTGATTTGAATTCATCGTAAAATGGAATAAAAAGGAAAATAATGCTCTCTATCGTCCGTTCATACATAGTCAAGGAAACCTGAAAGGGATTGAGCACCTGAGTCGATCGAAAGCCTGAAAAACGTACCCATACTAGCCATACGGCAACACAGCCCTTCATATCCCGTTTTCTTTGAGACATTGCTCTAACGCTTGGGCGTCCTCCATGACGCGAAGAGGCAGGTGGATCTTTCAATGTTTTGTAGGAGTCATATACATTCAAGAAGAGCATAAGAAGTCGTAGAATAGGAACGAAGAGAGGCATTTTGACGAAATATTGTCTTGACAGACAGATATAAAGAACAAATTGGGAAGAATAGTGCTCGAGTTTGGTGTCACCGCGCCACGGTTTGCATGTATACTGTCTGGTGTGCCCTGCCCGCAGTTATACACGCGGTACAGGGTTGTTTCCAGTGTCGATATCCGGTTAGAAATGGACTGTGGTTTGACTGTGGTGGTTGACTTCGTCGAGTCTCATGAGTGCTGCTCAGCGCACCGAGGCCTGTAGGTTGTTAGCTGGTGATTAGGTAAGCTAGTGTGCTTTACCGAAGTGGTGGCACTGTAGTTTTCCATCTTTACATCTGCCTTCAACATCGCCATGCCTAAAATCAGGACTACTAGGACGAAAGCTCCGCCGGAAGGATATGAAGATATTGAAGAGATTTTAGATGATTACGCAAAAAAGATGAGGGACGCGGAGAATGAGTCGCACGAGGGCAAGCGAAAAGCGGAATCTTTGTGGCCTATTATGCGAATCTCCCATGCCCGCTCACGATATGTATACGACCTGTACTACAAAAGAGAGGCAATTTCGAGAGAACTATATGACTGGCTGTTGAAGGAGGGATATGCTGATGCAAAGTACGTCCTCTTTCCTGTCATAACCTATTCATCGGTAACACCGACGTGTATGCAGTCTCCTAGCTAAATGGAAGAAGACCGGATACGAGAAGCTTTGCTGTCTACGCTGTATTCAGACAAGGGTATGTACCCCATGAAACCATATGGAATGTTGATGTGCTCATCTTCAATGTAGGACATGAATTATCAAGGTTCGACTTGTATTTGCAGAGTGCCAAAAGCTCAAGTCCGATCCGGAACTGTCGTTGAATGCGTTCATTGCGGTGAGAATATTATCTTAGGCATGCTAGATCTTTCTTCTGAATCTCGAAATTTCTCTAGGTTGCCGTGGGTGCAGTTCAGACTCGTGATTGTATTTCCCCTCGCCATGCTACACCCACTAGTCACTGGCGACGGCCCAATATGACAGAAGTAAGCCGTTCCAAATATGCGTTGTGGATCTACTATATTGCGCAAAACTGGCCAGGTGGGACATCGCCTCTTTTCGACTGTACTGTCACGGCATTCGTCGCCTGGTTTCTAACACTCCCCGATCCAATTTACGACTATCAGCTTGTCGTTTTCAGCATGATTTCTTGTATCACCACGTGCTCTTTTTTTCCCAACTTTTCAATAACATCTCTTTTTGTACCTTTTAACTTTTGTGTTGCGGTCATCAAGAAACTGGAAGTGAAAGTATGTCTTTATATATGGTTAACACCATCGATTTTTTGCGTCGTAACTTGTCGTTGCATGCACAACTGCATCAGTAGCGAAAGTAGCGCTCATAACCCTAATCCTTGATGATCTTCTAACCTTTTCCTTCTCCAACAAAGGAACAATGTTTGATTGCGAAGGATTCCAATATTTTGTGTTCTTTTTTGCTTGTTGAATGGGTTTAATTTTTTTTCCTGCGTATGTTTAGCAGACTATGCTTGAGCTCTTTCCATTTCCAGTCTCCCCGAGTCCCCCCTCGACATCTCCGGTCGTCTAATTAGGTTTGAGGCCAAGACATCCAGGAATTTCTTGGCTACCTTTTGAGGTGATCGTGATCGGTTAATAATATGTTTTCACTGACTTGCGCTGGGCGCCCCAGCAACAGTACCTGCACTTAGACCCATATAAGACACCCAGGAATGAAAGCACTTGCCTACTGCTCCATTCCACCCTCCTCAGTCTGATCGTGCCATGGGCGAATTCTCCCATCAGGTTATATCTCTTTTCTCGAGGGCAGCCTCTGAACAGGTGTGTTAGACTTTTGGACTTTCTTGTGTTGAGCAGCAAGCTCAAAGATAGTTTTCAGGGGGGCGTCATTTCTGGAGATAATCCCACCCATTACAACTCATCGAATCCTATACGACTATGGATCATCCAAGTTGGTAAGTAGGCGGAGCTGTTCAATCGACCACCCTGCTGAAATGTTCTTTAGCCATAATCATAACGTTCACACAGCTCCTGTCGTTGATTCTGTCGCGCATTCGCCAACCCCGTGTTATAGCAGAAGTCATCGGAGGCGTTCTCCTTGGACCAACAGTTATGGGCCGTGTCCCCCACTTCAAAGATACCATCTTCCCAAAAGACAGCATGCCTCTACTAACGCTAACCAGCAGCATTGGTCTTATCCTCTTTTTGTTCCTGGTCGCTCTGGAAATTGATACACGTTTGTTGAAGCGAAACATACTGGCCTCTGCTTCGGTGTCAATTGCGGGACTTATCTTTCCCCTTGGACTCGGTGCAGCATTAGGCGTTGGGGTGTATAAAGAATTTATCAACAAATCCGTCAACTTTGGACATTTCGTGCTGTTCGTAGCAGTGGCCGTTGGTATCACCGCCTTCCCTGTGTTGTGCCGAATTTTGACGGAGCTCAAGCTGCTTGATACAGAAGTGGGCTTAGTTACTCTCTCAGCTGGAATTGGAAACGATGTCGTCGGGTGGATCTTGTTGGCTCTTACAGTTGCACTCGTCAATGCATCCTCAGGGCTGACAGCACTATGGGTGCTTTTGGCGTGTGCGGGATACACGATTGCTATTCTATACCCAGGGCGATGGGCCTTTAGATGGCTTGCTAGAAGGACAGACAGTCTTGAGCAAGGAACACCCACTCCGTTCATGATGATAATTATGTTACTTGTAGTTCTCATCGGCATTCTTCATCGACATCATTGGTGTTCATGCCATTTTCGGTATGTTCTCCTTGCGCGTTATATAACAATCCACTGGATATAACACTTCCTTGACAGGTGGCTTCTTGGCTGGACTTATCATACCTCATGATAATGGACTTTCAATCTCTATCGTAGAGAAGATTGAAGATCTTGTCTCTATCCTGTTCCTTCCAATTGTATGTCATTTGTCGTGTAATGGATTGCACAGGCTCATGGGACTTGATATTACAGTACTTCACGTTATTAGGGCTGAATACTAATCTTGGACTGCTTAATGAGGGTAAAGACTGGGGTTACATCATCCTCATCTGCGTGGTTGCCTTCACCTCCAAATTTATGGCCTGTGGAGCAGCTGCATACCGTAGTGGGTTTAACTGGCGAGAGGCTGGCGCAATTGGTTCTTTAATGAGTTGCAAAGGGTATATCACTCTCATACTTCATCAATCCGAAATATGCTAAAAAAGTTTGTGTATAGACTTGTCGAATTAATTGTCTTGAACATAGGGTTGCAAGCAAATATGCTTGACCCGAAAACATTCTCCATGTTCGTCGTACATGCGTTGGTCCTCACCTTCATGACCACGCCACTTGTGCTCTTCTACCCTAGTAAACACAGAGTTCACCATCGTACGGACAAAAGTGCTAGCAAAGAAGACAACACAATTACCATTCCGAAGGGCCTGATAATGGAAAGAAAACGCGATTTGCTGTTCTTCTGGATAAAATTGAAGCTCTTCCCGCCACGATGACCTTTACTCAACTTCTTCAACCATCCAACCAATCATTATCCTCACCATCCACGCTATCTGAAAAGGCTGTTGAAGCAGGACTTGACTTGACCCATGCCGGACCTCCATTCGCCCCAATTACCATCGAAGCTCTACGTCTTATGGAGCTTACCAACAGAACGTCCGCTGTCCTTCGATCACAAGAAGCAGATGCGCTAATATTTAACGATCCCGTTGTCTCGGTGTACAAAACCTTTGGTCAACTCAACAGCATACATGTTTCTGCTAAACTGTCGGTTGTCAATTTCGACGAATTCCCTGAGACTATTGCAAATCATGTCGCTGAAACTGGCTCTCATATGCTATTTATTTCATGGGCGAGAGGAATGACTTCCGTTCTTGAAGAGGAAAACCAAGGACAACAACAAACAGGCACTCGCAACCCATTCGACGGTATCTTCCACAAGACGACTACTCAAGACCAAACGAGCTCATTCGTTTACTCGGAGTTTATCCGTAATGTTTTTGCTAGATCTCCCAGCGACATTGCTCTATTCGTTGACCGTGGCACGGCCAATGCACCCATTGGCAATGGCGGGCAGCATCTTTTTTTGCCGTTCTTTGGTGGTCCTGATGACAGGCTTGCTTTGTCATTCCTTGTCCAGCCCTGTGAGCGTCCCAATGTCAGTGCCACTGTTGTAAGGATGAGGAAGACAGACGCATCGCACTCAGAGGACGCCAAACTAGGCCCGACGTCACCGCTTGCCTCTGCACTCAATAACGTGAGTTCTCATGCATATTTTCATGGTCAGGATTATAATAACCATATCCATCCAGACTGTTGCTGCGGCTGACATCGTCTATGGACAACATACTACAAAAACTCGATTATCGTCCGACACTGCTGACAATGTCATATGGGACCTGTACGCTCGTTCCACAGGCAACGTTTCGCCTGGTCTCGCTTCTGCGCTGTCTCGAATAACATTCCACACTGAATCGACACCAACTCCACTCCAACGTGTGACGGGTTTGGTGAAGGAACAAGCGGTAGACAGTCTGAAAGATTTCTCAAAGACATTGATCGTCCTCGTGGGCAGGTCTCGTCGCCTTGCAGTGGAATCATTGGGCGGAGAGCTTCTCAAGTTGACCACTGCCGCTCAGGGATCGGGGTCGACAATAAGTAGTTCGGTCCCAAAGACTTTGGGAGACGTAGGTGCGGCACTGGTGGCTACTAACGCCAATGCAAGCTTGGTCGTATTCCAGGCAGCGCCTCCAACTATGTAATGTTCGCATGATTTCTTTCGAGGTCCTCTCTTTCCTTTGGGTCAAATGGGTTTTGTGTATATTATGTTAGTTTCAACGGAAGCCGTTTATAGGGCGTATCTGTCTATACCTGCTATATCTCATTTATACTTGCATGCATGCACTTTGGAACAAATTTATATCCCAGCATGTGATGTTCAAGCTTACGATGATTGAAACATGATAGGTCATTCGAAGTGGCGTTAATCATTACAACATGATAGGGAGCTAGCAACAAGTTCAAAATAGACGAGCAAAACACACCTCGCGATATCGTACAAGGAAGAGGAATATGGGTACGAATGTATTAATATGTGCACCGTTTATAGGGGCTAAATGGGTATGCATAAAGGGCCATTAGATGGCCTGATATCTGGGCAAAAGAATCCTATTCAGGATTGGAACACGATGGAGGGCTGGAAGAGTGGCGTTGAAAGGCGGAAAGGCGAGCACATGTTTGAATCTTCGTTCAGACGCCTGCAATGCTGTTCAGCACCCCGACCTGACCAGTAGCTCCCATTCCCAACAGACCTGATTCATTGCCAGCTTCGTTCTGCACCATGGCATTAACGCCTGAGCCTGAAGCGAGTTGGCTGGAGACGTCGCTTTGCAATTGCATTGGAACGAAAACGACCTTGCTGTTGGCTGACTTGGCCATTTGTTGCACTAGAATTTTTAAAATAATAATCAATGGTATGTGTTGGTGATGTTTTTCTTGGTACTCACAAGCTTCCAACTGCCTGATTTGCATGGCTGCTGGAGAAGCCAAGATATCGGCTGCCTGTCTCATCAACCTGGCGGCGTCAACCTCAGCACGGGCGGCAATAACCTTGGACTCTCCGATCCTCTTTTGCTGGGCAGCAGAAGACAAAGAGGCTGATACTTCGGGGCTAAAGATGATATCTTTGATCAAGATACCCTCAATAGCAACACCCCACTTGTCGGCGACATCACCGACGATTTCCGCAATTTCGAATGCAATCGCCTCACGCTCAGTGACAACGCTTTGGACCGCACGGGCACCGACAACATGTCTCAAAGTAGTCTGAGCCCTTTCAATGAGCGCCTGCCTCAAGTCGGTGATTCCAAAAGCAGCTCGGTATGGGTTGCAAATTTGGAAATAAATGACGGAATCACTAAAGATAGAAATAGAATACCGTGAGATCCGCTACTGGTACGAAGGAGCAAATCGAACATACATTTCAACATTGACATTGTCACGAGTGCTGTGAATTCAATGAATAAACAAGGCTTGGAGAAATGTTCCCGAGGCGATACTCACATCACCATCTGCCTTCCAATAGGGCTAATTTGGATCTTGACGTCGACAACGCGGAGCGACTCGGTGCACACATTAACCTGGACCAAACCTGGGTCGACCGACTTGTAGAACTGCCCAAATCGTGTGACGAGACCGACAGAGCCTGTGAGGAAATTAGTCAGTCGCATACCAACCATCAACATAAAGGCTAAATACCTTGTTGAACCTCTTTGAAAGGGTTGGGGAATGGGCAGCAGGGAATGGCACCACAGAGTCCGACGACAGAACCAAGGCATTGCAATAATGAACCATATACACCGTGAGTAACCTCTCCAGTACCAAGATCTTGGGCGTAAGAAGGCTACAATAGGTGAGAGAAAGTTATGATTACTGCCGTTTGAGATACACACCTGCATTTCACTGCGTTTCAAAGGTTGAACGTGAATCAATGTTTCTCCAGGAGCGACAGCAGGAACCCTCCTTGGTCCTACAGGAACATCATCTGTGACTTAGATAGAATGCATCCTTTTAAAACACAGATTCAATCGATATAATCCAAGCCACTTACCATTGGCAGCATGATGGTCGACGACATTCCCTTCAGCTGAGACGTCGCCGCGACGAGTCTTGGAGTCGATTCCGTTCTCGGTGTAAGACATTGTAGTGGAACTTGTCTGGAAAGGTGTGAAAGCCCTTCAGCCAGAACTGTTCGCCTTATATGTGAGATGCCAAAATGTATTTCTGAAGCAAGGCACCACATGGTGTCCCACATATAGTAACGATACATGCCACGGTCACTATCCGCAGTATTCGCGGCATCGCACAGCCCTTATCCCATTCCCAGAGGTGAAACATAGAGACTTGTAATGTCCGGCTGAAAATCATGGTTTTCATGGGCGCTTGCATGATTGTCGCTAGGCGGAAGTGCAAAGTACTAGCTTACAATCCAATCCTGAATGCTATGCCGGCTGAATTTCAATCTAGAATTTCAGCTTGAGCCTTGCCGAACAGACCGCCGAGGGGACTTGGTTCAACTAAATTGCAATTGAGGTTATTTTTTTGAAAGGTGACGGGACAATGCACAAGTCCATAGAAATCAGGACCACAATCGTCATTCATAGCGTATTATCCGTATAGGTCGGCGTCGGGGGAAGCAATAATCACTCAGTTTGTCGCCCCAGAAATGGCAATCAAGCTCCGTGAGCGATCCAACCGACGGCATCCAATTGAAAGGCGCTCTAGTGCTTCCCAGCCGTTCGACAGTGGATTGTTCCGGGAGCAACTTTTGTTACAAAGCACGTCCAGCACAAATACCTCTAGAGTCGGCCTAAATGCTAGAGAAAATACAGTTCCTAAATTTTCCGATTTGCCACAGCGTACAAGTCAATGTGCATAGCCTCAAACCGTATATTCGATGTATATCAGTTTCCAATTACAACTTCCTGAGTCCACTAAGTTCGGCGTAAGAGAGTTTTTTGCTTGGGAGGACGCCCACACATACCAGTAAAACAACATCTGAAGATATATTACATATGCATAACTATTTTTGCCTCCTACTGGAGCGTCGAAGACCAGACGGTTCTTCAGCTTCGTCCTCCCTTTTCCGTTTGGACGATGGCACCTCATTAATTGATAGTTGAAGGTCTGCTTCCAGACTACGCTGAGTTTCCTTCTTTGAGGAATTTCCAGACTTTTTGACCTTTGCTTTTAGCTGTGATTCCGAGACGATGGCCTTTGCCTTGCCTTTCTTTCCTGGCTTCAAGTCAAGATCTTCCCATCCACCCTTTTCTGCCAGCTTTTGTATGGCCATCCAGGCGTCTCCTTGTACACGCTGGACGCTCAGTCGTCCACGAGTAACCAAGTCCATACCTGGAATATCGAAGTTACTCAGAATTGTATAATAGAAAAGACTCGCTATATTCGTACCTTGTATTCCTCTGACGTCAACTTCGTCAAGGTACGAAATTTCTTCGGGTATTTGAGTGGGCGATATTTCAGAAATCTTCCGCAATAGTGCAAGGGGAATAAAGTGAGAAGCACGAGATTTGAACGTTAGGTCTACCATGTACCATTTCGGGTCGTTCGGGTCAGATTTCTGATAAGAATGTTCAATTATTGGAGTAGGGAGTAAAGATTCGTTTGGACACGCACAGCATCATAGTACGGATGTGATCTTGTTTGGAGCTTTCAATCAGGCCATATATCTCATAGTTGGAGACGTGAAACAAATAAACGTACGAGTCCCATGCTGTATCTGTTCGACATATTCCAGAAATAGTCAGAATTGCAATGTAAGTTTGTTACGAGGACATATTCACAGTCTGGGTACGCTTCTTTGGATACCTGGTGGGTAAAGATTAATGGTACCACACTGCCTCTTTTCCATAAAAGTTTCATACCTCAGCGAAAGCGGCAATGCCTGGTCAAATGAGACGAGGCAATGATTTGAATTAGCGTCGACGCTCGTTGACGGTTTGGTCGGACATACCAGGCACTTTACAATTTGAGTGATAGAAGACGGCCTTTTTAGGAGTTAGAACTTGGCTTTTATATAGAGAATTTTCACGGACCTGATCGCCTTTCTTCATCTCTTTCATAAGGTTGCGAGCTTCATAGTTTCTAACGCCCTCCCATGGTGATGTTTTTACCTGTTCAAAGTCGTCCACACTGAACTAGAAAATTACGCGTTTGGAAATCAATACTCGTATTTTTAACGGATATAGTTGGACGTCTGGCTAAAAGATGCGTCCTTTTTTCAGAATAACTTGCCTTGACATCCTTGCCCTTAACGATACGGGTGTCTGGCTCTGCTTTTAACAGCCAATACTTGGGTGTAATGGACGCCATAGGACTGTGTAGATAAGCCCTAGAGAAGTTCCTGGAAAGGCGTAGAGCTATACTGGTATATAACAGTGTGGTAAGACCGTCTTTCGAAGCTTTTTTGCCTCTCAAGAATTATAAGTGGCGTGGTCTGAATCAGAGTTTGATCCCGTCACAGAGACTGCTGTTAATTTACGTGACTTTTTGCACGTGAATGTGACATCCGTGTATTGACCAGAAACGTGACGCGGATACATTCTCCGGATAGCTCCAACCAGACTCCAACTAACTGACGAGAAGTTGTTGACCTCAAATCCAGTTCTTTTTCATATTTCATACCCTCCATAGACGGATCAGGCTACTTTTAAGACGCCAAAATGTCTGAAGTGGTGAAATCTGCTTTCTCTGGTAAAAGAAGACCTCTTGAAATCCGGATTCCCTACCTTTTTGTGATGTTAATCTCCAACAGATTCTCTCATCTGGGAAACCCATCTGCCTCCCTTGCAAGTCGATGATGACCCCACCACAAGAGAACTTTTGGAATCTTTGGATACGTTGGCTGGTGTGATTGATGCTCTCGGTATTCCAGACGCATCTTTTGCTAGGTGAGTTGCGAGGTGAATGAACTTGACTGTTCTTTAATTAATTGCTGTTCATCCAGCTATTCAAGCGCAATAGACCAGCTTACCACCAAGAAATTCTCTCTTTCGAGGAACCTGTGCCGGCTTAAGCAATTAGAAGATGAGATACAGCATCAATTGGAATCTATAAAACACGAGAGGTGTTTGCTCGAGCAGTATATATTTTTATTGTTATTCAGGTACACCACTCATCTGATGACGTTGATGGTTTAGTTGGAACGAGGTCCTTGTACCGGGCTCCTCTGACAGCTTATACCCTGAAGCAACCGCCACAGTGGAAAGAAGAAAAGAGGCTGTAGTGAGGAATGCCAAAGAGAACCATCGAGAACTAGAGAAACTAAACGTAATGTTATTTGCTTGTATGGCTTACTTATTTTCTCATTGACGATGCGATAATAAGGCTGAAGAACTGATGGATATTCGAGTAACAATAGGTCAACTTCTCGCCCAGAAAGAGAAGAATCAAGCCAAAGAAAAGGAGATCAGGGAAAAGAAAGCAAAAATTAAGGCTTTCAAGGGCCTTCCACCGGTAAGCATTCTTATTTTGATTTTATTTGCGTGCATATACTGAAAATGTAACTAACACATAGAACCTGGAGCTTGCTCGACATGAATTACGTCTGGCTCGACAGAAGCAGATGGAACTCATACAACTACGAGAACGTCTACTCGGGAAGATGGTTGACGGCGTTGCATGAAGCCTCTCATTAAATATCCCATATATAAAGGTACATCTTTTATCTCTCGATGGAAAGTATCATGGATCTGATCTTGTGGAACAAAGATCTACTTCTCACTCTTTATTGCCCAAGGCACTCACCTCACGGTTAATTCGACGACTCATTCGGGCAGACATGCGATTTCACTCATTATTATCTCTGATCCCTGCATTGGCCTACGTTCTTAAGCCTGCTTAAGCGCTGGTACATTCTGGTACATGACGCCAGCCAATTCAAGAAACCGGAAACAATGCATGGGGTGATGTATTCGCCGCCGGATCCTCGAGTTTGAAGAGCACGCATACATCTTCTAACCTCTAGAAAGAAGTAAAAGACAGTGGAAACATCCTTCCTGTTGAAGAGACCAACTACAGTTGATTTTCTGTACTCGACCTGGCTTGTAATTTGTATGAAGGAGACCTAACTTTCCGTGATACCGCAAACCACAAGCCATTGGCTTCCGAGTCTGTCCTCTGAAGCAGTTTACCCTGGACAGGTTGTCTTGATAGTAAAAGGTCATGAAGGCAACCAACGCAAACGTGCTACCAAATCTTGAATCAAATTAATCCGAGTCGGAAAATATCCCAGTAGATCACGCGGATATCTTCAATCAGGCGTCAATCGGAGACTATACACTGGGACCAAGCCTTTCCTTTACCGACAAGTACGTATCCCTCTTCCCAGCTTGGACGAGACTATGCACGCGTATACAGCAAATTTACACAAAACCCGACATTACGACCATAGAGAAAGGTCGACGATGGCACCGACAATTTCCCCAGATTCTCTGGGCAACAAATTGTTCTTCGCAAAGCCCCTTGTTTCCCTACAATCCCGTTGCAATGAAGTATCTCAAGGCATCGGCCCTAGCACTCTCTATCGTACCTGCATCGTTTCTCTCTTCCCCAAGCCCGCGTGCATCAGACGATATGAACCCTTATATCGGCAAGGCCCCATACGCTAATAAGGCATACACACAGAAATTACAACAAACCATGCAGTACTTTTGGCAAGCTGACAATCACACCAATGCGGCGAAGACGAGAACGGTGACAAAGATGTCCACCTTCTCATGGATCTCGGCGACTACCTTACACAACTAATCAAGTTTTATTTTGTTGTAACGAATTGAAAGATGAACGTCTTGAGGTGAGTGATTGACGTTTAGATCATATATTCCGATTCTCATTATTTTGTATAGCTATTTCAGAGCGAATTAAGCACTAGATAACTGTTTGTGTTTTGTATGAATCTTTCGATCTATCATTCACCTGGCCCTTCATCTTTTATTCAAATAGGTTCCTCGTGCATTCCAAGATTATATGGTCCTGACTTCAAACCCGTCAAGAGACAAGCTCATTATAGCCTCACAAATGTCGTTACCATAGCTGCGAAGGAGCCGAGAATCGGAAGGGGAGCTACTGGAGTGGTTTACCACACGTCAGCTGAGTTGGTGAGAATCCCCAATAGACCGGTCTCCATATCCTCAAAAAGACCATGAACACCGATAATGCCCAACGTCGCTCCTGCGGAAGCAAGTCTTTTGTATATACTATACTCATAAACCATATTATGCCTGCGTCCAGAATTCTGATCGTGTTCTAATAGAGAAAGTTTGAGGATCATGTCGCGGTGGATGTGTTCCCCTGACTCGAGCTCTATTTTGGCGCGAACACGAAAGGTAATGCCTGAGGAGCCCTGACCAACCTTTGGTTCGGATGTGGTGAGTGCGATATAATTTTGTGGCGCATACGAAGGCCTTCTCTTGGGAAAAATAGGCCGGTCCTTAAAAGGCTTTGTAACGCAGGATGGCTCCAACCGTAGAAACGCAGAAGGTGCTGGTGATCGATAACGACCGAAATCGAAAGACAAAAGAACTAGGTCTCTCTGGCTGATCTCTTGGTCAAAAATCTACGTGATAATAAGCAAATAGTCAACCACATATATTATGGATCAATCGACGTCACCTCTCTCTGTCGTAATTCAGCTGCACAGTTAAGTTTGCGTTTCTTCTTTGGCTGCTCCTTCATGCTGCTTTGCGACTCATCGAGTGGACGTTTGCCATTCCGCGTTGGCGTCGCATCTTCGGCCAGTGGTTTTGCCACATCCATTCGTTTTAAAGCGTCCTGCATCATCGCAATCATAAGCCCCGTATGCAATTTCCCATAGTTTGGATCGGTGCAACGACCTGGTTCAATTATGTCGGAGAGATATAGCGCCTGCCGCAATTGAAGATAATAAACGTTGAGTCGCGTTCGATAGCTCGGATCCAGGCCTAGGTAAAATTATATCAGTTCAGATTGAAGGAAAGAAAACATAAGTTTCTCACCGCTTGAATGAACTGGTCTACATCAACGCGATAGTGTTCCTTCCGAAATTTGGGTCTTCGTACGAGGGTTACAACTTTATTCGTACTTTTGCGCTTCGGTCTTTGTGAAATGCTTTCCCCCTTGTCTTTGTTAGAATGTTCAGCAGGTGCGGCAGTCTTTGCACGAGCACGAGAAGAGGTGGAACTTTGAGTTGGACTAGAAATAAGTTCGCCTATACTTGGCGAGTCGGGGATACCGAGTGGAGGGCAAGCGACGCTCGGAATACCTGTCGTAGCTGAAGTATGCCACTTGAAGCTCGACCGAGGACCCATCTTCTGCAGCATATCTTTTGCCTGTTTCGACAACGTAAAAAATTCGTAGACCGCGAGTGAGCCTTGTTCTTTCAGCTTCGATAAAGCTGGCAATACCCGGTCTGCAAAATGCTCCGACACAGCAGGGCGTATACGTTTCTTGTCCCGGAATATCATGGTACTTCGTTGCCTAAAAGAATCAGTGATTTCACCCTGCATTTCGGCGGATGTGAACCAGTGTGTATCATCTGGGTGAAAAACCAATTTCGATGCGTAGCAGCGGGATATTACCCCAATCAAGTGTTCGTAATACTCAAATATTTTATAAGCGTCTGGAAGGTAGGGCTTGTCCACCTTGAGATCAGCGTAGCCCAGGTCTTCTATTCTGAACTTGTGGCCAGCTTTAAAGAAATCGTCGATGGTGTTGTCGCACAGCTTCTCGAGCCGTTTCGGCAGCCATGGAGCTGGCTTCACCGATTTGAGTAACAGATTTGAAGCATAATGTCGATCATAGAAAGTCAAGGGAGATGTGGGGTCTGGGTAACCTCCTTCTCCTGGTCCTGTAAGATGTGGGTTAAAGTTCTTTTGCAGAAACTTCATAAGAACAGGAGCGAATGGGTCATTTTCTGGCAGAGGCATATTGAGGTTTGAAGTCGACGGTCAAACTGAGTGCAAAGTGGGAAGGCGCATCTTTATGAGCGCTGTGTGTGCACTGTGACAATAAGATCCTTTGTTTGTCTTGACAAGACACAAGGACCTCCACAACGAGAACAATAAAAGGGAAGTTAACCGGTATGGCCACATCTTTGGCACCGGCTACTAAGTTTGGAAAACTACCTTTTACATTTCGGCCAACATATAACCACTACCTAGCACATATCTGTCGAAAGTATCACCAAATATACCAGAGTACATCAATGATGCTCACCTATTACGACGTCAACGCCAGTAGTAGACACTCCGAATTGTGATTTAAAAAATATATACAGTCAATCGAGCTCCTTCTAATACAGATATTGGTACACTATTAATTTTGATGATTCGTATGGATATCCAGTGCATTATGGGCACCGTTTTCAGGTTCAGCCCCATTGACAGATTGCTGCTGTAGCCGTTGTTGCTCCTGTTCCGGCTGCTCTTCCCTATTTTCTGAGAAATAATCACGAGAAAAATCATGAGTTGGCCAATTCGGATCCACCAACGCTTCCTCGAAGAGGGTCAAAAGATATGCGTGGTCCTCCAGGCGAGGCTTAGGCTTCGCCTTGTCCTTAATCCGACTTGAAGCTCGTCGCCTGTGATTTGAGATATCGTCAAGCGCTACTGGATCATGAAGGATCCACTCTGTAACCGCACTCGTCGCCTGTTCCAACCACGCCTGCAGTGGTTCATTTCCTGGGATTTCCCAGTCTCGGAGGATTTCACCAATGATAGCTTTCCCGGAGCCACCGCAGATGTCTCCATCGACTTTTTCCCTCTCCTCGAATATAGTGTGAAGGATTTTGGGTAGGACGTCGACTTTGTTGTGTCTTGTATAACGGAGAACTGTGTACACGACAACGTAGATGAATGATTCGATGTCATCATTCATGTCGTTGGTTTTCTTCGGATCCCGAAGAAGATTGGCCGACATAAACCTCCAAGTACCCTGTACATGCTCTGTATGAGTGCAAAAATTAGCGAGAAAAACAAACGTATGCGTACGAGGTGACAGTGTAAACCCCGTAAAGCGTTAACGGATTTCGCCATATCCCAATCATTGAGATAGCCATGTCCATTGGCGTCCATTAGGATATTACCCGCGCTGATATCACAATGTATAATTCTACATTTTTCATACGCATCGTAATGCGCTGTTGATAGTTAAGTAGAGAACGTCGGCCGAGTAATAAAATCCTTACCGACAAATGCATCATAAACTGCTGCGAGAAGTTGTTTGGTGGATGAGAAGCCTTCCAGGGGTATGCCGACAAAGTCCACTGCCAATCGATGAAGTGCACGAGCACGACAATAAACGTAACCGGTGAAGTTCCATTTCGAGCGGAAATATCGGTGTGACCTGGTAATATACGAATCGCCATCTATATCGCCTCCGGCCACCAACTTGGGGACGTTCCTTACACTAGCATCGTTCAGTACCCGCAAGGTGCTAGCTTCTTTCACCATACCCGTCTCAGAAGATCGCCAAGTTTCTTTGAAGAAGACGATCCGACGTAGCTCCATGTCGAACACCGGCCATGCACGCGTGCCCTTGCCAACTAAAGGAGTTTCTACGCCCGGTGGACGGCAAGATATGACTTCTCTGTAGGTACGTGTCTTCTCATCCTGTATCGTGATGACCATGATAGGTTCGACGATGTCCTCCGGCTTCAGATTCTTCAATTGAGGAAGGAGTAACCTTGCCAAACGTGCTTCCTGCTTTGTGGCAGGTCGAACTGTAGGGTCAAGACCGACATCTTCGACTGAGAGTTGCGTGTAACGCCAATAGAAGTCGAGGAGTTGCCTTGAATCCTGCCTGAAGTCAAATTTCTCCGAATACACAGCTCCGCATCTGTCTGCACGAATGAAGCGCACCCACGGATCCCCAATAAAAATCATAAACGCGTGAGTCCGGTATCGTGTAGCCAGCCAGTTTTCGAGACGTTCTGCCACTATGCCTCGACAAAATTCAAGGCATTGGCAATCGAAGCGAACGAATTTGTGAGGACCAGTGCCAGTGTTCCGAAAGATGTTTGGGTCATCTTGAGCGCTTTCCTCATCGATATCGACAGTCAAAGGGTGAAACTCGAAAGGATCACATGGTGTATGGAGACCGTATCGGAATAGGGTTGTTATGTCTTCTTGTGCGTCTTCATTTGGAATATGTTGGTCCGAATCTTCATCTACTACCATGAGTGTATCGTGCAACTCGACATAACCCCGTCTTCCCGACTCCTTGTCGTGGACGATACCGAATTCTATATCGGTGGCTGGGAGGGATAGATATTTCTCGACGAGCGCGACCTATTATCATGTTAGATGTTGCTCACGCGCGCGTCAATAACCAGACTCACGAAAGCCTTTGATAACTCCGTTTCAGAGTCTTTATCTCCTG
This sequence comes from Agrocybe praecox, assembly GCA_964017145.1. Lineage (NCBI taxonomy): Eukaryota > Fungi > Basidiomycota > Agaricomycetes > Agaricales > Agrocybaceae > Agrocybe > Agrocybe praecox. The sequence goes on along the minus strand of OZ024843.1, from coordinate 932,386 downwards.
GTATTGCAGGCGGAATAGTGTCAAAATAATCGTTTGGAGGGAAAGGGGGACGAGATGCAGGTTGTTCCTCATCCAATGGCAAGAAGTCTTCAAAGAATTCGTCTATAGGCATTGGTCCATACCAATGACCCTTCAAAGCGTCGTCCATGATGAAGAATTGTGTGAAAGGTGGATTAGGCGATAGAATGAGGAGGAATGTAGGCTGGACTTCTCTATCCCGTGTCGAATGTGCAAGACATCCCAGTGATGATGGTGAGAGTCAAACAGGCGTTAACCGGCTAATTCCTTGCTTTAGTTTGGGATCCCCTTCGTTTGCGCATCCACGTCTCCCTTTTCTCTCTTTTGAATGTATAAACCGGCATAAAGAGTGCAGAATGCGTGAAAAATAATCATTGTCCGAATAATCGTGACGTGACTCGGTGACTTCTTTCTCTTGAGTCCGTGTCCTTGTTGTTTTTGTTCGACCACTGTTTGTCGACCATCATCGATTGTCTTTGTTCTGCAAAGCGAACAATGTCCGTTTTTGCATACCCGAAATGCAGAGAGTGGCTCTCATAGATCTCATCCTCGAACAATCAGCCTTTTTTTATGGTTTTGAAACACTCTCTTGTGGATTTGCTTGGGCTAGGAACCTGGAAGTCAACAGCCTTCAGACAATCGAATTCATCAGTGGAGGTTTACGAAAACACACAAGTAATCAAAACTGTCGACACAGTATGCCACTTCCTGATGACGACCCATTTACACCTACCTTGAACGCATTTATGAACTCAAATTATGATCCCAAATTCGCTGGACCTCCGTCAGGATATGAATCGCCTTCCGCCACATATTCTCTGAAGTTGTATGATAAGCACAGCGCTTCAAACCTGCTGCTCAAAAGCACCAAACCAGCTCCGCGGATCCCAGAACATCTGGCCGCCGTTTGTGATCCTTCGATCAATGAGTTTATTAGCGCAGGACACATTCAATCCCCACGGCTTTCCCTACCAGTGTGATTTCACAGAGAATTGCACGATGCTGGCGCAACTTTACAAGTTTTTATTGTTATAGCTGAGCAATGTTGTGCTCTTGCAACTAAATCGTTTTCACTCCAGAGGATCCCGGATGGTTCTCATTTGTCACCATTGGTTCTGCAGTGAACGTGTTCAAACATAGAAAAATCTACGCGACTGTGGACCCCATTCCTCAAGAGATAGAGACAAACACGGAGGCGGAACAAGAGGCGGAACAAGAGGAAGACTCAAATGTGGAACCCTTTGATCCATCGCGAATTCCACTATATTTGGGAGGGATTGGATGACCGGATTATTTCTGCGATATCCAGCCTTCAGGGGAAAGCATTGGCTGATTCTAATTTCTATATAATGACAAAGCGAGTGGAAACACTTCTCCTGAAAACGGGCCCGATGAAGGATTTCGATTGGGAAATGCCTGCGACGAAAGAGTTTCCCCTCATACCCTGTCGACCAATACCTGCCGACTCCTTGTGTCTGGGCGGCCTTTTTCCTTCCCTGGTTAGGGAAGCCCATGCGACCATTCATGATAGCAAGAAGAAAATGACAAAATCCAGAAAATCATCATCTAGAACCAGAACAAACAGAGTTATAGCATGGTTCTCACAAATGCTTCAATGCTGGTGGTTTATGTTCTGTTTGGGAATATCGGCTGCACGTCTCGAAAGCTGGCTGACGACACGATATCGGACAGAAATGTTCCAATTGAAGACTGGAAGAGGCAACAAATGCGATTATAGAGAGAATCCTTTCTGATCCAGTAGCGCTGGACGGGGAGCTTTCTAACGAGTTAAAGAGACGAAGCCCAGCGTCAACACCATGTATAAATCATAGCCATCCTCGAAGTTTATGTGGCATATTGCGGTGTGTGTGAAGGTGCAGTTTTCGAAAGTAGGTAACCCGCTGGATTTATATGGTACGAATTTAATTTCTTATACTTTTACCGATGATTGTGATTCTTGAGACGGCCCAGGCACTGGTGTGTTCATGATATTGACGCGTCGCGTCGCGCCTCGCTACTTTGTATTGGTGTCTATTATTAGGTCACTTTTATCGAGCGATCAAGCGTGTCACGCGCAACATTTTGGTACAGCCACTTAGCGGCAATTGCCGACCCCCTAACTTGGCAGCAAGGCGACGTAACTCTAGTACTTAACTGGGGGCCCATGCATGCATGGCTTTCGCCCAACACTGCCTAAAACTCCCTACTTCCTTGTGCATTGATCGCTTGAGTCTTTCTGTTCGGTTTTAAGAACATTTATATCGTCATGGCGCATGATAGGAGTTCTCCTCGCAGAAGCCTTTCACCAGCAGGCGACTTACGAGTTCTCAGAGTAGGTTGCCTTTTAAAGAAAGACGTTGATTTTAAGTGATTTTACGGGCGTTTTCAAAATCAAGAATCGTCGTTTGGACGTGGCTGAACCGAGTGCCTATTGTTTTGAAGGCCATCACTCTTCCGTGGCGGCAAGTCTTATAGCAAGGTGTGGAGAATTATTATTTGCACTTCTCAGCTTATGTTTCTGATAATCATGCTGGAAGTCCTGGAAGTGGATTGTTTGGGGCTTCACGGGACTTTGATATAAATGGGGGAACCATGACGTCGGCCGGTGGAAATATTATTTTTTATAACGGTACGCCCAAGAAGCGTAATTTTGATACCATATCCTCACTGATCCAACTATTGTATAGGTCCTCCACCACAATCAGAAGCAGCAACGTCTAGTAGCAGCCCAATGGTGCGTGGCATATTATATATCCAAATATACTAACAAATCTGATACGATGGCATTCCATATGAAGGCCGAGGAGAGCAGCCCCCAACAGGCGAGCGTGTCGTCTGCTCCGGTCCAACGCTCTGCTCAGAGAAGTTCGGAGATATATCATCGAAATCTTATTATCAAGAAGCGTGGTTCTCCTCTATGGATCCCGGAGCCACCATACAATCTGGCTATTGCGTATCAGAAAAAGGGAGTCTATCGGTGACGTTGGTGTTCTATCTGCTTCAGGAAGCTTCGATTTCTTCAACATCTGTTACTCCGCAGGTCATCTCATTAACTCTGCAGGCATTCCGGAAGGATTCAGACCTCTCCACCCGCCCTTGCGTAGTTCGCATATAAGGAAGGTACAGGAGTATGACGCTGGTAGCTATGTTGTAAGCGAATCAATTGAGATTCCAGCCTGTTCACTCAAGCCATTCTTACAAGTGGGAGTACTCTGGGTCGTTTGACGCCAGGACAGGGCCTAATGCCGGGAGTATTGAAGCTTTACGCTCGGCTGACGATGTTTCGGAAGCGGAAGGGGGTAATGTACAGAACCAGTGCTTGTTTGTACGCACACTGACAGCTACTCTTCGCGACGATGTATGGCAGAAGATGAGGAGAAGCTTAAACCTCGAAGTTGGACTCGATCCGGACGAAATATCTGAACAAGATGTTGTAAATTCTTACATACGAGGTAGTACTTCATCACAAAACTCTGGGCTATTCAAAACAAATACGGCATCTCGTCAGACAGGAGGATATCGACGTGATCTTACCATTTCTTCTAATGTATCCACACAAATGGTACGCTATTTCTATGACTATGTCTATTGTCAACCTGTTCTCCTGACGCCTAGATTTCCTAGATCGGTCACCCGTCAAAACTCCTTAATCAATTTCTCTGCAAGAAAGTGCGCATCAACATCTTATTATAACCCCTTTCACGGCCTTATCATTGCTTTGCACAGTTTGGGTCAGAATACCCGAACGTCAGGATTGTTATAACTGAAGACAACGATTGGATATCAGTTCTTCGTGAGGTATGTTATTCCTAGTATTCGTTTCTAATTCCTTTCGAACCATAAATATATTTTGGCAGGATGACCGAGAGACTCCCGGGCCAGAGGCGCTTTATCGGCGTATAATGGAACGAGAATCTGCAATGGTAGAGTACCCAAGCGACGGTATGATGCTTTTTCTAGAAATCTACTAGTACCAATGATTTACGTTTCAGAATTTTTGACATGGAGCTTCTCTGAGAGAGATGACTTGTTATATCCCTCCAAGCTTTCTTTTCCCGATGAAGATGACATGATGGTAAAACCTCTTTCGGATAATATACTCTTCCTCGAAATTAACTATCGTTTAAAAGCTTGTCCCCAAGATCAGTTATACTGATGACGAGGGTGATTCGCTTTCGAAGGATGGTAAGCTCATGATTTCAGTAAAACTTTATATTAGTTCACATCTCAATCCTTGGTAGATGAGCTTACTCTGGAGAAACTTCCAAACATCAATGCCAGAAACGATCTCTTTTCAAGCTCGCCCTATTCTTCTGCGAGTATGTCCAACCCCAAATCAGAGTACAAACGTCGTCCTCAACACAACAAGCTCAACCATATAGACAAACAAGTAGGTGAATCTTCATATACTTTTTCTCGATGGTGCTCAGCGTCATACTCGAATTAAACAGCACTTCGTGAACGATTTCCCAAGGTTGTGTGCGTGTTTGACTTTCTCCGTTAATTATTCTAATAATTTCTGTGTTCCTAGATTTAGGTCTGCACCAGTACTTAACAGTGACGTCAACACGGAGTACACTGCCGCGGAGAATACTGTTCCCAACCCCCATCCAATGCATACAATTTCTGGACTACAGCAAGATGCAGACTTTCAAAGACCACGGTACACGTCCCGTATGCTTCCCGAACAACGTTTGACATCAGACGAGCATGAGATGCGGTATTTACTTGAATACCGTTCGACGCCTCAAGAGGACTTTTTGACAACCTATGCATCGTCGCAGGAACAATTCTCAGAAGCAGGTTCATCTCGTTCAGTTGCCCAGGCTGGCTTGGCGTATTATGGCGACTTTTTACAGAACCAGCATGCTGATCAGTTCCGGACCGGATCGGCGCAAGGATATGGACATAACCAGTACACGTCCGATGAGGATCTTTTTACATGGCCAGAAGACTCTGGCCCTGATATAAACTATGTCATCAATGGGCAGGGTTCTTTCGATCCTGATCAGCACATGCCGCAACGACAAACGAGCGCCCAACTTGAGGGTTACTATACTCTGGTAATGAACCCCGACAATCAAGACTTCTCTTACATAAATGATTCCTCGTTCTATGGCTCACAATAGTGGTATACTGTGGTGAGTAATTCATTATCCTATGTTAACGTTCATGGGTTGATATGTACCTTTGAAATAGTGTTGCTGTGGATCGGTTCCCAATGCTGAGCGCTGCATGCCCGAACGTGACGTGAACCAGACATCCGTTCCATTAACGAGAACAATATCGTTGCTCGTAGCTAGTTTTGACATGAGTACCTATCACTACGCGCAAAAATCAATTTTTATGTCCGAGAAATTGACTGATAATTTACTACAAAATTCTGATTTGACAACATAGAAAATTTTCGTACGAAAGAGACGAGTAATGATGTAATTGTTGAAGGACTTTTTGTATTGCAAAAATTCATTAGCAAAGAATGTCAGAAAGTGTCTATTTTCCAATTTATTTATTTTCTCCTTTTTGAAACAGAAACAAAAAGTCTTCTTCGACATCGCAAAGGCTGCCTTTTGAACAATTAGAAATTGGCTTGCCGGAATTCCCTTATGGCGTAGCTCCGGTACTCCATATGTTAACTTCGGTACAGGAATCCGGCCCGACGAATTTTTGAGTTCATAAAAGGCCTGGGCCTGATATCGATCAACCATGGGGTTCAACTCTTTCTTTTTCTCTCGATTCGCTTCTAGATCAATTTGAGATCTGAATTCTTTTTATTTCTTTTTTCTACAAGGGAAGTCTTATTTGCTTGATATACTGCAGGATCGCACGGTATCACGCCTACTATGTGCACACCTGGATTGGCGACCTCCTTAAATACTGCGGGCAACTATTTTGGGCGTGTGGGTAACCTAGCAGAGATGCGTCAAAGCTTGTTTTCAATAAAGACGACCCTACGTGGTTCTCGTTCCTAGCCCTATTTGCCGAAGCTGGGGACAACTCTGAAAGCAATTTCATGCGTAACAGAGGCCTGTACATGGATCATATTGTCAGAACGAACGATGTCGTGGATGAAACAATCCCTATGGAACAAAAATTAAAGATTCCTCGGTGAGTACGTGACACTCTGGATAAGCCGGTTATACCAACCGTTTGGAAGACGAGGAAAGACCCTAGCCAACTTGCGACGTGGAATTTCTTAGCTGAGACAAAACAAGCTGAAAGCCTTCTCCGACAAATGGACGTCGGACCTGTCAAATGGGATTTTGCAAGCACAAAAGGCCAATCTTCAATACCGTGCCCTCCGTCTCCAAAGGATTCGTCTCATATCAACTTCATTCTTCAAAACAGTGAAGCACCTGCTCGGGCAAGGAAGAAAGTTACGGAACCAGAAACAGGTACAAAGGGGTCGAAAACAGCTGCGCCGAAAGTCTCCGCGAAAAGCATTATCGCGTCGACTCTCACCATTTTCTACAAAAAGTGTGTTTATTGATGTCAGTCGTCTCAATACCTTACTAATGTCCTGTGCAGGCCTGGATAAAGGCCGTGGAGTTTGACGCTACGTTTATTGTTTTTAATTGCGGATGTTACGAGCGCATTGGCATTCGCCATCGAGAAACGCAGAATTTGTACCTGTCCGATTTGATCGACCCTACTCACAGCAAAGAGATCCAACGTACAGCCAGATTCACCTTGGCCTAATGGTCGCAATATTAAAGGATGCCACAGCTCCAATGAAACTTATTGAAGCAGAAAAGCCTCGGTCTACTAAAACGTCTAAGCGTCCGATGCTAGCCAAAGCTAAGACGTCTCGTAAGAGCGAAGGCTCGATTCGAGTAGCGAGTTGAAAGATGAACGTCTTGAGGTAAGTGATTGACGTTTAGATCATATATTTCGGTTCTCATTATTTTGTACAGCTATTTCAAAGCGAACTAAGCAATAGAGAACTGTTCTTGTTTTCCATGAATTTTTCGATCTATCATTCACCTGCCCCTTCTTTTATCCAAATAGGTTCCTCGTGCATTCCAAGATTGTATAATCCTGCGTCAAGAGAAGAGCTCATTATAGCATCACAAATGTTGTCACCGTAACTGCGACGGAGTCGAGAATCGAAAGGGGAGCTACTGGGGTAGTTTACCGCACGCAGGCTGAAGTAGTTTTAAAATCGGGAGAACAGATGGAACGAAATGTTGTGTTAAAGCTCGCTATGTGGGGAGAGAGTCAAGAAAAGATGCGACATGAGTATGACATCTACACCGAACTCGCTTCTGCTGGTATCGAAGAAGGCATCGTCAAGGTCTATTCCAGGACCTCGAAACTGGAATGTTGGCCATGGTAATAGATGATGCCGGAAGGAGTCTTTACAAACGTGGGTTTGAAGAAGCGAATGGTGAAGACTTCACAAAGGTGGAAGTCGGTGAACAACAACGGCATGTACATCTCGCCTTCACTCGACGACAATTAATCAATCACAACAGAGATGCGTTCATTCGTACACTTAGGTCCATCCATATTTTACACGACGACATTCGTCCTGAGAATCTCATGATTGACGTCAACGATAACATTGCCATCGTCGATTTCGATTGCGCTCAATACAAGGGTCGCGGAAGTTACGCTGACGAAACGAGTGAACTGCTTAATATCATCAGTTGGTCCGGTCAACCTTGGTGAATGATTCGTCGAGGGTTAAAAGGTTAGGTGACTTGTTGTGGGTGGTGTGTTCTCACTTCAAAATTTGGAGATAAAAGGGCTAATTTGCGATCTATATACCGAATTTACCAATGTATTTGAATTGTCATCACTGTATGTGTGTTAATTTAGGTCTTCAGATAAATAGCCAATCAGTGATTGAGTGTCCTTTGGAGATGGAATGAGTAATGCTAAAATAAGTGATAAAAGCAATTCATACTTTGGTATAGCGTAAAAAATTACAAATTAGATTTAGGCGCTGGGGATGGATTCATTTTAATATGAGTTCCCGATACAACGAGTCTATGGTGAGTAACGTTCCAGATCTAACCACTGTCAGTAAGGGCTTTGAATCCCGAAGCTCGGGGTTAAAGCGCGGTACCTCTGTTCTGGCCGAAAGTGCCCTGGCTCCGAGAGTAAGGGTTGTGTTTACCAGTCGTAGTTTGTCTCCTCTGCGCAAATCTCATTCAACATAGGTTGTTATCCTTTGTGGAGTTTGTACGCACAGCTTTGCAGGCGAATGATAGACGATGTTAAGCGACTGAGAGACGCTTGGAATCAGTTCACCAGTATTCGTGATGCTAAGAGCTACAAGCGCAAGAGTAGAACATCTAGCGGCGGTACTCAGTTCGAGCAAAGCACAATACTAGCTGATAATATAGTCACATATCAACCAAATAAGCTGAGCATCCCCCGTGAATATTGCCGCCCCCATTGAGCATATCTAGCGAATAATAAATCGAAATCAGAACCGGTAACTTTGCGAATAGCAATGGAGCGATCATGATATTCAGTACCTTCGCCTACTTCCAACTCTACGACCACTCGAGCTTCTGTCTTTTTCTCTTCTTCTGCTTTCTTGTTTATCGATATTTCGGTCACTTTTAGTCTCTTCTGAATAGACTCTCCGAAAAGTGATGGTGAATGGGGTTTATTGCTGTAACCTGTCAAGTATGCATGAGGATTGCCAATGGCTTGCTTAATGTCGTCCGAAGCATTTCCAGAAATATGGGAGACGTCCAGAGTGTTATTTAGTGTCATCGCAGTCGTGACCTTTGTTCGTGGCGAGCTGGGGAATAATCGAATGGTTAAATAAATATCATGCAATTATAAGGAGAAGAGGGCCCGGGAGTGGTAAGGTTCGGTTAAACTAATGCCGGACGCTATTTACGTAATCACATCAGTTTCCTGAATTCAGGATCATCTTTTTGTCATTGTTTGAACGCTTACGGCGACTTTCAGTGACTCGGTGCTATGACATGCGGGCATCCGTTCTCAGAAAACAATTCGGATGAACTGAGCGAGACTAGGGTGAGCGATTTTAGTTGAAGGGCTCCAGCATTTTTGAGACCGACAGGAGTGGATGCCACCAGTCGAATCAGAAACGGAAGAGGACTCGCAGTTTGAGTCCATCAAAGGAACATGGACTTCCGGCTCCTGCTGAGGGAGAAAGTGTAAATCCGAAGGGAAAGAGACCTCGTATCCTCCGGATTGACATACCAGTCGCTTTAAATTCTGGCTTGGAGCAGAGGGATGATGCGGAAGGAGAGGATACGGACACTCTTTTTTCGGCTTCCGATGTGGACTCTTTCTTTGACGACACAGATCAAGGAGAAGAAGAAGAAGTCAGAAATGTCGAGCAGGATAATTTCAAGGCTCTGAGAACAAGTCCGCCGATACCAGGACTCTACTTTCAACCTACTCTAGTTCTTCCTCAAGAACTGGCCGACCAGGTCTTTTCTTTTTGCATGAAGACCTATTTCCTCACACCTGCAGACAATCAGGTGATGCTTTTTGGACGTTGCCTACCTACTTTAGAAACATCGTCCAATTCTTCTTCCGGGTTTCCCCCGATTCTACATATCCTGCTCGATAAACTATCATGTCTCCTACGTTCCACCCTTCCGACTGAAATCTACGACGTTTTATTCCCTGTTCATCCCACGAAAGCCCGACAGGCCATTATAAACCTATACCAACCAGGCGAAGGAATTACACCTCATGTGGATCTTCTTGGACGTTACGCAGATGGGATTGTCGGAGTCAGCTTTGCCAGTGGTTGTGTTATGCGTTTTGACAAAGCTAAACCTCCGGAAGACGACACCCCTGCACGATGGGATCTATACCTTCCGCAAAACAGTGTCGTGGTGCTTTCGAAAGAAGCCCGATATGATTGGACGCACGGAATCGACAAAAAGACAAAAGACTACGTTTCTTCTAAACTGCCGGACTCGAGTTCGGAGGGCTCTTGGATAGATCGTGATGTAAGGATGAGCGTTACATTTCGTTGGCTACTACCGGGTGCTGAAATAATTGGAGATGGTTCGTAACGATTGCTATGGAGTAACGACGCTATGCTTATTTATGTATTTACTATTAAAATGGACTCTTTTTCTTCTTTAGACAGAATTCCTGTACAAAGTTGTATGGCACTACACATACTAAGTATTTATCTTTTACGATTAAAGGTTCATTAAGATCTTCCCCACACTTCCGGGGCATCTCGGCTTCTGCCAGTTTACCCCGCAAAGTCCAAAATTGCTTCCGCTGGCACAGCCTCTGCATTGAAGATTGCGAACAACGTCACGGAAGATCTCCACGAACCAAAACGACGACGACAAATTCAACTAACCTAACAAATATGTCTAAGCGAAAAGTTTCTTACTTTTATGACCGTACGTTCAAACTATCACACAAGCTCAATCTAGTACTTTACCGTGCTGATCATGTCTTCTCTCTAATTCCAGCCGACGTGGGCGCGTACACCTATGGCCTCGGTCACCTAATGAAGCCGCATCGAATGCGCATCACACATGAACTTGCAATGGCTTACGGAATGCTGGACAAGATGAACGTCCTAGTGAGTATGCTGGAAAGATTGTTGGGTTGGAAAGCGGATCGTGTTGTACTAACACGTGTATCAATGGACTCGCGATAGAGACCGAAACGCGCCCCTCCAGAAGCAATGACTGCTTTCCACACGGATGAATATATACATTTTCTACAAAGTGTAACTCCAGAAACAGCTGAACGGATGACGAACCAGCGCACTAGATGTACGTGTCTACTCAATCCACGTGGTGCAACTTTTCATGGATCGGCGCCTATTAGTCCTTGTAGGAGAAGACAATCCTGCTTTTGAAGGCGTTTTTGAATTTTGTTCAATATCTGCTGGAGGTTCTATAAGTAAGTATATTTTTTCTAGCCATATTCAATAAGCAGGCCATTTAACCTTCATATTAAAGGTGCAGCACAACACATTGCTTCGGGAGCGTCAGATATTGCCATTAACTGGGCCGGAGGGCTGCATCATGCTCACAAGAGAGAAGCAGCCGGCTTCTGCTACATCAATGACATTGTTCTCGGCATCCTGGAGCTCTTGAGAACCTTTCCGCGAGTGCTGTACATCGATATAGATTGCCACCATGGAGATGGTGTGGAAGAAGCCTTTTATACAACAGATCGGGTCATGACATGTAGCTTTCATAAATTCGGCGAATTCTTCCCTGGCACAGGTACCATCAGGGACATTGGAACTGGAAAAGGGAAAGGATATTCTGTAAATGTACCATTGAAAGATGGCATTACAGACGAGTCGTTCAAAAGTGTATTCGATCCGGTGAGTGAGCTTTAATGAAATATACGAACCTCGAACGTCGTATACTCACGAACCTTGGAGACAGATCATCTCAAAAATCATGGAGGTCTTCCGTCCTTCTGCCGTTGTGCTTCAGTGCGGGGCTGACTCGTTAGCCGGCGACAAGCTCGGTTGCTTGAATCTTACGATGCATGGTCATGCGCACTGTGTTCAATTTATGCGCCAACAAAATGTACCACTCATTCTTTTGGGAGGAGGTGGTTATACCGTCAAGAATGTGGCAAAAACATGGACATATGAAACTGCGTGTGCCCTTGGAATAGAAAACGACATCGACCCAAATTTACCATGGAGTCAATATTTTGAATGGTTTGGTCCTACGTACAGGTTAGAAGTCCCAGAAAACAACATGGAAGATATAAACATAAAAGACGGCTATCTTAACGAAATTAGGTACGGCCTGTCTGAAGCTTTTCATTCTCGAAATATTCTCATTCTTTGTTAGGCAGGCTGTCCTGGAGCAATTGCAACGATTAGACGGTCCCCCATCAGTCCAGATGCAAGATGTTCCACGAGATAGTCTCGGTAGACATCTCGGATTCGGAAAGGTCGACCATTCGAAGGATGAAGTAGACGAACGGTTAGCGCGTAAGCCTCATTTTTTCTAATTAAAATATGAATACACGAACTTATAATATGAAAAGAACATTCACGATATTTGTATAACCTACAAAACTCAGACTCTTTCGCGGAAACAGAAGAGTCTGACCTGTCTGACAGCGACGAGTCATCATCCAGCGTGAATGTGAATAACTGGCGGAATGGCCCTCACAGTCGTCGTTCTGTCTCTGTATCTCGGGGCAACCCACGATATTCTAGCCAGCCGCCATCTTATATCTCATCTTCCGAAAGAAAACGCATGAGCATCATCACTGGGAAATATTTCGATATTCCAGCAAACGAGGAAGGGTTTGCACATTACGAACATAGTGTACCGACTACGAAGGCGTTCAAGCGAAGGTTCTTCCAGAGCGAATCCGCAGATATGTGGGATGAATCGAGTGACGTGGATGCCATAGTCAACACTCATTTCGCAGCATCCAATGGCTTCAACCATGGGGCTGGTAATTTGGCCTCAGTCATGGAACGAGGAGGGAAAAGCCCAGATTCGTCAATCACCGAGGACGAAGATGAAGAGGACGAAGAGGACGACATAGAAATGTCGGTGGACTCATGAGCACTTGATCCCCCATCTGAACTGAAGTCAGTCAGACTAACACTTGTTTAAGTACCCTGTTCGAAAAAATTCGAGTATACCAGGCTTGCTGGATAAGTAGGGTGACTAGGGGCCCGTCAAGCGACCAAAATTTGTAGTGATATAATCCTATGTAAAATATTATATACCTCCTTCGCCGTATATCCTCCTAAACTCCTATCCAGTTATAATGTAACAAAGGTACAGATGGTAGATATACTTACGGTGTAAGTAACTTGTAAGGAGGAGATCATCTAAATTTATCTCAATACCGTGGGAAACAACAAAGTATTTGCTGACCAGGGCGCTGAGTACTACTCTGTTCCTCTACATATTCACCAAACGTTATGCTATACTTTTGCTGTCAATAGCGATAATAATCATGGCTGTAAACAAGCCGCAGAAGGCACCCAGAAAATCGCAATATGATATTGCAAAACTACTATTCATTGGGCTTATCTTTCACCTGGTTTACATCGGTTCGGTCTTCGACTGCTACTTCAAAAGCCCTGTAGTCCACGGCATGGAAAGTTATGGCTACAAGAGCACCGGCGCGCCAGCAAAGCGACTTGTTTTAATTGTCGGTGCGCGTTCCTTTACCATGGCTGAACTCCAATGGGAACTGATGTTGTGTCATTGCAGGTGACGGGCTTCGTGCAGATTTGTTATTCTCGTTAAATGCATTCCCAGGTATACCTGGATCACCCAAAATTGTCGCACCGTATTTGAGGTCTGTTGCGGAGAGTAGAGGCGCGTTTGGAATCTCTCATACACGCGTCCCAACGGAGAGCAGGCCTGGTCATGTTGCGATAATTGGTGTGTTATTACTCCTTCTATATACTTTGCAATCTATAATTCTCCCATCAGGTGGAATGTACGAAGACGTATCTGCAGTAACCAAGGTACATAACTTCTAAGACCATGCTCCTGCTCCAACTGGCTAATGTTTTGTCAATCCGAAGGGCTGGAAAACAAATCCGGTAAGTTTCTATCGTTCTGGTTTCCGAACAGATGAATTCAAACGTCATCCTTCTTTCTAGGTTGACTTTGACTCTGTATTCAATCAATCCCACTCAACATATTCTTTTGGATCTCCTGATATTCTGCCAATGTTCGCCAAAGGGGCTACGCCAGGAAAAGTTAAAACTTGGAGTTACGATGCCGACCAAGAAGACTTCACAAAGGGTGCGCCTCATTTATTCAATATGCGGCAACATGCTAAGTCCATGATGTAGACGCGACGGCTTTAGATATCTGGGTACTGGACCAGATGAAGACGCTATTTCATAATGCTTCTACCGATCCTTTACTGGAGAAGGAGTTGCGTTCCGATAAAGTTGTATTTTTCCTTCATCTCCTTGGGTTGGATACGACAGGGCATTCATATAGGCCACATTCCAAGGTAACGCTTTCTATACTCAAATGTTTTTTCTTTGTGCTAATACTTAACTTAGGAATACATGGAAAACATCCAAGTAGTCGACGATATTGTCAAAGAGACCGAAAATTTAATGTCTGACTTTTATCAAGACGAAGAGACCAGCTTCATCTTCACTGCGGATCATGGAATGTCCGTTATTGGAAATCACGGTGATGGTCGTGAGTGTTTTTTTTTTTGGCAAACACACGTATACGAGATGTACCTTGATTGTTTAAATCCATAGATCCTGATAATACGAGGACTCCTTTGATCGCATGGGGCAGCGGAATTCGTGGTCCTATACCAGACACTACACCAACATCTCACGATGCTTATTCTGCGCCGTGGCAACTTAGCCATTTATTCCGGCGAGACGTTGAGCAAGCAGACATTGCAGCCATCATGGCCAGTCTCATTGGTATCAATTGGCCCGTCAACTCTGTGGGCGTACTTCCAGATGTCGACCCGAGCCAGCCAGGTTATTTCAAGACAAGTCAAGGAGATGATAATATCGCCCATGCCGCGTTTGTAAATGCCAAGGTAGGATCATCAACCTGGTAACTACTTGTGAAAAGGTCTGACACATTGAATAGGTTATTCTGGAGCAATACAGAGTCAAACATGGTCGGTCATCTCAGTCATCTATCCCAAATTTATGCTATGACACCCAACCAACTTTTTTTTTGATCAGAGCTCAAACAACGAAGCTCGCTATTCTACCAACCATTTCGGCCTTTAGCTGGCGTATCGGCCAATATGGATAACATACCTCAAGCCTCTGCTATCGCACACTTACTTCGCAGCAATCAATGGAATGCCGCTCGTCAAGCGTCTGAAAGCCTCATCCAACGAAGCCTCCAAGGTTTACATTACCTGCAAACATACGATAGATTTATGATTAGAGCCTTCGTTACTGCTGCCTATCTCGGCTGGGCAGCATTTTCATCTCTCTATATCGTTCGACCTCTTGATCGCGTGTCGAGCGTCAGAACAGGAAGCACAGCAACCAGAATCATCTCCTCGATGAGTTATGCTATTGTAGCTGCTTTTTGGGCGTTATTCTTCTTGCAGAACTCTCCTTTGACCTTCTATATCTATATATTATTCCCGTGTTATTTCTGGCGAGAGTTTCTCGTTCAAACTGGCAGCAGCGTTGATTGGCGTTCGATTTCTGTTTCGGCATATCGTAAATATACAAGGACTATATTTGCCTCCGTAATGGTTATTGGGGCATTGCTGGGTATGGTAGTATGTCTATTTAGCCATCCCACTCGCAGACATAAAAGAAATAACGCATTCTCGTAGATTGGCTACACCCATAGGTCGATATGGAGCATCGGGTTTATCGTCATTGGTGTACTGTGGCCTATGACCCTATCAAAGGACATCCGCGCTAAGCACTCAGTAACAATCACCTTGTGGGCGATGTGTTGTCTGTTTACCGCGATATTCCCTCTCCTTTCGGTGGATAAAAATGAAGACCTTCTGACCATGTAAGGAGCTCGTTCTCGGATACCGAGGAGCTAATACCAATTGTTTGACGAAATCTAGCGTCGGTGGGGGTATTGTGATGCTTCTTGCTGGAACCTTCGCATCGCTGCTTGTTTTTGCAAATACCATGGATGAATCTAATCGTCGCACTTTGGGTATTCTTTCCATCGTACAGGTGATTCCATCCTCTTACATATGTATACAATGACTTATATATTTCTCGAAGCTCTTGCTGATAGTGGCCACGATCGCAATCACTGTTTCCTCCGTCAGAAATTTACAGGCTAAACAAGGTCTTCCGTCTTTGAATCAATGGGCAGGTTGGGTTGTACTTGGTGCGTTCTCGAACGTTTAAATATCGGTTACTGTTAGGCTTATCATGTAAGCCAGGGGTTTCCTCTGTCCTGCCATTCCTTTTCAAGGCCAAAGTCCATACGCAATATTCGAAGATCTTGATGTATGCCCTTGGTTTCGGACCCTGCTTTGTCATATTGTCGATCAGTGTCGAAGGACTCTTTTTTGTCGCCTACTCCTTGACGCTAATCACATGGATCCAAGTTGAGCAGATTACGCGTAGCGGACACTCCGCTGCGTCGCGTCGCGACACAGGGGGGAAAACGATAATAGGACAAACGGCTGCTTATAAATTCCAATCAGATGATTTGCGAGTAGCTCTCTTTTTCCTATTTTTCGTGCAAGTTGGCTTTTTTGGAACTGGAAAGTAAGTTCTTTTCGTTTCATAAAGCATCATGCAGAAATACATTAATTCTTTCATTCACAGTGTTGCATCGATATCGTGAGTAATTGATGGAAAGAATGCCCTCGTTCAGCCCTGATCCCTTTGAGCAGATCCTTCTACCTTGCCCCTGTCTATCGACTTATACCGATATTCAATCCTTTTTATATGACGACGCTGCTGGTAGGTCTCATACAGAATTCATCTTTTCTAAAAGATTTAATCGCGCATGTCTAGTTGTTCAAGATAATCGCACCTTATATCATGCTTTCGGTGTCATTTGCTGTGCTTAACGATTCTTTGAACCTTCCTCCCTTCTCGCTCCTCTTAGTGGCATTATCGATTACAGATGGTATGCCAATGCAAGCATTTCGTTTACATTTCATGGTGCTAATGTGCATTATCATGATAGGCATGACACTTGCATTCTTTTTCCGGGTTCAAGACACAGGTTCATGGCTAGAGATCGGGCAGTCGATTTCATTCTTTTGCATTACCTCTCTCCTTCTCCTGTGGTCTGCAGGAATATGTACAGCTGGAGAATACTTAATGGCGGATGCCAAACCCAAAATCTCGGAGTCCATGCGACAGAAATAGGAATAAAACATAACTATCTTGTGAATCGTTCTACACGTATCTGTGCCTTGCTTTACTCATAGGAAGAGGACACATACATACATCACATAAGTTTCGTTTATGATATACCGTAATTACGAGAGATTTACAACGACGTTTGGATCCACTTTGAGTCGAACGCATGTAGCACATGGAGAATAAGTACCTCATGAAAGATGTTATAGTAAAAATCCCTAACGCACAAGGAGAAAACAATATAGCAATCAGCCGCATATATACACAGTCATGATCCCAATGATACATTTAGAAGAAAGTAGGCACATTCAATCACTAAAGAGTCGACTTTCAATTGTCTGGATGTCAGTATTCTTTACAGCCTGTTGTCGTCCCAGCCAAACCCTCTCCATTTCTGGCGTAAACATCTCGGTCCTATATCGCGCCAATCCAATGGCATCTTTGGGACTGATAAAGGCAATCTTGGTGTTACCAGCTATATCATGACCTTGTACCAGCAAGTGTGTTCTATGGAGATCTCCATGGACCCAATTTTTGGCGTGAATGATTGAAGAGGCGTCGTTAATGAGCTGCCTTCATGGTAATGGAAGATTAGGATGAGGATTATCTGTTTGAATATAAACCCCAACTCACTTGAGATGATCTTTCTCTCCTCCTCCTATCTTGTTTCTTTCTATCAATGATGCAATAGTCTCGCCTGAATTCTCCATTAGCAAGAAACTGTACCAATCATCATTGACTGGAAGTCGATAAACTCCAAACGACCTGACTCCAAACGACTCTCCGGCGAATGTTTCATGGAATTTATGTTCCCATAGAAGGGCTTCGTGCTGAGTCTGGGTCTGTGCAAATTTGACGATAAGCTTGTTCGAAAGACAATAATCCCTCTCAGAAACTGTCTTGTTGACGACGGCACCAAAAACACGCCTAGAGAGCATGCTTTTGCCTTCGACGTGAGGTACGTCGATGCACCATTCGGAAAGATTTTCTGGGCGTTCAATTGTCCGGTCGTCGACGTTGCCAATATGGCAAGCATAGCAAAAATCTTTCTCTTTTGGGGCGCGAAACAGAAATTTTGTACTTCGTTGGGTATCTTCGATGAACATCTGGTATATGGTATTAGTTGTGATCAAAAAGGAGTCATCATCTTATGAGAAACTCACTCGATAACTTTGAGCGACTGAATCTGGATCCGAACCGTTTCCTGATGATGGAGACAGAAAAGTTGGTGGATATGACTCTTCGCCAAATGTTAGGTTATAGAGACGTGGCCATAATTCGGCGGGAGCTCCTGCCTGCACCAGACTTTCCAACTGTTTGGCGCGTTCGAGAGTGTCTAGATAAGAGACCCAGTATGACGCTATATGAAGCTTCCCATGAGCTGGTTTCCTAGGCGATGTTGTATCGATGACACCGGAGAGGTATAATGTTCCAGTTGCTCTCTCCCGTATGCAGATGATCTCATATTGTCCAGAACTGATAATGATCAAACTGCAATCATTTATCACGCCTTCTGCCCATACCTATATATGTCGCAAGATAATTAATGGCGCCAGACATTAATAATATATGTTGAAACCACACCTGTTGAAGTATGTACTCCGACTTTGAGGCTGTAGAACCGCCATGGAAGTTGGGTGTTTTGATAGCAAGATTTTTCTTTTTTGCCTGTTCAGCCTGTTTCTCTTTTTCCCGTGCAGACTGAGGAGAAAGGCCCGATTTTCTACTCGATGACGCTTTCTCATTGGAGTTTGTAGAGGTTTGAGGAATAGTGTCCATAATACCGGGGTTCCGTATGTCTGGGCCCACGTTACTTGAAGGCATAGGTTTAGGAGACCAGAAGCTAGATAGAGGCCGTTCTTTTCCTTTTCCTTTCGTAAAGACTTGGGGTTCATGGTGCAAACGGTTTTTCGCGTCGTCCAAAATTCCGCGCATAAAGGCTGAGTCAGGGCCTATTCGTCTTCCAGAAACGTTGAAGAGGCCATTCTTCTCATGTTTATCGCCAGCGCATTTTCGACTTTTAAAGTCACTGCCGATTTGGCCAAGTTCACAAGTTCTCCAATGAAAGTCTCCTTCGAGGTTGAGGATACTTTCCATGGCTTTCTTATCAGCCGCGGAGCGACTTTTGAATTCCCATAAAGCAAGATGGTACAATTGATGTTTCTTTACGAGTTCGATATCGTCCTGTTCAGATTTGGAAAGAACATCTGTTTGGTTGGGTCGCTTAGTGTTTGTCACGCATAAAAAGCCATCAGCTTTTGCACGCGTTTGGGCCCCAATATAAGGGGATGTCTTCCAGTCAAAGACTTCCGTCCAGCAGTTGCGATTAAATGCCAGAGTAGATGCTAGCTTCGCAAAGACCACTGCCCGATCGGAGTAACTATCCACCACTACCTTTTCAGCTTGCTTTCTGGCCGAGTCACTAGTATCTGGCTCATCGTCGACGACGCCATTGCCTTGGAATCCTGGGTTGATCTCCGATCTATCGTCAGAAAGAGGCATTAAATGCACTGGATGATCACTTTCTGGCTCAAGAACCTTGTCGCAGCAAGCCGAAATAGAGATCGGAAGGTTTTTTAGAACGACGACCTTCTTCAACTGGAGATCTTTGTGTAGGTGCAAATCGTAGAATTGTGGTACACGGGTTGATTTTGAAGGAGAAGAAGAGGAAGGTGTTTGTTTACTTTGTTTGGGGGGCGGAGCCGGCTTCCAGTCAAATACACCCTGAAGGAGGTCTCGAGAAGTCAAGCTTGGAGCAGTGGAAGAAGAACCAGCCACAGCATTATCACAATTGCTATCGTTTATGACGCGGTTTCGTAGAAGGGAGGCCTGTACCACAGTTTGCCGTCGAAGAGAATGAGATGAACGTCCATTGCCAGGAAGATTTGCTGCCATGTCTTGGAAAGAGATGGGGCCACCCGTCAGAAGAGAGTTGTTTATTGGTCTGTCGTCAGAAAATGAAGCCATCTCTTTATATTCATCTGTATGACAGTGAACGCGTTGTGACAAGAAAAAGAACAAAAGAAACAAGAGCGTATTTCCACATGATTAAGATTTGACGCGCTGTATCGGTTTATTCTAGTATTAAGTTCTACTACGAGTACGAGTTGTATCTTGGAAACGCACCGGTGCTTCCATGAGAAAAACTTTTGTGTAAAAGCAGAATTTGTGGGAAATATATAAAAATAACAACGATAGTCAAGGCAAGTGACATTTGGTGGGAAAGAGTAAAAAGAACAAGAACGTGAGCTTGAATGTTATTGTTGTCGGAACTCGTTGTGGTTGTCATTGGGTTACCAATTTGTTACTGTAGGCTCTAATGTGTGCACTTGAGCCTCCGTCGCGACCCAGAAGCGTTGATTACTTGCCGTAAAACGTCTATCTTTACACATAGACAATGAAGTTGAGTACAAGGAAAACCTGGTATGGCAATATATATATATATTATGAAGCATAGGGTATATTCATTATAGCCCGGATCTTTGTGGGTCAGTTAAGCTGTGTCAGTAGTTAAGTTGGGGAATCAGGTAGTACGTGCGTGTGCCAACCAGTCAGGCCTAAGATTTGCTTTTTCTCATCCTTGTAATGGTGCGGAGGTATGTTGGGATCGTGTACAGCACAGTCGAAGTCGATGATATACACCTGGCCATCGTTTCGAATCAATAAATTTTCCAGACGCAGGTCTTCGTGTAGAACGTTTGCTTTGTGAATGGCGTCCAATGCAGCAAGGAACGCATCCCTAAAACGATAATTTAACAAACTTTATCGACACCTGATTATTTAGATGCTCGCCGTTGTGTTTCTGTTGTGGCCACGATCTCTCCATCGGAATCATAGTGTATATCGTTTTCGTCTTCCGACAAACGCAATCTGATAGATTTGCCACAGTCATCCATAAGAATGGCCACTGCACCTGTTTCCGCATCCTGAAAGAGGCCATGAACAGTGGGGATCCCATCAACGACCCCTGAAGCAGCGAGATGCTTATAAATGTTGTATTCATGAATCACCCTTCCTTTAACTTCGTCGTCGTCGTCGTCACCGTCCATCAAAACAAGTTTAAAGATCATATCACGCCTCAGATTCCCACCAGAGTCGAGTTCCATCTCGACAGACACTGGATAAACCGCGCCCGTTGCACCTATAGCCATGGCCTTTTCAACTGCGGTTACTGATATGTATTCTTGCTTAGCGTATGATGCCTTGCGTTTGCGCGAACATATTGAATCAATAAACGGTCTGGGAGCACAGGACGGCTCCAAGCGAAAAAAGGAGCAGGGTGCAGGAGACTGAGATACAAAGTGATTCAAAGAGTAAAGCACCAGATCCCGTTTGCTAAGCTCGAGGTCAAACAACTTTTTCGGTGTTAGCTAAGAGTTAATTCAAGAAAGGAATGAATGTACAATACCTTCTTGTTTTCAGGACTCTCATCTGCGCGCTTGCGCCTTTTGGACGCTCTTTCTTCCTCGCTGGTATCTTTATCATCATCCAGGGCACGTTTACTCCCGTTTTGAACAGTATCCGAAGATGGCCTATCGAATCGGTCTATGGCATCTTTCACGATGGCAATTGTAAGACCCAAATGCATCTTAGCGTAAGACGGATCTGAGCAATGCGCTGGACGTATCAAATCCGAAAGATAAAGGGTCTGAGTCTCCCGATGACGGATACCAATACGTTCATATCTCCCGCAATTCATGATGAAAAAGGTGGTGTTACTGTATACTGCCTGATTCCACACCTAGAAAAAGTCAAATAACGCCACATCACATGAAAACTCCACTACGTACCTCTTGGATAAAATGGTTGGTATTTGGGCGATATCGCTGCTGACGAGCGTTTGTAATTCGAGAGGCTGCTATAATTTTATTCGTTCTGGGTCTAGATGACGATAGTGTGCTTGATTTTGCCATTTTCCTCTTGCTATCACGAACGGTCGCATGGGCTTCCCGGACCAGAGAAGGAAAGAGGTCGCCGAGACACGAGGAATCGACAGGTATTGGTGGACATGGTATGGGGGGAAACCCTTTCGTCGTAGGCATCTCCCAATTGAAATCCTTCACCGGGCCCATTTTCAGGAGAAGCGTTTCCACTTGCTTTGTCATTATATAGAAATTAGAACTAGCCAATGTTTTCCTCTGAAGGCTAGATATCACGGAGATAATCCGGTCATCCAATCCCTCCCGAATATGTGGTGGAATTCGTGATGGATCAAAGGGCTCCACCTTTGACTCTTCTTCTTCCTCCGTCTCTTTATCCGTCTCCGTGTCTGTCTCTATCTCTCGAGGATTGGGGTCCACGGCCCTGTAAATTTTTCTTTGTTTGAATATGCTCATTGAAGAATTGATGGTGTAGTAGAGCATAAATGAGAACCATCCGGGATCCTCTGGAGTGAAAAGCAATTTGGTTGCAAGAGCACAACATTGCTCAGCTATAAAAAAATTGTAAAGTCGCGCCACATCTACCGACTTGGTGCAATTTTCTGGGAAACCACACTGGCGAGGAAAACCGTGAGGATTGAACTTGTGTCCGGCGCTGATATACTCCTCGATTGAGGCATCACAAATAGCGGCCAGATGTTCTGGGATCCACGGAGCTGGTTTGATGCTTTTGAGTAGCAGGTTTGAAGCGGTGTGTTTATCATAGAACTTCAGAGGATATGTAGCGGAAGGCGCTTCATATCCCGGTGGGGGTCCAGTCAGTTTAGGGTCATAATTTGAGTTCAGAAATGCATTCAAGATAGGCGCAAATGGGTCGTCAGCAGGAAGTGGCATACTGTATTGATGTGAGTTGTCGTCTCAACTTTCAAGTGGTGGTTTAGACTGTCTGGAAGTTGTTGGAATTATGTCGGCATTGCCAGGGGCCCAGGACGCGTCTGTATGTTGATTGGAACATATCATGTGACCGATTCTATTTATATCCCCAATCGGATTGACTATGATAAAGCGTGTCAACTTCTGGGGCCGCGACTTGACCGCGCCTTGTACCAACGTGATCGTTATATTGATCACTCAGGAAAAAAGGTGCCCAAGACACATTTCCAAAAGTAAAGAAACTACCAGCGGAATATGGCTTTCGAATCGAAGTCAATGTAATCGATTCGACGATGGAGAATCTTAATCTCACCCTGGCCGCGACTCTGGTAAAAGTCACCATGCAAACAAGCATGAAAAATTTCAATTCAAAAAACCATGATGCGATCGAGGCCATGTTCGAGGCCATCGATACAGCTGTGTGGGCTGCTTATGGTCCTAGCGAGGACAACCTTGCCCAGAAGTCCGCGCTTCTCTCCGTCTATACCTCGTACAAAGCAGGTAAAGCGCAAGAGTCTGAAGGAGAGCCATGAAGAATACGAGAACAAGAAGAAACAGAAGTCCAGAGAATCGAATTTCATATTGCTGACTTTGTAAAACCTAGGGCTTTTTGTTTAGCCTCTTTTCTTCTCTTTTGCTTTGCGTCCTATTTTTCATCAGTCCATGTTATCACGGCACGTATATTCCACTAAGATGTTGGATAAATACGACAAAAACGTTTTATATTGTTGACAGCAAGGATGACAGCAGTGTCTCAATTTCTGTGAAATATTGAAGGCGAAAGGGTGCGCTGACATGGAGGGGGTGCCGAAATGACCAAAATCCGGGGCAGCAGCACACTCAACCACCACGTTGTGTCGTTAGATTCTTTGCGGCATCTTGGACCACTCCGCGGATGTTTGAATTGGGGAAACCGGGGTTGCGAACGTGTACCCGACTCCAGGTATACGTCCGTGGTGAAGTGACGCGACGTCGTAGAATCGGCTACATTTATTCCGCTTTTCCCAGTGCGATAATTTATCTATGACCATTCTTGAGTTCTGCTAATTGACTCAGCAATCTTGCACGCTCATTCAGGAGGTCGCGAGTACGCGCATATTGCTGCTGCACGGATTCGATTTTGACAGAGCGTTGATCATTCTGTTGACGTTTTTCAAAATAATGATAACAGATAATCTGATAAATTACCTTCTCTCCCCCAAAGAAAGATCCGTTAGACGACATGGATCTACTGAACTCAAATGATGCAAGCTCAAAATCTTCATCGACAGGCTCGATATACCCTGTGTATCGAACAGAAGTACGAGGCCGGTCTGGTGGAAGATTGCGGAGACCATTCAAGCTACCGCTACGCGACGCATTCGCGACGTTAGAGCGATTCGCGTCCCTATTGTTGTGTGGGACGTTTCCTGAGAAGAGGAGTGAGGGTGAGGGAATTTCATAAATGCATCGAGGAGAAGATGGATTTGTGAAAGGAGGAAGAGCGCTAAGGGCGTCCGAGGCGTCGTCAGAATGATCATCACTATACGTAGATTCGTCCTGGTGAGTTTGTGAGTTCAAACTGGTTATAGACTCTTCGTCGACATTTTTGACGAACGGAGAAAACAGATGGGAACGTTTTGAACTTCCAGTAGTCGTTGATCCAGTTTGAAAAAGAGACTCGGCGTCCAAATCGAGTTGTGACTTTGGAGAAAGTCGAAGAGGTTGTGAAGAGGAGGTATTGCTTTGATTTTGCGAGGTTGCAGTTTGCTCATCTTCTCGGAGAGTCCCTTGCCCCGTGTAAGATCGAGGTAGATTCATCCGTCCTCCCATCCAACACAAGAGCTCGGCAATAAATGTGACTTCTTCCTCTTCACCGTCGGCCAACCGTCGCGGGTCTATGTCGCTGATTCCAACATCCTTCTTCAAGATGTCTGTTTCGAGAACCCCGAGGAAGATCTTCACGTTTGTAATTTTAGAAGTCTTGGTATGTTTTGTCTGCCTATTCCTGTCAATCATGGGTAAGCGCAAACCCAAGATGGACTCGAAGATGGCAATCATTAGACCAGGCGTAAGTTCGGCTGGAGAAATCAAAGTAATTGGAATGTTGAGCGAGGAAAGAAGAGCGTTCAGTTGATCTACCAGTGTAGTCTTTTCCTCGTTGGACGAGATCCTACGTTGCGAAGTGGATTGGAGAGGCATTTGAACTGAAGAAAGATATCCCAGTCTTTTTCTGCACTTGGAGGAAAGGGGGGAACGTTGGATGTTTCGAAATAGCTTATTGTCTTGCTTTTATGGCAAATATTTTAGACTTTGGGAAAGCTAAAATGACAGATCCGCCCAAATAGAGTATCAGGAAATTATCAGTACAGTTCAAAGTTCTCGAATTGGTGTTGTTACTCGCCTTTTGTCGACGAAATTCTTGTAGTGGCTGATGAGCTCATTATCGCAAGGCCCAAGCATGGCACGGAATTGCAGAGATACTGTTGCCGGGATGTCTGTTTTAAGAACGTGATTGCCGGCCCTAAATGCACTTTCAACGCGATAGAATTTACGCGACTTTTGTCTGTCTTGCTGTACTCTTTCATTGACACAGGCGTTCAGTATGCCTCGTCGAGCCACTACCCCGCTCGAATCAACTGAAAATGTTCGCGTCAAACGTGAAAAAGTGAAAGTGAAGGAAGAAAAGAACAAAGGAAAGGCTCGCGCTCGTATTGAAGAAGAAGATGAAGAAGAGCAAAACGCTGCCGCCGAAGAGGAACCCGAACATAATGAAGAGGAAGAACAAGAGGCTGGGAGTCCCAGAGGCTCCAAGCGTAGACGCACTAATGCTAACGGTGACTCTGCTCCTAGCGGAAGTGGCAGTCAAGAAGATGCAGAAGATGATGAAGTAGTACTGCCTAGGGTGAAGACTCTACCGCGTGGTCTTGATGGGTACGTAGGAATTTTAACAGGAGGAATGAACTCTTATTCTAATGTTTGGCTGCAGCTTTATTCCTGGTTCCATTGTTCGTATCAAACTCAATAATTTTGTCACCTACGATGCTGTCGAATTTCGACCGGGGCCTTATCTTAACATGATTATTGGACCTAACGGTACAGGGAAAAGTAGTATCTCCTGCGCCATTGCTCTGGGATTGAACTTCCCCACAACTGTGAGTCTCATATATCATGATGAAGAAGAAGAAAAATCTGAAGCTCCTTTCTTAGATTCTCGGCCGTGCCACTGAGCTACATTCTTTTGTCAAACATGGCGCTTCAAACGGTTCCATTGAGATCGAGTTGAAGGCTCCAAATAACAAGCGGAACATAGTCATTCGCCGAACACTCACAGCCAACGCAAAGGGTTCGTCTTTTACCATCAACGGAACAGCAGCGACAGGTAAAGAAGTAACAATAAAGGTCGCCGAACTCAATGTTCAAGTTGCGAATTTATGGTATGTCACTAGGATCTAGCTATCTATTCATTGCGATTAGCTAACATTTCGTAGTTCTTTCCTTCCTCAAGACCGAGTGTCTGAGTTTGCTGCCATGAGTCCACAAGACTTGCTTAAAGAAACACAACGTGCTGCTGGCGACGAAAACCTTACTAAGTGGCATACCACTTTGATAAGTGCAGGGAAAGAACAGAGAGCCATGCAGCAGGCAAGTTATCTTACAATAAATAAATAAATAAAACACTTACTCACAGCTTTTCTAGAAAATAAAAGACGAAGAGAATTCTTTGAAGCAAATGAAAGAGCGCAACGAAGGAATTGAGCGTGACGTTCAACGTTTTCATGAACGCCAGAAGATTCAACATCAGGTAATTCAAAGAATCAATTTTTAGAGCGCTCTGTATAACCAAGACATCCAGATCCACCTCGTCCAAGTTCTCATTCCAGTCGCTGAATACAAAGAAATCCGCATGCGGTGTATGGTCCTTAAAAAGCGTCAGCGTACATTACACAAGAAAGTCACCAGATTGAAAGAGAGGAATGCACCTGCTCATGCGCTCTTGCAGTAAGTCCTATCGTGACCCAGCAATATGGATGGTGTTTATGTCTGACAACTTTATTTTTTACTTTATCCAGGAAATTTGACGACGATTATAAGAAGGCAGAAAACGAAAGAGATACCCTTAAGAAGTCGACGCAGACGAAATTTAAAAGCCTTTCCAAAAAAGATCAAGAACTGTTGAACTTGGTCAGTATGCTCGATAATAGAAACAAGTTTTCGTTACTCACCTTTTCTGAAGGCTTCATCAGCCGAAGACATCGTAGGAAAGATTGTCGACCTGAAAGAGAACGAGGCGGCGCGACAAGATCAGATAAAAGATCTTGAAGCCGATATCACGAAACAAAGGGAGAAAATTCAAAAGACAGTCCCGCCTGACCCTGCTATTGATGAGCAACTACAGGCAGAAATTGTAAGTTCTTTCCTATATTTCTCTTCCAAATCAATGATATACCTTTTCGTACTAGGCACAACTGAAATCAGACAATAAAGAATATACTCGGGACAGAACTGAGTACAATATCCAGTTACAAGACCTACACAAAGCAAAGGGCGTTATTACTGGCGATTTGAACAGTGCCCAGCAAAGGTACGCGTAATAACTCATCGTAGAAGAATTGTCTCTCAAAGTCACGGTGTAGTATGAAAGAACTCAACGATGTATATAACCAAAAATTGGCCAAAGTCCAAAAGATGGATAAAGTTACTCACGATGCTATTCTGTGGCTTCGGAATCACAAGCACTTATTCAAGATGGAAGTTTTCGAGACTCCCGTCATGCGTCTTGATATAAAAGATCGCAGATATGCAAGTGCAGTTGAATCTTGCTTCAACTTCAATCAACTCAAAGTATGTGCTCCCTTGATAATTTTCGGTGGGTGAGAATTTGAACGTTTTTTGTAGACTTTCGTCACCCAGTGTCAAGAAGATTGCGACACTTTGAATAAGCATATCAATGACGATCATGTACTAGGGCCGGGTCGCAAAATTAATACATGGTTCAGGCCTGTGCAAGAAGATGCTATCGTCGCTCCCCCGTTGTCTCTCGATGAGGTTGGTCGATATATGCGTTTATTTTGCTTTCGTATCGATTATTGATCGTATACCGCATACCAGATGCGAGACCTAGGATTTGACGGTTACGCTTTGGACTATATCGAATGCCCCCCTGAGATGAGATGGTTCCTTATGCGCGAAGTCAATCTTCACCGTACAGCCGTTTCCCTTGCTCCCATTAAGGATCTGAACAACGCCATGAACTTGGTTTCTCGCCCCGGTCCTCATCACCCCGGAGGAGCAACCTTTGTCAGTGGAAACAGCATCAACACCGTTACTCGCTCTCGCTACGGTAAAAAGGCCATGAATAACATGACACGAGACTTGAATGACGCGCGATCTTTCACCGTGCCAATGGGTATGTAGTCTCATGTTAAATCAATGCAACAATCCCCTTTACTGAGCTTTTTTCTTAAATAGTTGATCCAGAAGCGAAGCGAAGAGTGGAAGAGACTATCCAGAACTGCAATGCTAGGATGGAAATACTGGAACAAGAACGAACCGAAGTCGTAAACAAGCAAAATGAGATCGACCAAAAGGTGAAGGACTTCGATAAACGAGTGGTAAGTTGAAATTTTTCTGGAGTAACATGAGGATATCTCTAAATTTTTACTATCTTCATAGGACGCCATAAAAGCACGTAGAACAGAATTCACAAGAATACAGACCGAATTAGCGAAGGCCAAGTCGAAGCTGAGTGAGGGAATTTTCTGCCCATATTCAATGCCTCGTTTGCTGATCACGAATGAACGCAGGAGCTATGTCGGAGAGTTTGAAAAAATTGAAAGCCCAACCGCTTCCTGACGCAAAGAGGAAACAGCTAAAGGATGATCTCTCACGGATCAACCAGAAGCGTCTCAAGATCGCAAAAGATTATGCAGTGAGTCGATATTTATGTTGCAGTCGATATATTCTAATAACTATAATTCAATAAGGATCTCGTGCATGCTATCATCGACGAACAAGAACAATGCACGCAAGTTGGGTTGAAATGCCTACAAATTAGTGCAAACAGGGACGCTCTGAAGGAGTTGTGCCAACAGAAAGAGAAGAAACTCTCTGACACTATAGACCAATTCAATATAGGTGGGTATATTTTACAGCGATCAGCGATACTGCTAACAATGTACTGATATTTCCTACGCCTCCTCCATAGCCGACGCAGCGTGGCAGGAATGCAAAGAAACCACAAGGGAAATTCTCTTGTTAAGCCGCCGATTGTTAACCGAGGCCTCTGAAGACATTAGGCAGGAATATGCGCAAATCGAGACAACTCAACGTGATCATGCTGCTGCGGTGAAAGCGGCAAAGGAGAATAATCACCCTCCACCTGATGATAGCCATGTGGAGAAGAGGACATCAGAAGAATTGCACGCCGAATTGGAAAATCAGAAGGCTCAACTGGAGATGAATCTTGGTGCTAATCCTGGCGTCGTCGTGCAGTATGAAAAGCGAAAGCACGATGTTCGTTATTTCCAGATTCTTATTTTGACATTTTTGTTTTCTGATTGATGATTTTTTCCTTCTGTTTTTGTCCCGTAGATCGAACTACTCGAGGTAACTCTCGCACAGCGTAAGAAAGACGAGGAGAAGATTGCCCGAAACATCAAGAATGCGAGGGTACGCATCGTATTGAAAAATTCGCACTGATTTGAATACTGACATCACACGGTGACTGTTTCGTGCTTTCTTTAGGATAATTGGCAACCTGCACTCCAGAATCTTGTTTCCAGTATTGGGGAGAAATTCTCTGCTGCTTTCGATCGTGAGTTTTTATTTTTGTCCTCCAATTGCAGCTTTGATTGTTTATGAACTGCAGGTATTGGATGCGCTGGCGAAATCCGAATCAACGAGAATGAAGATTACGAGAAATGGGCCATTGACATTCTCGTGAAATTCCGTTCTAGTGAGAAATTACAACTGCTCACTGCGCATCGACAATCTGGTGGTGTACGTTATCTCTCTCATCGATGCTTTTCTTTCTTTAGAATTTGCTATGGCTCATTTTTGAATTGAGCCAAAGTTTTGTGTTACTCAAGGCCGGAGATGAATGCGCCGACTTGTCGAGAACACTTTTCCCATGTTCCGCTTGTCTCTTTAGCTGCACAGCTGACATTTTATCTATCTACTAGGAACGATCGCTTACGACTATCCTATATCTCATGAGTTTGACGGAAGAGGCCCGCGCACCTTTCTCGCTTGTAGACGAGATTAACCAGGTTCGTCTGGTTTTCAATTGGAATATGCAATAATCAGTCAAATAAGGTTCTAACGCTGACATCTCTTTTTTCTGCCTCTCTTCTTCAGGGAATGGACCAGCGCGCGGAGCGTGTCGTACACAACTCAATGGTCAACGTTACTTGCCAACCTGACAGTGCACAGTACTTCCTCATTACCCCGAAGTTGCTCCCCGACTTGGAATATCACGAACGAATGAAAATTCTGTGTGTCAATAACGGCGAATGGCTTCCCGAGAATAGCGGAGGCTCGGGCAAGATGATGGACATGATCAAGGTTTACGAGGCTTCAAAGCGACAGCAAGCCCGCGGAGCGATGTAAATTGTTTCTTTGGAGGCATCATCTCAGTTCTCACTGCGGTCGCTTTCTTTTTCTGTTTTTCCCTGACGTCCTTTGTCTACTTATCACAATGCTTGAAATTCCGTCGACAATCATGCCGCGGTTATACATACCTTTTTGGAGATTTCCATGCAGATGTTCTCTAAATACCATAGAGCATTCAAGCTGTCCTCGTCGTCTCGGGGTTCGCGGTATCGATAATAATACTTTCTAGTCATCATTTCCCCCCCATATCTTTGCACCCTATTCCGCTGGGTGCTGTATTGTACTGTACTTTAAACCATGAAAATTGCGAAATAAAATAATTAGCGAAAATGATCGTTTTTGGTATTAGTTCCGCCGGGCCGTTCAAGTCGTACTGATCAAATCTTTACTTTTACTTGCTCCTACTCCTACATACCTTCATAATGGCCTCCGTAAAAGTTCTCGACACTCCACCGCCAAAACCAATAGAAAACCAAACTGTCAATCAACTATCACAAGAAGAGCAAGATGCACTAAAAGCGGCTGTTTTCCAACGGCTTCACCCAAGACTCTATTTGGAACGGTACATCGCTGAAGAGGTTCGACCGGATGGACGGGCGTTTGATGCATTTAGAGATGTCTCTGTGAACGTTGGTGAGGCTCGCGCATCTGCTTCTTGTGGAAGAAATCTGACCTCTGGTGTGGTTCGGAAAGCGTAGGTTCGATATCGACTGCAGAAGGCTCTGCGCTTGTTCGTGTGGGTGCGACGACGGTAGTGTGTGGCGTGAAAGCTGAGATTGCGGAGCCGGAGTTGGATAGAGAGCATGAAGGGTTTTTAGGTGTGTATTTTTTCAATCCTTTTTGTTGGGTGCTGTTCATTCAATGTGTTTGTTGGATATACATATGTGTGATAGTACCGAACTTGGATCTTCCAGCACTGTGTTCTCCAAAATTCAAGCCTGGTCCGCCTTCGGAAGAGGCCCAGGTTCTATCTGATAGACTGAACCAGGCTCTCGTTACGTTCGTCGTCCTATTCGAATCTCAATCCGAAATGACAAATGTGTACTCATGTGTGTTTTCAGGTCAAAATTTCTACCGGTGTCTACGCTATGCATCCACCCTGGAAAGGCTGTATGGGTGATATATGTCGATGCGACATGCATAAACTATGATGGGAACGTGTTTGACGCAACTCTGCTTGCGATGGTGGCTGCTCTGAAAAACGGTAAGTTTCAGTCAACAAAGTCGTGCGTGTCGTTGATCTTTCTCCTCCTTCGAAGTCACTCTGCCTCAAGCTACTTATAACGAAGAGACGCAACGCACGACGTGTTCACGAACAGCTCCTCGCGTTCCCCTGCAGCTGTCCTCCAGTATACCAGTCAGCGCCTCCTTTGGCATATTCGACTCGTGCGTCTTTCCAGTCTTTTTCCAGAGCATTCCGAATATAACTTTGTTCCGTCAGAAAACACCTTCTCGCAGACCCGACATCGTTTGAAGAACCATTATTAGAATCATCGATCTCTGTTATTTCTGGAGATGGTGGCAAGATAGTATCCGTATCGCAACTAGGATCTGCGCTCGTCACAGTGGAAGTTGGGGGAGAAGAAGTTCAGAAAGATGTGCTGCAGGACTGTATACAATTAGCGAAACAGAGACGAGACGAGATTGCTAAAAAGATATTCAATTAAAATATTTATTTGGAGCCAAGATGGACGGACTTATATCCGACATATCTTCGGCATCGGGATATCCGAAAATGTAGTAGCCAAAATGACTCGAACTGAGAATAAAGACCAACACTCGTCTTTCTTTCGTTTCTTCTGTGTCGACCTCCGAGACTCTCCTCTTGCTGTTCAAAGCGCCAACAGCGTCAAAATTTACCGCCCCCCTCCTAGGCGCTCAAAAAATATCTGATAAGCGCGGTCTATCACGTGTGTTGTCAAGATCTAAATTACTCTCGTAAGTCTCCGAGCTCTGCTTCAAGTTTAAACCTTCACCACGGCCACCTCATGTCGGGCGCGACGACCAAGGTGTCGCCAAAGACGATCGTGGTAACTGACGATCCACATTCTTCCCAGAAATCTTCATTTACTTCAAAGCGTACAGGCATGCAACAACCATCGTCGCCCATTCCCGTTGGTGTCCTCGGTGCAACAGGCACTGTAGGTCAGAGGTTCATTACTCTGTTATCGGCACATCCCTGGTTTGTTATCGATGCCCTTGGGGCTTCGCCTAGAAGTGCTGGAAAGGTGTACAAGACTGCTGTCAACTGGAAGCAAAGCACACCTATCCCTCACTCAGCGCGAGAAATCATCGTGAACGAATGCAAACCAGAGCATTTCAAGAACTGCAAGATTGTCTTTTCAGGCCTGGATTCTGATGTAGCCGGTGAAATTGGTGCGCTTTTCGTGTTTTTATCTAAATC
Source organism: Agrocybe praecox (assembly GCA_964017145.1). Lineage (NCBI taxonomy): Eukaryota > Fungi > Basidiomycota > Agaricomycetes > Agaricales > Agrocybaceae > Agrocybe > Agrocybe praecox. Next base: position 899,778 of record OZ024843.1, on the reverse strand, counting down.
TCGGACCTTTTATATCTGACAACGCACCCCCTTCACAGAGGAGGCCTTCAGAGCAGCAGATCTTGCTGTTTTTTCGAATGCGAAGAACTATAGACGGGATCCCAATGTCCCTTTGATTGTTCCCCTCGTCAACACCTCCCATCTTTCCATCATCCCCCAACAACAAGCCCTCTTTTCGCCGCCCTTGAAAAAAGGATTCATCGTGACCAACGCGAACTGCTCCACAACTGGCTACGTGATCCCACTCGCGGCAATGGAAAAGGCTTTCGGGCCCATCGAGTCAGCGATTGTCACCACCATGCAAGCCATCTCCGGGTCAGGATACCCTGGAGTGCCCAGTCTCGATATCCTGGACAACATCATCCCGTACATCAGTGGCGAGGAGGAAAAGATCGAGTGGGAGACATTAAAGATCCTAGGCGGCGTCGCGTCCAACGATAGCGGTGTCAAGTCCTTCGACATGCACTCAAAGCACCCGCTCAGGGTGTCCGCCTCGTGCAATCGCGTCCCCGTTATCGACGGACACACCGAGTGCGTGTCTGTGCGATTCGCACACCGTCCCCCGCCTTCCCCACAACAGGTCCGAGAGGCCTTGGCTGCGTTCACACCTGACGCACAGGCCCTCGGCTGCCCCTCTGCTCCTCGACACGCGATCGTCGTCCATGAGGAACCTGACCGTCCCCAGCCACGCTTGGACAGATACTATCAAGACGGTGCTGGCGTTTCCGTTGGCAGAGTGAGACAGTGCCAAGTCCTAGACATCAAATTCGTCGTTCTCGCTAACAACGTGTCCATCGGCGCTGCTACGAGCAGCATCATCAACGCAGAGTACGCGGTTCTGAAAAATGTGGTACAACTATGATTCATGAATGACTTTTTGACTTTTTCTTGCTTCCCCGATTGGATGGCTGAATCTCGGAATTTTCGTAATCGCCGGCGGTGTCCCCGCCCGGAGAATTAAAGTAGAATTGTCTGACATCAATCTAAAGTTAAAGATTTTTTCTTATCTATGTTGTACCTTACGTTTTTAGAAAGGCTGTATCTTGGTTGAAATGGATTGGAGTAGGCAATACTTTTTGGCGTAAAATTTTAGGATATCGTGTTTGTTTTGTTCCTATTTTGGGCATGCTCCTGCCTAATTAGGGTCATCTTTCGTGATGGAAAACAAATACAATGCCGGATGATAGAGTAGAAAAGAGGGGCACATAAAACGACGTCTGGTCTACTATACCAATACATACTCTCATTCGAGGGCAGTTGATTTTGTAAGTCACACCCAGCCGCGTGGCCTTTGGCAAACGTGGCGTTTTTCATTGCCACTGGGCCTTTTCACCCTTTTCTTCCTTTATGTTAGCGTACTTTGTGCTTGATATTTTAGTAAACAAAGGGATGAATAATGACACAGGGCATTGTCAAATTTCACCATTAGTTACTAGTATTACATGACAAACGCGCGCATTGCATTGCGATCTTTCAGATAAAAGGCCACAGGCCGACAACGCAATGGTAGTATATATAATAGACTGTTCCGAGTACTTTGAAAGACCTTCCCTCTCCCTTCTATCTCACAGATATCAAACGTAGTAATTGTCAGGCTCCAGATGGAAAAGCAAATGACGTTTGACGAATATATCGCAATGCGGGCAGCACTCAATATCTCGCCTCTTCGGCTTCCTCCCGCAGCTTCAAAATTATCTCAACTGAAGCCATCGCACGACAACCCTACATCTACTTTTTCAGTCATGTACACTGTCGATAAGACATTCGGCGACGATCATATGTGGGAGAGCGGTGACTATGAATATCTTATGGAACCTTACATGCGGCAGGAGGCGATTGACAAAGAAGGCAAAGAAGGGTCATGCGACGCGGTCATGGAGAACATGATCCTTTCAGCAATGCCAAGTCCAGCAAAATATGCATATACTGCCCCGAGTCCCACAGATGCTAGCACGACTCAATTCCAAAAACCGACCGCAAAGTGTGCTGCTCGTCGTCCACGGGCTCAGAAAGCCACTGTCACGCCACTTACACAGTCATCTCCAATACCAATAGCGACAAAGATAGAGGCAGATACATTGCCTCAGTCTGTCGTTGAAAAGTTATCTTTACTCTCATCGAGTGACCTAGAACTAGCCTCTCTCCGTCTTCTCAATATGAAATACGACATGCAGCCTGGTATATTTTCGCAGTGGCTCATGGGCCCCCCAGGTGAAGAACCACACTTGGCGTCTATGCCAGAGTCCATATACGACTCCTCGTTGAATGGAAAAGGAAGAGTCAGCATGGAAAAGTTGGACCAGGTATACGCGGGTGTTACTCAATGGGAAATACCCTACATCGATATACGGCCATTGTTTCGAGGTCCTTTTTTGATAGTATCGAACGGTGGCGCGCCGTATGCGTGATCATAATGTAGTATGTAGTCATGTAGAGCCACTATTTCTAATGGTCTTACGCGTTGTTTGTTATGAGCCTATTGTATCCCGTCCCGTGACTAAGAGGGGAAACATTAATATAAGGCAGCGGTGCGTCAGACGACGCGTCAACGCTATATTTCCATCCCTACCAAAAATAACCAACATATATAGTACTCCAGTCGATGCCTACCCCAAGGTGCATTAGAGCTCACAGCTACTGCCAAAGAGGACAGAATAACATTTTTGTCTTCAGTTGCACTCGTCTTCGTGGAGGGGCATGCCTTGATGCCATTTCTTATATGTCCCAGCAGATAGAATAATTTCTTGAAAATTCCGTATGTGTTGATCTTTCTGATTTGAGTCCGATGCGATGATAATGAGTTACGACGTCTAACTTGCCAGTGTGCAGATCAAGGCGGACTTTCACTCCTTGTAACTTGTAAGAGTGACGGTTGCTCTCGGTCATCATCACACCCCCCCTTGAACGCGTGTTCGCCTACCCTCAACTATACGCGTGACCGTGATGGTCTGACGTACGGCTAATTGTCGGCTAACGTTGGTTAGGTCTTTGTACCTTTCCACTAGTTCCTTCGAACCGTGCCAGTGAGTTGAGGGTTGTAAGCATCCCAACGTATGTATCAATTAGCATGTGCTTAAAGCACGACAATTGAAGATCTTCTACCAAGTACGTTCAACTTGTATGCAAGTTTTGGTCTGGGCCCCGCTGGCGGAGCCCACATCCGTCATAAGACGGGCTACTCGTGTATATCCAGCATGGGATCCTGTTTCCGAACAAGTTGTGCTCGTCAAGGATGCCTGGCGGTCGGTGGTGCCTGAGGTCCAGAAAGAGACGGAAACGCTCCAAATGCTCAATAAGAATTGTGTGCGCAACGTTCTCGTCCTACTTTGCGAGGACGATATTCAAGGCCGATGGCAAAAAACGGTCAAACACTCCTATGTTCGCAAAATGTGGTATATCGGGGGTGTCGAACTTAAGCTTAAATTCCAGGAGCGACAGCATATCCGTTTTGTGACGGATAAAGTAGGGTTCCCTCTGTATTCATTTCCATCGTCGAGGGTTCTGGTAACTGCTCTAAGCGACGCTTTGATGGGTGAGCGTATGATTTATATATACGTAGGTTACCGATTCTTACGATACATCTTATGCAGCCCACAAGGACGCATACCAGCGTTGCGGTATCCTGCATAGAGATATCAGCGTCGGAAACATCCTGATGACTTCTGATAAAACAGGAGGGTTTCTCAGTGATTGGGATCTAGCATGCAAAGTGAAGGATATGCAAAAACATCCCCGACAATACCAACGTACCGTAAGTAATTTTATATTATTTTTGTGAGGATTCTTTCGATAATCTTTCATAGGGCACGTGGGCGTACATGGCTACCTATCTACTTCTCTGGCCAGAAAAGACGCAGACCTTACAGGATGATCTAGAATCCATATTTTGGGTCCTGGTGTATATCATCATGCGATTTGTGGCGTACGACATCAGACTTGAAGACCGACAACGATTTCTAGGCAGCATTTTTTTCCAACATCTACAAGTGGATGGGCAAAGTACGGGTGGACTTGGCAAGCTAGGTTTTTCGGGCCCACCAACAAGAAACCCTTCTTACCCGACAACGCCCCTCTAAACAACTTGTTTTTCAAATTTTACAAGATTATCCGAGAATTCAACAACTATATGTCCCTTGTTTTCCGGACATTCGAGGATAACCGAGCCATATCGGGTGCCACCAACACTGAAACCACTGTCCTAGATGCCATACAAGTCGCCTACCGGGAATTGAAGGACGACTTTGATTTATTGAGAATACGCAATTACGATGCGCTCGAGGAGCTATTTGCAGCAGCATTGCAGGATGACAGATGGCCAAAGGCGGATAAAGCTATTGACTTCTATGCTCGAGCCCTTCTTCCAAAGCGTAAACGTGCGGACACAAAAAGTGCAGGAGATAGTGTAGCATTGAAGAGGTCGAAAGGTAACAAATCTCGCAGAACCTGAAGGAAGTCGAAAGCGAAGAAAGTAGGCGGGATTCAAGGCTTTTCTCTCTCTCAAACTCTTATAGTCCTATCGATTACATTGTCTTCGAACTTGATCGAACTGTTTATATCATTACTTAATCGCTAGTAACTCGGATGATGTTTCGGCTATGATTTAGATATGAACTGCCTTGAGCGTCGAAAGTCCCGTTCTATCCTTGATTTTCTGATATACTAAAGCTCCAAGCAGTTTTATCATGCACAATTCCGTCTCAGGAGCGACAAAACTAAAATGAAGATGGAAGATTACTGTGTTTCGATTACTAATGAGAAGGACATGGATCAATTTCAGTCTCAAAATCAACTCCAGATGGCACCGTACTTCTGCTGAACGGGTCTAATTTGATTAATGCTCGCTTCTTACTATCATCACTGCAGAGTCTGAATGGTGTAGCCCAGGAGAAATGGGATAAGGCGTAGTAAGAGAAGTACACGCTGGAGATGCAGAGGAATTATCCTTTGCAGCCTGACACGCGCCCTACCACAAATCCTCCTGGTTCCTCGCTGCTTGAACATGAAGAAATCCTCATGGCCCTTGTTATCCCGGAAGTGCTACGATAATGCTGGATTTCTTGGACTCGTGCTTATTTCGTTCCTATTTTGGGCATGCTCCTGCCTAATTAGGGGTCGCGGTACCTTTCACAAATACAATGTGGGATTATAAAATAGGAAAGAGGGGCAAATACAGCGTCCGGTTTACTATACTAATACACACTCTCATTCGAGTTTTATAAATTACACCCAGCCACGGGCAGCTCCTCGCCCTCCTCCATGGCCTCGTTCCTTTTCAATGACAAACATGGCGTCTCTCATTGTAACTGCGACTCTTGTATCGTCTTCTTCTTTTACATTAGGATCCTTCGAGTTAGTGGATGCAGGTTTTTTGGTGGATACGTAAGGTCTAGCCCATGTACTAGCAGCAGGGGCAGCAGAGGCGGGAGTGATGCTGGGTGCTGGTGTGCCTGACGGAGCAGGGGAAGGAGCAGCAGATACCGCAGGCTTGGGTTTAGGTGTTGGAGTAGAGTTAGCAGCTGTCATCCATGAGTATTTCCCCCCGAGACCAGCTGCTTGTGTCGCAACGGCGTTCGACATCTTCTTCCGCACGTCTTCAGACATGTTCCTCGCAGTAACTCCAGGGCCGTCTTTTTTTCTTTTTTTCTTGACGTTCCCTTCTGCTGTTTCGTCTGTTATTTCGGCGTTTTGCGCTGCCATTCCGTTCGCGTGCGCAGCGAGGGCTGCTGTATGTGCAGCCGTCATCTCCGCGCGCTCCTTCCGCTCCTTCCGCACCTTCGTCTCTTCTTCCCGCTCGATCTTTTCTAACGCTGCTAGTTGTTTTGCGACGTCGCTTCGGACGACTATACTCCACATTGGAGAACCATCTTCATATGATGAAGCGGGTCGGTCGAACTGGGTGTCCGTCCGATGATGTGAGGCAGCAATCATGCCTGTTATTAAGTCCTGTAGCCTTGCACGGAGGGCCAGGGCGAGGTAGTTTACTGATTCTTCAGGTATTCGCGTTACTTTGTGATTAGTGCCTATAGTGCGCATTGTTGTGCCGAGAATTCTGGTATCAAAGGCAGGTTTAGGGGGTTGTTTTCGTGTTCGATCTTCATAGGATCGATAGGCTTGGTGGCTGTCGTGTGTCCGTTGCAGTGACTCTTCTTCGGCCTGAGTAAGTAAGGGGTACAAAGTAAATTACGAATAATGATATAGATTGAAAATTCAACGCACCCTTAAGTCCACACCTGCACTTCCTAGTGCATCATTTAGCGTAGCGATATCCGCTGTGTCCATCCCGCTACTGCTTGTGTTGGCAGCTGCATTGGCAGCAGTGTTTGCAGCAGTTGTCGTACTTAGGCTATATGTGCTTGTCTGATACGAAGTAACTGCTGGTCTTGCTGGTGTAGTAGTTTGCTGGGCCGTTACCGGTTGCGGAGGGGCATATGCTTGATAATGTGTGGCATAGGCTGCCTGAGGGTAGTGCGAGGTATAAGGTTGATAATAAGAAGCCCTAAAATGTTACAAGAAAGAACATCGTTTCAACAAAGACGCGTAGTCTCTAGAAATGGACGGTGCGTTTACGTAGGATGTTGTGCCTGCTGCTGCTGTGGTGTTTGTTGCTGCTGCTGGAGTACTGGATCTATTGCCGTTGTGGCTGAACGTTGGTCAAAATGATTTTTTGCACGATACAATCATGTTGTTTCGCAAAGATGGATTCACGTACGTGTAGACGCCCATGTCGCTGTATATGTCTGAATTGGCGTTTGCGGTGTTGCTGGTGTTGCTGGCGCCGGTGTCGACGTCGTACTCTGTTCTTCTGACTTCATATTGAACCTCTTTGTTCTAGTCGTAAAAGAGTCTAAATTTCAACCGAAAACCGTCCTGTTTGCGTATTTCTTTCGCTGCTATCAATCACGAGTGAAAATGGAGGGAGTTTGGGGAAATAATCTATCTGGCAGCAACGTAGTGGACGTGTAGAAGGTGGTAGCGCTGGTCAGTCACCACGGCATTCACGACAGATGATATCACGTGATTTATTTAGGCGGGGAGATTATGTCATCGATTCGTTGTGCGCAATGAACACGAGCTGCAACTTGCGCTCAACTTGCGTTTCGATTGCATAGATCTGCCTTTTGATCTTAGCACAAAATGGTGAGTGCGAAGGAATAACCTTTCTATTAGCTCACAACGACACATTATTTCAGGTAGTTTGTCAATTTTTTCTGAGAGGAAATTGTAGATTCGGAACAGAATGTCGAAATGAGCACCCAGTGAAGCAGACTTTTGGAAGTGCGTTTGTTCCTACTCGCGATTATAATCATATAGTTAACCAATACTATTAGGTAGCTCGTGGAATAGGGCAACAACCTCTGCTGCTGCTCCTGCAGTTGACGATGACCCGAATTCAGCTCAGTAAGAGATTTTGCATACATGCGCATCCGTTCGTCAGTCTCAGTCCCAACGTATTCAGAAAGATTCAAATGAGGAACGACATGACTGTTGATAAACCAATCTGGCCGTTATCATCGTACGCACCAGCAAAATACGAACCACAGCTAATATCAGGATTGGACGAGTCGCCTGAAGAGCTACGCGTGAAGGCGTTCGAAGCTGTAAAAACTGGGAAGTTGAATGAATATGTACGTCCCAACCATAGGGTCAGAAACTTCGAGTGAACTAATCCTATATAGATGGCATATGAATCAAACCAAATAGCGGCTGCAAATGAAGTTTATCGTGCAACTCTTCTTGAAAAGAAAACCACGGAGGAATCTGGAAAGTCTGCATTCGGAACTACAGGATTTGGCTCGACATCTTCCGCCTTCGGCAGCGCAAGTACACCGTCGGTTTTTGGAAATACAACGAGTACTTCGGTGTTTGGAAAGCCAGCGACAACATCAGCTTTTGGCCAACCTGCGTTTGGTCAAACATCTACCCCAGGAACTGGAACGACGAGCGTATTCGGGCAGCCTACGACTTCCGCCTTCGGTCAGCCAGCGTCAGTTTTCGGGCAACCTTCAACGACAACCACCACATCTGCTTTCGGTCAGCCTTCTGCATTTGGGCAAGCAGCGCAGAATTCTTCCTCGTCTGTTATAAAACCTGCATCGGGAGCTTTTAGTGCATTCAGTGGATCTGCGCCATCAGCGTTTGGTAGTACACCAGGCGGTACTAGTGGGGGTGGAGGGGGGGCTTTTTCGGCTTTCGCAGGAAAACCATCTGCTTTTGCGTCTTTAGCTCAATCAAATCCATCCGGTGGTTCGGTATTTGGACAACCATCATTTGGGCAGCCTGTGCCAGCAGCTACGACTAGTGTATTCAGGCAACCTGCACCTGCGGCTACTACCAGTGTGTTTGGGCAACCCGCCACTAATACAACCACTAGTGTATTCGGACAACCTGCGCCAGCAGCCACTAGTGTGTTCGGACAACCTGCTCCAGCAACCACTAGTGTATTTGGACAACCCGCGCAACCGACTACAACCACTAGTGTATTTGGCCAGCCTGCCCCAGCGGCTTCTACAAGCGTTTTTGGCCAACCGGCGGCTAGTACAAGTGTATTTGGAACGCCAGCAACGGGAAGCACGTCCGTGTTTGGTACCCCAGGCGCGCAGAATAATTCTGGGTCTGTGTTTGGCGCGCCCTCTACCTTTGGACAGCCCCAAACGCAAACGCCGTCGGCGTTTGCTTCTAATTCTTCTGCTTTTAATAACCCTACGCCTTCGACCTCAGTTTTCGGTAAAACAGACGCAAACCCAGCGCCTACTTCGGTATTTGGGAGTACGAACACGACAACAGCACCCACCTCGGTGTTTGGTAATCCTGGTGGTACACCCAAATCAGTCTTCGGTCAATCTGGCTTTTCGAATCCCCAACAGGCTACATCTGTATTTGGGGCCCCGTCAGCCTTCGGTACCCAAACAAATACTAGTGCCTTTGGTGCCCAACCTACACAACCTATCTCTGCGTTCGCACCCACTGCGCCTTCGATATCTGCAGAGATGAAATCAGCAACTTCAACGTCTGGTGGTACATCAGATTTTGCGTCGCTCATGGGCAAATATAACAGTTTGAAAATCAGTACTCCTTACGATGATCCTCTAAAAGATGGTTACGCAGACCTGCTTTCGAAAGGTGTTCTAGAGGCTTTCAAAAATGAAAAATTCGAGTTTGGGAAAGTCCCGGAGTTTCTCCCTCTTCTTGAGGCGAGATAAGATCGGACTTGCGACGGAATCTTTGGACGAGGACCCTCGGTGTATGAGTATGTAATAACATGTTATTTATTTATTTTTGTATTATCATTTGCTAATAATTCCATTAAAAAAATTCAATTCTGAAATTCCGATAATAAATTGCAGAAGCTGTACCATGCTATACATCCATTTTCTCTGTCTGAGTCATTGAAAATCACCGAGGCAAAGTGGCATTACTCATCCCTCTAACCAAATGTCCGACATAAATGCTATGCATCATATTATTCTTGGAGCAGAGAAGAGCACTGTCCGCCGCGAGGCAGGCAGGAAATTGTGAAAATCGACACGGTTGCCGTTACCGAGGACCTCTCTTCCCACATGCATCGTCAGAGCGAAGACCCTGGTTCGATGGTGGACATGTTGGTAGGCGCCGCAAACCCGTTTAGCGGACCTGGTTTGCGATCACATTGAGGGAAAAAACCACAGGATAGTGTCAAACGGACCACATCGTTTTTTTATGTGGAGCCTATTCTTTCGTTTAAACTCTCCCATGCTCTGAGTCTTGTGTATAGTTGCAGTGTGAAATTACTCAAGGCCGAAATTAGTTTCAGGACGGCTCTAACGACTAACACCAATATTATCATCTTGGCGACGAGTAGCGCGATGTCGATACGTTGCTCGTCCTGGAATAAGATTTGATATCAATAGAGTGCGCCTTAATGAAAACCGGTGTGAGTGTATTTGAGGCTTTTCACATAAGATTCATCAGAAAAGATTTCAAGTATATGACATCGACAGTGGGCTAAGCCTTCTTCCTCCTCAGACGTATACGCGATAGTCAACCGAGTGGCTTCGTCGATTGCCGAATTATTCTTGGGATACGGAGAGAATCTCTGGTTAAACTATGGCGTCTGTCTTATAAAGTTTGTTTATAGCTTTGGTGAGGGCACTTTTCCTTTCACAGGAAAAGCCATCCAAGATACAGGAACAGGTAAAAGGTCGGCAAAGTCCTGACGGGACGTAGTCGCGCATGTTCAATTCTTCCTAGCATGAGTCAAAGGGAACAGCCAGTGTGGCTTTTTTCATTGAAGCAACCGTAATGCACAGCCAACAACATTCCAACGTCAGCTGGAGTAAAGTTTCTTATTAGCGATACACGTTACTTAGGCCGACACACATACGTATGACAAACCTTTCACGTTCATGTGGTGTGAGATGCATTGGTCCTGGATGCAGTCTCTGTTCAGGTGAATACTATTCTGAGACCTTGAGAAAGCTTGAGAATCGAAGAAGAGTCCAACAGATGGAGAAACATGGGCGGCGTCTTGTTCTTAGGTCTTCTCTTGCCGACCATATGATCAGCCCAGGCGGAAAATCAGACTTCCAAACTTTTGCTCAGATAGAACGCAGTTCCTTTGACGCCATGTTGCGCGTAAAATAGCTGGAAAAAATAGATGACAGATTCAATAAAATCCCGGCGTCCTTGAGTCTGAAGCATATCAGATATTACGAATCCCGATAGTTTTCCCGCATCACGGCCCCCGTTGCAATTTCAAGAGGAAAAGGGTAAAAATTGTCTGAAAACGGTTGTGGTATCGTGTAATTACCGGCAGCCTGTGCCACTGCGAAATTTCACGCGAGAGTTAGACACTTGCTTACCCTGTCGAAATTCAGGATGGCGAAAGGTGCTCCTGACCAGGTCAAGACGAGTCGCACGCATGATAGTAAAGTTTGATGGTATCTCTGTGCGCGCGATGCATCTTCGTGAATAGTAAAGTTGATCAACCAAGAAACTGGACCATAGTCTCATGTTTATGATTAGCCAGTTCCATTCATAAGACGTGGAACAGAAGCCGCAGTTCAATTCGCGTACCAGGAAGAGGGCCAAGATCTAAAGAAACCACGGTTTGACTAACTTGTCGTTTCCTGAGTCTGATCGCTAAGGACATTGCACCACCGTTTCCCCGTGCTGGCAAGATGCCTTGTAGCACACCATAGCTCGCACATATCCTTTAAAAGCCGATAGGACACCTGGACCATGGCAAAAGAAGGGAAGGAGCTGACTTCCCCGAGATAAAGGTAGAAATATTTGCAGTGAAAATTCTCCGCAGTCGTCTCCTTAGAGCCGCAAGAGAATGGCTGGACAAAGTCTCGACGCCCTAATTGTAAAAGAGTTCATGGGTGGATTGACAGATCCGGATTCATGACGAAGCCAAGGTGACCTTTTGAGGCCTTTTTGGGAATCACTGGAAGACGGCCTAGTTTGATATGGGAGACTAGCCTCGTGAAGCGCAGTTTTGCGGCTAGCAATATCCGTAGTGCATTGGTTCGTATGTTTAGAGAAAGAACGACGACTCCAATATATGTATGAGGAGCTGAAGTCCGTGAAGCCCAGCTGAAAGTTGTACAAGTTCATCAGTCTCAGCCTTTGCGCCCCAACATTTTTTCTTCCAAAGATAGATGTGTCGCAGGTATTTGGAATTTGAATGGTACAGTATGTATACCGTAATTCATATTACAGATAGCCATAGAGATCGCCACAGCGGTGACCAATTGTCGCCAGTAGATTTTTCGTGCAAACTGCTCACGCAGAGAAAACTTCAGGGATTCTATAGAGCAGTAATTATTAGGAAAGGCTGGGAATTTTTAGAGATGTAAGAGCGCGACATTGAAGAGGTGGTGGACAGTGACCCTTTTCGGCTCAGCACGTCAGACATGATGCCCATATTTTCGTGGGAAACTTTTCCGATGCGCCCGAAACAGAAATCCTTCTCGTCAACGACATTTGCAACGTCCTCAAAGTTATGTCCCAAGTCGTTGGCAACGTACGTGTTTTATAGCTAGCGGGGAACAAAATCTGACCTAATTTATATAGACTGCGCTTGCCTACGCGCGCGTCTGGCACCATGTCGATGCCAGTGACCGTGTTCTTGGTAAATTGGCCGAGAGGATTGCTCTGGTGTTAATGGGCAAGCACAAGCCTATCTATGACCCTAGTGGTACGTGTTCCTATCATAAACATGTATAAATTATGCTTAATGCATTTATCAGTCGACTGTGGCGACTATGTGATTGTAACAAACTCAAAGAACGTGAAAGTGACTGGGAGGAAGTCTGAGCAGCTGTTGTTCCGGAAGCATTCCATGTTCGCTGGTGGTCTGAAAGAAACCCCTTACAAGGCCATGATGGATAAAAACCCTGACGAGGTGCGTACCTTTTACCTTTCTATGGGTTCAGAGTCTTTACACGCCCGTTCTTGCTCTCTCGCACACACAGATCATCCGACAGGCAGTATCAGGCATGTTACCCAAGAATAAGCTTCGAGAACGCCGTCTAGAACGCCTCAAAATCTTCCCTGCCCATCGAATGGGTATTCTTGGGGGCAACATAATGCGGAGTTGGGACGATGGCACACTACCAGCCGACTACAACCCCTCAACACCTACAACATCCGAATCACTCAAATTGCTGGCAGAAAGCAAGAACTCGTCTTGATTACATCCTACTCCATCCTATGTCTCGTTATCATGTTTAATATACACTTTTTGCTCTTCGGGGATTCTTTGTGCGAAGCAAGATTTGTATAGACGACACAGCACGCAGGAGCAACACTACCTCACACCATGTAACAGCAACTGGGATTCGCACAAAACTTGCTACAACACGAGTGATTTTATTATTATCATGTTGAGTCCAGTCATAAGACCGCAGTGACCATGGCAACTCTTCGATCTGTTCCCCAAAAACAGAGGAATGAACGTCAGCTTGCTATTCCGTACGAGACGAGAATGGGCTGTAATTACCAGATCAAAAAATGAGTTCTCTTGAGACAAGATAAAATTCACGAAGATATATACACATGTCAAAAGAAAAACACCTCGAAGAGATGGCTGTGGCCCCCACGGGTAGCCTGAATTCGAGTCTTTGAGAGTCGAGACGGTGTCATTATGCATCGGCCTCCCGGCAACCTTGGTCAGGTTGGCACAAGTCCGCTTGAGACGCTTGAGGATTCACACAAAGATATGGAAATTTGCTGATAGCGTCGGCCGGTCAATATTTGGAAGTTGTGCTAACAGGAGAATGGATTTGGGTGTTCCATGGTTAAACGAGAGGGTGAAATTCGGGGACGCTAAAATGGTATAAGCAATTTAGCGGCAGTGAAAATGTCGGTGGTGGACGTGGACGTCTTTCCTACGGAGATTCGGGGGTTTCCCCTTCGTTTTCTAGAACATCCGCCGATTGGTGTATATTTGCAGAAGATGAACTTCTGGATGGCGGTGCTGCAGTTGCGGCTTCGACGTCAAGATCTTTGCCCAAGGAATCGTTTTGAGAGCCTGGATTGACCGTGTCATTTTGATATACTTTTTGCATCTCTTCTTTCCAAGCTTCGGGCATTGTCGGATTCAGCATTTGTGCAATTTGTTCTTGAACCAGCATACCTTGGGAATGGAAAAAGTCAAAAAACAAAAGTCAAAAAACAAAAAAAGTCGGGCATTTTGCGAAGGAACCCACCTAAGGCCATCATAGCAGAACCATCGAACATCTTGTACATGTCAATGTATAGATTATCGTCGCGCTTGTACTTGGACCCTTTACGAGATGCACTTTCCTTTCCCTTCCCTTTGATGTCGCGAGACTTGGCCTTAATCGGGGGTTCTATATCTCCAGAATCACTTGAGGTACCGTCTTTATCGTCTTCCTGTTCTTCATCTTCATCGTCGCCTTCTGTTTGTTCTGAAGAGCTTTCGGACGAGCTCCCTTCAGAATCAGAGTCAGATCCTGAACCTGAGTCTGAATCTGATCCAGGAGTGTCGTGATTGTCAAAATTGCTTAATCCTAGCCTTCGAAGAGTTCGTTCTTTTTTCTCTCTTCGATACTGACGGGAAATGTTCAGTAGTTGCCCGCGTTCATGGTAAAACTCGGATGCGAATCTGTGTATAACATTTAAAAGATCCTAAATAGTAAGTTAGCACATAAAGACAAGGACGATCTATAGGCTGTTAAAACAGTGGAGACGTACTGCAGAAGGCTCGGGTAATCCAGACGTATTGACGCTAGCAGCACTTGAGGGTGGGGTATACGGTGCTAGATAGTCAAAATCGTTGATATATTTCTGTCGTTTGGCCATGCGTATTTGGTGACTTTTAAGTTTGGATTTGCGTTTCTTGCCGCTGGCTTCTGATTCGTCTTCCTCCTCCTCCTCCTCCTCCTCCTCCTCTTCTGGCTGGCCCTCATTTGCACTGGCAGCACCTTGCTCCTCAGTTTCCTCATTTTCTACAGGTTCCTTCCGTATCTTTCTGTGAGTGCGAACCTTTCCAGAACCTCCTGCATCTTTGGCTATCCAATTTGACCGTGAATCCTGAACGACGGTCCTGACGAGATGCGGTCTAAGGTTACTTGATTTTTGATAGACACGAGTGCCGTCTGTATGTAGTCTGAGATTCGCGTAGTCGAAGACAGTACTAAGTCGAGGATCCGTCATACTAGTGAAGGACGACCTGAGAGAAACCGGTTCGGTTATTCGAGATGGTCTGTTCTTCCCTTTTTGGATAGCCCCATCAGATAGAGCACGTGGAATGCCGCCGGCTTCCAAAAGGGAGCACTTTTTACTAGAAATGCCGGTTTTCCCGAGATTCCGAGTCGGGGCTCCCGGTCAAGCGTACCTATGAGGAACTGCCCGGAGTCCCTGACCGTCGCCTATGTATATAATGTGCGCTCCAGAGGCACGCGATAACGTTTCTATTTACTCCAATTAGAAAATCACTGATTGGAAGGGGAATTGCGTACGTTATATTTTGTCCGAGCGCTCAAAATCAATGGTGGTGACCAGTTTAATGTTCATCTTCCTCGCGAATTGGGGAATTCCAAGAGATCTCGTCATGCACGGTCTGACACCTATAATGTACTAGAAGACAACAATGTTATAATATTATAATGCCAAACAGATGACACTCCTTGAAAACACTTTTAAATTCGGACGTAATAGTTCATGACCTTGTTCTTCCGTAAAGTCCAGACGAATGTCCGCCAGCTCGCCGATGTAGACCGGTATCTGGGCCAATACTGGCCAATATGACACTCGTTCACCTGGATGATATAAAACATCTTATTCGCTGCGCGACGATAGGTCTTCCCACTGATGTGATTAAATATTGTTGGAAATAATATCACTTCATATTCCCTTTCTCTTTTTGTATCCCCAGGAGTCGAGGCTATCCAGCTTGCTCCGCTAGGAGAATAAGCTAGAATAAGTGCTTGTACTCCCAATTTCAAAGGTACATTCTACTACATAGCGTAAGGGTAATAGTACTACTAGTGGCCGATCTAAAAATAAACACATTGACAATAAAGTACTTACTTTCACAGGATGGAATCGATCACGAAAGGTACTTAATTAATGGATCTCGCGGTCTGTTCATCTACCTCGGTGATTGACGTGCGTCGAGTCCCAGAGCTGTCAGTGACGTTTTCATCAGATAAAACATCGACGAAAACAGCAGGCGAGTATGTAAACCAGATTTGAAGCACCTGATCACGGAAACGTCTTTGCTCAAACTTTCCATTATTCGGGCTCGATAAGATCGTAACAAGCAACAATATCCTTGAGGCTCGGATGTATTACTTCGCCTGTGGACATATATATAGAAGATGGATCTCACCCGATCCAGGGCAGTTGGCAAGACAGAACGTTATAAGGTGGTCACGATCCGTAGCTATTATGTCTACTACGGAGATTGAATCGGATTTTGGCGTCTATTTCAAGGTATCAGTACTATCAGTATTCAGTCAGAAAGGACGTGTTTGAGACTTTTTCAGCACAAATTTAAACAGGTCAGGCTATGCACATAGCGGGATCTGTCACAAATAAGCTTATACTTACGTACATGGAATCGTACTAGGCAACAGCCTCCGAAGTCAGCACGATAACAGCATGATAATATATGTTTGATCCGACCATTGGAGGACCGAAAAAAAGAGGCAACCTTAGGCTAGACGAACGTTTGAGCTAACCGCATTAAAAAAAGTCTAGTAGGGGCAATGCTTGTTTCAATATGTGTGGCAGACGCTGTACTAATTACCCCATTGATCTAATCATGCATATTTTATCAGACAAACGAGAGATGTGCGGTCGTTGCTTCCGAACTTCCGATAGTGACTCTAGGTAGGAAGCTTTAAATCCTTTGATTTATCTTATCGACGTGACTGTCAAGAAAAATCTAGAGGCCTGCCAGTGGGTGCTAGATCTCGGCGCTTGTTGGCTTGCTGCTATCTAGACAACTTTTGCAGAACAAGCATCTTGGGGCGAGTCTGTAAGTCGCTTAAACTTTTCTAAATATACTTAGTTAATATCGTAGAGAGCTTCGGCATCAGCTCGGACCGGTATACATCTCCAAGATACACAACTCCAGGTGACTGGTACTAGTTGTCCCTTCGGTGACTATTGCTATTTCAAAAGAAGCTGTATGTATAAATATTTTGGTTGATATCAAGGCGAACAAGTGGAGAACGAATGACCAGTTTTCATGTTCATGTTCCGGTTTGTATGTAAGGGTAAAAGAAACGATGCCGGAAAATACTATGCCTCGCGTGAAGGCACTTACTTCGGAGATGAAATATCATCGGCGAAATGGCAGGCGGCCACTTGGCACCACGGGGCCACCACGAAAGCGAGTGCCAAATCTTATGCAACGCCATCAGACGCCATCGCTGTGTCTTCCGGCGTCTCTACATACCATGTGTTTATAAAAATCAGTCCCGGCTTCCCAACTAGCTGGATAATTTTAGACTTTCAAAGTCTAGACGAACTAAAAGCCTAAGACCATTCTAGTAGGCGACGGCTGTGGCTATTACTACCTGACGGATGGGCCAGATAAGAGACTTAGGAACGAATTCTTCAGAACCGTGAACTGGGGCACTACATAAGCCGATGTGAGTAACGCCTGGTATGGCGGGCGGTATGAAAATGTTGAATAATGACTCGCTGCGATTTCTCATGGTTTTTCCTGCAAGCCTAAAGGAGCTGATATTTTACTAATGAGAAATTGCCTTTTTGAGAAATGATTGATAAGATGAAGACCACGTGCCTGCAAAAATCAGTAATTGCCCTTTAAACCAAATCGTTCAGTACGTCTAGTAACAAATTCTAATTCTTTATCGACATGGCCCTTGAAAACTTATCTTTGGTCGAAAAATCTCTTCTTAGAGGAAAATGGGACTCGAATATACCGGAATCCACGAGCTTGGCACACGATCTTGCAAAACTAGTGGTGGAATGTCGTTTTCGAGATGTATTAAAATCTGACAGAGCGCGTACGCTCTTTCGACCAATATCCAACGATCTCAGTTTACCCCTTGAAGAATTATGGAATTTCTCAGCGTCGTCCGGTGATAACAGGGTCGAAGAAGAATTGGAACGGTTATGTGTCGCAATCGCGTGTCTGCACGCGTTCGTGCAAGCGAATTGGACTGGCCCTGACTTCGATGTAACACCTTTGGAGGTATTGACAGATAATTCCCAGGAAATCCCAACAAAGGGAAAGGAGTCATGGACAGAAGAAGCTATTCATGCTAAAGCTATCTCGGAACTTGCATTCGGTGGAGAACCTGCTTATCACCTCGCGAAAGTGCCTGTATTCCTGAGACTTTCACAACTCCTCATTTCGTTGCCATTCAATCACATCGAATCAATACCATGGTGGAGGCTACGCGTGGAGATGGTGCGTCAACGTATACTTGACGAACCGGTGTCAATTTCAGACGACTATAGAATGTCTGTTGAATCTCTCGCCACTACTATCGCAAGGGAACCTGATCTTGCTGGCCGGATGTATTTAGAGCTGGGATTGTTGGAACACACCCTCTCTCGCGATAAAGGAGCTTCAGATTATTTCATTAAAGCTTCGAGGTCCACGGGGTTGGAATACGAACTTACCGGTGCACTCGGGCGCAGGACGAAATTTCAACAAACAGAACTCAGTCAACTCGTGCTCTTAGCCGAGAGCCATTTAGACGTCTCGGGAGAAGACTCGATTTCATCAAAGGAGAAGGAGGGGGACACCGAAGCGGCGACAGAGAACAAAAATATACCAGAAACCTTCGCGCTCAACGACGACACGTTACTTGAACAAACTCAATTCACGTCCTCCAAGGTTACAGGGTCGAGCTCCAGCCTGAGTCATATTGATCCCTCCTCACAACCTCCACTCCACCCCCTGGATCAGTGCATATTATTATCATTATGCCTCAACGTTAGAAATACATCACCTCTGCATGGCCTGACCTCTGAGCAAATGTCGCCGTACGTATCGCGCGTCATTTCCCACCCCAGAAACTGGTCGATCCATACAATGGCCCTGTTGCTCCGTTCACGCCTAGAATCCTCGCGCACACGAACCGTGGAACGATCCACTCTCCAGCTGCAGGCATTAATAGAACAGATGCCGACTTCAGATTCAACGACCTCAGAGCGGCTGCTTTACTTCCATTCATTCCCGCTTCCAAGCAGATGGGATATGGAGAAAGAGCTGGCGCAGAGGTACCTGAGCATCGGTGTGGTGAAATCCGCCCTGGAGATATTCGAGCGCCTGGAGATGTGGGAAGATGTGGTTGCCTGCTACGGAGCTTTGGAGCAGCCCGCAAAAGGCATCACGGTCGTGAAGGACTTGCTGGAAGGAAGGAAGCAAGAAGCAGACGCCGTCATAGCGCGTGGTAAATCCACTTCTCCACCGTACAGGGCCTTGCAGGACGCCACCCGGGAAGCGAAATTATGGTGTCTTCTCGGCGACCTGGATCCTGAGAATGCAGTGTACCATTATAACCATGCCTGGAAACTTTCCAACGAGTCCTCGGGGCGCGCTATGCGCTCTCTAGGCGGGTATTATTTCGCACGCGCAAATTATCATGAAGCCATTGTGTGTCTGAAAAGGGCCGTGAAGATTAATCCCCTTTTAACTCGCTCATGGTTCATTCTCGGCTGCGCTGCTATGAGAGTAGAGCAATGGGAAGAAGCTAAAGATGCATTTTCACGTTGTGTTGCGATTGACGAGGAAGATGGGGAGAGCTGGAACAATCTAGCTAGCATGTACCTCCGTATAGGCGCCAAGAAGTCAGGTTCTCAGAATACCGAGGGGAATGAAGGTGACGAAGGAGGAGAAGAAGCAAAATCCCCAGCACCGGTAAGCATGGCCATTACCCATTTCCTGTGTTTCTGGGGCTCTAATTATTTCCGTCTTGCCGGTTGATAGGTAGAAAACACGTCTATGCAAATAAACGGCCCGTCAAAGGCTGTCCCATTCGAAAATAAATTACTCGCATTCCGCGCGCTTAAGCAGGGCCTGAAATATAGCTATGAAAATTGGAGAATGTGGTACAACTACATGATCGTAGCTATGGACGTGGGAGAGCTGCAGGAGTCATGCCGCGCGCTAGGGCGAATCGTAGAGCAGACAGGAGACAAGGCAGGCACGCTCGCGTGCGATGAGGACGTGCTGGATCGTCTCGTTGACGCTGTCACTAGGGCCTTGCCGGACAAGGACGCCGCAGCTGAAGATATGGGCGACGTAGCCGCCCAAAACCCGAACGAAGGACACGGGCTGTACAAGAACGTTCTGAATCTGTTCGAAGGGACGATCCTCCCCCGGCTCTCGTCTGCTCGTATTTTCAGAGCCTATGGGCGCTTGCTGTCGTGGCAGCGTCGCTGGGAAGACGCGATCCGGGCATACATGGACGCCTACCGCGCTGGCGTTGGTGCAGGGCTGGAAAAGGGGGATACCGATCCCGTAAAATGGCGCGAGGCCGTGGCAGAGGTGGAAGAAATCGTAGATATTTTGAGGAACTTCGGGCCGCGGGTGGAGGGGTACAAGTGGAGATTGCAAGCACGCAGTATTGTGCGGACATTTATCGGACGCACGCGCGAATTCGAAGATGAGCCAGAGTGGGCGAGGTTGATTGAGCTGCAGGAGGATATCCGAAAGGATGAAGAGTAGTTGGTGGTGTTGTGAGGGAGACAATGAGGTGTTTGGAAGGCAAACACAGAGTCTATAGAAAACACGTGTGTTCACTGGAGAATGAAATGAAATTAAGGAGAGGCGAACGAATTTAGACGTGATCGGTCGCACGAAAGAATTTTGAGAGAGAGAATGAATGGCAGATTGAAATAAATAAAACAGCGACAGTATATGTGCGAGAAAATTGTATATGGAGAGTAAGTAAGGAGGGGCCAGAGTAGTAATAACTTGATGGAGAGAGAAATATATGGCTACAGAAAATGCGTAGAGTATACATAACTTGGGGCGGGTTGGGGATATAATGTTGGGTAGCGAAAAGGATATACGGATCGTTAAGAGTATCGTGAAAAAAAGATTATGTGTCTGTTCTCTGCCGTGAAAACTACCAGCCTAATGCGAGTGCCATACGGTTGACGATGAGAGCAGTGACGATTTCAGTGATAAGGGGCATGGCATTCGGTCTGATGATGAGACGGGCATAGTGTTCCTGATCTGGTGTGGTCACTTCCCATACCGCAAGTAACGTTCGGCCGTCATAGCACTGAAGAAAAAGGTAAGGTAAGACGGGAGCCGAACAAGAAAAAAAGAGGACGGACCTCCATGCGATGCGAGCCAATCCTCCATTTGTAGTCCCTGCCGTTCTGACACCTAAAATAACGAGATCTATAATTAGGGAACAGAATAAAATAATGATCAGCAATGTTGGAAAATAGAATAAAAATATGGAGAGTGGCTTACAAGCTCCCATCGCGCTTTCCTTTCCTCAAGAAATATGTCATGCCAATATTGATGCGGCCGTTTCCATAGACGACATAGCCTGCTGTGCTCTCTGGACCGAGATAGAAAAAGGAATTATCGGGACCCATGATGCTTGGGTGCTGCTGGGACCATTCCAGCTCACGGCTGAGACGCAGAATGGCATTTGGACTTCTGTCAACCTGCACCCGTCTGGATTAAAATTACTGAACGCAAAGCGACACGGTGGTCATACCTCTTGTCTACGAGCAGATAAGTACGAGTCGATACGGGTATAAGAGAAACTTACTGACAAAGTAAATGCAGGGCGGCCCTCGTGATCTACGAATCTGTGGCGACATGGATCGTCGCCGTACTGGAGCAGAGCGTATACGCCGTTTGAAGACGCCATGTGAGAGGGAATGGAGGAAAAAGAAAGGAGAGCGAGATTTGGGGTTTATCAGGGGAGGAATGTCTGCACTGCCACTTGGACCGAATGGGCGGTATAATCGTGTGGACGGAAGCACGAGGTCAAATCGAGATCGCTGTAAAAGTTGCACTTTCTCGACGGTCTTACTTCAGACTCGGACATGCTCGTGGGCTCCTGATCCGGTTTGCGAGCGCTATCGATGAGATTATCTAAAATACTACAATACAACAATATTACTAGTCCGTAGTGATCGTAAATCAATCAGTCATATACTGCAACTCGTTCAGCGTCAATAAATTCAGCGATATCCAACCGTACGCACCGTGTACAACACCTGCTAGAAATTAGACAACTGCAATAATTAAATACAACAATCATACCGTAGAACAACGTCCACACGAGCACAAACGTAAATGCGTTATCCTGGCCTGGATTCAGAAGCTCCAACACGCCTCCTTGGAAGTATTTCGACGCCTTCCCTTTGCAGTTCACAGCGTGCAGGAACCCCCCTGTAAGAAGCGTAGACGCGAGAAACAGGACGAAGCCGGCCCAGTTCTCAAGGCCTAGTATCCCTGCTGCTGCGCCAGCGAAGCAAGCTGAAAGGAACTTGGTCGTGCTTAGCGAGGAGTTTGCGATGACATTTGGGGTATAGATGAGCTGTGCAGCTATGTTTTCTGATTGTGTGGCCATTGAGCAAGACGGAGAAGGTTATGACCAGCAATAGCAACAGCAACGAGCGACGCGACGTGGTCGTTGTTGTGCATCGCCATCGGAACCAAATATACGTGGGAATATTTACTACTTAGCTATCCCAGCTAGGGTTAGCAGATTGGTTCCCCACTCTTCATCGTGACCAAACTCTTTTTCCCTTGTGGCGAACTTTAAACCACCCAGAATCTTGGACATTGGAGAAATAAACAATCTGAACTATAATAACGCGCTCCATGTCCTGAAACACTTCGATACGCTCCTCACTGCCTTCTGGCGCTTTTCTTAATCTTATTTGGTCGGGCGAGTCGCCTGTTTGCTTGCTGCTAGATAACTAATACATCCATACATAGCTGTATGACCCGTCACTCGACTGGTTCTCTTCGGAAAGTAAACTCCTCGCCCTAGTAATACTTCAGCAACCCTCAGACCTAGCAAGACGAAATTAATGTATGTCTGCCATACCTATACATATAGTCATTATCACCAACTAACTAATTGTCTTTGTCTCGCGTAGAAGGCCGATTCCGAGGCCGGTATTACTTGCTTGCTTATTTACTCTGGGAAGGAAGCACACCACACTTTTCTTTTGTTTCTCCTCATTTTCACTTTCACGTTCACGTTCGCCCCTTACTACTTAATACTCAAGTAAGTAGGTTCTGTGCTAAATCCACAATGATAATGACACGCAGCTTGAAGGTTTGCATGGACGTGGGATATGCGTCATTTCAAGGCGTTTTGTTTATTTGCCGATACTACTGTGCCATGCCACGCTTTGCACAGGTTGCAACTTGATTCTTGATTCTTGACGCCTGGGAACAAGCGTCTCATATATATATGCCATGCGACTGGACGAACGGTGTTCTGCGGAGTATCATGGCTGTTTTGAACAATGGTCAGAGACGAACTCGGGATGGACCATGGATGATGGGTGATTGTAAAGTCGTATATACGGTGTGTGTGTACCCTCTTTTTTTTCGATAATGAATGAAACTTTGATTCGGTTATTACAGGTTATTACATTCCATATGTATTCGTTGAAGACTCGAATGGATTGGATCCTAATATGCTAATAGACCAGACCGACCGGCGGTCTATAATCCCTATCACCAATTTCAATTTCACTCGTTCAATTACGCGCTATGCGCCGTATTCTGTGGAACCTGCGGAATGAGGTTATCATATCATATCATGATATTCCATATAGAGCATCGAATTCGCTGATGAAGAGCATCCGCATCGCATTCCTAAAATAAGTACTCGTTGTGGTAATATCATGTCAAGTACAGCTCTTTTTTATTTAGGTTCGGGTGTTTGACATCAGCCTACATCAACAGAAAAAGAAAAGACAGAGATAGACAGACAGACAGACAGGAACCACCGGAATTCTGTTCGATCACAATCGCGAGTTGCCTGACATAGCCTGACATCTCCATGTCCATGTCAGCACCGCCATGATTCAATTGCAATATAGTACACGCCATGAATACATACATGAAAAGGAATCCCGACACCGCCGTCACTCAATTGGTCTGTTGGCCCTTTTGGCCGCGCGTGGGGCAGCATCATTTGGCGTTGATTGATCATGACCCGGCAGGCACTGCCAGAAGGTTAATCCACCCTGGCGGACACGCGAGGCCAAGACACGCGTTTGCCATGTGCCAGATGGCAGAGATCGGTTATTTTTAATTGATCAATTGGGTGAGGTGATGATCGCGTAAGTAAGGTAAAATATGTAAGTATAGTATGTACTTACTTACATATGTACGTACGTACCGTGCACACTTGGCAGGTAGGGTTGGCTTCGAATGGGTGAAGATTCGAGAAGATCTGCGACCCACTTACTTGCGTTGAGGTCAGAAGTTCAAGGTTTATTCATGTACTATGTATTGCTTCTCGTCTTTTCGCTAAAACTGTTATTACCATTAGTTGATTTAAATGGGGCCAGCGCTTTCCACAGCGCCCGGGAAATCACACTCACACACGGGGTTGGATGGGAAGGGAAGGAGGGAGGGATGGAAGGAACTCGTATGTATGATTTCTCTTGCGTACTTTGTGCGTAGCAATACATCTGTATGTGTGTACTTATGCAGCCCTTGATATCAAGTTCTTCCCGGAGCCGCGGCGTCTATGGTGCCACATGACTAGTCACCACATATTTTGTACAACGGAAATGGGGGTCCAAAAAATGGGTAAATTTCTTATTCCTTTAGATGAAAGCTTTCATTTGTCAATACGAATCGATCATCTAAACAGAATTTTGATACGATCAAAACTGAGCGAGTTATAAAATCGACCTAAGTTCAGATTGGCCGGCTTATGTAAAACCATCCATATAAGGAAGATCTAACTATCTAATCTAATCAAATGCGGCTGCAACGCGCTCCGGAACGCGGCGATGAGAAGTATATTTCTTCGAACTGTAAGATTGCACTCGAAGCTGAGCTTCTTTTGCAGCCAATCCATCCTTATACGCATCCATCCATCTCATCATCCTATTCTGCCACTTCCGAATGAGCATCAAGTTCACCGAAGCCAGTGCAACTGGCATATTTGCTTGGAGTGTTGTGAAGGTATAATCACATTGTTCTCGAAGATAGCGTTTCACCACGCCCCAGAAGTATTCAATAAAATTGAGTTCACAGTGAAATTTTGGCGAAATGATGCAGAGGTGACCCGGCGCTGCGATTACTTCAGTGACGAGTGGCTTTTGGGCCTTGAAATCCGGCTGTGAGTTATCATAAGAGTTGTCGGGGCATTCAATTGGTGAGGAAAAGTTTAACTTGTTTGTGTGTACGAATTTTCGTGCTCGTGCAGCTGTAGCAGTGCGCCAGTTCCTTCGAGGACGTCCCATTATCGTTGAAAATGTGTTGAAAATATTTTTTTGTTTTACAAATAGTATTCAAAATTAGATATGATTTTTTTTTTTTCGCCGGCCAAATTGGCCGCTGTACAAAATATGTGGTGACTAATCATGTGGCACCATAGACAGGCTACAGAAGATCTAGGCGGTGGTCCTGGTATGTCTTCTATATATGTGAATCACGGTGCGCCTGTCCCTGTCCCTGTGACTTACTTTATTTTTATTATTGGGAGGACTAACAGGTCAAATTAGGTCGGATATGTTTAAACATGCTTTGCTTTGCTTTGCGGCCTATTGTGGGTCCGGAAACAGTGTTTATAGTAAGAGTAGGAGTACGTATGTATAGACTGGTATGCGTGGATTACCTTGGACTAGGTCAGCAGTTTGCCTCTGAGCCGCTTAGGTCGCGACCGTGACGATTCAAAGGGAAAGGAGACTACGGATTGAACGTTCGGAAGGGAAAATCATTGAGCCTAAAAGACGTTCAGGCTCGCCGCCGTATGTTAATTGATTTAGATTTTTTTTATTTAGCATCGGCCAACCGGTCACTGCTGACTGTACTGACGACGACTGTCGCCTACAAAGTTCAGGGTAAAGATAAAGATAAAGATAAATATTAGATCTTAGAGGTCATGCGGACGAGTTAACTCTGTTCACTGGTCGGTACTTCAGTGATTGAATAAATGTTTGTTTCTTGATTGGTTATCTTTTTCTCATCCTTCATGTACTAGGCTTTCTTGCGCGGCAGAAAATTGGAGTAGAATTGTATTGATGCTGTTTGACGTTGTCAAGTTGTCTGGCGCGATCTGGCGCAGGGTGGCTTGCCGTCCTTGCCACGCTATCTATCCCGAGTTGTATTTTTCTCGGGAGTCGGAGAGGACGTCACCTCTGCGCCGCCTCTCCAATCAAATGCGTATTGCCGATCTCTATTGTGTTACCTATCTTGGAAGCTCGAATCGCGTATTGACGCGAATTGCGACACGGACGTCGGACACGCTACTAGAAGCGCTCTACAGCCGAATATCATCTAGCCCATTGATTGAAGTTTCTTGGTTACGATCGACGGCTTGAAATTTGAATCTTCTGGTGCTGCTTCGTATGGGCAGGGCAATTATGTACGCCACGGCATCGTACTCGCGTGGCTTTAAGCGAGATCAAGAGATGATCAATATTATGTATTGGTCCTCGGTCCTCGTTTTCTAGTTGTTCTGGATCTATCTGTGTCAATATTATGACAAGCATCTTTTTATTATCCCTGGCAAAAAAGGAATCTTGAACAGAGAGGATAGACAGATAGGTAGTCGATGATCCGTATTATTTTGATTTTATTTCGATACTAGTACTTATAGTTTATCTGCGCACGTTTAAATGACGAAAGCGCTCTTACTGCGAAGTTTTAATAGCATTTCGTTCGTTATCATGAACTTATGGTACAGTGTAAAATTCGTTCAAGCGTCATTAAAACTTCGTGGGATTGTACTTACGGGATAATCGATTCACCGAATAGGTCCGCTCTCCAATCAATTTTTATCCCGACGTTTATACCCTATGCTGAGCTCGTCGTCGTCGACGATGTCAAAGAGGTTTAAAAATTGAACACGTGACCGGTTGACCTGCGGCACCGATGAATTTTAATTTCAGGGGCATCGGCTGAGCAGTCTGATCCTCGAGGCTTTCGACGTTCACGTATAGCGTCCACCGTTGCTCAGCATTCAAATCGCATTCTCGTCTGTCAAGCTGAACTTTTCTGGTTTCTAATCATTTACAACGGAATTACTGTGGCATTTACTTTGCTCGTATCGAAATAAATAATCGTCCAATATTGGCCACAGCACACTCACACTAGTATTCAACAATGTTTCCAACCGTGTTGCCAGGTTTTGTCAAAATTCCCAATTTGAGGTCGTTGTACCCAGAGGCTCAAGCAAGAAGTAATACGCCTTATTGTCGATCGTCTTTTGTTTACCGTGAGTACCATTGTCGGAGAGCCATCATATCATATATAATCCCACCTGACCTTTCAACAGATCAAGCGATAGGCGCCCAAGCTCATCCTGATAACAAACCACTTGCATCCTTTGATTAACGACCACGATATCCCTCTAGCAGATATGGACGATAATCTTGATGAAGCTCAACCCGTCACTGCATCGGAAATGCCTGCCACTCGGGGGTATCAGCAGGAAATGCTCAACGAAAGTATGCGGAGGAACATTATCATTGCGCTTGATACCGGTTCAGGGAAGACTTTGATTGCTGTCCTGAGGATAAAGCACGAAATGGAGAGAGAGCCCAGGAAGGTGAGTTTGTGCCTATGCCCCTTGATCGGTGTGAATAACGCATTTGACACTGTGTGCTTTAGATATCTTGGTTCTTTGCGCCTACAGTTGCCCTCTGCGAGCAACAGAAGAATGTCATAAAGAGCTATTTGCCCGTATCCGTCGGTATCGTCTCGGGAGCGAATGAACCCGATCAATGGAAGGACGCGGGGTTGTGGGAGAGGGTTCTTCGTACGCATCGGGTTATGATTTCGACGCCACAAGTGTTTCTTGATGCGTTGCGACATGGATATATCTCGCTGGGAAACGATATCAGCCTCCTCGTTTTTGACGAAGCACATCATGCGGTGGACAATCACCCCTATAATCGCATTATGATGGAGTTTTATTTCGATTTGCCACCACGAACTGGGGAGGATTTAGATGGTCCGGTTAAGCCCATGATACTGGGACTGACTGCAAGTCCCATATATGGAGGAAATGTTATGAAGGCATTTGAGTGAGCAAGGATTGTCCATTCAGTTTTTAATGGACGTTAACGCATATCAACAGGAAGATAGAAAGCAATTTGGATAGCACAATTCGCGCACCTCGCTTCAATCGCGCAGAGCTCGCGAAATACGTCCATCGCCCTATATTTAGGCATGTCATGTACAATTCTCCAGCCGAGGATTTCTTCTCCACAAACCTGGCATCCTTATCTGCGGTCATCCAGTCGCTCGACATTGAAAATGATCCCTATGTCATTTCACTTCGCGCGCAACTTAAAAAGTCCAAACCAGGCTCGTTTGAGCAAGGAAGGATTGACCAGAAGTTGTCCAAGGTCATTCAAAAAGAAAACTCCTTCACGCACAAAGGTTTAAGGGACTTTGAACGCGCTGCCATGGATATATGCAAGGATCTTGGGCCCTGGTCAGCAGACTGGTTCGTGTGGAATGTCATCGAAAGGGCGAAGAAAGCTGCCAACCCATATGACAACATGATGACCACTTGGAAACGGACGGAGAAGGTGTATCTCCTCGATACTCTCAACAAGGTCACTCCTTCGCCCGTATCGTACTACCCAGACGACATTGGCGATGATAGCTCTGACAAAACCCGCTCTTTGATCGAATGTTTGCTTTTGGAAAAGTCTAACGTGGAATCGAGAGGTGAAGCATATAGCAGCATTATTTTCGTTCAACGACGCGATGCGGTTATTGCGTTGGCTGAATTGCTCAGGCACCACCCTCGGACCAAGGGCGTTTTTGAAATTGGTATACTGCTCGGAACTTCTGAAAGTTCCCTCCGTCATTCTATGATGGATATCACGCGAACTATGGTCAAAGACGCACAGGAACAAGTCCTTTCGGAATTCAAGGCAGGGGAAAAGAACTTGATTGTCTCGACTTCGGTCGCGGAAGAGGGGATTGACATACAAGCATGCTGTAGTGTTATTCGGTGGGATCCTCCTTTGAATATGGCGAGCTGGGCACAAAGTCGTGGCCGAGCGCGGAAGAAGCGAAGTACCTTCACTTTGATGTTCGAGGAAGGCAATAGACAACGACAAGATGTCGCAAAATGGGAAATTCTGGAGCAAGAAATGGTGGCCCTATACAACGATCCTTCAAGAACCACGAAGTTGGCTATAGAAGATATTTTTGATATGGAAGAAGAAGAAGACGACGACGGAGAAGGTGACAACGATGTGGTCCTCTATGTCGAATCAACAGGGTATGTGTCAAGGCTTATTTGGATTATTTGATCTGACTCTGAGATCGACTGTATACAGCGCCCTTCTCACACTCCATTCTGCCGTTTCACATTTGTCACATTTCTGCGCGGTCATCCCCAATACTGCACACGCAGATAACCGACCACTATATGACATCGACCCACCTGAGTTCCCAGAAGGATGGCATGCGCTTGCAGAAGCCCTCCGACCTCAGGCAGCATACAATGGTCCATATGGATCGAAAGTTACTTTGCCTCGATCCTTACCGCTTCCCGAGCGTCAATTTAGTACCGAAAGAATTTATAAATCCATCATTTCTGCTCATCGGCATGCCGCTTTCAAGGCCTACAAATGCCTTTTTGAGGCAGGGCTCTTGAACGACAATTTATTGCCCATCACTAGTGTGGTTGAGCCCGAGCTAGAAGATGAAGTGAAAGCCATGCTAGCTGACGTCGAAAAGCGAGCAGGCTTCGCTAAAATAACCATGAGTGTCGACCCATGGGCGCCGGAGGATCCCACAGACGATTCTTGGCAGTGTTCTGAACTTACCATAGAGGGTTTACCTCCGCTGTATCTCTTTACGAAATCAGAGATAATTTCTCTCGACTTGGAGGAAGGTCCGAAACTCTATCGATCAGGCCTGCCTGTTATTCGAACCTCCGTTGTAAACGTTGGTCGACAAACCCTAAGCGAACGGCTTCTGTCCAAAGCACAACACTACACTAGGCGAATTTTTTGGGGTCTAAATAATACCCGTATGGAATGGGATAATCTCGATTTCTCGTACCTACTTCTCCCTATAGATGATTTCGATACGACATGGGATATCCGTCGATCTTGGCTTGTCAATGCCAGAAAAGAAACCCCAGAACGGCATCCTCACCACTTCATGGTTAGGGCAGACGATTTTGGAGAAAATTTTGGGCATCCCTCCGATCTGACGCTGGTCCATAGGCATATTGGGATGGGAAGACCATTCAAATTTATTGGCTGGCAACATGATCCTCTATCCCCCGAGGAAGAGGAAGGACTGAAAGAGCGATACGGCAAGCACTTCAGTGACGTTGAAGTAACTTATCCTTTGTTGGTTGTTCAAGCATATCCTCCAAGGACTAACTTCTTGATACCAATTTCTGCGTCGAAACGGGATGATACCTCAGAAGTCCAATCACCGCCATTGATTTATCTCCTACCACGATTTTCTGGTGTTGTGCTGCAGTCGCCCGAAGAAACCGATTATGCCTTTCTATTGCCTTCTGTTCTTCGATCTCTTTCTATGTCGGCGACGGCCAATTCATTACGCAAGAATCTCTTTAGCTCCACTCCTCTGGAAAACATATCAATTGCATTGCTGACTACTGCTATAACGGCACCATCATCCGGGGAAAAACTGAATTATCAACGAATGGAAACGCTAGGAGATGCCGTCCTGAAGTTTACCGCAGGTTTACAGCTTCTTGCCGAATATCCTCTCTGGCATGAAGGGTACCTTACGAGGAAAAAAGATCACGCTGTGTCTAATGTGCGACTTGCCAAAGAAGATATATCTAGGGGCCTTTATAGGTGGATTATAAGGGGTAAGTAAGATTGAACATGTTGTATGTCAAAAATACATTAAACTCACCGTCACAAAAGATATTATGCTGGGTAAAAAGTGGAAGCCGAAGTACTTTATCATTCAAGGAGGATCAAATGACCAAGCACCTTCACCCACGCTAGAGGCGGCCTCACAGGAACAGGGTAAAGATTCTTCGCGTGTTAAGAAGAAGAAATCCAAGAAGGACCAACAGTTGTCGACGAAAGGTTCGGCTTTTTCTCCGTTTCTCCTTCCATTGTAAACCCACATATATATTTTCCTAGTTCTCGCGGACGTGGTTGAGTCTGTAACTGGTGCAGCTTACCTTTATGGTGGCTTTTCATTCGGCTACGAATGCCTCAAGTTTTTCAACCTTGGAATGAAGTGGGAACCAATCCCAGCCCGCATAAATCAAGTCCTGTCGCGGGTTGAACGGCTTACGGACGAAGAGGTCGCAAATTTGCCACCTCAATTGGGGGATGTTGAAAGCATGCTTGGCTATACTTTCAAACACAAACTTCTTTTAATTGAAGCCCTCACACACGGCAGCTACCAGAGTGATAGTCGGGCCCCGTCATACGAGCGTATGGAGTTTCTCGGCGATTCCGTACTCGACATGATTGTTACCGATTATTTGTATCATGCTCCTGGAAAGAATTACAGTCCTGGGCATATGCATCTCCGTAAATCGGCCGTCGTCAATGGGCATATTTTAGCCTACATTTGCTTAAAGACACATACAGTCGTCGACGCTGCCATACCCCGGCCTAATGAAGATGGGGTGATTGAAGTCCCCAGGGATACTCAGGACATACATCTGTGGAGATGTCTTTTACACTCTAATTCCAAGGTTCTTGAAGATCAACTAAACACTTTCACTCGATACTGTAAAAGGAAGGACGAAATTGAGGAAAGTCTCATGCACGAATCTATATTTCCATGGGCAGCCCTTACTCGTTTGCAAGCACCCAAATTCTTCAGCGACATGATCGAAAGTATTATCGGTGCTATATTCCTCGATTCAGAAGGGTCCATGTCTGTCGTCAAGGAGGTTTTGGTCACGTTGGGAATTATGCCTCTCCTGGAGCACATTGTTAAAGACGACGTGGATATCCTACACCCAGTCTCCCGATTAGCTTTGTGGTCTCAGAAGCACGACAAAACCATTGAATATGTCATCGAACGGGAAAAGGGCGATGTCAGCTGTACGATTTTGGTGGATGGAAAAGAAGAAGTGAAGGTTACTGAGCCGTGGAGGGGAAAGCCTAGCCAGGAGGAGGCGAAGTATCTTGCGGCTGAGATGGCAATCAAGGAGTTCAAGCTTAGGGATGTGGGTGTAGGTTATGAGACCCTCAAGAAGAAGAACAAGCCGAAGAAGAAGAAAGCAAAAACATCGACTTCACCCCAGAAATAACCCGTCAAATCAAGTGTATAAGACTCATCCAAATTGTGTTAACTGTAAATATAAGTATATGCAAATATTGCTCAAAAAACACCCTCTGCATGATTTCCTTTCCGCAAGCAGTTAGAACTAGGTTCCCAGCAAGCCCCTTACAAACGAAATGGGAAATAATTACCTTTTCAGGACATGCCTCGCGCGAAGATGTAAAAAGGAATTACGGGTATGGATCAATTATAAAAAGGTCCTATGTAACCAAAGTAAAGCAACAGTAATGAGGTATACGTATACGTAGTGTAAAACAGTCAATTTCATAAATTAACGGGAGGAGACTAATGCATCTCTAGTTCAATGGAATGTCCACAGTATCTCCAACATCATCTTCCCCAGAATCGAGGGAAATACGACTGAGTGGAATCTCCTTCTCCATAGGGGGAGGCGCTGGAACTTCAATATTTGCAGGATTGATCACGGCTGATTGTCTGTTCTCACTCTTAGCTGCTGACCGTTCAAGTGGTGGCGATGGAGTAGAATCAGTAGCAGACTCTTTGGCATCGCCTTCTTGAGTGGTAGTCTCCGTAGCATTGGTGGCCGGAGGGGTCGGAGGTGGGAATTTAAACTCCTTGTTCATGCTTCCCACTCTGCTTTTTCGTTTCTCCTGCTTTGTGCTCGAGCCCGCAGACGCACCACTTGTGGTCCTCTCAAGTTGTACAGACTCGGTATCCGGATCTTCTTCCTCCACTGTAGGCTCAAACTGTCGTGGCCTATTCTCCGCAGCGGATGACGGTTGATTGACGAATGCAGACGCAAGTCCTGGGGAGGCCTCTGGCCTGGAGGGTGGCGGCATTGACGCGCGGTACGACGCAGGATTGGACCTATTGTTTGGTGGTGGACTTGCGGGAGAAAAGGGCAGTGATGCTTGTGACATGGATTGAGGGCGATTGAATGTAGAGGTTGCCGGAGTATTTGAAGTAGCTCCAAGATAGAAAGATGCGATAGGGACCATTCTGATACATCGAAGATGAGTGCCAATACTTTTCGCGGGTATCAGTCGACATACCTCTTATTCGCATGACAAGCTAAAATCCAGTGAGGTTGAACAACGGGTATACTGAGTTGCAGTGCTCGCTGATATGCAACACCAGGTGCTCCACTAGTGTTTCCCGTTGCATTTGCACCAGTGGGCGTTGCCGCGGGGGTAGTGCAGACAAAATGTGAAGTGTCAATTTGAATCGAATCAGTCCACTTGGCACCCATTTCTCTGAGAGCAAGTTTGGCGTTCTCCAATAACACTGGGTCTTGTACATTTCCAAAGCACACGCAGATTCCAGAGGTGTCCGACATTGTGTGTGTCCTGACGTTGAGAACGTTTGATGGGAAGGTGCCCGCAGTCGTGCGTAGAATCAATTGGAAAGTATAATCCGTGTCTATGTCCATTCCGGAATGTTTCGTAGTCGTGTTTGTCAAGGGTGATGGAATCGCTGAGAGACGTTCTCCGTTTCTGTAGATGTCTAAGGACCGAAGCTTGGCCTTGGCCAGTTTGATTGGTGGCCATTCCAGTGTCACAGAGGTTTGGGTAATGTTGCGAACCTTTTACACCAGTCGGCATGAAACGCATTGTTGAAGTACTAGAGCACTCACGGTAAGTTTAGGCGCCTCGGGCGTCTCCTGTCCAAACTCGTTCAGAATATCGTCTTGGAGGTTCCAGAACTCCGTTTCACGCTTCTTCTCTTCAGAATGATTTTGATGTACGGCAATATTCACGATTGATCCTGTAGTTGCGCCAGGCGGTAGGAGAACCGAAGGAAATTCTATAAGATGTGCCCGCTCTCCTAGCAAAATCTGAGAGAAACACAGAATAAATTGACCGTGGTTCAGTGAATAAATGATGTACGGCATACCGCCATTCCAGCATCTAACGGGATGTTTTCATGAGTAATCATGCGTACAATGTTTCGATTGTACATACCGAGCTTTCCAACGGTGAAAGTGAAGCTATCCGGAGACTTTTGAAGAGACATTTTGAGATGATAGGTACGGGTGGTGCGGTGCTAACCTATGTTAACCCTACAGTCGCGCTAACGTTGCAAGGCCCGCGTCACTTGGCCAAAAACAGTAATTATTTCACACCTCGTTTATACTACTAAGGGGAAGTTGCCGGTACTCTGGCAGACGCTCCTAAGGAGTCTTTCCATTACAGCCTGCATCCACGCCTTTTATCTCCTGTACGAGTCTGTGGGACTACTGGAATGTCTACCTCTGGAGAGTCAAGTAGCGCATCTCCTGGGAAAAAGGAGGGTAATGGAGTTCATCCTGAAGAGGAACCTGCGCGAAATACAGCGAGTCCAACACCACTTTCTGACTTTTCTGGTGAAGAAGACAACGACGCCAACTCTGAAGGGGAAGAAAGCAAAGAGGATAATGGTGCCGTGGGATCGCAAGATGACGATGGCGAGGACGAAGAGGACGAAGAGGAAGAGGAAGAGGAAGAAGACGAGGAGGAATACGAAGAAGAGGAGCCTTCGTTGAAATATGCGAGAATTACAGGAGCTATCCCTGATTTATTCAAGAAGGATTCAGCGTCTGCATTGGCCGTCTCAAATAAAATAATGGTATAAACACATTATCCATGCTGCAAACGCGTCGCTGAATGCATGGTGTCGTCATTACAGGCTCTAGGAACACATGCAGGCATTATACATATTCTCGACTTGTCCGGCAACAGGATAAAGTCATATAAACCTCATGTGGCCTCAGTAGTGGATATTTCTCTTGATGCAACGGCCGACTTCGTTGCTACAGCATCTATAGATGGTCAGCTCTGTTTCATTTGAAGAAATGGATCGTATTTACAGATTCTCTCGCTCAGGACAGGTCGTCGTCCATTCGCTGTCAACACCTGAGCATTATTCTTTCGATATAAAGCGTCCGATGCGCACAGTCGCGATGGAACCCAACTTTGCGAAGAAAGGCACTCGAGCATTTGTCTGCGGTGGCTTGTCTGGCGCCTTGGTGCTGCGGGAGAAAGGTTGGCTAGGACATAAAGAGACGACAATCCACTCGGGTGAAGGACCAATTTGGCAGGTCAGGTGGCGAGGAAGATTCATTGCATGGGCAAATGATCTTGTCAGTCTTCTTCGTTATGACAGTTTCCGCTTCCAACGCGTAATTGACGTTTGTTAATCAGGGCGTCAAAATCTATGATCATTCGGCACAGCAGCGGGTAGCTTTCATTGATAGAGGGAAAGATGGCCCACGCGCTGATCTTTTCAAATGCACTCTTCATTGGCAAGATGATTCTACCCTATTGATTGCATGGGCCAATTATATCAGGGTAGCTCGTATACGTGCACGACCAAATAATATTCCAGGCGTAACTAGCTCACCGTCACTTCTGGTCGAAGTAACTGCTGTCTTCAAGCTCGATTGCATGGTGGCTGGAATTGTACCACATCCTACTCCCGTCTTACCTTCCAATCTCATTGACGGTCTTCCTGAATCCTTGAAACAAGATGGTCCAAAGATTCAGCAACGACAAACTCTTACCTCATTTTTAATCGTTGCGTACACTCCTCCAGAAACTTTTGACGACACGGACGAAATGACGGACGACCGCAGGCGACAGGCACGGAAACAGGCTGAAAGACCGGAAATGCGAATCATATCGCGTGCTGGCGAGGAACTTGCATCCGATGCGCTAACTATCTTGGACTACCATCGCTGGGGCTGTAACGATTATACGGTCGTTGAAGTATCCAACTCTGACGATCCCACGACACACGATGAGGACAGATCTTATGTAGTTATGAGCCCAAGAGACTTGGTCCGCGTCATGCCCCGAGACAGACGAGACCATGTCGAATGGCTCGTGGAGAAAGGTCGCTTCGAGGAAGCATTATCCGAAGTCGAAAAGCTAGAAGCCGAAGAGGCAGCAACTGGTGTTTCATCACCGGAAATCGACAAGAATGGGAAGGTTCTTCTCGACTCGAGGGCCATTGGACAGAAGTTCATCGAACATCTTGTGCATGAGGGTATGTACTTGGGTGTTTTTTGACAATGTAAGATGAAGTATTGAATTTCAATCATAGGCGACTTTGCTCGAGCTGCACAGTTATGTCCAAAAGTTTGTGGTCGTGATGCAACGAAATGGGAACATTGGATATTCATTTATGCACAACGTAAAGAACTCCAGGTCAGTATGGGTCTCTGTAATATGTGTCTGGGGTCTCACCGTATATTGTAGGCTATCATTCCTTATGTCCCCAAGGAAAATCCTCGATTAGACCATGTCATCTACGAGATGATATTAGCCCACTTTTTAATCCACGACAGACAAGTGCGCTGCTCTTCCTTTTCTGTCCATTATCGCACTCATGACTCTTAGACTCTCCTTAAAACAGTCAAAGAGTGGCCAAGACAGATTTATGATATATCCGCCGTAATCGTAGCTGTGAAGGCGGAATTGGACAATACAGCTTCAACGTCATCGACAATTTCTTCTAGTGGTAGTTCGACCATCCTTATGGAATGTCTCGCTGAGCTGTAATATTATTATTTTTGTTTCTTTCTTTTGTGTAAACTTTATTGATTTATTTTAACCAAGGTATACCTCCAACCGCCAGTACGGCAAAGCCTTACCTTACTGCCTCCGTCTTCGTCGACCGAATGTATTCGATTTCATCCGTGACAACAACCTTTTCACCGACGTTCAAGATCAAGTATTACTACTCATAGAATTCGATCATGAATTGATGGAAAAAAGAAAGGCGGCTTCAGAGACACATGAAGAGGTCGAAAGCGATGCCATCAAGTTGCTCGTTGACAACGTCCATTCTATCCCTGTATGTTGTTCCGTTTGTGCATATTTATTGGAATATTTACTTGATATTTTCATAGATTGCTAGAGTAGTCCAACAGCTGCAGCAACGGCCTTACTATCTCTTCCTATACCTGGACGCTCTTGTACATAAGGATGCTCAATTAGTGACCGAGTTTGCTGATCTCCAGGTAACCCTTCACCTTGGTATTTAATTCAAACCATTGGCCTGATCAATCATTCAGGTTCGAATGTATGCTGAATACGCAACCTCGCGGTTAATCGATTTCCTTCGAGCAAGTAGCTCGTACAATCTCGAGATGGTAATTCTGCCGTTTATTCGCCTTGATATGTTGGCTTTGCTTACTTACTATTCGCCAGGCATATAAAGAATGCCAAGAGCGGGATTTGGTACCGGAAATGGTCTTCCTTTTAGGCCGAATGGGAAATAACAAGAAGGCGTTAACTCTTATCATTGAACGATTGGGAGACGTTCACCGGGCCATCGATTTTGCGAAAGAGCAGAGCGATGACGATCTTTGGGAAGACTTGTTGAGGTATTCTGAGACGAGACCAGGTAAGGCGAGGGAAATAATTAACATTCATATTAATCTAATGATTACAATTTTTTTCTAGCGTTCATTCGTGGCTTACTAGAGAATATTGGCGTGGAAATCAGCCCAATTCGTCTCATCCGACGAATAAAGAATGGCCTTGAGATACCGGGGCTGAAGGAAGCTTTGATCAAAATCCTGCAAGATTTCCATTTGCAAATTTCCCTTCTGGAAGGCTGCCAAACAATTCTGAATGGCGATAGCTCTGATCTTTCAAAGAAATTGCAACACAACCAATCTAGTGGATTCTTCCTTTCTCGTTGGTGTTCAATTTACTCTTGTGCGTGTGACGAGTAGTTGATTTCTCTTTTTGCTTAGCTTCAACCGTGTGCAAGATATGTTCACGGACGCTACATGATACTTCTTTGACGCTTCTTTTTCTCTGTCGGCATGTTGTTCACGTGTCATGCGTGGACGGCGCAGAGAATTTACCACTATCGTCCGATGATGCATTCTTCGTGAATTCAACCGCTCGCGGTATAAGTGGAAATATAGCCTTGTGAGTTGGTACCACCTCCACCTAGATTAATGGCAGCACTAACATGACTGCTTGGGATTGAAGGGAATCTATGATTAAGGGGCGAATAAGCCATGGATGCCCCGTGTGTCATAAGAACGGCGAGGGACAATGAGTGCTTCTGTCGTGCTCGATTGAGGTAATTCAGTTACCGGACCCATCTATCTTCCTCCCCCCATACATGTATCTTCCGAATTCTATACCCATGTAGATTATCTAGGTTTTAATCAATCTGTTATTGAGGAAGCTATCAGGAAAGAGAGGCATGTGGGTGTGTAATTTGATACATCAGTTCTGTTACTTGTATGGTCTTCTCTTTGTCAGTCATTCACTAGTCTTGAGGCTGTTACTGTAGGCAGGTTCCTCGGGAATCTCTTCGGGAATTTTGGGAGTCTTTACTGATGTTATATTTATAAGTGGAAGGGGGGCTGATTTCTGCTCAAACGGTTGTCCTCACCGACGCGGTACTAGGATCTAAGGAGACGCGCCACCGAAATAAATTTATCATAAAGTTAGCATTGTTTTCCCCCCCGCTCATACAAGCCTCATAGGTACATATCCCACCTAAAAGAATGGGTATCTCTGCAACACTGACCTTATACATGAGGGGTTAATCAAACCACCAGAATATTTTTCTAGAAATACTTTCGACTGCTCTTTATGGCCTGAAGATGACTTGGTCCAGATCTGGAAATAGAAAAGATTTAAGCCGAGGTTTACACTGGGTTGATCTCGTAGGGCAACATCTACACTAAGTAACTACAATATATATACTAAGTTTTGAATATGTCCTAGTTCAGTAATATTGAGAATACTAATCTAACAAATTCGGAAGTCACCAGTCAAGTTTAAACGCAAATGAGGAAAAAGTTCATAGTTTAAGAGTCCAAAATGGAATGATGTTACCATTGACAAGTTGTTTTGTGTTCTTGAAATCCTCGAGGGGTCGTCCAGCGGACGATCAACGGACGATGTGGAAATATGTAAGCGTAAAGCCGTGTGGGTTGACACGACGACAGAACCATGTCCCGGAATAATTCTACGAGGTTGTCTGCTTTTTTGTCCCCAAATACGTATGAACAAGGTTAATATGGCTGAACAAGTGTCAGTGAGGTTCATTGTATCCCCTTTTAAAATTGAATAAATAACGAATTAAACGTTCCTGATAACCGAATGCACGGGTTGGAGAGACGAAAGAAAGCCAAGAGTATCCTGGGAGAGAGTACATTTGATACTTTGGGAAGTGAACTGGCACAGATGTGTGGACGTGGTGTAAGAGGCT
Source organism: Agrocybe praecox (assembly GCA_964017145.1). Classification (NCBI taxonomy): domain Eukaryota; kingdom Fungi; phylum Basidiomycota; class Agaricomycetes; order Agaricales; family Agrocybaceae; genus Agrocybe; species Agrocybe praecox. Next base: position 860,660 of record OZ024843.1, on the reverse strand, counting down.
TCCTGAAAGCCTTTTTCTTCTTCTAAACTTGTAAGTCAACCACGTCTAGGCTTTTGGAGGATGTGATATTGGAGGGATACCAAGATGTATGTTATAACCTTTTCCCGAAGATTCCACGATAGCTGTCTTATGTTTTGGGCAGATAATGTTGTCTCGTTCACGAATTACAGTTCTGAGCCCCAGCTCCAGTGCTTCGATTGAAAATAATGATTTTTTGTGTAGCCAACTTGTGACCGAGTGAGCTGGTGTTTCGTTGGGTAAGGTAATTTTGGATGAAAAACTTGAGCATTGTCCAACCTCACGGAGAAATACGGAAATCGTGTACAACCCACGCTCAAAAGCGCGGAATGATCTGCCCTTATTCATCTTAGCACATGTGCACGCGTCGAGTCTTGTACATTTTTTTGTGGTACTTGATATAGATAAACACTAGCATCCAGTAACGACGAATCCAAGGGTTGTATTTTGGGATTATCTCCTATTTATATTTGATACATCTGTTTCCGTTCAAAAGCCTTTTTCTCTCCTGTTTTGAGAAAAGAAACCCACGAAACTTCAAGTCGGAGGATGCCATATCCAGTTAGAAACGCTCGAGTATGCCGCTCTCTATGTGATAGATAGCACCCCTCACTTCCACAGGAAGATGACCTTCCAAAGGTAATCTGTTCACGAATTCTCGTACATTCACCACTTGTCTGCGGACATTCTCTTTGATGAGATCATTCAAGGATGGATTCCCCGGTACGAAGGAGTTGGCGAGTTGTTGAAGTGGGGCCAACCACTGCAGAAGGGCGGGATGAAGATGTGGGGGGCGGCCGAGTGCGGTTTCGTGGCATGCTTGGACGCCTCCGCACATAGTATGACCGACAACGAGCACCTCGCGAACAGACGGGAGGTTGAGCAGGAATGCGACGCAGGCTGCTGCGTTTGCGTCCGACTCGTTGAATTGGCTAGAGAGAATATCAACGTCTTGGATTATGTAGTATGTCTAGCCTCTCGATACTTACTTTGCAACGTTTCGCTGGACAAAAATTTCAGTTCCAGGGATGACGTTAGTCTCTGCAACCCTGGCATCGGCACAACCTATCCAGAGGATCTGCATGGAGAGGTACTGTTGTTAGACGAGCACAGCAGGAGCAGGATGGGTTATGTATGCAACTAACAGTTGGCCTCTGGTCCAAGGATGAAAATACGACGTTATCCGACATATTTGTTGCGAGTGAAGGTGTTCAGGGGAAATCGAATGCAAGGCTCGATTCTGCAGAAACGTAGTAGGGACAGAGAATGTTTTTATACCTCAGCATCACAAAGAGGCCGGGCAGTCGATTAATCTGTGAGCTTGAAACGGTTGATACTTCACAGAGACGCCGACCAAGCTTCATCCAAGATTATGCGACCGAATAGAAGATTGATATCAAGAGAACTCTGCAAGTGCATTTCTGAGGTGGATCAAACTTCTAGATGACCTGCTGACTTTGTTGAAATTCCCTTCAAATTCGTATGAACACTGAATGTCATCGGCATCGCACAATCGAGAGTCCCCGCGGCAAATTCAAGGTACAGAGTATTTCAGGATGACCGATAAATGAAGGGACCGAGTAGAGGTGCAAGGCCGACATTTCATGTGTGACATAACACCCGCATTTGGATACCATATAAGTAGCACTGAACCGTAGGAATCACGGGAAAGTCAACCTCCGTGTAAGTTGGCTGGGTTCCTGGAAGTCCAAAACATAAGTATATCACATAGAAGTGATGTGACAAGAAGGTTTGACAGGCAAACAGAGCCGAATACGATTAGCTTCTTGATAATAGATAAAAGACTTCCATCCGCCTCAGAAGTTCAGACGAATAAGTCACTTATGTTCCAGGGGATTTGAAAATTGACACGGAGTACCGTTGAAAAGATCATGTTTAATTTTGGCGTTCTTTTACGTAAGCGGCCGAGGTTACGTGCACTGCTTAGTGTGACAACATAACGGCGCTTACACCGGATATTAGCATGCAGGCAGTGCTGAGTGCAGTTCAGTGTTTTTGGAAAGGTTGGTCGTTCACATCTCCTCCCATTTCCACGCCTAAACAGACATCTGAAGCAAAAATTAAGCCAGCCCGAGGAGTCATGGAAGAACATAGTTCTGGCGTCGATAAGCATGACCAGGCACAAGAATCAGCGATGCGGCCAACACCCCAGATCAACATAACATCAAGAGTACAAGATTGTTTTATAGTCGCTGGAGACATTGGAGTCGGGCCAACTCCACGAAGCCATAGGAAACAAGGTCTTCATATCCATAGTATATTCAGCAATGCACAGAATTTCCAGATCAGCGGCGGTACCATGATAGCTGGATCAGTGTCGTTGTCGGCCTTGCGAGAGCTTATGGGCGATGTCGGAGGTATGAATGTTCTTTGGGGCCCACTCGCAGTACCCTGACACATCTTGAATTCCTGTCAGTAGCGTATGGGAACGCTAGCGCAACACCTCACACACGCAAGGCTGATACATCGGATGGTCCAGACCGATCAAATATTGAGGACTATGGTAAGCGCCCAATTTCTGTACAAGGGTTTAACTCACCTTGTGTTTCTGCGCAGGTTCCGATATCCGTTCTGAAGACGAACCCAATGTAGGAATGGAAAGCGAACACACTATGTTCGAGAGAGCCAAGAATATTGTCATAAGAGATGGCGAGTTCACAGCATTGATACCTGGAGGCGTAAAGTCTTCATCACCTGGCATACATAGGGTGTTCAGTGGGGTGGAAGGGGTCGAGATAATTACTGGAAGGTTTATAGCTGGAGACCTCGGTAAGTAACACGAGGCCAAAACAACATAAAGGGGGCGCACCTTCTGTTCATGATGCAGAAAGTTTCGTTTTAGAATGGGATCCAGTGGTGTACCGACAAATGTATTGTTCCTAGAGAGAATTTATTATAATCAGCCGAGTCACTTTTACGAATTGAGAAAGATGCACGCACATGCATGTAACCCACATTCCGAAGGCCTCCATTCGGAATGTAGCAACCGTGCCTTATCAAGAACGATATTGAGGCTAGCTTTTATTTCGAGTGCTGACAAGCTGATTTTTGTTAGTCCCTAAAGGAGTAGATGATATGTGAACGTAGCCCTTGAAATTCATCGGGCAAATGGGCGATGGAGGACTCGGACAAAAATAAAAATTGAGAAATGGAAACCGACATAAGTGTTTAGGCGGCGCAGCCATCGGTCACGTGGAAATTTTCTCAGGGTCGGCCGTCGATTTACCAGGTCCACTTGAAAACTTCTGACGTTTCTGACATACGATTTTCTCATACAGGCGCTCAAGTTATTTGCCCCTCTATTCGCATTCATTTTGACGGGTTCGTCCAACGGCGAAGTACCAACTTAACAATTACGAAGCACTAACGGCTCAGACCTGCGGCATTAGGTTACAACGGTTGAAGTTTGCGAGAGGATTTCCGCAGAGGACAGCCGTACCTTCTAGTGCCTCGCATACTCCAGCGAGGGTGACGACTCAGAAGTTACGATTTGCATGTATTGGAGTTGTCACGCAGTCAATGTGTTCGAGGATGGCGACGCCGATGTATTGGATGGTGGGATTTCAATTCAAAGCGGGTGTCCGAAGACATGCCACGACTGTGGACTCTCTGGCTCTGTGGGTCGGAGATAGCGCCAGGTCTCAGATTCGACGCGACTTCGCCTGCCCTTGACTACTTTCGTGACTGTTATTACCTGCTCGCGCTTCAGCCATAGAACGGAGAATCCCAAAATCTTCACGAAAAAAAAAAACATAAATAATATTGGCATTCCTAGAGAATCCTTCAACTTGAATTATATCGCGAACAAAAGAACGACACTGCAGAATATTTTGCCTACTAGTCAATACAGAAGCCATTCCGTTAATTATGAACAGCCTGACGGCGACAACTTCGTTCCCTCTTTTGGTTGCACAACCTCGGACGAGTCAGACTCAATAGGACGCTCTTGTTTTTTTGCCTCTTGTTTACCGTGTCTGGCTTCCTGGAGGTAATCAAACGAAGGGTCACTATCTGGCCATCCTTTGGCTTCAAGCGCATCGGCGAGTAGCTTCTCCATGCTTGTATGATTGCGAAAAGGAAGTTCATGGCCCTGGTTTTTCAGTAACTTGTAGACTTCTTCCTCAATCTGGCCTTTTAAAAGGCGCTGACCCTTCATATTGGGAGGGATTTCGGAGCGAATGCTCATGATATGATGAACATTGGTGTTTGTTGACTCTTTAAGCTTGGAACATAAGGCCGTTATTGGTCCATTGAAGTTGATGGTCAACCTGTCTTTTTCGAGTCCAAGCATAATATTGAAAGCGACATAAGCACATTTTCCAAGACAGCCATTTTTCGAGACAAATTTTTAGAAACTGCCCCCGGGATTGTACTTGGCGTCTGTTGCTTCCAGATTCAAACTTTGGATGATACTTTCTACGTGTTGGGTAGCGTTGGAAGCCATGTAGCGGATAATTACAGATAAGATAACCCAATAGAATGACTCTATATCATCGTGCAGAGAGTGGAGCTTGTTCGGATGCATCAAAAAGTCGATTGACACGAAGGACGATGTACCCCATACAGAGGGGAAGTTTTGACGCTCGCTAGACTCGATCCTTTACACAGTTATTGATGATCCCCAGTCATCGAGAAAGTCTCTGCCATCCTCTGTCATGAGAATGTTAGCGAGGCTAATGTCCCTATGTAATATCTTGCACTGCGTGTAAACATGGTTATGGGCTGGCAAAACGAGTCAGAGATAGTTTAAAATCGTTACAATGCCACACACCAATAAAAGCATCGTACACGGCTTGCAAAAATGTTTTCGACGACTTGAAATTTTGTATCGGTATCCCAACTTTGTCGGTGACGAACCGTGTGTGAACGTGAGTGATTTGCAGGTCCCTTGCACCTCGGTTCCATTTAACATTTGCGTACATGTTTGTAGCTGTCTTCTGCCACCGACCCTCCAAATCATCGCCGCATAGAAGAAGGGGAACACCATCAGCCAGACCAGCGGAGCGAATTGTTGCAAGGGTGTCTGTCTCTTTGTCCATGGTAAGATGCCGCCAGGCATCCTTTACGAAAACAACTTGGTCTGCAACAAGATCGTAGCCGACGTATCCACGCGTAGCTCTACCAGTAATGGATGTTGGTTCAATAGCAGGACCCCATACAAGAACGTCCATCATCTTCCTTGTCTGCTGCGAGTCATCATTTCCAGAAGGAGGTTTGCAATCTTGAACGCGAAGTTTGTATACCAGTTGTGTCTGGTCGTCTCTAGGTTTCCATTTTGCAAGTTTCTCCATGGCAAGTTTCGATTCTTCATCACTAGCTCGCATAACAGTGGGGTCACGACCCCTCGCCCCCGCGGAACACACAGCTCGATATTTTCGAATTGGGAAGGCAGATTTGTTCCATTGATATCCTCCATAGAGAGCGCCAACATCTTCTGCATTCCAGAATGATTTCCTTCCTCAATAAGTGTCGATGTATCCACGACTTTCATCCCCGCAGTCACACCAGAACTCGATATTAATTCCAACTATATGTGATATTAGTTCTTGAAAGATATGATGTACGGTGAACATACCAAAGAGTCGATCATCTCCCTTTCCTCCACAAAAGTCCCTAAGGACTTGAACTGCGCCTTCCAAGTCTTGTCACTATTTTTGGCCTTCTTTTCGCGACAGTCAGAAGTATTAAGAAACTCGTCGAAGAATGTTTGGACAGGTATCGGGCCTATCCATTTTCCAGCCATTTCCTCACCCATCACAGAGAGTTATGATATAGCAAAAAAGGAAGGCGTAATTTGCTGATGACTGTTGAAAATCAAGTAGTGTACGGCACCTTGACGGCAATTCTTGGGCTAATGTGATGCCATCATGCAACGGCAACCTGCCGGCGTTACTTGCGATGACTATGTACGACTATCCGACAGCGCAATTTGAATTTGCGGCAATTCTCTTTCGTGATTTTGAAGGCCTTTATGTAGTCCACAAGAAAGGGGCAGGGCATGTGATTCCCGGATTGGGAATTAATTTCCTATTCGAAATTTGGTCGAACATGGCTTCCTCGATAGAGGTCTTGATTTAACTGGACTTGACTATTTTATCTTGAAAACGTTAAGCAGCATATATATATATATCAATCAAATAGCGCATTGAAGTTACGTACTTTATATCAAGAAAAGCTTCGATCTGCAGTGTGCACCGAAATGTTTGGGACGAGTAACTGCTGGATCGCATCCGAGTTGACATGATTAGAACATTACGAGGGATGCATATCTCTACCTCAGAGCCGCTGACTCTATCCCGCCCTCGTTCATCCACGATAAAACCGGGAATTGATCACGGTGGTTCGTAGGATACATAGTGGAAGCAGGGAGACAATTTGTCCCGATGATTTTATTGTATCGCATTTATAGAGATGAAGGGGTAATTCCAAGCTGGAGGACGGCACTGGCAAGCCACTTACTCATAAAATCCTCGAGTAGATTATGGTCGGAAAACCCTTTTTGCCTACCAGAAAGGGTAAAATTTCCATATTTGGAATTAATTTCCCAATTGGGAACGATCCATTGCCAATGTTGTGCGTCCAAATTCTACACACATAACGATACAGGTAGCATTCCACGCTTGAAGGTAAAGAATGTTTCCGTATCAGTTTTCCATGCATAGACCTGGCAAGTCGAGACATCAACACAGTACAAAATACTTAGACGACCTTTTATAGGTCGAGAATTACAGTCTTGGCGGGGCAGAAGCCTATCATTGTCGATTATCCAAAGAGCTGATCGAACGATAGCAAGCTCCCTGTATGCAGTAGATACGGTGCAAATTTTCGACCTTGTGCTGCCATTTTAAATCCAGTGTTTGAATTGTGTGCGATAATCAAAGACGGTTATAAGAGCTAGATAAGCGTTCGAGCATATAGCGCAATATTATCTTTATGGTATATATGGCTTTTTGTTACACCATGGTCTTCCTCGAACGATCTAGTATGATATCGATCAATGTCTCCATGCCCAGTTTAAAACGATATATCTGTGAGTAATTAGCCCATCTTCGCTCTCTTCCTTGTTGAGCCACCGGCAGAAAGGTTTCCCGGCACGTAATGGCCACCGCCACTCATGCTAGCAAAACTCGCAGAACTGCCCGGCTTCGAATGCGGTTGGCCGCCAAATTGTGGTGGACCAACATGGCCTAAACGTCCATGACCACCCACACCTTGATGAGACGTGTTATGAGCAAGAGGTTTCATGGAAGGTGCGTCATCCTGGGTTATAGTGCGAGGACTGGGTATCTCTTTGATAGGAGCATGTTCGAACGCACTTTGGGGGGTAAGGCGGAAATGAGTAAATGCATATGCATTAGCTCCAATCCTGGGGTACTTACTTTCGTGTTGGTTTAATATCAATGTGGAACCATTTGTGCTGCAAAGCGTCTTTGGCCGTTAACCTGGCTTCAGGATCGTAGATGAAGAAAAGACGAAGCAGATCGTGGAGGAGCGGGTCATAGGCTTCCTTCATTCTCGATTTCGTCCATGAAGTCAGGCAATTTGTGAAGCTGTTCAGTTTGCAAAGGTCAGCGTACAGCCTGATGCATGGCGTTGGGTAACAACGTACTGGTCAAGGCGGGTCATATTGTGATATTCGGGTAAATCGACAACACCGGGCCAATCCTTTTCTGTCCACAAGGTATTAGAAGAAATTTGGGCTGCGCGGTTTGGAACTGACCATCTGGAGTACCAATCACCTCGAAAATCTTGATTAGTTGATCACGTTGGAATGGTACGTTCTTCTTCGAATCGAGCTTCGCCTCTTCTCCTTTGAAGATAGGGCGCAAGCTGAGCAGTTCGGCTATGACACATCCCACAGCCCAGCAGTCCACTGCCTTGGTGTAATGTTTTGCACCCATAAGTAGCTCGGGCGCACGATACCATATTGTCACGACGACTTTGTCACCGGCGAACAGGGGTTGGAGAGGCTCGTATATCAGACGGGCGAGTCCCAAATCGCCGATTTTGACGACACCTTCAGACGTGATGAGAATGTTGGCGGGCTTAAGGTCTCGGTGGAGTATATGGCACGAATGTAGGTAAATCAGCCCGTTAATGAGTTGATACACAAGTGATTTCAGAACAGGGGATGAAATCAACGTGCGTGACGTTTGGGAATGGTGGTGTATGAGTTGCTACAGAAATTCCGATGGTTAAAACCTTGAACGTCAAACGAGGAAGGACGTACAAGAAAATCATGCTCTGCGTATTCGAATACCATATAGATGGATTTATCCTCTAAAATGACCTCTCTAAGCGCAACTATGTTCTCGTGGTTTATTTCCCTGTTTAACTGGGGTGCATTAGCGCGGTGTATTTCTTGAAAGGAGACATAGTTACGGCAATTTCTCGAATAGCGCTTTGACTGAGCCCCGTATATGTTACCACATCGCCTTCTTTGTCGGGTTTGAACTTCTTGATAGCATACAGCGCTCCATCATCGTCCAGGCTTTGCGCTTTATACACCCGCCCATATGTTCCAGAAGAAATGAACCCCAGAATATCGTACTTTGACGCTACTGATCGGTGACTGTTGTCTCGTTTGCTGCGATATATCTGCATGGGATCATGTTGAAGAGAGCTGAAAGACCATTCATCTGGCATCGCAGATTATTGGGTGATTCATGGACATGACCACGACGAACCTAGGTAATAGCGCTTGGACATAAGATCCGTAGACAGAGTTGATCTCGAGAGTCCAGTCGTTGTTTGCTTACCACGCCACTTGACCCACCCTAATTATGCTACGTGCTTGCTATATAGATTGCGCGTCTTAAACAACACACGCGTCCCATTTTCCACACACATGTAACGGCTTCTATTACCTTGAACCAAAGCATCTTCAATCCTGAAGGCACAAAAGTCTTGAGACGATTACGTCGGTGGTCGCGGAAATAGGACCATATTACTACCAAGTCTCTGTTTGATGGAGAAGATTTGAACATTAACCACAATGAACCCATGACTGACTTATGCGTCGAACTCAAAACCTTAGTGCGTAGCTGCTTCAGTCAAATGCTTGCTGCTCGCGAAGAAAAATTCGCAAGTTAAAAAGAAGTGTAGAAGGCCCCTGGACGACACTGTCCAATTTCCTCTTTGAGACCATCGGATACGGAGAGGTTGCTCGCCAATGAAAGGGCCGAAGCAAAGAGGAAAGCCCAGGACTCTGATGACTTGCTTGAGGATGGGCGGTCTCAAAAGACGACCGAGCTATGTACTATCACTGGATAAAACACCTAACTTTCACTCACCCGAGTCCGAGTCCAGCTCTTAACCCCGTATTTACTATCAGTCATAGATACCCCAGCTACGCAGGGCCCGATTGAGCAGGTTCGACGATTGAGCAAGTCATAAGATATGATCTGGGCAACCGATCTGTCTTTCTTCTCTCATCGTACATGCATATCCTTTTTCATACCAAACGGCCGTGCAATCAACATGCGCCGTACTTGCGACGGGTATGTAATTTGAAGGCAAGCATTCCAGGCACTGTGCCTATGTGCGTACGTGCGTGCTGTAGTCCGAAAATAAGACAGGTACGTTTGTCCTATCATCAAAAAATGCGCGATGTATTACTTCCATAAGTTACCGCTTGCTATCACTTGGTGAAAATATTTCACCTCTCCCGCCAAACTCTTTGACAGAGTTAATTCTTATATAAAGTTTATAACAACGACCTTTTGGGTTTCCTTTGCGCTTCTCCTATATAGGACACAGATAGAAGAATTTCAAGTTGATTCACACCGGAGTACCATGGTCCCAGAGCCACAGAAGCCAGCTGTAAGGAGTTCTCTCCTTTACTTTCTTGAAAGGTCAATTGGTTTAAAGAAAGACTTTATAGGTTCTTTGGATAGGTTGCTGTGACGCCAGGGTGGTACCAACAAATATCATTAAGAATACTCAAATATTTGTTCATAGGAACATAGCGAAGTAAGTCGTTTGGTATATTACTACATCATCAAACCAAGCTCATAATATTATCCTGATCAGTCAATTCTCTAGCACAGACCCCAACGCAACAGCGTGTTTGGCATACGTTTTGGATCTTCCAACTGTCAAACAGATTGTCGTCGTTGGCCACACCGACTGCGGAGGCGCTAAAGCATGCTACAACACGGCGCTAGGTCATCGTCCTAGTGGCGTACACCAGGATGTATGGAAATGGCTCTCGTCCCTCGAGAAACTTGCGCAGTCAATCGTGAAACCAGGAGTTTCATTGGATGAACTCGTCAAAATGAACGTGTTGAAGCAAGTAGACAACTTGCGTGCATATCTAAAAACATTACCGTTGCAGAGCCGCGGTTCCAAATTGACGCTGAGGGGTGCGGTATATGATTTGGAGAAAGGAGCATTGCGCTATGTAACAGCAGAAGAGGCCATTCCATGATAAGTTCTTGATCATACTGTATGCTGGAAAGTAGTAGTTTTCATAAATAAATAATATCATATTAGCGATTACACCCGTCATACCTTACATGCCTCGCTACCCAGTCGCGTGCAATAGATTGGACCGCGTGGCGTCATAATCATCAAATTTTGGCCCCCTGCACGATTAATTCCTCTTCCTCGCACTGGGACGCGGCCTAGAAAGCGGAAAGTCCGTCGGTTCTGTTCCGAAGACCAACAAGACCACCTGAAATCGGCGGGCTCTTTCCAGCTTGAGCTCAATCCCAGAAATCGCAAGCAGGCTTTATATCTGTCGGCCAGTTGTGGTCTGCTAACGCTGTTTCGATTATACGCAAAGCTGCTGCGTGATCACGTAGTCTCAAGCACTCTTGTGGTAACGAGCTGCTTTGAATTGCCGCCTTCATAGCTGATTCTTCCATGTGATTTGGATCTTCGCTCATTAAACATCCAGCAGCAAATCAGACTGACTGAAAGTACCAGTGAAAGTCGGCGAATGCTCCACGAAAATCACGGAATATTTTTGCCAATGGTCGGATGCTCATCTCCAATTTTCCGTAGGTAGTTCCACCAGATATTAGAAAGTCCATCTTGGCTCTACCACTGAGATGCTGGCCAGTGAATGAAAAAGCAGACTTCATGACCGTCGATTTGCTTCAAAGTTCATCCAGTGTCCCGCAGGCATAGCTTTTTAGCATTGAAGAGAATTGGTTAGTCGAAGAGGACCTCCCGAGACCTGCGCTATGCATCAAAAAAGATACAGATAGCTTGCCATTCCACGGAGATTCGACGGGCTACCGACTACACAGCGAGATCTTTGAGAATGTCTACGAGCTAACGATCAAGGAACACGTTAACATGTTGACGGCTCTGCCAATAAGGTGAGATTGCACGAGGCTATTTGGGATTCTGTCGCCGTGGTTGGGTCAATTAAGAGAATAAGGGCAATGACGCGAACGAATAAGAAAAGGAATATGAACAGCTCCAATTTTCACAGTCTGGAAGGCGGGGTATGTTTGCCGTTGATATTTTTAATCAAACGATCATAGGACGACCCATATCGGCACAGGCCCCGGTTCTGAAGGTTTTTGCCGCGAATGATATGGCAGAGCCATTTTCAAGATTATGGCATCGGGTCCGTACACGTCGGTATCAATATCTGGGGAGTATAACTTGAGTTGTAGGTTACCAGGTGTTCAAACAATTCGCTACCAAGGTTTTTCCTGATTCCACGTTGAGGGTGTTTTTGATGAATATTGATAACTCCTTTCCACCCTTACTGGGTGACGGCCATGGTCGATATCGTGTCCGGATTGTAGGGAATAGCGGTATGTTTCATCTCCTGAGTATAACCAGCGGTGTTTGACATCCATGACTTTGAGTAGGTAGCGGCAAGGTGAGTGACCACCGTATACGCTTGAACTCAGCATGATGTTTATGTTTGAGTTTGTATCGACTAGAGCACCACGGCAACTGCTTTGGCGAGTACACTGAATCTCCCATGTATTTCACTAGACCGAATTATGTGGAAACCTAATTGGGTGGAAACGCCGGCGGAAGAATTCAGAGCGCGTCTTCGACAATCACTCGATGAAGCCACAGAGAGACATGGAGGATGGGTCGTTGAAGGAAGTTACGAGAAAAGGGGAGGATTCATACCCTTCGAGGAGTCCACCGATGTGATATGTAAGCCTTTGATTTACACGAGCATTTGCAGAATTGCCGACATGATTTTCGAGCCAGGGTTGGACCCACCGCTCTTGCTCTACTTTCCTCGTTTGATTTTGAGGACTTTCTTGGGTCTCTTCCGATTGCATGAACCGTGCAGTGTAGGATGCTTTGAGAGACCCAGTGAAGTGTTCTTTTCCAGGGGTAGCATCATATGGTGGTGTCTCAGTAATCACTGGACTTGTCGAAACTATTATGCAAGGAAGATGGAGGAGATCGGTCTTGAGAATGGCAAGAATATAGAGAGGCGCAGGATGAGGAGATTTGGCGGATGGGGTTGCTCGCTCAAGACTTGGTTGGCCAAGGTTGAGCATATGATGCGATCTCGAACCTCTGAGAACAAGAGAACTGATTGACTGTCATGCGTCTTCCACTCTGTCCAAGTTACTTAGGTAGCCTAGGAAATGATTAGTGCGATAAAGTATCACAAAAAAGTATGAAACATGCAATTCAGAATTTGGCGTGCAAGACGAAGATCCTTGCAAAGGGAAACCCAGGTGGTGCGACAATAATTACAGCAACTCTTAGCTCAACGATGATGATGGAGCCTCGGAGGTTAGGAAAGCTGTCCAAATGGCAAACGCGTATCATATGGTTTTTTTTGAGGTAACGTGATCGCTTATTGGCGTGTTAGACGCGTCGGACTGGCACAACAATGCGTACTATAGGCACTAATCACAAAGTAACACGAATACCTGAAGAGTCAGTAAACTACCTCGCCCTGGCCCTCCGTGAACGACTACAGGATTTAATAACAAACATAATTGCTGCCTCACATCATCGGACGGACACCCAATTTGACTGACCCGCCGCTTCATCATATAAAGATGGTTCTCCAATGTGTAGTATAGTTGTCCGAAGCAACGTCGCAAAACAACTAGCAGCGTTAAAAAGATCGAGCGGGAAGAAGAGATGAAGGAGCGGAAGGAGCGCGCAGAGAGTCTCAAGGCTGAAGCTTGAAGCGCTGAACTGAAGAATAACCAGAAAGCGACGTCTCTTTCTCCGCTTTCGACTTCCCTCAAGTTCTGTGAGATTTGTTACCTTTGGACCTCTTCCTTGCTGCACTGTCTCCTGCACTTTTTGTGTCCGCACGTTTACGCTTTGGAAGGGATTGAGCATAGAAGTCAGCTTTATCACCCTTTGGCCATCTGTCATCCTGCAATGCTGCTGCAAATAGGGCCTCGATTGCCTCGTAATTACGTATCTTCAATGAATCAAAGTCATTCTTGAATTCCCGGGAGGCGGCTTGTATGGCATCTGGAATAGTGATTTCAGTGTTGGTAGCACCCAATATGATATCATCGGATTTGGAGGAAACTCTGCCCATATGGTCGTTGAATTCTCTGATAATCTTGTAAAATTTGGAAAACAAGTTGTTTAGAGGGGCATTGTGGGATAACACGGGATGCACACGGAAATTTATGAAGAACAGTAGTTTGCCATGTCCACCCGTACTTTGCTCCACCAGTTTTAGATGGTAGAAAAAAATGGTGCGTAGAAATTGCTGTCGGTCTTCAAGTTTGATGTCGTACGCCACAAATCGCATGATGATATACACCAGGACCCAGAATATGGATTCTAGATCATCCTGTAAGGTCTGCGTCTTTTCTGGCCATAAAAGTAGATAGGTAGCCATGTACGCCCACGTGCCCTATGAAAGATTATCGAAAGAATCCTCACAAAAATAATACAAAATTACTTACGGTACGTTGATATTGTCGGGGATTTTTTTCCGTATCCTTCACTTTGCATGCTAGATCCCAATCACTGAGAAACCCTCCTGTTTTATCAGAATTTATCAGGATGTTTCCGATGCTGATATCTCTATGCAGGATACCGCAACGCTGGTATGCGTCCTTGTGAGCTGCATAAGATGTATCGTAAGAATGAGTAACCTATGTATATATAAATCACCAGCTCACCTATCAAAGCGTCACTCAGAGCAGTTACCAGAATCCTCGAAGACGGAAATGAATACAGAGGGAACCCTACTTTATCCGTCACAAAACGGATATGCTGTCGCTCCTGGAATTTAAGCTTAAGTTCGACACCCCCGATATACCATATTTTGCGAACATAGGAGTGTGTAACCGTTTTTTGCCATCGGCCATGAATATCGTCCCCGCAAAGTAGGACGGGAACGTTGCGCACACAATTCTCATTGAGCATTTGGAGCGTTTCCGTCTCTTTCTGGACCTCAGGCACCACCGACCGCCAGGCATCCTTGACGAGCACAACTTGTTCGGAAACAGGATCCCATGCTGGATATATACGAGTAGCCCGTCCTATGACGGATGTGGGCTCCGCCAGCGGGGCCCAGACCAAAACTTGCATAGTCTTCGAGGTGTCACTATCGCTGATAGTCATTTTATAAACGTAGTATGACTTTTTATTTTTTGGCCTCCAACGAGACAGCTTCAGCCGCGCGGTTTCTGACTCTGTCGGGCTAGCGCGTTGGACAGTTGGATCCCTTCCCCTATCTTCGTCGCCAGCCACTGCTGAATACCGCCAAAGGAATTCAAGGAGCAAGTCCCCTCGCTCACGATAATTAAACCGAGCGGACACGACACCGCCGTCCCGGTCAAACCGAATCAAACGAGCCCAAGGGTCTCCCATCCAGATAACAAAACAATGAGTTCGATGTTGCTGTGCGAGTATCGAATTGGCGTAATAAACAATATGATCCCTGCAATGCGTTCTATCTTTGCCCATGGCTTCCAATGGTTTTGACGTCCTGGTTTCCCAATAATCTCCATCGCTGTATCCATCCTCTGCATCTTCTTCATCACCATCTTTTCCAGAATTATTGCCTTCGCCGTCACTGTTTTTTTCTGTGTCAAACATGTTTCCCTCGTCTTTGTCATTTTTTTCTTCGCTGTCATTCTGTTTACTGCGACTCTCGTGCTCAGAGGACGAGCCAGAGTCTTCATACTCCTCTTCCTCATCGTTGGAAGGGTTCTCGAAAGGGTCGTGCGGGTCTATAAACAGCTTCAATTCCTCCGCAATATCTGCCTCTTCGATAGGACTGGTATCGGTGTTCATGGGACCTCTACAGATCGTCAAGCCGAGTTGGCCCTTCGCGTAGTCCTGCTTATCGGCTGTACTGGACTTCACAATCGTGAATCCTGGAATAGTGCCAGATTTAGAGATAGATTCGGCCTACAAAAATAGCACGCTGTTGGTAAGAGGATAAATTATCGAGATTGATGAGTCGTGAGGTACTTGCTATGGAATCATATGTATCGGGCCCTCCAATGCACTTTGGGATGGCGAAAAAGTATGTTTTGCTGAACTGAGGGTTATTTGTGTGGGGGACATTGCTTGGTGGAAGAGGAAAGAATTCCTCTGTAAATTTATCCGGTGGCATAGGACCAACCCAACGGCCCGAAATTTCTCCAGCCATACCGGGTTTCTGCGTCAAGATGAGTACAACTAATTTATAAGTATCCGGGTTGGTCGTAGTAGCCGAGAACAAACAAGTTGAACGAAGCCTAGCTACTTTGTAGAAAATGTTCAATTGTCGTGATTCCAGCACATGATAATTGATACGTACGATGGGATGCTTTCTCTCAACTCACTGGCACGGTTCGAAGGAAGTAGTGGAAAGGTACACACTTGACCTAACCGACGTTAAAAAACTTAAGTAGTTACGTACGTCAGACCATTATGGTCACGGGCGTAGTTGAGGGTAGGCGAATACGCGTTAGGGTGTGTGATGATAAGCACCCCGGGAAGTTGATGTTTTCAGGTCACCTCAAAACCCCGGAGAAAAAGCCAGTTTTAGTATGAACTAAAATGCCCACGGAAAACATGTACAAAATTCAGGAGATTTTTATGACTTAAAAGACGACCAAAAATAGGAATTTGGATAGTAGTTTAGTATCCCATGAAAGCATGGCTGATGTTCTTATTTCCGGTAAGGACAAAAACCAAGACGAATATTGACACGTCGGGCTTCCTGAAAGAAAGACAAAAAATTTAATATCAGTGTGGTCCAAGACTTAGGACTAAAACGTAGTCTTTTTTAAAGTTTTCTCACAGCCAGAATTCTTAACTATTGTGTTTATTTTCGGCACAAATAAAGGTGAGCCCGAATCTCTGAGTTTTTGATTGCCTGAAAACAATTAACTCAATTGGTTTTTTTGTTTTCAGATGCGCTGATATCTCTATTTTCAGCAGAAGCTATAGACGAGCCGAAAACACAGCGGATAACTAATATATTTGACCGTCTGAAGCTATTGTTGAGAACCTAAGTTTCATTCCAGTTTTCCGAATGAATGAAATTTCCGTTCTCATTCTACCTAAAAATTAATCCAAAACTTCTATATTTGGTTGAGATTTCGGTCTGACCTAACACCATATTTTGGGCCATGTTTATGGTGTGACATAAATTTTGAACGAATACCTAGTTTTTATTTATCATATCTAGTGTTCCGAAATTTGTATTATATTTCAGTATTTATAATAGCCCAATTTTTGATGAGAAAACCTTGTTTTTCTCGCGGGTTTTGAGGTGACCTGAAAACATCGACTTCCCGGGGTGAAGTACAGTGATGCTTCCTACTTCGACGTTTCAACCATCGCCCTGACGTCATTCTTCTTGAATACATCTTTGTGGGCTGCAAGATCATGTTTATTGAGTCGAAGAAATGTATAGACAGCTTTGGCTTTCAGAGGTTGACGAATATATAATTGAATTTGAAACCGTCAGCCTGACAATGCTTAAGGAATCAAGATGAAAGCTTATACCTCGCAAAAATAGAAGTGTCAAACTTTTAAATGTAGCCATACTGAGGTCCAGGTGACTCGATTCCTAGAGCGTCTCGGTTCCGCAAATGTTCACAGCATTGAGTGATATCTGGCAGTATCGCATTCGACGATTTTGTTTCCTAGTCCACGTTGGAATGGATAGCGAAGACGCGTTTCCGCACTTGTTGGGCGACGGCCACGGTCGATATCGCGTCCATATTGTTGGGAATAGCGGTATGTTTCGTATCTCGGAGTCAAAAGGAAATGAGGCTTAGCGACGCTCAACCTGCAATGACCAACAGGTAGTGGCAAGGTAAGGCTCCTCCGTCTGTAGCATTACATTATTAGCATCCATGCTGGTCAGACCACAACAGCGACCGTTTTGGCTCGAATCCTGAACGTTCCGTGTATCTCGATGGACAGAATTTTGTGGCAGCCTGGTTGGGTAGAAACTCCCAGAGAAGAGTTCAGAGCACGTCTTCGAAATTTACTTGATGAAGCCACAGAGACAGATGGGGGATGGGTCGTCGAGGGCAATTGTGAAAAAAGAGGGGGTTTGATAGCCTTCGAGGAGTCAACAGATGTTATCTGTAAGCCTCTTTTCAAGCATAGCATTTTCAAGGTTCCGATGGATATGATTTTTCGGTCCAGGGTTGGATCCACCTCTCATACTTTATCTTCCTCGTCTAATCTGGAGGACTTTCTTGCGTCTTTTCCGAATGCACGAACCATGCAGTGCAGGATGTTTCGAGAGACCAAGTGAAGTGTTCTTTTCGAGGGATAGCATCATATGGTGGTGTATCACTAAGCACTGGACCTGTCGAAACCGTTATGCCGCAAAGATGAAAGAGATCGGTATTGAGAACGGGAGGGACGTAGAAAGACGACGAATGAGGATATTTGGTGGATGGGGTTCATCTCTGAAGGACTGGTTGGCCAACGTAGAGAACACGGTACGCCTTAGAACGAACCCACTGAAACGATGTGAACCGTTATGAGTTCGGGAGAAGAGGGGAGACGAGGCGGAATCGTCTCGGGGGTCCTAAACCTCTTGGTGATGATGTTATGGGTAGGGAACGAAAAGGATGGTTGTGGGACGTTGCGTGTATCAATAACGAGTGTGAGTCAGGTACATAACTTCTGCTGCTGAGTACAAACAAGTAGGACTACGTTTATATATGTAATTCTGCTTGAAGCGATACTCAGGGGGCAGAATCTGAAATAAAATCAAAATAGGAGGGGTTTATCTAGGCGAAAAGAAGTTTCCTAAGACTAATTAAACAAGCGACGGAGAACCCTTAAGGGTGCTTCGCTGGCAGAAAGGAAAATAAACCAAAAGGGTAGTATAAGGAAAAGGGGGAATGGCTTCGGTCCGAAATGGTGTGTTTGTGTCGGTTTCGGGCGTAGGCAAGGTGCGTACCTTACACCACCCTCTGAAAAGAAAAAAGAATCTTGAACATCGTGCACCTTGCCGGGTGGCACACCCATCTATCCGAGTAAATAACCAGAACAATTCTGCTAGGATCGTGCGGTTAGGGTTACGAAATGGATGTTTATATTTTAAAAATGATCTTCATACGTAGTACGATAATATTTATTCCAAAGAAATATGATATGATTACATCCTTGCAGCTAAAATTGAATCCACAAGCACCGAGATAAAATGCTTTTCAGACGATTTTTTTTGGCAAGAATGTCGGACTTCGAGCACAATCAGGGTGCGAAATCATTGATTAAAACCATGTGCTATGCGTTTGAAAGTAATTGGGGGAAGCCTGGCGAGGCTCAGCGTTGCTCGACGATAATGGAGGTTGGGACTAAGAAGATAACGGCAATTGCCGCGATGTTCAGGACATTCGACATACATAGCACAGTCGTAGCACAAGCAAAATAAAATAAAAGATTTATATATCGCAAGAAACGATTCTGCGGGGAAAAAGCTACAAAACAATAGAGATACAAGCAGATTATATAAAGGTATAGATGAACTTAAGTGATAACAAAACAACCGAAAGCAAGGTCACTAGGTGATTAATTAAGCTTTCTTTTCATCCTGAGATTCTACATCAACGACCTCAGCAGAAGCGTCATCTTGGATAGGTTCTGGCGCTTCTTGAGGTAGGATCAGGTTCAGTACTGCAGCTACAAGCCC
Organism: Agrocybe praecox; assembly: GCA_964017145.1. Classification (NCBI taxonomy): domain Eukaryota; kingdom Fungi; phylum Basidiomycota; class Agaricomycetes; order Agaricales; family Agrocybaceae; genus Agrocybe; species Agrocybe praecox. Next base: position 841,546 of record OZ024843.1, on the reverse strand, counting down.
GGCAGAGAGGACTGTTGGACGAAAGAATTAGCATATGAAGGAAACGAACCATAATAGTAAATTGAAACTCACAAGGTGTGCTGAGAATGATCGTAATAGAATCGAACAATCCTTTGAGGCCTTTATTAGGGTTCTCAACACCCTCGAACAGATGCGTGAAGATATCTTCCTTCAGGAGATTTCCAAGACCAAACGCTAAGGCAGCAGACAGGATAAACCTATCCCTCCTGGTCCACCTAATATGCGATAACACGCGAATACCGGATGAAGTGACGTTTGCAAAGAGGAACGTCGTCACCCCTCCTAAAACAGGATTTGGAATGGAGAGGAATACGCCGGAAAGCTTTCCCAGAATTCCAAAGAGGATGAGGAAGAAGCAGCACCAGCGACCGGCTCCTCGATTTGCGCAGCGAGTGATGGCGATGACTCCGTTGTTCTGGGCAAAGGTGGAGAGGGGTGTTACTGTGAAGAGGGAAGAGACGAATCCACTAATTCCGTCACCAAGAATGCCGCCTTGAATACGAGAGTCAAACACGTCGCCGACGACTTCCTGCCGCGAGACTTCGGCAGAAGCGGTAATATCGCCAATGGCTTCCATAGCAAGGGAAACTGGAGGGTAAGAAATATAAATGGCTGCAAAAGCTAAAGGAATGAGTTTGATGGCCACGTACCATATACGGCCAACATAGGTAAGATAGCAGGAGGATATACGTTGATCTTGAAGGTTTTAACCCACAGGAAAGTGATAGCAGGAGCGCTTTTGATGTTCGTGTCGTCCATATATCCAGCAGCTCCAGCGACAATACAACCAACAAGAAGGCCAACAATGATACTGATATTCTTCATGAAAGGCGAGCCGAACATCTCTGTCAAGATAATGGTCGAAAATGACAGGAAGCCAAGACCAATAAATTCGGGTGAACCCCATCTATTCAGGAAGGGAAAAGAGTCAGCAGGTGTGGAAGATTTGAGCAATCACAACAAAAGACATACGGAAGTGGTCGAGGAGCAAAGATAGTCGGGCAGAGCTGGAAGATTCCGGTTTCCGGACGACTTTGGCAGTCATTCGAGCCTCCACCCCAGTTCGCGATTCCAGAGCTTCCGATGAGAGAGGAACCGATTAGCAAGATGACTGTACCAGTGACGAGAGGTGGGAAGATTCTCTTGAGAACCTTAGGCGAGCAGAAGGACATGAATATCTCCAGGAACGAGCAGATGAGGGATGTGCCTTGATTAGGTGTGAGCATGTTGGTCGTGACTCTTCATTTGGTAGAGAAATATAAGTTCAACATACCAAGAACCATTCCGTACGCATCTGGACAAGCACCTCGACTTATTGTCCCATCCGCAGCTGTAATCATGGGACACGTTCCATCTTTATACATAGCATCGAAGATCTGGAGGACAGGAAAGAAAGTTAATTCTAGGACTAATTATTCTCATGATACTAGGAAATTTACTTACAGCATTAGCAGTTGACAATGTTGCGAAACTTGTTCCGACGACTGTGATGAGGCCAGTTCCGAGATAGTATCCTTTGAAGAGATGAATTCGCGACATTTGCACCAGACTCATGATTCCTAAATATACCAGGTTCGTGTAAGAGATAGGTATAACTTTGTCCGCGCAACAGTATTCAAACGTACCACAGCCAATAAGGGATGCCGAAATCATGTAAGATGAAGTTTCCGCGTCCAAACTCAGCGCAGAAGCAAAAATAATAGGAGGCGTGATAAGACCTGCCAGCATAGCAAGAGCATGCTGCAAACCGCTCGAAATGGCGAGGACGAGAGGCAATTCGGCGTCCAGGGCGTAGAAGGGAGGTTCGCGGCGGTCTTGTTTCATGAATGGAAGCCTAGGCGTACAAAGCCTGTCAAAGAGAACATAAGGTCAATCCACTGTGAAGTATACCACAATTGGCAGAGAAATACGGACCAGCCATAGTCATAGTCGCCAATCCAACCATCCCGTGTGGTGAGCCTCCGCTTCACCTTTCGAACTCTTTCTGTGAGCGGTGTGAGCTTCGAACTCGACGCCGTCACCGTTGGTGGTTCGGTAGCTTGAGGCTGGCTCGACGTAGGTAACGACATTGGGGGAGCAAAGGAAAAGGGAGCTTCGAAGCGAACAAGAGGTAGAGAATTGAATTCATCTGTTTGTTTCGCTATGCGGGTATTTAAAGATTAGGTATTTCCCCAAGGACCTCCCACGGGAGATAAAACGTCTGATAATTGACACCAGCACGCGACGAAATTATCTATCATCCTATCAAGGCACTGTGAAGTATCCATTCCATAATAGATTGGCGATAAGTCAAAGATAGCAAAGGTTGACAAGCGCCGCGGGGCCTGGTCTTTCGGACTGGAAACGTCGGTGGATACGGGCTAAGAAAGGATCCGGTCACTGATAACGCTCAGCACCCGATAAGAGAGACTATGTAACACAAATTTCAGGGCTCATATCGTATCAAGAGATTTTAATTTGCAACATACAATTGGCGGGGAATTGGCGGGGAATTGGCTTGAATCTCTCTTGCTCAGTGAGTCTTATCTTGTCGTTGATGAAATTCCATAGCAGACGCGACCAAACATTGTTCGTTGTATTCTGAGTTGCATACGGCTGGACAACAGAGTTAAAAAACGGTAGCTGGGTGAATCGCCAATTTCGATGTCATGGTCAGGAAGAAAGGTGTGAGAGCTGGTTTGTGGGTGGAATTAAAGAATTCAGGCGCGGCAGTTGGCAGTCAACAGCAAATTTCAATTTCGAAGACAAATTGGCAAACATATCAAGAATCCCATTCGATAGCAAGACTTTCAACGTCCATTTTTACTTGTACAACACAGGAATAAATAACCTATAAAAAAGGTGATACTAGCAGTAAAATACAATTATACACTGACCAAGGGAGAATAACGTAAAACGCAAAAATACTTAACCGCAAATTGTCATGAATCGACAACCATCCCATCCTCATAGTCCTCGTCTTCTGCTTCGTCTGCAGACCGACCGCCCCTAGCCATGAGATTCCCCAAATCATATCTCTCAGACCCATTGAACAATCTTGTTCTCATATCCACACTGGAATCGACGCCTCCATCCTCGTCCCATCCTTCCGGGAGGAAGAACCGCCGTTTCGTCGATCTCGAAGTATCAATACCGCAAGTATAATGAGCATACTCCGGTTCTTCGGGGACGTCGAAGTACTGCCCTGTGAGCAGGCTCATGCGCTTCTTGTTGCTTCTTGACGCTGGCAGCGGTGATTGGCTCGACCTTCTTCCATTAACACGGTTTGATAGCCTCCAGCTGAGTGTCGACTCATCTGATTCCCATGCGTCGGACTCTTCGGAATCGTCTGTCGTCGAGTCTGAATCTTGAAGATTGTACACGTAGCGCACATGCTCTTCGGGTGCCAGTCAGTAAGGTGACGTGAAACAACGAACAGATAAGATTCTTACTTGCGAGTTCTTCGTCTAGTATATCGCGTGGAGCTGTCTCTTCGTCTTTGCTGAAGCCAAGGTGTTGCTGTAAACTCTCCCTCGGAACGTCTTGCATCTGCACAGACGGTGCAGCGTTTAAATCCCGCAGTTGTTCCAGGGCCTTCTCTCTGTGAATGTCGCTTCAGAATGGAAACATCGCGAGTTTCAAAGACATGATCTGCACGTACCTAACCTTCTCCAGCGACCCATCCTTAACATTTAAGTCCTCCATATTGTTCTCCGGCACTTCGAGCCTATACCGCGGCCCAAACCACTCAAAGTACTGATTCCATGGCAAGTTGAGATCAATATCATCTTCTATTCCAAGTGCACACGCAGTTTCAAATGCCCATGTGCGAGCGACGTTCTTCACAGTATACCCACCACCTCCTAACAAAATAAGGGGCAGGTTTTGCTTCCTCATGAACTGGACACATGCTGCATGACCCTTCATCGTCAAATTGAAACAGCCTAACTTATCTCCGGCAAGCGAGTCGGAGCCGCACTGCAGTATAACAGCTGAAGGGCGGAAGGTCTCGAGGATTTTGGAGATGACCTGAGGCATGAGTCAAACGAGATGTCTAAGTGTAGGGATCAGATCACATACCGGTTGAAAAACACTCCTGAACGATTCATCCGTAATCCCATCCTTTAGAGGAACGTTGACAGCATAACCCTTCCCTTTGCCTCTGCCTTTGTCTTCTTGGGTACCCGTCCCAGGGAAGTATTCTCCAAACTTATGGAAACTGCAGGTCATCACTCGGTCACTGGTATAGAACGCTTCCTCGACCCCATCTCCATGATGACAGTCAATATCGATGTACAGAACTCGGGGATATGTCCTGAGCAGTTCCAAAGTCCCAAGAACGATATCGTTAATGTAGCAAAATCCAGATGCTTCGCGTTTTTTAGCATGATGAAGTCCTCCTGCCCAATTTATAGCGATGTCAGCAGCACCTGACATGATTTTTCGAGCTGCGCCTAGATAAACGAAAAAGTTGCCTTTGAGTGATACAAGTCTCGTAAAGATATGTAAGCACACACCGATGGATCCTCCAGCTGAGATAGTACAGAACTCGAATACTCCTTCAAATGCGGGATTATCTTCTCCGACCAAAACTGTAACATAAAATTGTCAACAACCAAAAACACCTGAAAAACGGATTGAAACTCGGGATGGCAGAACCATCTCCAAGAAAAGAAGCAAAAACTGAAAGAAAAGAGGCGACATACATCGTGTCCCATGAAAGGTCATCTTCTCAGCCGTCTCCGGAGTAACATTCTGCAAGAAGTGGACATATTCATCCGTATGGAACGAGCTCATAACTTCCGGTGTCGCACGTTTCGCTCTCTGCCCATCCACAAACATCAGACTTTCCGCCGCAAACACACAAATGCGACAACTCACCAAAACATGCATTTTATCCAGCATTCCATATGCAGTAACCAAGTCGTGTGTTACGCGTATCCTGTGAGGCTTCATAGGGTGTCCCAGCCCGTATGTGTATGCCCCGACATCCGCTGTTATTCAATCGTCTTTCAGCTCTAAGAAAGAGCTACAAGTTCAAAGATACGTACAGTCGTAGAAGTATGCAACCTTTCGATTTGACATGACGGACTGTGGAGACTCTTGAGGGAAATCGGAGTTGCGTGTAGTCCAGAATCAAGGAGAAAGAAAGCCGGCTGTTGTTGTCCGCTGCTCTTGGGCATCATGTGATCTCGATCGCTATGCTCGGCCCGGACAAGCCATTTTAGGCAGAAACTTCCTGAATGGGCACGCGAAATTGATGCAGAGTCCATATGGCAGACGATGCAAACGTCGCGCTCGTAGAGATATTATGCATAATTGCGTAAAAAATTGAGCGGCCTTCCTGGTCCATTCTCATTTTTTTGCATTGAATGTGCTGGAATTTTCCAATGGGGATGGCGTGCTCTCCCTCGGGATAGCTTCGGGCTTCCTTGAGAAGCGAGGAGACATACCAGCTTTATAAATCACTTAGCCTGTCGGTATTCTGTCTAGCCTCTGGAACACAGATGTGCACCCAAATAGCCATATGGGCTTTGTCAGAAGGAGGTGCAGCAACGCAGGGACGAGACACGACGAGAGAAATGATAATGGATTAAGGAGGAAACACGGCGAGTACGAGAATACATATGGAGTACGAGGCGTGGGAATAATCCCGTGAGTAGACAATGTGAGGTACCTAAGGACATAGTCCAACAGGCTTCATATGATTGCAATAGAAGGGGCATGGGATCTAATTCCGCAAGGGGAAAATACCATTTACAGTGCAGATGACTGCCAGATTCCTTCGAACCCTTCTCTCTCCACAGGTCAGCTACAATTTGAAACTAAAATTTGAAATGTTGAAAGTGGCTATTTAAAAGTGTTAAGGATTTATTTGCCGAATGTTCTAGAGCATTCTGTTCATATCTATCCATTATTCATACCTATCAATCAGCCTCGAGGACAAAACAATTCTCACTGCAGCTCATTGATCATCTACATCGGGAACAAAGGTCTGATATAAATATGTACGGATTTTCCACAATTTTAAAATGTCTGATTGTCAAAATGACGACGAGCAGAATACAGAACGTAAAAAGGTATACGTCCAGTTTGACGGGTGAGGGTGGTGCTTGACCTCAAACAGAATTAGTAGTAGTACGAAGAAATATATATCAGAGATGTTTTGTAAGGAGACAGAAATATTGAAGTAGCATGTATGTCTTTTGACGTTGACGCGTAAATATACGCGATTTCGCCTGCCCTTAAGATTTCTCGTGACTATCAGGGTCTGACGTAGTCATGCCAACAGTCAGCGCGTCGGGTGCAATTACGCGCCCAATCTGGTTATTCTTGAACCACTTCCTCTGCAGCCACGAACTGGTCAGAGTTACTTGGGAAACCGACTCTTCCATTTATCTTGCTTACCAGAAACCTCTTTTTGGTGTCTCTTTATTACTAAACTGCCGACCGGCAGCTATATCTTTGCCACTCGGTTATCTTCAAGTTTGCCACTTGTTGGCCACTCGAGAGTTATACATTGTTCGTATTCCATTAGGAAATTTGAAGCTATAGCAGCTGGAGGTCTTTTTTTTTTTTTTTTTTTTGGTCATTACAGCTTTTTGACATCAAGGATAGATCCAAGATCGCGATTCACGTTTAGTTTAATTTTTGCTTAGCCTACAAGGCGGAAGACAGAATATGCATTGTCTTTGAATTTTATAAATTTGACGAAGCTTTCTGCTGTAAGTCTCATCTTCTTGTACCATGCCTTCCTCTTCGCTCACCTCAAAGGGCAGCGCCTTCTCAAACCTCGCACTTGCCTCTCTAAAGCACTCTGAAGGAGGATCTCCGCGAAAGTTAACCATGCAAGGCTCTGAGCCTCATGCGTATACACTAACTCTTGCCGCTGCGAAGGAAAGAAGGCTTGCACAAGAGCTATCGGGAAAATGGGTTGGTCCCATGCCAGTTCCAACTTTCCTCGACGAATTTCTCTCGGTGTCCAATCCTCGTTACCCCAAGCCTCGAAAAGCTGTAAAATGGAAGAGTTCTTTCTCTCTGTCCAAATTTAAGCAGTATACGTCGGAGACTGAAATGTACCCCCCTCTGGTGTGGTTTTTCTTCGTACTTTTTTTGGTCAAATTGTACTGAATATTTATTATATTGTCAGGAAAACATCATTACAGATTCTGGAGCACTCTTTTCATTGAAAATCGTCGACACGTCTAGGAACCCAGATGTGGAGAACTATCCTGGTATGAGAAACCACTCAGACATGATGCTTTATGACAAGAGCGTGGATACCAGCCTGCATCCGACTCAGTTTGAAGTAGGCGAATTGGTTCTGGAAATCAAAGCGCCTCTGTCGATCGGCGGAGAGTCCATCGATCCATTTGAAGACCATCCTGCACCCACTACACAGCCCTCTACCCCAGCTTCTACTTCCGTCCGATCCACCCCTGCCGCTAGCGACATCACACAAGCCGATATCAGTGGAACAACAAACGCCATGCCAGCTCCTCCCGTTTATCCTTTCGAGCCATCAGAAGATCTGCGACTTAAATGTAGGGGTCAACTGGCTGGTTACGCCAGAATCATGCGTGCCCGACAATTTCGAACGCACTGCTTCATCGTCTGGCTCGGTGACCCATACGCCCGCTTAATTAGGTTTGACCGCGATGGCGCGGTGGTCACTGAACGATTCAACTATCGCCAGAACGGCGACCTCCTGCTGGAATTTCTATGGAGGTTTGAAAACCTCTCGGATGCTGCAAGAGGGAAAGACCCTACAGCCGAATTGGCCAATGCCGCCGAGACTGAGATTGCTCACGAGGTATTGGAAGCCTACCCACCAAAAGGCGGCAAGAAGCGATCTGTTTATAAACTTCGAATTCTCGACCCAATAGACCCTGAGGCTTGCAGCGGAAAGGAAGAAGAGAGATCCTACCAGTCTGTTCTCGTTTGGGGCGCGCTCGCCGAACCGGTTTCTGCCACAGGTCGGGCCACAAAAGGTTATCCAGCCGTTCGACTCCCTTCTAAGGAACTTGTCTTTGTTAAAGACGCCTGAAGGAACATAGCGGAAGGAATGGAGAAAGAAACGGAAATCATCAAGCGTCTGAATGAGAAGAACGTTTCTCATGTGCCGATATACCTTGGCGGAGATGATCTGGAGGGACCATTCCAGAAAACGGTCACTAAAGACTACATCAATGAAACATGGAATATCGGAGGTATGATAGATCATTTGGAGCAACGAGGACACATTCGGTTTATGACGGACAAAGTTGGGAAACCCCTGGAATCATTTTCGTCCCCCAAAGAACTACTGTTTGTAATTCGCTGTGCGTTAATTGGTGAGATTTTCTCCGATCCAATATTTTATGCAACTGACGCCTGACTTTTTTCAGCTCATCAAGAGGCCTTCAATAAGTGTGATATTCTTCATAGGGATATCAGCTTCGGAAACATCATGATCTACGTCAATCAAGCTGGGTCTGTTTTTGGACTTCTCAACGACTGGGATATGGCTCGTGCAGTCAAAGATCTTGGTTCTGGACCTCGACAACTTGGGCGCTCGGTAACCAATCTTCGTTTATCCTCAAAATCTACTAACATCTTATGTGTTACCAGGGCACTTGGCAATTTATGTCGTATACACTTCTGCGATACCCTAACAGCGTACACACGATACACGATGACATAGAGTCATTCTTCTGGGTGCTTCTCTACGTCATTCTCCGGTACATGCCTCACTCCCTTACCTTTCATTTGAAGGACATAATCAGGGACATATTTGAGGAAAACCAATACAATTCGGTGACTGGTCAGCATTTTGGCGGTAGAGCGAAGTGGGAATATTTGACTTCCCGTCGGCTTACCTATGGTCCACTCTCCTTGAACGTCACACCACTGGAAGTGATGCTCCGTGATTTTGCTGGAGCACTCTTTGAATACCACATTTATCTTGTGTCACTCCGAGATGCTGCCGACTCTCTATTGAACGCTGATTCGAACCACACGGAAGAATCTGCTATGAAGGTGGCAATTCAGAGCAGCTTGGTCTCACACGAGCGCTTGATACTACGTGATCACGTAGGAGCTCTAGGCATAATCGAAAAGGCATTAGCTGACAACAAATGGCCAGCAGATATGAAGCCTGCTTGTGATAACTCCCCAAAGGCAAGTGCTGGTACAGGCTCCAAAGGCGGAGTCAAACGTAGTGTGTCATCCGAGGGCGACCGTTCCAGTGCATCGTCTTCCAAGAGGCCCCGGCCGTTCCGCCAATCGTAAACTAGCCAACTCTCAGTCAAGTTAATTCATAATGGACGACTAGAGTCGTAATTTCCTTTGCTCTCTCGCCGGTTTTACAGCTGCAGCAATACTCAGTTTCATTTTGCCTCAAGAATATTTAAAATCCATGTCCACTCAGTATAAGATCGTTGACGTGGAATTCCAAGATAAATGCGCTGAGATTGATCCTCGCGTAAGCAAATTTAACCTGCTTTCCATTTTTTGTTTGTTAACATTTCATTCCACCTACTATAATCTATGACTCGGTTGTATCTATATGTCATTTTCCTCTTCCCTTTCCCTTCTATATTGTCTTTTTTCTCAGAGACTTTTCACGAAATATGAATCCAAAGTTGTTATTTTATTACTGTGAAATATATGCGGCAATTGCCGTTTTATTCTTCATCCCAACCTCCATCATCCCTCGACGCTTTCTCTGATTACACTTAGAACTTGGTTTATACACAAAATACAGCATCACGAATGTACGCGGGAGAAGATTGGCGATTGTCGCGAATTATTCCAATGGCTGTGGAATTCGGTTTTGGCTGCAAGGACATAAATATATTTCAAGTGGAATATTCTTTATCGTACGTATTAAGGCCGTTTATACTACATCATAGATCTTTCTCATGACTGAGTAATCTTAACAGACACATGTTCAGGTAGACCTCTTGGTGGTCAAGCTTTTTCGAACTCTAAGAGGATCGCACCATGTCCTGCACCTCACCCAACCAATTTTTGAGCGACGAACCCCAGCCACCAAACCTCCTCATTCTTCGTCTCTCCAGGCTTTCCCCGGTTTCAAGACCAATCTCCTTCATCCTCCCTGCATAACGTTCTCGACAAACCCCATGCTGGGTAAAACACCACCACACGATACTGTCCTTGGAAAAGAATACTTCGCTGGGCTTCTCCAAGCACCCAACGCTGCATGGCTCATCCAATCGGAAGAGACGCAAGAACGTCCTCCAGATCAAGCGAGGAAGGTACAGCATGAGGGGTGGGTCCAACCCTAGGTCAAAAATCATATTATCTGCGGATGCTCGTACGCAAAGGGGGCTTACAGATAATGTCGGTTGCCTCCTCGAAAGCTATCAATCCTCCCCTTTTCTCATAATTCCCTTCGACAATCCAGCCCCCATGATTTTCTATTGCCTGGTCTAGTGATTTTCGAAGCTGCAGCTTAAATTCTTCTGGTGACGTTTGCACCCAATTGGGCTGCCACATGATGCGGTCCATCGAAATACATGGGATGTTAAGGGCTCGAGCCAACGCGTTCGCCGTCGTGCTCTAAGCAACACGCATACGAACTCGACGATGGCTTGTGTATGCAGCAGACACTTACCTTGCCAGTGCCTGGTCGACGGCGCGAAGGTCAAAATACTGCTAAGACTTATCATGTCATTGCATTTTGGGCGCGAAACATACCACTGTTCCCAACGATGTGGATGCGATATCGTCCATTGCCGTCACCCAACAAGGGCGGGAACGAAAATTTGTTATTCATTGAAACTGGCATCATCGTGGTTTGGGAAAGAAGGGCGTGGATTGCGAATTGTTTCAACGGCTGGCATTATATTCCCACATATTGATGCCGACATTTGCGGAACCGATACGGTTCGTGAAACGGGAATCGAGTCACTTGCTCCTCGGTGTGGCTACTTTTAATCATGTCCGACAATGTCGCTTGACGGGCTTAAAATACACCTCTCACTCAACATGCATCCCGGCGCTCAGTGTACTCGATCCGATAGTAGGCTGGAGCTCTGGAGGAATATTCGATTTCTTGGAGTCAACTTATTTCATGGGAACCTGGAAGATGGACACCAGGGTGATCTAGCTGGATGCAATTCCTTCTCCTTCAACTTACTTGCGCGCATCAGGTTGTCAATCGGACACTTTCTCATGGAGCATGTGCATGGAAGCCAAAGCACAAAACAGAATCTATGATATGGATTTTCTGGCCATCTAAAAAAATGTTTCCTCGAACATAGAGCCCCCTTCTTCACTACCGGATCTCATGTTCTTCGACTCAAAAATCCTCCCAAATTGATTTCTGCCTCTTTGCTTCATTCGCAGTGCCGTCGACCCATCCCTCCTCGCTAAGTTCCTCTTTGACGTCGTCAAAGATCCTAACGTCTACCCTATCGCCTGCCCATTCACCCTGCGACAAACTATCTGCATCCTCCCAGGGCATAGCACAGGACGGGTCCTCTGACCAGCCGATCCTCGAAAGCAAAACTGAGCCTAATCCGGGTGTGGCAAAAGGACCTGGCTCCTGCTCACATTCTTCGAAAGTGGTTCTGCCGTTTTCTTCGACACTCTTTGGGATACCGTTGGAGCGGACATAGATTTTCTTGTCCAAGTTGCGCAAAACCCATGTACGATCACGTGGGTATGCTTCACTCGACCACTTGGGAGCATGGACGAGCTTGCTTATATCTGCCTGCCTGTAGAATTCTTGAGCGTTCATGATCGAGCTAACCGACTGAGCAATCTTTGTTGGCCAGTTCTCGGTATAATCGCCGATGCAAAGGACGCGATCTCCTGCCCAGGTACCTCCTCCTCCGCTGGTAGTTGATCCGTTGGCTGGTATGGCTATCTTGTAAATGACATCGGCAGTGGTCGAGTCGAAGAAGAACTCTCCCATCTTTCCGAGGTGCTCTGTCCTTTGAAATTTATCGACGTTGACGTATCGCCAGTATTGACCCATTTCTACTGATGCTCTGGAAAGAGGGAGAAATAAAAGAGGGATTCAGGGGGGAGGAAAGCAGAATGCAATGGGCTGATAGTCTCTGTCTCGTTGGGTCTTTTATGGCTAAGGGTTCAATGCCATGAGGACCTACAAGACAAGTTCTTCTCCCACGCATCATGAGTCATAATCGAATATCCTGGGATTCTCGTTCACGTAGTAAAGGTTTGTACGCCACGCTATCCCAATTTTCCAACGTTATATCCCACCAAAACTCGTAATGACTCATTGCACGACTCAGGGATTCTCGAATTATCTTCTGGCTGCCCGCATGGCAAGAGGGTTTATGGGAATCTCATTCTTGCAATTGCTGGACACGAGGGCTCTTCCTGATCATGCGCTACATGTGTTCAATTCGATCGAAACACGCGTCGAGACTATCGTGTACTCTTGAGAGAATATCTATGCAGGAGGCCTGTTTTCGGTCTAATTTCAATGCGTCGGCTGAAAAAAAGCGGCGCCGATTGACCTGTCTCATCTGCGAATTCCTGTTTCCTGCACAACGGATCTGATGGCTTTCTTTCGATTTTTTAGTACTTGCCACAACATAGATGAACTCAAACGGATGGTCACCATCCAAGTGAATTCAATGTTTACCTATGTCGAGCCCCGGTGTTGAAGAACATTCTGCATGTTTTCAAGAATTTAGTTATAACACCAAAGAGAAGTCTGTTGAAGGTCGAAGCCAGAGCGAGGATATCGCGAGGATTTAACGGAATGTTATATACGAAACGGTGAGACTTGCATATGGAGTTCTTCCCATTAGGCAATAAATACCCCTTCGGGGGTATCTAGTAGGCAACAAATATATTAATCAGCCTGCCCTAAATGTCCCAGCACCGACGATGCTTTCTCTTGGTCACTTACCACAAACTTACAACCACTACACAACCAGAATCCATTCTTACATGGCCTTCAGCTTCAACACCCAGACTATAACTTCACCCTCTGCTCGATACTCATGGGATGTCCGCCCCGTCACCCGAGTCGTTCTCAAGGCCTTGATTAGGCGGTCACCTACCTCAGAACCTGGAATCTTGACATGATTTTATAAATCAGGAACGACCATCACGACCGGTCTGGTCTGAAGTTATTTTATGGAATGAAATAAAGTCTGTGATAACATGGAAAAGACACTAAAGCTCGTCAAGGCGTAACAATTTCTTCATCGATTTCCCCTTCTGCGTCTTCTTCAAAGTCTGGGTCATCTTCGCCCTCTGCGTCACACATTGAGTCATCGTCGCCTTCTGCATCTTCATCATACATTTGGGTCGCCTTCGCGTTCAGCATCTTTGTCGCACATTGGATCGTCTTCACCTTCAGCGTCCATGTCATTTTCCATCTCTCGGTCGTAATCAGGGTCCGTTTCACCTTCTGCGTCCACTTCGCTATCCGCGGTTCCCGCCGAGACTTCAAGAGAATAACTTTCTCTTTTTTCGTCTTCTGGACTGATATCTTCGCCTTTCTTTCGCGACTCCCAGAACGCGCGCGTTCTTATGGCTTCGATGTTTGTGTGATCGACCCATCCATCGGAAATTAGTTCCTTTTCTATGTCAGCAAGTAATCTTACGTCTACTCGATCTCCAACCCAATCGCCCTGTGTCAAGTTGTGTTCACTGCACGCTAGAATGGAGCAAGAAGAATCACTTGACCAACCGATCCTCCCAAGGAGAACGCTCCCTAGTCCCGGAACTGAGAACGGCCCCGGCTTGGCATGGAATCGGAGAGCTTTCTCTGGTTCGACAATCGAAGGAATACCATTTGAACGGACATATATCCTCCTGTCTAGGTTACGCAATATCCACGTACAATCTCGCGGATAAGTCTTGTCATCGTGATCTTTGTAGTTGGATTCCCAGGGCTTTACTTCATGTGCATGCCTATACACAAACTCCAAAGGACTCAAGTTTTTGAGGTTCAGAGCTTCGCAGGATTTCGAATGAAGCAGTTTTTCAGGCCACTCCCTCGTATGATTCCCAATAAGCACAATACGATCGCCTGCCCAAGAGCCTCTTCCGGTGATCGGTTTTTGATAATTCTTTGGCGCGTTTGCGGGTACGGCGATACTTTCTATGATATAACTAAGCCCTTCGGTGGAGAACATCTCGCCCATATCCACGGGCCAACGTCGAGTAGTCTGCGCTTTGTCGACATTCACAAACTGCCAGGATTGACCCATGTCATGACCGTGCCAGTGGCTTTGCGAGACCTTGAAGAGGGGAAGAAAGGAAGAAATTGTATGGTGAAAGTTCGTTCATTTACTTCGCTGGCATTATGCATTTATAGTTTTTCGGCTATTGCATTGTTTACCCGTCGAGGATGTGTGTTTAGAGGTGATATATTAGGTCTTTGTATTGTTCTATCTGACGAGTGTCTTGTTTTCAGGGCAACACGGGGAGGCACGAGGCTTGCCTGAGAATTTTCGCGTAAACCTTTGATGCCCCAAAAATTTCCATCATTCACTCATCGAAAGTTGCAACGCCTACAGGAATCTTTTAATTTTGCTTGCGCTTCGCCAGGAAGTAGCAACATGGTAAAGAATAACTACTTAAACGGTAGAGATGTGGTGCCGAATACGCCCCAAACACGAACCCAAGAGATTTATCAAAGGCCAGAAAGACCGTCCATCTTGTTCCTCGCCAAAATATAATTGAGAACGGATGATTGATTTTGATTAACTCTCATTCAACTATTTTATCAGTAAACCTTACTCGTACCGACCCTTCATGAGAAACATTTCTCGAAGTCGCCCTCGCCATCGTTCCTAGAATAGACCTGACTATCTACGAACGCATCCAACGTACACAAGCCATCTTTATCACCGCCACAGAACTGAAGAGGTTGAAGCGCGTCATTCACGAGGATCCTCACGAACGTTCGCGCCTGTGCAAGGCCATGAACCATCGAAGGATACTTGCACGACAGCCGCTCTGTGACCATCCTACCACTAAACGGAGTCAGTAAGCTTGTAATCCATGTGCGATTAGGACTAGGCAAGGTGGGGTCCAGAGGGAGGACCTGATTGAAAAGTCCCATTGCGGTGTATATTGCGATCATCTGGTTGTCGTGCGAGAAGTCTGCGTATAGCGTGCGATCAAGAGGGAAGGTGATAGGCGACGCGTCTAGCGTTCTGTTCGTCTGCGTGTTGTCTCGTACAGGTGTTCCGGTAAGCCGTGCTAGAAGTTCGTTGATATATCCGACGCCTTGGACTGCACCAAGTTTCTGCCCATACCTAGTACCAAACGCCTAAGTTTCAGTTGTCACATTAATTGCATGAATCCAATACGAACCCGGTTCCATAGTACTTGTCTAGATCAGAGAAATATTCGAATTGAGCGAATTCTTGAGTAGAGAATAGAGAACAGAATGGGCTAGCCACTTCTTTTGCGACTGTTTCGAACGCACAAAGAGGAATCAGGTTCGGTATATCCCCGGATGTTAGATTAGCGCCTGGCGCTCGCGTATTGAGGCGTTCTGCAATCGGTCCACCAAAGATCGATGTCCAAATATTTGTCTGAGCATCCGACGACCCTGCGTTCGGACACATTGCGTCGTCGAGGGTATCATTCAGCTGGAAACATGAATGAGAATAACTTCACATATACGCAGTAAAAGGTGCATACACTCTCTGACAGTATGACAGAGACTTTGGGTCGTAGTGTTTGATGACTAGCCAAAGCGAATCCTGATCAAACGGTCAGTATATGTGAGAAATTATCAAAAAGAAAGTGAATACCTGTGGTCCAATTAGTAGCTGAATCAACGACGCGAGTTCCACTGGATGAACGAACAAAAGGCATGTTGCGCTTTGATACCAATTTCGAGTAACGCCTGTAAGCTTCTTCTCCGGATTGTGAAGATCTGAAGTTGATCAGTTTCGTTCTTTAAATATTGCTAAATGGAACGTACTGAAGGGCCCCAAAAGATACGAGGTCGTTGAGACCAAGAGAATACGTATAGTTGGTCAAGAAATCCATCCGAGGGTCCGTGTATTGAACAACTGATTTCAACCTGTTCACGACTGGTAAGATTCTCGCAGTAGCACCAGAGGTAGGGAATCGAGCTCCATGACGTTGAATCTGTAATATAAGTTGGAATTTGTCGGGCCGAGGGTATATTTATAGGTGCGTACAATATTGACCTTTAAAACGTGATATAAAATTATCAGCTCTCAATGAGAATACTTGGATACTTACTTGGGTAATAGTGCAATGCGCAGGAGGCGGCACATAAACTTGCGCAGAGAAATAAGGAGTATAAGCTCCCCACGAATTCTGAATTTCCGGAGGAAGAAAACTATTGTTCAAGGAGTTCTGCGCCCCGAGGCAAGAGACAGCATTCCCTTGAGATAACACGAACAAGATTGCGGTGATAGCGAAGAACATGAAGGTCAAAGCAGGGAAAGCAAGGTCCTTACAAGTCGAGATCCATGGCTCGTTAAATTGCAATTCTGACCAGACGACGCCCGTTCGTAGTCCCGCATGCCTCCCACTCCCGTACCATGCGCCCATCGGCCCTATCCCAGTCGAATTCGTGTATCCCCTCGTTGTTAGAGATGGGGACTCCAATAGGGGCTTCCGCTCGATTGTTTCATCAGTAGGTCTACCCGACCCGGGGGTCGCCATGACCCAGCCTGGTTATACAAGAAGAGTTCAGAGGTCGGGATGGTCGTCAGCCTTCGCCAGCGCATATGAACCATCACCCAATGATTCTGTGACAGGGAAGGGCTGCACTAAGCACTTCGGCCAACATCGTCCATCAAGACAAATTCTCAGGATCATTCCCATATGTCACGCGTCACGCTGTTTTGTAATCGCTAGCCGGAAACAGCCGGCACACGTTGGATCACTGTGGGATATGGTGCACATTCGTACCTGTCGTTTTGAGATCATAGAGCGCTTAGGTCTACGCAGCTAGATTTCTGACAATAAAGTGCATATGGAAGATGTGAACTCGTCGATCAGCCGTCTACATAATCACTCATCTGCAAACATCCATGCTTCGCTTCAACGACTTATTGTCTCATTTTCGATGCTATACCTGGCTCAGGGACCGAGACAAGAGAATCATGATGTAGAATAGCGACAAGTTAATTATCTGGTTACGGTCGCCATCTTCAATTAAATTACCGCTTATTGTGTATTCCAAAACTGCGGGCGAATCGCAAGTAATACACTGTCGCTTAAAGTAACGCCCAATTCGCGTTCCTTGATTTCTCAATCGAAGTCTTTACCGTGCGATCAGATAATTACAGGAGACCACGCGAGGTGGGAAGGGACGTAGCGCCAACATTTTATTCAAGTTGTACCGGACAGAGACGGTACAGTCAGAAAGCCCACAGAAAAGATCCTCGTTCTCTATCGCCATGTGCTGTGCTCTCCAGGTCGCGTACAAATTATACCTACCCCGTCGTCTACAGTTGTAAATGAAAATTTTTCTTTACGTTTAGAAATGTGCCATTTGGTGTACTTGATGGCATCGGATAGCGAAGTCATTATTACCACGATAGAGACAATGAATTATTCCCGAAGAATCGCACCTGGGCGCTGGGCAATCTGGACAAGCAGATAATTAACGAGCACTGATTCATACCTGCCATCCTATTTTTTGCTCAAACCTTCGAGACGATGTTATTGTTACCCGTTAACCAGGGTCTTCCACGGTTAAAACTTGTTAGATGATACTGGTCGTCAACGACTATTATCTGGGTCTCTTTAAGTTATGCGCCTACCGTGCAGATGTGTGAAGGGAAAAGACACTTGTGTATATACAGGGCATGGTCTCTCTACTCCACGTTAATTTAATAACTATATGTGTCAAATGTTTGTATTTGACACGCAGGTATGGCTGTCCATTTGCTGAAAATAAAAAAGTATATACTTCTGCAATGTAATTAGTATGTTGTACATATATCTCAATAAATATATACATTACCTTCAATATCCAACGCATAAGTTGGATTGTCCAACATCGTTGTTGGATTATCCAACATATTTGTTGGGTTGTCCAACATACTTGTCAGATTATCCAACATAGTTCGAGGCAATTATCTTACTCTTAATCGGCTATGATGCCGTCCTTGCCGGCAAATTTTGAGCCATATTTTGATTGCCATGGTTCGGCCCCTATAAACGGATTCGAACGGCCATCAATAAATCCCGGCATCACCGGCATTTTAAGCGACTACATGTAAGAGAACGAGTCTCAACTATGTTGGATAACATGGCATATACATTGGACAATCTAATGTATATAATGAATAATACAACACATATGTTGGATAATCTGCGTTGTGTGTTGGACAATCCGACACATATGTTGGATAATCCGACATATATGTTGGACAATTCGACAAGTATGTTAAATAATGTGACAAGTATATTGGATAATAAATTTAATATATATCTATTGAGATATATGTACAACATACTAATTATATGGCTCAACTATGTACTTTTTTATTTTCAGCAAACGGACAGCCATACGCAGGAGGATGCAGCTTGAATCGTGTCTTATCTTCTTCCGTGCCGAGACGATGTCCATGGTCGTTGACATCCAACTGTGCATGCAATGTAGTGTCCAATTGCTGTGGTAAAACTGCTGACGTCGGTGCGCCAGGGGATGAATGAAAACCTCGCAACGGCCCACGGGTATATGACTCTTAGCGGGGCTATCGATTTTCCATCCCTTCAACAGAAAGCACGTTGTATTCGTCTTCACCACCACTGCTGCTACCTGCTAACCATGGTTACTCACTGATAATACTACTTCCTTGTCCAAGTATATGTAAGTACTATAAAGTTGCACGCTCACCCATTCCCCACTATGTATAGCAATACTGGCGTCTGACTGCTGCAGCAGTAAACACTGTAAGTCATTTAGAGAGCGCAAATGACTTCTAACATTCGAGATTGGGTGCTTGAATATTTAAGAGAAATGCTATTTCCTCTTAAATGTTTACGTTCGTAGCGGCCGCAAGATGGCCGACGGGTGATGACAAAGGAGGGCTGACTGAACCAGCGCCGGTGACTTGGCAGACAGGATGCCGATACCGCGCGACCGCGGCACCTACGCGCGCGCAATATTGGAGCACGTGGTGTTTGGAGAGAATGTTGTGAGAAATGCAGAACAATGTTTGGCCTTCTTTCCTCCTTACCGCCATGGTCGCCACGAGTCCATACCAATGTCTGACTCTGTCCCTCCTCGTCCTCCCGCCGCTGCTCCTGACGGCCTACTTCATGGCGGCCTTCCCAAGTCCACCAGCACCAGTTTTCATTCATCCGTCTTTGGCCAGCCTGCCGCTTACTGCGAACTCGTGGTCAATTTATCCTGAAGATTTCTATCCAGGAGGCGGATACGCTCCATTACCCCGCGGAAAGGTGCTGGCGGTGATTTTGATAAATTTGGGTCTACATTAACGCGTTTATATACCTGCAGGTTCGATACTGGCTCATGGGACCAGAGAAGGGGAAAAAGGTGAGTGTGCTGCTGAGATGGTTCGAGATGCTTCATTATGGGGGTACTCATAGCTGTATAGGTTGTTTTAATACACGGACTATCGATACCTGCAATTATCTGGAAGGAAGTGGCCCCCACATTGGCTGCGCGTGGCTATCGCGTTTTGCTTTATGGTGCGTGATACGAGTGTTTGCCCGAAACTCAGACTCTTAGACTTCTCAATCAGATCTATATGGCAGAGGATACTCGGATGCACCCCTCACGACGTATAATACCAATCTTTACACGACGCAGCTTGCTCTACTTATGCAATATCTGAGATGGGAAAAGGCCAATATTGTTGGAGTTTCGATGGTACGATGCTGAAAGAGTTATCCAATTTAGAATGATGCCAAACCCTATCCTATGTTAGGGCGGTGCTATTGCCTCCGCATTCACTGCGCAGTATCCATATCTCGTTGACGAAGGTGTCGCCCTTATCGCATCTGCTGGGCTCATGGAGGTTCGTCCATTTGTTATTTCCGTGTCAGCGATACGTGTCTCATCTAGTCTTATCTATTGTGTATCCCCATTTCTTCCCTCATCCTCGCTCAATTTTGTCTTTTTTTTTTTTTCCCATGACCTCCCTTTTAAACACTCGGGTTTTGTTCGATGATGTCATGGGGAATTATCAGTCGAGTGACATTTCCCGCACCGCCAAATTTATGTCGTCGCCCCTGGTACAGATGCTAGCCGCAAGCAAGCCTGCTCAAGTACGCTTTATGTCCTGATACGCGGATTCGTTTTACTTTGGGTTTATCTTTTCATTTTAGATGTATCTCCAGCGCCTTACGAACCAATCTTCCTCTCAAGATCAGACACCGAGCAATCCCATTCTTGATGTACGAACGACCTATCCTCCTTTATCTGTTACTCAGGCTTGCTGACGACTGCTCCAGATTGTGCGCATCCAATCGGCACATTTACCCGGGTACAACAATGCCCTTTCTTCATCCTTGCGGGACGGACCGATACGTGGGGAAATAGCATCTTTTCGATCACCGGGCTTTGAAGGGAAGAGGGTTTTGATTCTCCATGTGAGTTATTTTACCGAGTTCTGTACCCAAGTCTCCGTTCTAAATTCATTCTCGCGACAGGGCACAAAGGATCTCACAGTTCCTCCCAAATATGCGTCTCAAATCAGCCAACTGCTTCCTCAGAGCGCAAAGAAGAAACTCACCATTGTTGATGGTGCCGGACATGACCTTAGCCTCAGTCATGGAACGGAGGTTTGTGAAGCACTTCTTGATCTACTGGACGGCTCTTCTTGGAAAAAGCTATCATGATCAACCCACCGATTTGGCCATTTGACCACTACCAGCTTAATTCTTCGGGAAGTAATTTTCTCTCTTGTCCGACTGGATGGACTTCTTGGACTATGCATCATTTCACTTTTTGGCTCTTCTCTTTTGGAAGGAACAATTCAACCACAGTCCGATATACCATCTTCGCCATAATCCCGCGCTGGATGTCCCCAACATCCTCATTCTCCAGGCACACACGTCTTCGATGCTTGACGCGCATAATCCATTCTTTCGCTTCGCGAAGGCGTCTCTTGGGCATCATCTCCATTGCCAGTCAGAACATGCTTTACGTTCAACTTCGGCCGGCTCAACAACTGGCTTGGCCGGCTCATCGCGATTCCAATATTCAATTATCATTATTTACCACGATTTAAAGACCTATATCATACCTTACTGTGCCATTATGATTACGATTTCTCTCGTTTTGTGTTTGCGTTTGTTGTATTACCTGCCCACTATCAAGTACTTTTTTTTTTGTTATGTTGTGTTGTAATGCGTTGAGGTTTTTTTTGGTTACGGGAGGTTGATCGAGCACGTATCGTTTTTGGCGCATGAATGTTCAAGAAAAATTGGGCTTGTTGTTCTTGTGTACTTACGTATGATTCTATGCTCTGTGTGATACCCAGACGGTTTTGATAAGACTGTTTTGAGCTTTGAACATTGAAAGTATTCTTTTTCTTTACGATTCAGTGCAGCTCGATGCATGTTCAAGCGGAGATCTATCTTTACACGTGCAAATAGTATGCTGCATGGCTATCATTGCTAACCTCGTCGCCCTTTTTGAAGCGCTTACCGTATTCTTTGGCATCTCATATTACTTATATGTAAGCCATTCCATCTATGTGAAACAATTCAGAGCATTTTTTATTCTCACTGGCAACTATGTAAAGTTCGACGATTTCTATACAAACCGTGATTCAAGCGTAAACTTTGTAGACCTAATATTTTTTCAACACATTCTCCTGCTCCAGCTATTTTTTATTTATTTTATAAAGGCGTGAGAAACCAACGTCGGTAATCTGTGATGATGTCAAGCGTTAGAAAAAGGTCCCTTAACCGACTCAGAACCAACCCGAACATACCAAGCATTGAAGCGAATCACAGGGAGCTTCAGATCGACTGGGCTCTCTTGTGCAGTAGACGCAAACGCGCCCGTACTAACATGAAGGCGATCAATAGCAAGGATGTTCCAGAGTGTCATGACTGCGAAGGGAATATTTATTTTGAAGATGAGGTTGTGTGGTTCGCGTTCACCGATGAGGTCGACACGAATAGCCTTGATGCCAGCAGTCTGCTCCGGGGTAGGCTTCTCAATACCCGTGACGAGAATATCGCCTCCCGAAACGTATTGGGTAGGGTCGGCAGGGACCCCGCGCCAGGTGGAAAATTTGGCGCCTTCAATGTCAATAAAGACAGGCTTCCAGTCGATTATATCACCAAGGGCAGACTGCTCTTCTGCCCGTACGATAAGTCCATTCTAAGAACAAGATAGTGAGCTCCCTCTGAATTTATGTGAAAGAATTTATGCATACCTGTGCCCCGGGCCTGGGCTGATCGATGTTAACCGCAACGGGGCCAAGGTAGTTCCAGCCCTCTGGCACTTATACACAAAGACAATATTTGTTTAGTATATACATAGCATCAACGAGACGCCGTAGACTGAGTACACTTACGGGTCGGCTTGAATACCTGGAGGTTTTGGAATTGGCCTAAGAGAACTTCAAATTGGACTTCTTTGTAGTTGAGCTGCTGGGACATAGTTGTAGATATATGTCAAAGTGACGAACAATGATATGCAAGGAATTCACTGGTTCTGTTAATCGAAAACGCAGCTTGGGGGACCTTATATACGGATTTCAGCTCATTTTTAGGGTACTAATGCTTATCTCGTGCGCCGAATATCGTCATTTTTTGTAATGAAAATGGTCTGCTGAGAGAGACTTATCTCCCTTGCCGAAGTAAGAGAAGCACGGCAAACTCTATGACTCGGAGGTTCTCACCTGATATCTTCTCGTGTAATCTTCATTTATTAACTACACCTGGCACGCCTTCTGGTCGTTCTTTCTCTAGAGAAGTGTAGGTTGACTCAATTCGAGTGAGGTCCATTGGTAGATAAAAATCTGGGTTCTCCCCCAATCATAAAGTTCTGTCACGGGAATGTCCGAATATAACTGGAGTGCTACACTGGAGCGAAGAGAAGCGCGGGCCAAAAAAATACATCCGTTATTCTTCAATCACTTATATTTCCCAATGTCGACGGCAGCATCTCGAGCGTTCAGGAGAATCGGGGTTATTTTGCATAAATCAGTCACTTTTTGCTGAGGCTTGAAGACTTGAAATGGAGCTAAAATCATACGAAATATTTAAGGGCAGATTCACTTGATCATCGATGATCGATGATCACGCCACCCAGAAATTTTAATCTATGTCATGACACGATTGGTTATTCGGCTCCTACATTCCTTCGTCACATACATAACTACCCAGTACGTTGGTTTCTCGACGGTCAAAGAAAGTGGCCAAAAAGGGTAGGTAATCTCCTTTTCCGATGTGGAATTTACTCTTTCTAAAATGGATTAACTATCTAAGATGCTCATGGTTTTGGGTCGTTCCGTGAAATTTCATACACATGTATTGCCTACCGCAGTACCGAGTTTGAAAAGACAAGAAACAACGCTCGTTTTTCAAGATACTAGTCAGAAGCACCCGAACTCAAACACCTCATGTCTTAATCAGTGTTTTTTTATTACCCTTTCTTATTCGATCCATCCAAAGAATTGACATCGTAGCTGACCCCACTCCCACTCGAGTGGGACTGCAGGACTCCACGACTTCCATGTTGCGAATGATTCTGCAATACCGGCATTATCGAAGGAGCATCATCTTGTGAGATCCTTCTCGCAAGGGCGACATCTTTCGGAGAAGCATGTTCAAACGCTCTGCATATAAGTGTAAGCCAATCATGATGGTGATAAAGCGATATGTGTGAAAAAAACATTCCTTACTTTTTAATTAGCCTAATACTCGTCTGAAACCACTTGTGTTGCAATGCGTCCTTGGCCGTAAGCCTGGTCTCTGGATCGTATATAAATAGCTTTGCTAGTAGGTCGTTCACTTCTGCCATGACATCCCTACGTATTCTTTGTATGCACCATTGCGTAAGTTGGTCAGGGAAGCTAAAGGCAGATTCTGTGAATGTCGAGGACATAAATTTATAGGTACTACATACTAGTCAAGACGCGACATATTCTGGTATTCGGGCATGTTCACGACGCCAGGCCAAAATTTCTCTAACTGAGAACCAAGAATCATTGACAAATTCCCAACAAAATAATACAATAATGACTGACCAGTGACCATCGGGTGTCTATTATTCAGTGAGATATTCACAGCGAGCTCTACATTCGACTCATAACAAACTCGCCATGGCTACAATCCCCTTCAAGCCGTTCGACTTTGACCAAATCATTGGTGCCTTTGGCGATCTCAAAGTGTTCAAGCCAACCTGTACGTCGGTTTTTGTGCTGTACTGTTCGGTCATGGCTGAGCGCTCTTCTTTCCAGTGACCTAAGGTTGGTTCTATCTTGGCCCTTGCGCGGTCGACAGAAACGATGTAATACCTGGTCACCCTCATGTATGTGCCTCTCACTGCAGAACTCTGATTTGATCTCTGGTCTTACGTTGATCCTATTTGCAGACCGGTATGCTCGTCGAAGGGGCACACATCTTTTAGCGCGAGCGCGAGTGAGACGAGCGAGTATGTATGGAGGTCATTTAGGTATGGCGGTCATTTGGGGTAAAAATTCCCCGCGCGCTTTTTACCTTTTCCGCGCAATTTTGGGACATTTTGAAGTCTTATATCGTCTAAGTCAAATTATTTTCTTTTATGTGCGCGGGAAAAAAGTTGCGCGCGTTTTTTGGTTGGCCCGCAATTTATTTTTTTCTGCGCACCTTTATTGTTGGTATGGCGGTCATTTAGGGTAAAAATTCCTGCGCACGCTCATTGAGATTTTTGTCTTTTCCGCGCAACTTTAGGCCATTTTTAAGTCTTATATTATATAAGTTCAAATTTTCCCTGAACGTGTGCGCGGAC